>RCWM02000267.1:0-1200000 GCA_003667255.2 Euschistus heros
TTAAGTTTCAATTTTTACAATCTCGTGAATGTCTAACCAGTGTATTCATGCTTAATTTGAATCTGCCAGTAAACTCTTGGTAAATTAAAGAACCATTTACTTCAATATCAGAGAAAAAAAGGTTCATGATATACGAAAAATCAATATAATTTTTTTTTAAATTAGTTAATTTTATAATAACCAATCTTAATAGGCATAATAGTTTATCGTACCTGTGCATGAAGTATTAAGACTGAATTTTAATCTCAATAAAATTAACAAAACCATTAATAATAATTATATACATATGCGGATATATTATAATAATCCACATTTTCTAGACAGTTGGAAAGAGATTTGAGATATAAAATTATCCTAATCAAACGTCATAAGCATGCTATATCAATACGTCTATACAGATGACACCAACACAAAAAGCTATTGTGAGACCGTGTGTCCGATTCCACGCTATCAAACACAGCGTGAAAACTCCACTGCCACACTGATCATCACTGACAGCTGCCAGTTTAGAGATCATACTTCGAGGGAGAAACAAGCTAAATTTATTAAACAAAGTTTCTAATCCATGGCTAAACATTTCTTATTTAATATGTAGATAGAACTTTTCATACTATGAAATTTATTTAAAACTAGTGCTGACACTCCTATAAATAATTGATAATTGTTTTCCTTCGAGGCGTTTGTAAAGAAGATGGCGTCGTGATTTTCAAATGTAGAACGTTCATTTATATGCTATTCATGATTAATTTCTTTACAAGTTTTTGCCATGTTATTGTATTAATTAACCTTAAATATATAATGCGATACAGTTTTATTAAATATTTGTTTCGTTAAAAATTAAAAAAAAATTTGTTTAAATGTCAACAAAGAATTAGTTATTGTACGTTTTTGTAAAACATAACACCTGAAGTAATTTCATTAAAATATTTACTCACCCATTCTTTATTCTTAAAAAAACAAAACAACAACAACCACAAATGCATCTTTAACTTAGAAAACCGCGGAATGTGCTGAGTCCGTGCTATAAACAAACGTGGACTTCAGCATATGAGGTTTTTATGGTTCGGGAAGTGGACTGGACGTGTCTTGAGAAAGTAAGATGAGACAGAAGAACGAGGAAGCGAGGAATGCAACGGAATGCAAGAGTTTCGTTCTGTAGTTGCAAGGTATAAACATTTTACAGTGTTTTTAAAAATAAATTTATCCGATACAATAATTTCTGACATATATAAAATGTTTAAATTTATTTTTTTGTACAACTTAAAAACGATCAAAAGTGGTATAGCCAAAGAAGCCAACCGATAGATAAATTTCTAACATTCTAGAGATTCTTTTTTTTTAACACCTTTCTTTATTGGATAAAAATGACAAGCTGCCTCACTCAAGGAAAATGAGTAATATGGATAACAATCAATCCATTCATTCAATATATGGACTGAAAAGAAAAAAAAGAAAAAAAGTAAAAAAATAAACATTAAATATACAAGAAATGATCTAATATGTCAATGGCAATTTAAAATGAATTAGGGTGGTAATTGTAGTAATAAAAATAACTTTATTACAATCATTATATTGGTTACCTATGTTTATCAGAGATCATACAGAATTATTCAGCCATGAAAGGAGAAGAGTGAAAAAAAACCAAGAAGAAGAACAAAAACCAAGGTAGGTAGACAAAATAACAAAAAATGATCCAGAGCGACATTCAGAAAAATGGGGGAGAAGATAAAAAAAATTATTCCACTAATCCCTGTTAAGCAGATCCGCTACCTAGGACTCGACTTAGACAAACGTCTTACTCGGAATCCTCATACAAGAATAAAACGACAAGAAACTGCTCGTCGTTACAGACTACTTCAACATTTACTGGACAAACGTTCAAAACTCCCAATTAAATACAAAAGACTGTGATTAGACTTATTTGGACGTACGGAGTTGAGCTGTGGGGCTCCACTAAACCATCCAATTCATCTCGTATTCAATCCTTACAATCCAAAATCCTTCCAAAAATTCTCAATGCTCCTTAATTTGTGACCAATAAACTTATCCATAAAGATCTTGATGATACATATGTTGCTGATTTAGCCCAAACCAGATACCTATCCTTCCATAGTAAGCACCATAACTACTCCAATCCACTAGTCTCCCAACTTGCTTCCCACTCCATTCCCGATAATCCTCCGAGTTATTTACATACCATTGTATTCACCATTGACACATTTACTTGATGTATATTATTTTTTACAGTTGTAAATATCAATATATGAAAAAATAAAAAGGTGTTTCTGTTTTTAGTAATTGAATTATTTTTTTTTTTAGTTTTTAGTTTTATGCATTTCTTGTTTATTTATATATTTTATTTCTTTTATCACTAATTAGAACTAAGATACTTTTTCAAACCATCTTATCATTGCAAATGTATTTACCTAGTAAACGACACATAATTAACAATAACATATAAACCTCAATAATTGTATCAAAATTTAGTCAAATGTATTCTATTTTAAGCAGCACAGCTTTTTTTTTTCTTTTTCTAAATAAATACCTATTAAAAAAAACATATCTTTGAAACTGGCTGATGAAGAATGGCTAAACCGGTAGTTTAGTAACATAAAGTATCTGAATAATAAAGTAAAAAAGCTTCCTAAATTATTATTATTATAAACAAAAATATTTCAATATAGAAAAATGTTGTATACCAAAAAAATTACAACAAATTAACAAAATTATTAGATATTTATAAATATCCTAAAGGTTTAATTCTCTTAAAACAAAAGAATAAATTTAAAACAATTAACTTCTTTTCGTGAGCTAATATTGCGAGCTAAAATAATTTATATAATTCAGAATAATCTCTATTTGATGTTCCAAAGAAATGACCACCGACATTAGCTGGACAATGATTTTCCGCTACCGACCACAGCCTACGCTCAACCAGAGAGGAATCAGTGCGAGCCGCAAGGCCTCCTGGAAAATTGTTCAAGCTGGAGTGATTCTGCAAGGTTCATGCATAATATAGGATCAGGAATGCTTAAGTATATATAAAAATTATACAGTATAATAAGATATTTATAAAATAAACAATTCCTCATTTTTAATAGTTTGGTGAATTAAAAATACTGTTATACGAATTAAATTGTTCCCTAATAAAACTTTCTGATATGATAATCAATTTCGTTTTCGCGCAACATATAGTTCATTTTTTTAATTTATTTATTTTATTTTTTATTGTATCAATTTATTGAAATTTACAACTGTACCAAACATATACAACAAGTAAATGTGTTGTTAACTCATCAGTAGCACTTCAATAAAAATTCTACACCAGAAGGTAGCCATCTTTCAGACGCCTCGGAATCCTCCGAATGGAATCGGGAATGGTGTAGGAAGCAAGTTGAGAAATTAGAGGATTTCAGTGGTTTTGGAGCTTACTATGAAAGGATACATAAATGGTTTGGGCTAAATCAGCAACATGTGGAACATTAAGATCTTTATGGATAAGTTTATTGGTGACAAAGTAAGGAGCATTGAGGATTTTTCGAAGGATTTTGGATTGTAAGGATTGGATATGAGATGAATTGGATGGTTTATTATTATTATTATTTTTTTTTTTTTTTTTTTTTTTGTTAATATTTTTCACA
Source organism: Euschistus heros (assembly GCA_003667255.2). Taxonomy (NCBI): domain Eukaryota; kingdom Metazoa; phylum Arthropoda; class Insecta; order Hemiptera; family Pentatomidae; genus Euschistus; species Euschistus heros. The sequence goes on from RCWM02000267.1 coordinate 3,642, forward strand.
AACTTAATCTTACTCAAAACTGATCTTTAACAACTGTAAAAGAGATATTATTTATATGCTTCCATGTTCGATGTTTAATAGTTGTTTTCATTTTTTTTTCTCATCATAATGCTCGAAAATAATAATCAAATAATTATTCAGTTATAAAATATTGTGTAGTGACTACTACACCACACAAACAACTACAGGGCATGAAGCAGTCAATAGATATTTTTACAGATTTAAAAAAATAGGTCCAGTGTTATGCCCTCATGATGTAATTTTAATACTATGAATGCAAACTACTCAATGATTATAGTGCAGACAAAAAACATGACCGAAACTAGAACATTGGCCAGAAGACGGACGATATTTGACGTACAAACAATATGTTTATGGACATTAAAATATGTTTTTAAAATGCTATATTTCCGAAATCGATAACATCAAAATGAAATATTTATCCCTATATTTTTTAATTTTTTCTTAAATAATACATTTTAATATATTATTAAAGCAATCATAACTAGCTCCGTGAACGTTCCCTGTTGTGATCTTAAAGTTTACATTTTTTTATATTATCTTATTCCTTGTTATATATTCAAATTGCAATACTTGAACAATTTATATGTATAATTGTAAAATAAAAATAAAAATTATGAAAACAACATGTACATCATTTTGAGTTAATATCTCCAAGAAACTTTAAAAAAAAAAAAAAAAAAAAAAAAAAAAAAAAAAAAAAAAAAAAAAAAAAAAAAAAAAAAAAAAAAAAAAAAAAAAAAAAAAAAAAAAAAAAAAAAAAAAAAAAAAAAAAAAAAAAAAAAAAAAAACCTGATATAAATTTAAAATATGTCCATAAAACGAAATTTGATTGCACTCTCAGAAAATCAGGATAAATTTTAATCTAAGTAATGTCATGCTGAATATTTCCTATTTAATAAAACGTATTGAAAAACAGACTGTATTCTAAGAGTTAACGAAGGGAAAAAAATCTACAATTTATTTGTAAGTGTAGGTACATTCGTCTTGAATATTGAATGGAATTATTATTAAAATTCCAGGATATATTTTAGTAACCTTATTATAATATTATAATAATAAATTATAAACATTTTTAAAGCAAAAGGAAAATGCAACTTTAATGGGGATAATTAAAAGATTTGATACAAGGCTAAGAAAAAAAAAAAACAGATCCAAATAATGAGTGCAAAAAATTAATCAGTTAAAATCTTTCTGAAGGTCTACAAGATAAGCGATCTCTCTATTGTTATTCTACAGAAAGAAAATAATAAAAATGAATAAAATATGATTTGGCAAGTTGATAAATAACTCAACAATGATTTATTGTTAAGTTGTTCTCAGCCCATCATTTGCAATAAATACAATTTTAAATACAAGAAGTCAATGAACCTTTTAAATGAACTTAAGTTAATACTAAAAATATAAGCTGAATAGTAAGACTAAGCTGAATATTTTTAAGAAAAAGTTACATATCAGCGCTTAAGCATCCACACGCTATATGTCACTTTTTGGCAAAAATATTAATTTCGTGCTGAACCCATTTTCGAAGCCAGATTTTGAAAAAACCGAAGGCAACACTATATACAGCCAGTTTTGTCCACAAGTGACAAATGGAATCCTTTTCCCACATGCTACAACTAAGCTGGTTTTTCTCAAATATATTAAAGCAATACACCCACTATTTAGTTTATTCTATTAGTCTATTATGTTGATAATAATAATATGAGTTAATCAGTTTTATGTGTCTCCTGTAAGGCTAGGAAAATGAATTAAGGTATGAGTCAACTCAAGTCCTATATTGAGATATGTGATTTCTTAACTGACGATATATTACATTACAGATTGACTGTAGCCTATTATCCCCCAAATCACAAGTTGTTATTTTTTTTTTATTCTTGAGCTTTGGGGCTCGACTAAACCATCCAATTCATCTCGTATCCAATCTTTGCAATCCAAAATCCTTCGAAAAATCCTCAATGCTCCTTACTATGTGACCAATAAACTTATCCATAAAGATCTTAATGTTCCATATATTTCTGATTTAGCCCAAACCAGATACCTATCCTTCCATAGTAAGCTCCATAACCACCCCAATCCACTAGTCTCCCAACTTGCTTCCTCCTCCATCCCTGATAATCCTCCGAGGCGTCTGAAAAGAAGATGGCCTAAAGACCTTTTAGTGTAGATTTTATTGAAGTGCTACTAGTAAGTAGTTCTTCACAAGTTATTTACATGCCATTGTATTCACTGTCAATACATTTACTTGTTGTATATTATTTTGTACAGTTGTAAATATCAATAAATGGAAAAAAAAAAAAAAATTATTCTATGTTCAGTCAAAGTAGTAAATAAAATAACTAAAGCGTATATGCTTAGGTTTGGCAATGGTGTGTACCCGAACTAGGAAGTCCAAAATCATACGAATTCCTAACCTACCATACCCTAAGATGAATTGTTGTAAACATTAGATAAATGGTTGTAACCATAGATGATGTAAACGTTTAACGATGCTAATAAAAAATGTAAAGGAATCGTAAAGCAAAACCTAACACCATTAATCCTACCTCAATAACCCCAGAACCTTGGCACACTTTCGCACCGCAAAAGCCGTGGACAGAACATTTTGCAGATGGCTACTTAATGCCACGAAGACAGTTTCCTTTGTCACTGAAAGACCCCAAAATATGACACCAGCGACTTGGCGAAATGTCACGAGGATGTGATGCAACAAATGTCATTAGAACCGAGAGCAACGACTCACACCTGGGATGGGTATTTAGCTTCTCAGATGTTTATCATCTATTCAGTTCCTGAAGGACAGAGCAGGATTGTTAACTCAAGGTAGCTGTCATAACTTAGCAATGTTAAAAGAAGAGTTTACAGGAAAATGTTCATTCGAAGGGAAGAAACAATGGTTTTATAGGCGTTGCTCCCGCCAATTATTCTATTCAAATCTGCTGTCTTAATTATTTTCTGTGAATTTCCACAGGAAACCAATCCCTTCTGAATTTATGACCGACACAAGGATTCTAAACTGAAATCATTAAGCGTATTTGCGATGTTATGTTTAGCTGGCGAATAGAGAAAACTACTATCTGGTGTATCTCTAAAGTAGAAAGGAAACTATAGGTGAACGAGAAGGGGAAAAAATAGGTTTGAACTGTTTTAAAAGTATTTCCTAATTTATTTCAGCACGGAAGAGATTCTCATAAAGGTTAGATATTACTTCCTTTATTACGTGTACTTAAATTCGTTGATAGTCAAATTAAATTTTATTTATTATCACCGTTATTATATATTATTTACTCAGTGTATTTCCAAAATTATGATTAACACATCGAAACAGATGTGTCTTGGAATTTTTTAAAGAAAAAAAACCTCAACCTACCTTAGGCACATAGATACCTTTTCATTGCCTTTTTAATACTCGTGTAGATAACAGCTGTTATGAAAGTGATATCAATCGTAGAGTAGTGAGATGATATTTTAACATTACATGAATTTGTTGTAGTTTATTTTAATAAATAAAATAAGGGTAAGATGTATAGAAATCTGCGTGTCTTTACCTAGGTATTTCAGAAGCGCTTCAATTAAACAATTTTGAATGAAAAATACTTTAAAAAATCTCCTTGATTGAACCATTTATTGAAAATTAAAATCGTTTGAAATCTGTTTCAGACTAATTTCGAAAAAAAAAATCATACTTAGGAATGATAAGATTGGAATGTATAAATGTGATACCTAACCAGACGATACACCATTTGTTGGGGCTTATGTACTTTAATAAGGGCAGGATGGAAGGGTTATTCTACAGGTTACCAACCTATTCTCAGCAAGGGTGGGAAGGTCAAAATTAATTAAAGGCCTAACGCGCTCGCCTATCAAGTCCCACGACAAGACTTAGTTACACTAAATAAATGGTAAATAAAGCATAAAAGGAGATTATATTGATAATTATTAGTATTTTACTTAAGATGAAACAAACAATGAATAATTCATATCATTTTATGTATGCAAATACTGGTATGGCACGGATGCTCACTGCATCATAGTATCATAACAGGAAAAATTGAATTAATTTTATTAATATTCTTAATACATATATTAATAAATCTGGATCCTAAGAGACCATAAAGGCTTAGAAATATGAGCCGTTATTCTTAAAAATGTTTTAAGTCTATTTTTAGTATTTTGAGAAAGTAAAGGTTTGCGTTTTAATCAATATGTTACTAAAATTACTACATATTGACTCATTTTTCTTATAAATCGATTTATAATTTTAATACAATTTTTTTTTTGGTTATTTATTGAAATTTCCAAATGTATATACAATATAAAAATATAATAATATAATAAGTTTATGGTGACAAAAATAAAATATGATAAGGATTAAATGATGAAATAATCATAAAAATAACACGTAGCTTGTTTTTAAAGCAACTGCCCATCGGTAGCACTTATAATGGACTACTACATTAGAAAGTCCCGAGGCCATCTTCTTTTCAGGCAGCTCGGAGGGTTATCTGGAATGAAAAGGGAAGCAAGTTGTGATACTAATAAATTTGCTATGAAAGGTTAGTATATCTGGTTTGTAATACAACTTAAAAATCGAATTTCTGAAGACTTGCTTCATACGAGACTCGAAAAACGTTTAAATCCTATTGCAGAAAGGCCTATTGATATAATACATAAAACAGAAACTATTAAAATAAAAATAAAAAATATCCTATAATCAATGTGTGAAAATTCTTAAGCAACTACAATAATATTAAAAAAATACAGGCCAATCAGATAAGTATGGTTAAAGTTGTAATAAGACAGCTTTATTTTTCTCCTTTTTATTATAGGAATTCATTTTAATGTAGTAGATACACAGTAGAACAACTTTCTGCCAAACTAAGGTCACCACAAGGTTAAATCCCACCAAGTTTTTGTCCAAAAAGTGTTCACTTGATATCAATATCAATTTTCGTGTGATAGTATGTATAAAGTTCATACATTTTCCCAAAGCCTGTTTTAACACAATTTCAAACAATCAAATGATATATAAGATAGATGTGTTAATTGAATTAGTAAATTAAGCAGCTAATTTTAATCACTACTAGATATTATCTTAAGGTGAATTAATAGTTTACCCAAGCAAAAAATTAAAAGAAAATTGATTTACAAATTGGCGAAATATCAAACAGCAATCAGAAAAATAAAATAAAATGGATTATTAGCTATTGTAGGCTATCGATTCAGAAAAGTTATGTTCGTCAATTTTTCAAATAAATTTTAAACTTACTTTATGATGGTAGCAAATATACAACAGGATTCAATTTGGGACAGAGACAAATTTCGGACAGCAGTCAACAAGATCAAATTTCCAGAAGTAGTTAAATCACAAATTAGTAGAAAGTGGTCAGATGAAAGGAGGAAACATCAGGCAGAGGTGATGAAGAAGTATTGGAAGGAATGGAAGAGTAAGAAATAAATTGTTGAACGTGATCCACAAATGACCGAATATGAAAGAAGGAGAAAACACAAATAAAACTTCAATATTTTTTCCCCTAGTGACTCGACTATCATTCGTAGAACAAAAGTAACTACATATTTAGGAAAAATGTTAAAGGAAGTTTAATTATATTTTAAAAGTTAAGGCCGCTTGTTTTTAAAATATTAACATTTTGGTAATATAAATAAATAAAATACGGGTCTCATATTGCACACTACTTAAATATTTGATGTCATGCTTACACGACATAAGCATTTCACGTACAAAAGGAAAGTGAGACAAAACATTGGTAGCCGACTAAAATAATAGTTTCTCACTAGTTTGCAAACAAAGCTGAAATACCTAACTGATAGCTTATCACTAATTGCAAAACTAGCTCCGCTGCAGGTGGAGTTTCCGATCCTACACAATGCATACCAACTCTATGAGTACCAAGTAAATATTGTCTCAACAAAACGTGGGCAGAATTCTCCATTGTTAGGGATGTTAATTTGATTCCTAACTAAATTATTCTGAACAACAAAAACATAGCACTAATCAATATAACTACTGCAACTCGAATAAAAACTTCGTGACAAATCCTGAAAAATAAATTATATTTACCTTAGTTTATTCTGATGACAAATATTAGAAAAATCGGAAACGTTTGTAAAAAAAAAAAAATCTTTCATTATAAACTACATAACGAATTTAAAATGTTTCCTAACGACTTTCGTACAGTTACACACTACCATAACCGTGTGTGAGCATATTTGCATATTTCAACGTTTAATTCGTCAGGAATTTATAATACTATAAAACATTTCAAGTATAGTAAAAATTATCGATCAACATCGATATTACAGTAATATAAAATATTTATTGAATCAGCGAACAATAGTTATAGTTCTGTAGAACTACTGACATTGACCTCTCGCAGAGACTAAAGTTGATAGAGCTACATGCCACAATCTTGCATCAAAAAAGCCTTCATTATAAATTTAACAGCTGCTTAGGCATGCGGGAACCGTTCAAGATCTGGCAGGGAGCCACCGAAATGGTTCGTGGTTTTCATGACTCGATAGATAGATTTTCAATTACATTGATTAAATAATAAGTAAAAAAAAAAAAAGAAGGTTTATGTAAGGAAACTAAAATTGATACACTAGTTGTGATAACTGGGATATCAGTTTAAAAGTAATTGGTAGTTCACTCCAAGAGCAATAAGAAGCAGACCTCAAATGACGTGGCAAGATGAAATCATACACAAAGTTGTGGTCTATGGATGAAAAGTACGAGCGATAGTTAAGTGCTGGCAAAAAATTATTAATGAGCAAGGATATATATGATATTCAGGGCGATTCCCTCTTAGGGTGAAAAATATTTCAAGTGAAACTTGGGAAAATGAAGAAAAATGCAGCTGAAACAACATTTCTTTTCCAATCCGTTGCAGATATATGATATTTAAAAGATTTCTTTTGAGTAAACCACGTATTTTGCCATATCTGTATTACCTACACTTTGCTCAAACATTTTTCAAATTTTGACCACACTTTCGGATTTGGCATTAAATTTTCTATAAGACCAGAGTACATGTAGCCTTACATTTTACAAACTTGGGACCTAAAGACCAGCTTGATCTTTCAGGGGTCTTCTCTTTCACCTACCCTATTTTCTATTTATGATAATGACTTGCCGAATCACATCCACTACTCCCAATATCACTTTATGCTGACGACTTGCAAAAATATTTATCATTTCATCCTTGAGAAAGACATAGATAGTATTAACCTACGGGCAGTAGAGAATAAGTTGTGTCTGAATCCAGAGAAAACAATGGCTATCCTCATTGGATCAAAATCTCACCAAAAGCCCTTCCCTACTATCCACTGCTTTTCCTCAAAAACCGTCCAATTTATTTCCAAAATTCCATAAAAAATCTGGGAATAACTTTTGATCAACATCTTACATGGAATAACCATATCTCTCAAATCACGAGGAAATCTATTTTTATTCTTAAGCAACTTTCACATTACCGCGATTCATTACCATTAAGTACTCGACAACTCTTGGTATTATCACTCTTTTATATTATTGGTATTATCGAATACGGATTCATAGTACATGGAGGACTGTCTGATGAGCATGAGATGAGATGTAAAAGAGTAATGAACTGTTTTATTAGATTTATTTTCGGGATCTCCAGACGTTCTCACATATGTCACAGGTATTCTGAAATTGGGTGGCTTTAACCCAGTTTCCAACGTCAACACTTCCTAGGTGCACTTATATTTCAAACCTTGAAAACCAAAAAACCCTCCTACATTCATGACCTCCTTACCCAGCGCTCCTCCATTCACCTCTTAAATACTAGAACCCAACCCATCAACCTATACACTCCGGCGTATCGAACTGCATCCTTCGAAAAATCCTTTATTATCCGTGCTTCCTCTTTATGGAATTCATTGCCCATATCAATTCGAAAAAGCTCCACTCTTACTTTCTTTAAACATCATCTATTCCCTTACCTCCTTAATGGTAGTAAATGGTACAATCAAATCGATTGTCGATTTTATGAAATAATTTACTTTTGAAACCAGAAAAAAACAGGGTACTTGATTTGAAATACAACTCAGGTATTTCTGTAAATAAGACATTATGATAATCGCTTAATGAAAATCTGTATTTTAAACAAAATGAACTCTCCATTGGAATAAAAAGCAAAGAAAACTGTCAATAAAGCGACACCAGATTAAAATAGTACCTTATCTTATTATATTTTCATAAGGTCCTCCGTTATTTCGAATGCAGCTTCTTGTTTTCTTTCTCACAGCCGCTATGACCATTCCTAACATCAGAAACTAATGTGACTTGGCTTCGGCCATAAGAATCCTTGTTTGTAAAACTTTGTTGGTCACTTCTGTTGCATACACTTTCCTTTTTATGCAAGTTAAAAGACCAATGCAGTTATTATATAGAATTATCATATATTTGCAACGGATTAGAATGGAAAGTATGCAGTTAGTTATAAACTGTAGTGTCTCGACAGTTCGAATTTCTAAAAAAAAAAAAAAAAAAAAAAAAAAAAATAAAAAAAAAAGAAAAAAGTTTTTTAAAGTATTAATATCATATTAAAGACTAATAAAAATTCTGTCTTGTAGTAACGAAAAAGAGTGAAAGTGGTGTGAGATATAAACATAAAAAGATCACCTAATTTAAATAATTTTAAATTTTAACAGATGGACAATATTTTCAAATATGAAATCCGATAGTTCAAGATGGTTATGGTCCCATTTATCTTGAAATATACATACAGTTACATACATAAACACACACAAATATATATAATCTTTATAGCTTAACACCATTCTTCAGAAGTAGCTGTTTCTTCCCAACTGATCCCAATAAATCTTTAAAAATATGGTTATTATAATATTTTCATGAAAGAAAATAATTAATAACATTATAGTCACACGTCTGTACGGTATTAATCATATCAATTTATAAAAATAAAATACAATATTAAATATTAAAATAAGAGTACACAATAATACCAATTTTAATCATTAGTTAATTATTAATAACGGGTTTAAATAACTTCTACTTTTAAATTATAAGAAGTTTTCACATTCTCTCCTTTCTGCTTCTTAGTTATTTTATTTTCTCTGTGCTAAACTCTGAGTTATACTAGCATAAGAAGAAAGAAAGAAAAAAAAAATTGGAGAAAGATATACAGAATTTTAAATTTTAAACTAAAAATCATAAGTTTAATTAAACGTTAAACAAATTTCTAAGACGAAGCACTCCATATTTTAATGACTCTAGTGAAGGGCATGCTTGAGAAAATTTCCCAGGGTTTCAATAAAGAATAAAATAGCCATTAAAAATATGCGTTTCAAGGAAGGTTTAAACGCCAGGAAATAATAAATTACTTAGAGGTAAGAAATCATTACTAATACAATACCAAGATACAAACTACAATTACCGATGTAATAAAACCCTATCAAATCAGTTTCTTTACAGGCCAACAGGTCAGTAATTGTCAACGTTCATTATAATTTGTATCATTATTATCATCATTACTTTCATCATAACTGTTTTAATCATTATTGTAATGAGGTAAGTACTGCTTCATGCGTCTATGCGTCTGTCCTTCCAATAATGTAATGTAATTAGTAATTATTTAGTTATTTATTAGTAACTAGATTACTGGGTTCATTTAACATTAATCATGAGTGGACTAAAATTTAACAAATCTATACTATTATATAGAACGACAGGCGATTTTTAGTTTGTGATCACTAACCACGAAAACTACTCTACCAATATGTACCGAATTTTAACTAAATCATCTTCATAGTTCAAAGAAAGTTTAACAAGAATAAAATGTACTGGTTTTCTGATGCTATAACTCAGGACTTAACCAGAATGTTTAAAAATAATATATATTTTTTAAATTTCAAACGTTTAAAAATATATCAAAAACTTACGCAGCATCCTAATCCATTAGCACAATCCCTATCCAGCTCCACTCACCCCTATATTCCTCATCGCAGGTTAAAAAGGCAGTGACCTCGTGATCTATTATAAAGTTCGACATGGAGTCCTGGCAATGGCCAGCTTCTCCACTCATGCTCTGAGTGACTGTAGTTTAGCGCTCTCACTCAGCCTACACTGGTGTTATCTTATACCAGTGACGCAGCTGAGAGAGAAGCGCTGGAATCTCTTGGGGCCTGACTTGTTCCTCCATAAGTGGAGGTACAAGGCGGGTCGGGGGGATCCCTCAGATGTGTATATATTGTAAATAAAGTATGAATGTATTTTTAAGATTTAATTTAATTTAAATTTTCTTTTTTTTTTTCTTTTCTCTTTTTTTATTTATTATTATTACCTTTATTTTTTATTTTTTTTTTTATTATTATTTTTTTTAATTTATTTATTTTTATTTCACTTTATGTATTGTATAGTTTGAGGTACTTTGTTTATTTAATTTTTTTTTTTTTTTTTGTAGTACATATTGTGTGATTCTGTACTTATTTTATTTTTATATTCAATTTTAATTAATGTTCACTTTCTTTGTTTTTATCTCATATTGTACATATTGTGTGAATGGATCCATTGAACCATCCATATTACTTATTGCCCACATTGAGGTAGATTGTAATACTTTCCTTAAATAAAAAAAAATAAAAATATATATATATATATATATATATATATATATATATATATATATATAAATAAATGGTATTACCTGATATATACCTTAAAGTAATATTTTAGAAATCTATGATGATTAAACCTTTAGAAGAAATTAAGTTTGTTTCAACAAAAAACTAAAGAAGCATAATTGGAAGTTGTTATTATAACAAAAATAGCCACAGCCTTGGTAATAAATTGAATATTCAAACTGTGCAGAGAGGACTCATGAGTAATATCAAAGAGTTTACCATTGACATTTCGCAGCCGAAAGTTCATTCCTAATTCATGGTTAGATAGAATAACTTATTTAATTAATTCAATATTAATTAAATTTAATTAATTAAAGAAATTCAAGAACAACAGTTGAAAGCTTCAAATATATTTTATTCAAAATTTGTACCGTGCTGTCAGTAAAAAATAATGTAATCATAATTTTTTCTCCTTATTTTCTATTATTATTATAATTTTTTATTTTTTTTTTTCACACTTTATTGTTATCCACAATTGTATAAAATATATACAATAAGTAAATGTGCTGTAAAATGTTTACAACGATATATCAATAACTCCAATTTTTTCATGCTAAAACATTCAGGACTATTACAAAAGCACCTTGGTAAGTAAGCAACATAACTCTACACACTGAACTTCGTATGCCAACAGTCAATGGACAGATACGGATTCCCTACAAACGATTTCAAGAAAAATTATACGGACATCCCAGAACACTCATAAGCCCCAACTCATATTCCGGACAACACCCAGAGGAGGCAGAAGAGATCTTTAGAGCTAAGTTAAAAAAAAACAAAACAATAAAATAAAATAAAGTTAGGAGAAGGTACCACAGGATTCTTTTCCCACCCATGCGTTTAACGCCAGGTAATTCAGTATTTCATAAAATTCACTAATTTTGGTCGCTTTAATTGCTAAGTGAGAATAAAGAATTGTAATTAAAAAAAAAAAAAAAAAAAAAAAAAAAAAAAAAAAAAAAATTGTGATATGATCTAATAAGAAAATTACATGAATAAATCATATCTTTTTGTAAGAAACTGAATTTAAAATAAATAAACTTTTTCTACAGATGAAGGGGTCCAATTATAATAACAAGAAATCTTTTGAGAGATTGAGAGCACCGACACTCCTAAGGTCTTCACGTTTTTACAGAATCAGTGAATAATGCAAAAGAGAAATAAAGAAATTAAAATTCTAGAGTTCTATATACATAATAAGTAAGAAATTGTGTAAAAAAAATAAAAAGTCATTTCAAGTCTACTAGCGTACTTCGATGACATACTTAAATTTAATGGAATTAGTTCCAGTCTTCACAAGAGTAATTTATATTCTAATCTTTACTAATTGAAACATGAGATTACACTCTGGAATGTTAGCTTAGAAGTATCACAATAAATTTATAGGAATCATTGTAATGCAGCACTCACAACACCTGTTTATTGGAAAATTTAAATTAACTGCGCCAGGGTTGGAGAAGTATTTGTATTTGTTTAATTTTTCATTATCATCTTTGAACTTTTATAAGACATAACCTACCAAATTGATTTATATATATTATTATCTCAGTAGATCAACAACCATTTATTAACTTATTATGATCCTTCTATAAGCACTTTCTATTCTCATAATACCCTTAATAGATAATATCTCAACAATTAATGACTGGCTAATAGCTCTAAGTTCTCTAAAATGGATGGGAAAAACTTAGTATAAGTATAGGTTCAGATCTGATGATTAAGTCCCTAAAACTTTCTCTTACTATCGAAGCCCCTTTCTTTGCTTTAGAAAATAGGTAAGGTTTTGTAGTTATATGGTTTGGAATGACGTTTAACTCTCTTAACTTAATTTAGCATCGTAATTTTCTAGCATTTTCTAGATGCATATAATCTTTGATTTGTTTTTAAATGAGAGATGAATTTATATACAAGCATTATTATTCTTGTCCTTTGGAGATGGAGAAGAAATTCGAGAATAAGGCAGCACGAAAAATAAAGAATTTTTCAAAGAATGCAGTTCGATCAGAATGGATATACAAACAATGGACTCAGATCTGGTATTCAAAACATGGATGGAAGAACGAAGAGCTAAGATATCATCAATATAAGAAGGCTTTTTGGATTTCAAAGATTAAAATAAAATGTCACCGAGGAAATATTTTCGTCGAAAACAATAAAATTACCCCCAACTGAGATTAACAGTCAGTGAGTAAGCCTGGGTCCAAAGAATGATTCTTATGATGGAATTCATTGGTCACTATAGCCTCATTTTGAGCGTACCAGGCAGTTCTCCTTATTAGAATCATTCATTATTGAGGTGGGGAAGAATTTTGACAGGCGTAGCTGCATATTTTGTACTCATAACTTAGAGAGCCTTTTACTGTATGTGTATTAGTAAAGTTAAGTAACAGAAAATGTAAGTAATCCCTTTTGTAAGCACGACAGCTATGGGTAAATGACGACCGGACAACAGTCAAAAGTGTACAATAATCGCTCTTTTCCACAAACTTTCATATAGTAACTAATATAGAATAGAAAAAAAACTTTATTCTGGGACAAAGAAACTTAAGAATAACTTTAAATAACACAAAGTAAGATCATAACTTAGGTAGTGTTTATAAATTTAAAAAATATTTATTTATTTAAGCTAAAAGTTAATAGCAAACAAAAATAACTTTAATTATATTAAAATAAAAATTTATTAAGAAAATTAATTCTGAAAAGCCGAAAAACGAAATTAGAAAATTTTAAAAAATAATAACTTATGCTTATAATAAAGTGGTGCTTTGCAATAAAAAATATATATATTTAAAGTTAGGAATCGAACAGCAATTATAATTTATTTCTGTTAAGTATTTTTAATATATTTTTGGACAAAAATAAAACTTTAAATTTTAAATATGTACCATAACATTCATTACAGCCGATTTAATAACAATTAAATTTCCAAAAAATGAAACTTGTTTTAATCAGTGGGATATAATATTTGACTGGTAAATTATTAAGATTTTATGTAAGGCCAGTATTTCAAAAAGCGTAATTTTATATCAGCTTATTATTTCATCAAATTGACTATTAATTTTTATTTTTATTTTTTATACCAGACACCTGCCCTTTTATATTAAAATCTATAACCACACAAATCCACTAACCTCTAAACTTGCATCAAATTCTATCCCCGATAACCATCCAAGGCGTTTGAAAAGAAGATGAGCTCAGAAAGATCTAGCACTGAACTTTTATTGATGTGCCACCAATAATTAATTGATTTACAATTGTATTCAACAATATACAATTGTAAATTGCAAGAAATGTATATTTTTCTTTTAAATTGACATGAAACAGAATTAAAAGTTCTATTTAGTCTGGAACAGATCATCCTCTAAGAATGAAAAAAATGTACAATAAAATTGTACTGTATTTGACTATATAAATTTAAGAAATAATTATCCATAGATTACAAAAAATGTATAAATACAGAAAATAGAATACAAAAAATATTTATTTGCTCTTATGGAGCTAAGTGTATCCTAATAAAAAAAAACAAATCTCAGGGTCTTCGGTGATCAAACCCTGAATCCAAGTTCAGATATAGAGGCTATCCTACAATGCAGAGGCAGTACTTAAAATTTATCACCATAATATATTTTTGATATTATTCCTGTATTAATTTAACTTATTTGCTATTTCTCGATTTCATCTTCGTGAAATTTTTGCAAAGAGTTGTATAGAAATAATCATGTATCTATATTTAGAACCAGCATTATCATGACAAGGTGAAAAAACAAATATGGAAAATCAGACTGCCTTATACTTCGATTTTGCAACTTATATATATATATATATATATATATATATATATATATATATATATATATATTTTTTTTTTTTTTTAATTTATTTAGATCAATATTTTTTTTAATTATTTGTATGCATAATATTCCTTCGCTTTGTTTTTCAATATTTGTTTTATTTATCAATACTGATGATATCCACTCATTCATGGTTATTATTACATTCACATTCTCTACTTCAAAAGAACCTTATATCGTGCATACTGTTTTTATTGTATATTACCATTTTATTTATATTCAACCTATTTCTAGTCATATTATTATTTTTTTAATTTTTTTACTACTAATGGGCCATCTTCAAAGTAAGCTGAAACATCCGCAGCACAAATTGATTTCAATTTATTTCTTTTTATAGTCTTTTTTAATTACCGCACCCCACAGCCAATTTCTTCCCTTTAATTACTGTCAACCAATCTAAATCATTATCTTCTATCATTAAATCAGCTCAGGTTATGCCTGTCATAAACAATTACTAATGGAAAATACTAAATTTTTCACATGAGACATTTTACTTGACAAGATACTAATCTGGTTGGGTTTCCTATTAAAACAAATTACAAAATCACCGAGCTGACCTTTTCAAACATTTCGCTTATTATTTCAAAATCATTATAAAAAGTGACTTGCATAACATTTTTTTTTATTTCTTATAATTTAGTTAATTAAAAATTAAACAAAAGGAAAAAAATACGCCAGAAACACCCAGAGCACTTTCTATAGTGCATAAAGGTCAACCGACTTCCCACATAGACGGCAGCCTCCAATCCATATTTGGAGGTCCCACTGTTCCGCCGATATCTTACGAGTCTTCCGGTTCGAGGATGAGTGATATCACTGCCGAAGGTGCGAGCTGGTCCCCGGTATGCGGAGGATGGAAGTGTGGGCTTGTAGAGCGAGAATGGAAGTCCTAGGAGCGTTTACTATAAATGGTTGTCAAGGGATGTGAGGAAGACTACAAAAGTTACGTATGATCGGATCAGGAATGTGTGTTCATAGCGGATACTTTTAAGTTCTTTAACGGTAAATATAATTGAAAGGTTTGGTGGATTAAGTTGTTATACAACAAAACAAAATTTTGAGTAATTTAGCTTAAAGAGTTTTTTTTAATTTGAATTTCTTATACCCCCACATAGCCCATATATATTTTTTCTAGTTGTTTTGAAATATTCATATTTTTCTATCGAACACTTCAACAAAAATCCTTCTGCTACTGAACTAGATTGCATTTGGTAAAAAATGTGACATAACCCCTTTATCCACCAAAACCTTTAATTATAACATTTGGAAGCCTTCTCTGGGAAAAGTATGTTGTTTGGGAAAAGTAACATCTAATGTTCTCATATTGATTGCATGAACAATTTTTGAAAAATAATAGGAGCTGCACACGTAGGATAATACAAATATAAACAAATAAACTAACTTTGCAAGAATATTGGGTGGTGAAGAATGAAAGAAAAGTCGTATGAGACACCTCATATACTAACAAAAATAATGGACTGAGAGCAGGTTTACAGGTTTACACTGACAGGTAAAAAAGTCCATCCAATTAATTTTTTCATTTTCTTGACTAAAGGTTTCATTCTTTTTTAGGGGATTACGTCTCCACATACTTTAACCAGGGCATATGAAACGTATTAGGATTATTAAAAAATAATTACTTAAACAAATACAAGCAGTATGTAAATATAAGAAATTTTAAATATATAAGGTTTATATCCGTTCCTTGCGTTCATTAAGTCTTGCATTTGACGGGTATAGGCATAATGTGCTTTCGAATAAATTCTTGAGGGATAAGATCCCAACTGTAATAAATCGTATCGATTTGAAAATTTGAATTTGAATTTTTTTATTTTAAATCCATTTGCATCACAACTTGCTTCACATTTCATGACGTTAGATAAAATCCAACCATAGATTCTTCTAACAAAAAAAAAGATTTTCTGGCTATTGAAATCTATTATTAGAGAATTCCGTAATTCTAGAATTAGTTCCCAGTCAATAAGCTTGAATTTAGTGCTATATAAGAGCAGTTAGTCAAGTATTCCTGGCAAAAAAATAATTATGATAAACATTCTCAAAGCTGTAACTACATGATTTAATGAATAAAAATTAGAATCAAGAACATCAAGTTAACAAATAAATACAATATAGTTTAAAATAAACAAATAAGTAACAAGTGGTTTTTTCATAGAATTTTCATGGAATTCAGTTTTCAACTGAAAAAAAATATGAAAATATTTCATGTTTAGCAGTATAAAAATTTTTAAAAAAATTTGTTGGATTAAGTAAAAAATTTTTTGTTTATATTATTATTATTATTATTACGATTTCGTTTGGAAAATTGATAAAAGTATTTATTTTTCTGATTTCACAAAAGCAGGTTTGAGTTTATATAAAATTACTGGATAAAAACGAAAAAAACAAGCAATAATTCTTCAAATATTAAATTTTCTAACACTAAAAAAAAAAAATAAAAAAGAATATCCTTTGTTTTCAAAGGTAATCTACAGAAGAAGGCACCAGGTGACACACCTTAGACACAGTCACCAAGTATTCTGGGGTATGACTGGACGTAATAGGTGACTCCATAACAGACAGCTGGAGCCAACTGGGTCAGTGTTGGGTCTGGAGGTTAGGTCAAGGATCTGCTACTGCACTGAGGGTAATTCCACGCGACACCTATATCTACCTGAATTAATATAATAAATCAAGTACAAAAAAAATATTTGATGAAAATCCTTACACTAAGTTATCCAATTGTTGTCTCGAAGGTAGAAAATGGAGTTTCTACGGTATTTTTAGAAAATGGAAAAAAAATAAAATAGTTCTAGATTTTGATATACGAGAGTTCCAAGAAATATACCGAAATCTCTAAAACAAACTGTCGGTCAGAGGAAGGTAATGATTTTACAGTTTTTCTAAAATATTTCGGCAACAATCATTTTTAGCAAAATTTACTTTGTAAACAAAATCAAACTACTCAAAATCTATAAAGAAAGTTGCATTAGTACCTTTCATTAGTAGTTAGCGAACAATGCTTCAACTGTGGATCATCAGATTTATTATAAAATAAATTTAGACAAACATCACCTAAGTATCTACTGACACTATTAAAACATAAATTAATTTTTAAGTATTTATTTGGCATAGCTCCTATTATACATATACATGGAGAATAAAATGTGAAAATAATCACAGATTAAGAGGTAAATGACATATTATTTAATTGTAAAACTATCGGTATAATGTTATAGATTAATACATTTTTTTAAAAAATTAGAAGCCTGAAGATGGAGCATTGTAGCTACAAATATTAAATAAATTATGCCAAAAAATACTTAAATATTATTATATCTCCTTCAGCATAAAAGGTTATAAATAAATTAAAAAATAACAATAAAATATTTCTTTTGAAAATTTTTCGTACTTAATGTGAAAAATATGTTTTGCTAAAGATTTTTTCCTAAGGTATTTGAGAAAAATGTTTATGAGACATTCAAACCTCTGAAAATTCTCTCGCTTACCTACTAACTGTGCGAACTTATAGTATGATGTACAAAACAATCCAATGAACTATTATACCAAAACCCAGAACCGTAATATTTTCCTAATCAGCGAATTTTCACCATTGTTGTACTGGACTATTTTAAGTTACAGGATTGATGGATCACCCACTCACATTAAGCCAAAATATATTGGCCATAATTTTCAAATCGAAATAAACTATGGGGATCATAGAATCAAATTATCTATGTGGATAATTCAACTCTCATATCACACTTTACATATATATATTTATTATTAAGTTTATCTTTCACTCAACAGAAGATGAGTTTATAAAATTTAATAATCGTAAACGTCTTTTTCAATCATATGAACACATAATCAATACGTATTTTGTAATATTGGCCATGTTAAAAAAAAAAAAAAAAAAAAAAAAAAAAAAAAAAAAAAAAAAAAAAAAAAAAAAAAAAAAAAAAAAAAAAAAAAAAAAAAAAAAAAAAAAAAAAAAAAAAAAAAAAAAAAAAAAAAAAAAAAAAAAAAAAAAAAAAAAAAAAAAAAAAAAAAAAAAAAAGGACAAGTAAAATACTATAAATAAATTAGATACCTTAACTATCATTTTAAAATATATGTATTTTTTAGTTTACTTGTTTATATAAGCATCCAGCAAGAGCCATTCGACTCCAATTGCTGGAAGCCACATTTACACTTATAATCTAAAAATAACCGAAAAAAGCTCTTCCTTAAAACTGTTTCGATATTGATTTCTTCTTTTCATTCGTCTCTGGAAATCTCTTGCAATATTTCAAACCGGATACATTAAAACAGAGTTCCAGAAATTTGTCCTCAGATTCCCAAATAAAGGACTGTCTATAGGGCGGAGTTACTTGATGATCGTAGAAAAAGAACAAGTGGGTGTTCCGGATAATATCAAACATATAATGACTTGAGGTACGCATGATGGTATAGAAGGATCAATACAATTACGATCGGTGAATTAATTGCCACTTCTATTGGAATTATTTTATTGGAATACTAGTTTCGAATGCTAAACAGTCATCTTCAGTTCTAAAACATACAAACACATCAGCACTAAGTCACATGGGTAATATATACTTAAGTTTTCCAAAATCAAATATTGGTACTTACCTGAGGTAGGTTAAATATTTATTAATTATATAATTAACCTACCTGCCTTCTCCCCCCTTTCACGATGGAAATATTTCAGATATCTATTAGATCTCCTCAGGTGAGTACCAATATTTGATTTCTTTTCATAGATTTTTAAAAACTTAAATATACAGGGTGAGAACTTCTTAGTGTAAAAAAAAGGTGGTTTTCTTCAATATCATCTGCATTCATAAGCTAACGGCAAAATTGAGGTTTCTGTTCATTATCATTGGGTTTTAAACTTTACATTGAAAATCTAATAAAATAAATCCTAAATAATAATAATAAATAAATAAATGTAATAACATAAATTCCTCTAATCTGGTGTCGCTTTATTGACAGTTTTCTTTTATTTTCTATAAAACAATATTTTTTTTTGTCTTTGCTTTTTATTCCAATGTAGAGTTTATTATGTTTAAAATGCACATTTCCATTAAAGGATTATCATAATGTTTTATTTACACAAGTAACTGATTTGTATGCCAAATGAGAACACCATGTTTTTTTCGGTTTTAAAAGTAAATTTCTCCATAAAATCGAATCAGAATCATTACTTTCAACATGTCATTCAAAAGCTGATACAATTTTCAAATGTTTGTGAGATTTGCAGTTTTGTGGATAGTTTTTTCGAAAAACGGTGAGCGTTGAAGTAATATAAGACATTGTAGCTTCCCTAAATAATTTGAAGATCAAGCTGTTCTTTAGATCCCAAGTTTGTAAAAATCAAGGTTACATGTATTCTGCTCTTATAGGAAATTTAATGCTAAATCTGTTGTCAAAGGTTGGAAAATATTTAAACAAAATTGAGATATTTCAGCTTTTATAATAAAAAACGTGGTTTCCTTAAAAACAATCTTTGATTTATCGTATATCTGCAACGGATTGGAATAGAAAGGTGAGGTCTGCGTCATTTTTCTACATTTTTAATCTAGTTTTTACACTAAGGGGTACTCACCCTGTATATAACCCATGTAACATAGTGCTGATGTGTTGAAAATTTTGTATGTTTTAGAACTGAAGATGAATGTTTAGCATTCGCAACCAGTATTCTAATAAAATAATTCCAATAGAAGTGGCAATTAATGCATCAATCCTAATTAAAAAATATAATATTGCGTTATACATATTTTGCGTTAAGTAAAATAAAAAGATAATAAAACCGCTATTGTTTTACTCCAGTTACAGAAAGGATAAACTGGACTGACCTTTTGCTTCAGTCGCTCACGAAGTGAACTCGGATAGACCTCTTAATATTATAGAACGAAGGTCTGCCCAACTATTTACTCCAATCCGGAAAAATGAAGGTTTTCAGAATATTTAGAGTTGTATAAATTCGATCCCAACTTTCACTGCATCGTTCAATGAATAGGTTCAATGAAGGTGCAATACAATCTATTGTCCTTAAATTTAGGAGCTGAGTAAAGATAAAGGTTAAGTAAGTCAACACTAAAAGTGAAACCGCATCCATACTTACCTGTCCCGACAGTGGAAGTTTAAAGAATTGAGGATTCGTAACAAGGCTAAACTTTTTTCAGTATTGAGCTCATTCTTTTCCTTGCATTAAACTGACCCGCAGAACTGCCGTCACGACAACTGCGCACGACAATAACAGCTCAAAGGCGCCGCTACAACCCTACTGTGTACTTAAAGCTAAGCTAGCGTGAACACGTCCACGCTTCGTCTTTTGGACGGCGTCTGATGGCTTATTATGTGGATTCGTTCTCGGCCGACCGATGGTCCAGATTGCAACATCCTTGCAGAATTGATTTACTTGTTCTAGGCAAATAGATTATTGATCTTAAGGCAGTTACTCATTTTGAGTTTGACAATCTACCTTTTTTTTACCTTAACTATACAAAATACATACATCAAATAAATGTGTTGATAACGATTAAATTAGCATGTCAAAATTTGAAAAGAACTGAGCAGTAGCACTTCAATAAAAATTCTACACTAGAAGGTCTCTGGCCATCTTATTTTCAGAAGCCTCTGAGGATTATGGGGAATGGAGTGGGAAGTCAGTTTTGAAAGTAGTGGATTTCAGTGGTTATGGAGCCTACTATGAAAGGACTGGAGCCTGCTATACGGTTTGGGCTAAATCAGCAACATATGGAACATTAAGATCATTATGGATGGGTTTATTAGTGACAAAGTAAGAAGCATTGAGGATTTTGGATTGTAAGGATTGGATACGAGATGAATTGAATGGTTCAGTGGAGCCCAAAGCTCAACTCCATACGTCCAAATAGGTCTAATAACAGTCATGTATATGAATCATTTGTAATTAATTGGGAGGTTTGAACGTTTGTCTAGTAAATGTTGAAATAGTCTGCAACGACGTGCAGTTTCTTGTCGTTTTAGTCTTGTATGTGGATTCCAAGTTAGACATTTTTCCAAGTGGAGGCCTAGGTAGCGGATCTGCTCAACAGGGATTAGTGGAATATCATTAAAGGATACTGAAGGACAGGAAGTCGTAGGTTTACGGCGTAGGGGACAATAACAAGTAAAATTTAATCTGAACCCATGATAAACCTTCCGAAAGAATTTCTCTATTTAACCAAATTTGCGCCTAATTCATTGTCGGTAATTTTAGTTAACTATCAATAAATAAAAAATATACAATAAATCAGGAAAAGGGGGACCGAAATAAAATTAATAACTAAAAATATTGGCAAAAATTCTTATCAAATTTTATAAATTATTAAATAAAAATTATAGCTCACTACACTCCAAAATATCGAAATAGGAAAATAAATTAGGTTCATAATTATATTTATTATTGAAGGAGATTAATTAATTACATGTAAAACTTGGCATAATGATTCCTTTATTGATTTATTGAATAATTTCTATAGGAACAACACATAGTTTCTAGTCACTTAAGTTAAAAGGAGCATTATGTGGGTTTGAGATGCTGACAAAAATGTTATTTTAAATTTATATTGACGTTGTATCAAGGAGTAGTAGAACGTTTTATTTGCTGATAGATAGAAGATGGGGAATGTTATTCCCAAAATTTAGAATATGATATTTCAATAAATCAACAAAGAGAGAATTATGTTGACTTTATATATGAACTTATTTATATAAACATTCGTGATATTGATTTGTAATGCAAAAAGACCATAGTTGCAACTGTTATTTCTAAACTCGTCCACTTCCTACTTTACTTTGTTTATTTTATAATATATATTTTTTAAGATATCCATATATGGTTATCTGTTTATTTTATATTTTAATTATATATTCTCTTCTACGCTATCAAATATCACCTACACATCTTACAGAATTGGTTTGAAAAGTGGAAAAATCAAACGAACCCAGAGGAGGAAGGACTATACAATATGACGGTGCCAACTAAAAATGCTATCTGGGGTGATACATGGAGCGTAAACTAACTTTGATACACGAATACATACGAAACGACAGAAACTTAGATATTATTGATATATTTACTAGACAAGCAATCCACATTAAAATCAGAAATAAAAAACTAATTTTAAACACATTCATGAAGCCTATTAGGAACTTAATAAGAAGAATAAGCGGTGCAAGCAGGGTTGATGGAAGGTGGAGGGTAAAAATAAATACGGAAATAACCATTGTATCAGCAATAAGGATTTGTCAAATATATAAAAACAAGTAAACATATCTACTTTGAGAGAATAAAGGATGAAGGACTCAGAATAAAATGATAATATATGATAACATTAGAGAGGATGAGAAGAAGGGAACGACCAAGAAGCCGTCGGAAGGATGAAGTAACAAAAGATGTGAAGCTATGAGTTCGGGACTGGAGACTCGATGCAGGAGACTGGCATAAATGGTGGTATATAATTCGGAAAGCCAAAGGTCATACCGAATAAATAAGTATTATGACCTATGAAACAGAACTTTACGGTTCTGCGAAACCCATACACATTCATAAAATCAACAATACCTAATCAAAAATACCTGGAAAGACACTACAAGCACCAATGTACTTTTCAAATTACACAATTCACAATTATTTACACATAACATAAGTCCAAAACAACTTGTACCGACAGTTTCTTTCTCCTTATTACCCAACAACACTTTATGTCTTAAGCCGCGTTTACACCAAAGTTGAAAACTAAGTTTTCCACAAGTTGCGGCAATTTATTGCTTTTTCTACTAAATACAGCAACTTTTTCTTTCTTCCACTTGTGGAAAGACAAGTTTTCCACTAAATTCTGGTTTCCCGCGGAGTGTCGGTAAATATCAAAGAAAGTTGACAACTAAAAGTGGATGATTTGTTTCTGCACACTTTGCGCAGGCAACTTGTAGAAAACTAGTGGAGAACTGTTTCCCTCCACGCGCCTCGGACCTGACGTTCGGTTAACAGAGAAGTCATCCCCTGGTCCAAATTAGTAAAATACCTTGGTTTGACTCAATACAGATCTCTGACATACACAGACCACATAAACGATAAAGTAGACAAAGTAAAAAACAAAAATCATATACTAGATGATTCCTTGCTTACACAGAAACTCTAAATTAAGTCCTAAATATAAACTTATATTGTATAAAACAGTTATTCGATCCCAGATTACATACGTCTCACCTGTGGGGAACTCAATTTGTACAACCAACTACCGTAAACAGTAAAGGATACAAAACTTGTGTATGAGGATAATCAATTATTACCCTCGGTATATAAAAATATCAATAATGCTTCACGTCTACGATCAAACAAAAACACACTTTGGAAAAACAACAATTTCAGAAAATTCGCTAATCTAAGAAATCGGTAATTACAATAAAACATCACTTAATAGATATACGCACAAAAGAACGAAACATGTACTCCTCACTTAATCTAAGCCTTTCGTGCTAATTCTTTGGTAACAAGTTTTCCACTTGTTGCTCTAAATTTGAAAACAGCAAATTTTAGTTTTCAACTTTGGTGTAAACGCGGCTTTAAACTTACCTGTTCTAGAGTTCTCTAGTTAGATTAATTTTTATTATTGTTTTTTTACTTCCAGTTTCATCAATATTATTTCAAAAACAAGAGATCAAAGGCCAAGTTATTGAAAAATATTTTATTTACTAGATGTAGGGGGAAGAACCTGCAGTATTGATTTAAATAAATAAACAAATTAATTGTTCAGGTGAAATATCACCTTAGCTATAATTAAAAAATATAACTCAGTGACTTAATCTGTTGACTACCTTTAGTAATCACTTGAATCAGTTTATTGAAATAAACATTTTTTATAGCACTAAGATTATTGAATACGGACTGTCCCTGTAAAACCTGTTCGCGTTTGAACATCCGAACGAGATGGGAATTCAGAATTTAAATCTCCTCTGGACAGAGACGTTCCCACAAATACATCGGTAGGATTCGTCACTGCAAGCTGAATCGAATCAGTTGTTTTATAGTTGTTTACAGACACGGGTAAGCCATTTCCGCCTGATTCACGAACCGCCAAGGCCTTTCCGCCTAATAGTTTAATTGCTACATCCTCTGCGGTTTGATGGGAGCCATGTGTGAACTGAAAGCACCGACAATGGAACGGCATTAGTTGGAAAGGGAAAACAGAATTGCGGGAACCAAGGCTAAGCCTGCAGCGAAGGTTGTGATCTGGGTCGTGAAGGGAGAAGTCTGTTCCGTTGCAAGATATGTAAAAAAAAAAAATGTCAATGGTGCTTATAGTCACAATAGAAAATTTATTGATTCTGGCCATCATACCGGAACCTATATACCTATTTACAGTTAATTTAAAGCAAATAGTTCTTTTCATTTTTATTTATTCTGGTAAATATCATATGTAAATAAAATAACAACAAAAGATTAAATAAACGACAAATATTTATGTTGGTGGGTATATATAACTGCTCCAGTCCGTTGCTTCACTTCGAGTTTTAAATTTATCGATAGCTTTTCCCTATAACTTTTAACCTGTAAACTTCCTTTTCTACAGTTTCAACTTATAGTGTATTTTTTAGTGTGTTATACATACTTCTTCTCAAATGCAAGAAAATGTAACAGAAGTAAACAGTATCAGTTTCAACATAATTTTATGATTAACTGTTTTATATATTTTCTCATATCCCTCTTACTTAATGGAAGAAACTGCAATAATAGTTGACAAAATTACTTTTAACTTTGATTTAGTGTTTCCTATTTTGATATTTTCTATTTCCACTTTAATATGAGAATGTGTGACAGAAGTTAAAATAAATTCAACATGGATTTAGTTAGTATTTGTATGGAAATGAAGGAGAGTAACCTATCCCCTTGGAAAATTGGCGCCGAAAACATTGAAATAAATCCAAAGAAGGTAACAATCGAAAAAGGGTAATTCATGCGGAAGCAGGGGTAAAAGCAGAGGTTACTATTTTTTAAGTCTAATAGGCATTTAGTAATTTTAAGGGTACTTTCTTTTTTTAATAAAAATATCAGTTCTATTTAATATTATTAGCGCAAAAATATGGTTCCTTGTAGAATTTTATGGAGAAACTAATCAAGGATGTAGTTAAGTTGAAAAATACAAAATTTTAAAGAAACTTTTAATTGGGAGCCTACGTTTCGGCATCCATTTCCGGCCTTCATGAAGGCTATAAATAAAAAAATAGAATGTGTTAAATAAAAAAGTTAGAATTTGCCTCCAAAATTGGATGTGTTTTTTCATCCCCGACAGATTCGCAATATTATTGATTAATACTTAAAATTTTGGACTTTATTAAATTATATATTTAATTTACATTTTACTAAATTTATTTATTATATTATCCTAGCATCCTCCGTCGCGGCTTCGCCCGCTCTCATAAGTGAATAACTTAGGCAACTTTAACTAAGAATTGAAGTTTTATTTGTTTATCGATAAAATTCTCGCATTATAGCATGCAATTAAGCATTATTTCCTCAATGATATTTTCACGCATCGCAGTCATTTTCAACTTGGTGAAAATTGCACTGATCAGGTGGTTGAGGATTACGTTAAATCATAATCAGACATGCAATGAGTTGGAAACTCTAATGGAATTACAACAAAATTTCAAATCGCTTATTTAAATCTTTTTTAATAATTAAATTGAATATAAATAAATTTTATTATCAATTTCAAGTTCGTGGTAGAATATTTTGTAAAAAATCCAAATAACTTTCTCCATTCAATCTGC
Source organism: Euschistus heros (assembly GCA_003667255.2). Classification (NCBI taxonomy): domain Eukaryota; kingdom Metazoa; phylum Arthropoda; class Insecta; order Hemiptera; family Pentatomidae; genus Euschistus; species Euschistus heros. The sequence goes on from RCWM02000267.1 coordinate 30,005, forward strand.
TGGGCAAAAAATGTGGCCCAATGAGTCGGTCCCCTATTATCCCAGCCCACACATTCACTGTAAAACGATGCTGGAAAGATGCTTCTTGAACCATATGTGGGTTTTCAGCTGCCCAGTAGTGCCGGTTGTGGACGTTAAAAATTCCTTCCCTTGTAAAAAGAGACTCATCTGTCCATAAAATTTTCCTCAGAAACTGGTGTTCTTGAATGTCTCTATTTAAAAGCCAGCGGCAAAATTGTATTCTATGTACATGATCATTAGGTTCTAGCCCTTGTACTTGTGTGAAATGATATGGGTGAAAATGTTCTCGGTGCAAAATGTTGATAACTGACCTTTGGGAGATACCAATTTCACGGGCCAAGTCTCTTGATGAAACACTGGGATTTTCATTTACTATATCAATAATTTCCTCTTCGAGTTCAACATCATGAGGAACTTGTCCCAATTCTTGACGTAACTTATGAACGGAACCTGTTTCAGATAAACGTTGATGAGTTCGTGAAAACACTATCGTAGAGGGGAGGCGCCTATCTGGAAACCTAAGTTGGTACTCCCGCCGCGCTGCACTCGCGTTTCCATTACAAAAACCATACAAAAAATGTATGTCAGCGTACTCACCATTTGTGAACGTTGCCATCTTCGCAGGTGTATTGCCAAACAGAAAAAAATAATCCCAATAAATAAAATGGGCCCTCAAGCTAAGGATAAGCAATATTAGCAAGGGTCTTTCTAATGATAGTGACACTTTTATCTCTGTAGCTTCTTAATTTCCAAATCAAACTTTCAATCATTATATCAAAATAAAAATAAAATAATAAACAATAATCCCCTCCCATTTCAAAATAAACAGGAAAATAACTATGAAATAGCGATAATGTGCTTAGTACTGAGAGAGGTCAAAGTCGCTGTTGTTATTATGAATACCTGAACTGGCCTAAAATTTATGTCATGGATTGTTTTTATGAAAAGCAGTGAGCGCTGAAGTATTATAAGAAATTGTAACTTCCACTGTAACCTTAGTACTCCGATCTTATAGGAAATTTATTGCTAAACCTCTCATGTAGAATACTACTTAGCATCTATCAGTGAATTTTCGAACTTCACTGTTATCCACATATTATCGCTTATTTAATAACAAATTATTTAAAAATCAGTACGTTTATTATTTAAAAATCAGTACGTTTATTATTGCTAAACCTTCTTGGAACTCTAAAGATGATCTATTTAAAATTTGGTACAGATTGGTTCTATAGTTTTCGCGGTTAGTGATCACAAACGAAAATCAGCTTGTCCTTTCATATAATAGTATACATGTTTACTTTTATTTCCCTATATTTTTGTAGCCATAATGATGGCCTATATGGTTATGACAGAACGCAGGCATATTGATAACGTTATTTACTATTATTTATCAAATACGACAGACACCTCTAAAAAACAAGTCTTTCGTCACCTTTTCAAGTTACAACAAAGTAATTGTTATTTCCTGTATATATCGCTGTTATTCGCACAATTCTTATTAATTTTTCTAGAATTGTCAAAGCTTTAACTTTTATAGCACTAATAAGTGAACTTATTAATAATTATTTCTGAAACATCTCCAATTCAATATAACAGCCGCTTCCAACGATAGGTAAATACACACCAATTCGATAAGGTATGTGAATTGATTACATAACGAGACACCATCTCGTTACCTAAAAAAAAATTATGGAGTAAAGCAAAGATCAATAGAATTTTTATGTTAAAATCGACCCTAAAACGGAATTTCAAAATCATTTTCCGAGCGAATTGCAGCTTAAAATATAATCCATCGATTTTTATTAACAAATATTTTGAAAATAATTGAAGAGATTTAAGTCATTAGGTTCCCTTATCCATGTGAAAAATCGAGTCAAGCCATTCGATTTATAAATACATTGCTAATAATAGAGCCTACATTAATAAAGTCACTGTTGAATAATGACTATCAAGTTTTTTTATGATAAATCAACTGAAAGATCTAAAATCTTGGAAAAATAAAACACGAAAAAATCCAAAGCGACCCTGGCAATTGGCAAACTCGAACTGCCAGACGCTATTCAGGGATTTAAAAACCGAATAGCCTTGCTCGTTGCAAACCGGATTTAAAACACGATACACATTTCCTAATAACTGAATCTCCATGTCTCCATTAGGCGATATTTCTTCACTTCATCAAGCAAACGACCCGATTAATATATCCGAACTATCTGTAGAGGAAGTAAAAGCAATAGGTCAATAGAGTTTTATTGTTTCTCCGCAAAAGGTAAACAATTTTCCCCAGCTCATTACCATATTGAAGCAATGTAATGCAGCAATGCAAGGCCTCTGGGATAGTAAACAATTCTATAAAGTTAGGTCACGTGAGAGAGCAGTCCCTACCTCACTAGTACTGGACCAGTGAGTCAGGGTCGTCACCAGCGGTACCATTCTTGGACTGTCATTGGTCCAGTCTGCCACCAGAGGTACAATCATTATTGCGAGGGAACAGCAGGGATGCCAAATGGAGGGAAATTTCTCCCCCGTGGGAAAAAATTCAGAAGAACTTGCACCTAAATGGGGAATTTTTTTTTTTATAACTCGATCTACTTAACGGATGCTAATTCGGTCTACAAATTATGAACTTTTAATACGATTAAACTTTATCTACACTAGAGTAGTTAATTTGGCAGATTGTAATATAATGTCGAAATAAAATATTTAAAGTATAAAAAATAAATAAATTAATACGTTTCTACTTATTAAACATTTCTTATTCAATATATATTATAGTTTTCAATATTCTTTAGTTTATCAGAAAATTCAAAATGGATATAGGTCCATGACTGAACTTTAAATTCTATTCAATTAAACCTAAGCAATATTTCACACAGAAAGGTAATGATTACTTCATTATGTAAAAAAAATTAAAAATAGAAGCGAAGGGAAAGTATTTTAGCAAACTTGACTCATAAAAAAAAAACAACCTTTTTATTGGTATTTTGCTCAAAGCATCATCTGACCCATCAAAGGAAAGACCAGTCTACAGGAACCAGTCTCTGTTATACAATCAGCTGTTAGATAACATTAAAAAGAGTTTGGCTTACCCAAAATTTTTCATTTTAATTTACTTGTCTATTATTATTTATTTAAAATAATTCACTTATCAAATTATTTAAATAAATACAAAATTATCGACTAAGTTCTGATAATCAAGGAATCATAGTGAATTTTAAACTAATAAAAAATGCCACTCACAATATACTTCTGAAAATATACCAAACTAACACAATTTACCTAATACTAATAATTGTTTTAACAGTGGTTCGTAATTTTTTTTTTTCTTCATTTAGTATTAATATTTACAACTGTGCAAAATAATATACATCAATTAAATGTGTTGATAGAGAATATAATGTCAAGTAAATAACTTGTGAAGAACTACTCACTAGTAGCACTTCAATAAAATCTACACTAAAAGGTCTCTAGGCCATCTTCTTTTCAGACGCCTCGGAGGATTATCAGGAATGGAAGGATTTTACTATGGAAGGATTGGTATCTGGTCTGGGCTAAATCAGCAACATAAGGAACGTTTAAGATCTTTATGGAAAAGTCTATTCGTCACAATGTAAGGAGCATTGAGGATTTTTCGAAGGATTTTGGATTGTAAGGATTGGATAAGAGATGAATTGGATGGTTTAGTGGAGCCCCAAAGCTCAACTCCGTACGTCCTAATAGTTCAAATCACAGTCATGTAAATGAGTCTTTTGTATTTAATTGGGAGCTTAGAACGTTTGTCTAATAAATGTTGAAATAGTCTGTAACGAGGAGCAGTTTCTTGCCGTTTTAAAAGTCGTTTTGAAAGCTAATTTATATTTTTATTTTTATTTTTTTTTTTTAGAGACATTGTCATGACAAATTACTTGGATAAACTAAAAGGTACAGAATATGGGATCATTAACTTTCCAGTTATGAAAAGGAGCTGCATATGGGATCTCCTTATCTAATCCCAGGGGATCCTTGTCTAATCTACGCCTAGGGATTGCAATACTGTGTCTTTCCTCCTGATGCTTCATCATGTCTGCTGTTTTAAATAAATTATAACCTGATCCAATTTGAGATCAAAAACGTTAGATCTTCAAAATGTCCTTGATTCTAAAATAAACTTAGAAAGTATGATAAACATTTGCTTGAGAGACAATCCAAACCCAGACACGAGAAGAAAAGGCCCCAAAACCAAATAAAGAGAAGTTTCCAAACGGCAGGACAAATTAGGCATTACACGCCCGTCCGTTAAAGGAGTGGAGACGATAAAAAAAACAGCGCTTGGTGCCCGAGACAAGGATAGACTTTTTATCATAATAAATACAAGAAGTAAAACGATATCTTGGTTTAAGAATGGAGCGCTTGGTAGTCTTTATCTCAAAGGGTGGAAAATTACTTAGATCAGGATCAATATTCAACCGGTGATCGCCAGGACGTGAGCATCATCGTCAAAGAAACCAGAGACCTCTCGGGAAAAGAAAATGGTTGCTTGTTTTGGTTCGTGGACCGAATAGTAAACAGTTGGAGGGTGAAAATTAAGAAAAACAAGCAACTCAGTAAATAGACTTTTCTAAAATCCAAGCATTATTAAATAAAAATGCAGCTTCCGTATGTCGGTGTCAAAAAATTCGAAAAGTGGTCGATGGTTTGACCCGAAATTTTAATTCTTTATAACAGTGTGATTTTCCTAGGGGAATGGGAAATTCCAAGCATATCGAGAAGTTTAAACAATAACATTTACATGTGATAAGTAACTTTCTATAAAAAGTATATCCTATTTAAAAAAAAGCACCTTTCGTATGTTTATCACATTACTATATGGCAATATTCAATAAAACTGCAAACGTCACTTAAAATGGATTTTGAATTAGTATATTTATCGTAATAGAGTAAACTGTGAGTTGAACTGCCATTTCATATCTGATCTACAAACTTTAAAATATGACGTTTTAATTCGCTTACAACTTCAACGTTTCCAAACTTAAATTATGACGTTTTATAATGTTATTTTTTAATTCACATTTTTAGACTATAGGGTAGTATCCTTTGAAGCCTCTTTTGCAGCCTTGTCAGCCAGTTCGTTTTCCGCTATGTCGGAATGCCCTTTTACCCACTTGAAGGAAATTTGAATGTTATCGTCAGTTTGTATATGTCTTAGAAATGATCTTATTTTTTTCAATGATGGGATTGTGACAATGTCTGTTTTTTATCATGTATAGAGTACACTGACTGTCCGTTAGTATTGTAATAGTTTTATCTTTTGTCCTCAAATTTTAAAAGTATTCTAGAGATTTAAGAATGGCGAATTGTTCTGCTTGATTATTGCTACATTCTGGGCCTAATTTATAATTTATTACATCTTCGAAAATTTTGTTTTTAAAAATGAGACTAGCACAGCCTACATATTCGCCATTCTTGCTTCCGTCGGTATATATCTCATGTCTGTGGGGTCAGTTAAGCATTCAGTAATACAAGGAAATTCTGCTGGGTGTAACCAATCCTTGTAGTCGGTAGTATGTTCAAAGTTGTTAGATTTGAAATTTTCGTAGTCAGTGTTCATGTATAACAAATGGAATTTTCCTATGTAACTGGTAGCTAATATACTGATGGGGATCATTTTGGCCAAGACAAAGGCAGCTTCATCAGAGAGTGTTCGGAATCCTTTGGCAATTTTGAGTGCCATTAGCCTCTGGACCCTTTCCAGCTTTGCCTTGTTGTATTTGATCTGAAGTCCTGGATGCCATATTTCAATGCCATAAGTAAGAATAGGCAAAATTGCGCCTTTATACAAAACCTCCAGAGCCTCCGTTCTCAAACCCCATGTCGCTCGCGCTGCTATTGAAAGTGAATTTATTAATTTTAAAAGTTTGTTTTGTAGTATGTCAATATGTCTGTTCCACTTTAATTTTTCGTCAATGGTTATGCCTAAATATTTCAAAGTACGTATTCGATTCAGGTTTTATTTTGTATTTTCACATTTAAGTACGGACTTAGTCGTTTTTTAGTGATCATCATATAATTAGATTTTTGTGTATTGAATGTCAGCTTGTTTAAGTAAGCCCAAGAATTTATTTGTCTAATACTATATCGACTACTGTCTGTAAATGTTTAAAATATTTTGATGTTATAATTGCTAATATGTCATCTGCAAAGGCCAAAATCGTCGCGTTTGAAGGTAATCGTTCTTTTAACAGTGAGTCAACAATTAGGTTCCATAAAAGAGGAGAGCAGCACGAGCCTTGTGGTGTCCCAATAGACTGATTTCTATGTAATGCAACGTTGTTTGTCACTAAAGATACAGACCTATTGCTAAGATAATCTTTAATAATCCTGTAAATGTTACGTGGACATTGATATGTAATTAGAGTACTAAAAATTGACGGCCACCAAGCATTGTCAAACGCTCCAGTGATATCAAGCGATATAATAGCGGTATGCTGGTTATTATTCAAGGCATTTTGGATAATATTTATGGCTTTCATTACCGCATGAACCGTGCTTTTTTGTGGCGTAAATCCAAATTGGTTTTCACTGAGGAGTTTATTACTGTAAAGATAATACGACAACCTGTTATGTATTAACTTTTCCAATATTTTCCCACCTGTTGGAATAATACATATAGGTCTGATAGAGGAAATATCTTCAGGTTTTTTCCCCGGTTTATTAATTAACACCAATTTAGACTTTTTTCCAAAAAATCTGGAAAACGTCCAAGGCTGAAGCATTTAGAATATATATTATATATAGTTTGTGGAAATGTTTCGTATACTTTTTTGTATATTAAAGAGTTTACTCCATCTATGCCTGGTGTTTTGTTATCATTGAGATTGTTAATAATATCTGATAACTCTAATTGCGTAACCGGGAGATCGTCAACTGTTTCGGGTAAACTGTTTGCAGACTGTCTCATGGTGACATGTATGTCTGAATCTGTGGTAGGATCGTCCATTTAATTAAGTTATTAACAATGTAATCATAGGTATCATTAATTGAGGTCGTGTAGGTACCATCTGATTTTCTTAAATTTTGTAAAATGAATGGTTGTGGTATTTTCCCAGCTGCATATTTGTATGGCCATTTCCATGGATTTCTGGTAGGAATACTCTGGCAGTATTCTTTCCAAGATTCCATTTTTTTGCCTTTAATACATCGCGAATATTCCCGTTTAAGATTTAAGTAATGATGATGCCTATTCGTCCTTAATAAATCATTTAATTTGGTTTTTTTGGTATAATCTGCGGGCTCGGTTAGTTGATTTCCGCAGATTTTCCAATTTTTCATCCCACCACGGGTTTAATTTTTGGCCTGAATATTTTTTTGAAGTACTGATATTCATAATTTTGAAAGATTTATTGCAGGTTTGATTAAAAATTTATGAAACCTGTGTACGAATTGATCGAAAGGAGTTCTATTAATTTTTGAGGTTAATTGTTCATCTAAATTGATAGTACTATTGATATTGAAACCTTTTGAAAATATATTTGAAGATTGTTTATAAATTTAGTCCAATCAGCATTCTTAGTTTTGTATAATTTTCCTTCCTTTCTTATGCTGGCCCAATGATCGAATTTTATAGAGAATCTGATACAATTGTGATCCGATAAATTTTCTTCATCTTCAATTCTCCAACTGTTAATATTATTAATTAAATGAACGTTTGTAATGGTTAAATCGATATTACTTTGTCCTCGCCTGCTGAAAAAAGTAGGAAGGCCATTATTGACATTACATATATTTATATTATTGTCAATAATGAAATTTTCTAGAGTCCTACCACGATTATTAGTCAATAGATCATGCCACAATCTAGATCGACAGTTTGTATCCGCACCGATTACAATTCCTCGATCTGAAAATCTATCGATTACGCGTTTTAGGTTATCAGTGTCTTCTACAACATCTCTATTGATATCAAAGTAGGCGGAGATGAAAATAATCGGAGTCTTATCAATCATAACCTGTACCACTGTAACATCTGGATTAGAAAGATCACCCAGCAACATAGCATCTATTTGTTTACAATTAACAATGACAAGAGATCTGCAATGGGTTAGGTTTACAGAAAACTCTCGATATCTTGAACTTGAGCGAATTTTTTCTCCTAAATATGGTTCTTGTATTAAAGCAATTTGTATTTTATGTTTTTTGTATGTATTCCTGTAATAGTATTTTTGATTTGTAAGAATGTTGTGTGTTTAACTGTAGAATGTTTAATGTTTGTATATTTGTATTTACTGCCATTGTGGTAATTGTAATTTAGTTGAACCGCTGTAGTTTGTATTTTTAATTAGACGGTGGATGGCATTTATATAAGATGGACAACACTTACTTGTTGCTAGATGTTTTGAATTTACCCTAAAGTGTGGCTTGCAATGTCTGTTATAATTGACACAATTGATACATTGTTGTTGTTCTTCTTCTTCTTTCTTGGGGCAATCCTGGGTGTGATGTTCCCCGCTACAGATGGCGCACGTCAGCTTGCTCTTACAATGCTTCTCAGGATGATTAAATTTGCAGCATTTTTTACACTGTGAATGTTTATGTTTAATAAAAAAAATTGACTAATTACTGAAAAATTGATTTTCCTACCTAAGGTAGTAAAATGACTATTCTTGGTAAAAAAAACAAAACTATTTTTAGTAAACATTTTCATGGTATTATAAATAAATAAATTGAAAACTTAACAATTCTGAATTAAGAAATTACGTAACCTAATATTTTTTATTAATCATAGCTTTGGTTTTGTGTCATTAAAATATTTATTCTTAATTGAAATGTAATTTAACAAGAACAAGAAAACGTTATTTTAACAATTTATATATTTGTCTATTTACAATTATATGTAAGCTATTTTTTACTGAATGAAAAAATTGAATTCCCTGCCTAAAGGGGACGTTTGCAGTTGTAACTCACAGATATGAATGCCGATTTTTGTGTGGGTAGTAGGGACCTATAATAGTGCAAAACTAGAGTTATAGTCACCAATGAGAATTAGGAGCCGGAAAAAAAATAAAATATAAAAATCACGGTTTATTTTTTTTTTCTCAGCTCTCAGTCAAGATAGAGAAATGATTCTTTCACGTCTAATTGCAGTTATGTATGCTATTAGATATAAAAATACTTTTGTTATGCTCAAGACACTATCGGGCTTTAGGGTACTCAAAAACTCTAAAAAAAATTACGAAATTCCAAGGAAATGCGCTGTAAATCAGTGGAAATTTTTTTTTATCAACAACTGACCTCAAATCTCGATTTAACGCACCATAAAACCCTTTTATGTGAAATTTTATCAAAATCAAAAAATATTGATTTTTAACTCCTTTCGAGAAGGCTAAAATTTTGAAGTTGAGATTTTATCAACATTTTTTACCGCCCATAACAACTGCTGTGTTCAACCGATTACAACAGTAATAGCATCACTAGAATCAGCATACATTCTGCTTTTTATCCATGCGTATAACATTGAATTTACTCCCGATTTTAGTGGACAAAAACTGATGTGAATTAAATAATCCAAGGTCAGCTATAACTTGAGATATTTCAATAAGGGGAAATCCTGCGACCTACGGATTTGGGCTAAACTATGCAGTTTTGAGGCTTCTAGATGACCTTATAATTTTGTCTTAATCGGTTGCGAAATATGTGAGATAGAGCAAATTATTTACATTTTTTCAGAAATTGACAGCCCCTTTTAGCTGTCATGTTATGTTATTTTAACTATTTTTAGTTAAATTTTTAATAAAAAAACAATGATTATTAAACAAATGACTAAAAAATAATCTAAAGACCTTGTTTTCGAGTTACATGTAATCGGAATAGTTTATTTTTCTTTTTCGATCAATATACGCCTGTACAAAGGACACAATCAGCAAATCAAAGTGACGTGTGTTAAAATAAGTACACAAAATGTGGCATATTACAAAGGCAAGACATATTTCTTAGTAGAGATCCCTCTTGAATTTTTTTTTTTTTTTTAATGAAAAATATTATAATAACTAAAAAAATCCATATTTCGCCAAATCACAATTATATTATTTCTGTTTCATATAAAAATAGTATAGTACGAATCAATTTTCCAACGAGATGATTCCAAAATTCACTAATACCCATCCACTGATTTCTAGAATTAAAAAAATACTACCACAGATTTAAATACAATAATAGCAGTGCAATATATTAGTATTATTTATTATCTGCCTGGATGAACTATACAAGATAGCTTTACGTAAGTGCAAATTAATGGACACCAATGACATCCTTGTAAAATAAGAATTCCCACAATAATGTCTACAATAGGCAGGTTCCCTTACCTTGAAGAATCTTAGCAAGATAAAAACAAGGTTTGATTTCTTATTACCGTACTAACATAACAATTTTCATAAAGTAATGATTACTATTTATCGTAAATTATAATTAATAGTTTTCAGTTTTACTTATTTATTCTCAGCAAAAAATTTAATGGCAGGTTACGGTGAAAAGGATTTGAAAATACACAGAAATAATTCATTATATTGGCAAATGTAAAATGTCGGAGAAGGTCAATAATTTACTAGTAACATTATCATTTGACGTAAACATTTAAAGGAGGTAGGTATTATTACAGTGGTGCAACGAAGTGATTCTTAGAATGGCCACCCAGGTTGAAAACAACCGGTAGCTATCAATTTGCAATGTATGAGACACGTTCAGATTCCATCAATCAAAATAATAAAAGTAAAACAATAATAAAATATTAATGGAGCAATATATTTTTAAAAAATTAAAGAATAACCTAAAGGACAACCTGAGCCTTTCGTCTCAACACTCATAAGATAAATGTTTGATTTATAGCCTTATATTTTTAAAACATTTAATATATATAATCTGCATAGCAAATCGATGATGATATTTTTATGTTTTAAGAACCGATGACAAATCTTTAACATTCCAAACCAGTCTTCAAATGAAAAATTCTAATAGAATTGGCAATAAATTCATCAGTCCTAACTGTATTGATCCTGCTATACCATCATGCGTACCTCAAGTAATATGAATCAATTTCCATAATTGGAATCATCGAATTCCAATATCAACAATGTAAGTTTAAATTTAAGCAACACCTGTACGCTACTGTAACGAATACCATATGCCCTTTCTACAACCTACGTAAGACACATAGTTACTACGTAATTTTTAAACCCAAAACCGGAAAAATTAAATAATGATAAGTTTGCAGTATAGTTAACAAATGAAATTAATTAACATATATATAATATTAGTTAATTTATATTATTTAATTATGCCCATTTAGTTTGATTTACATTTTAATAAATGTAGTTTTTTATTTATTTATTTTAATGAGTAACTAAATTTCTACTTTATTATAAGCCATTCGACCGTTCTCAGTAAAATTATCTAAATTTTCTAAGATGGTATGAACACAATGATTCATATAAGGAAACGTGATTTTTTTTGCTTTTAGACATCTATTAAGATAAATACGGTTTCACTATTCATGTATTGTTAACAAACATGTTATATTAAAAAAAAATTAAATAAAACTTCAATAATGATATAATAAAAATTTTAAACTGTGTCTACTTGATTTTAATACAAATCTCAACGGATTTCGTCTGCTATTCGTGAGTTAAGCTTTTTATTTTATTAATATTAAATTTTTATTTACATATTTACAATTAAAAATTCTCAGAAATAAACATTTTCAGGACTTTAAAATTACTTTAGTTTTATTTTTTTTTAATATGTTTTTACATTTTAACGTTTTCCTAAAAACAGTATGGAGCAATTATTATGTCTACATAATAATCAAGTGACCTTTAAACTGAGTTGTAGGAGTACATGTTTTGTTCTTTTGTGGATGGACCGTTTGTTGAGGGTTTTTTTTTTTTTTTTTGGAGTATCAATTTATTGGGTTATGGAATTTTTTGAATTCCATGTTTTAGCAAATTATGTTTTGGTATGGTCTATGACTTAATGTTTATAAAAGAGATGATTAAAATCATGTAGCATAGTCGATGCTTTAGTGTATCGAGGGGAATCACTGATTACCCTCATGCATAAGTTTTAAGTCCTTTAAAACTTAATGTAGTAAGTTGCACAAGTTGAACTACACACAAGTGAATCGCATTTTGAGCACGAATTACTATTTTGTATAATTAAAGTTTGTCTTTGGGACTTAAGTTGAATTTCTTATTGAAATAATGTAAAATTTTGAATATATTTTTTCTCTAATTTGTTAAATTAAACTTAAATTGAAGGATACTGAGAAGAAAGAAAAGTCGGTTTTCTTAACAACACATAATTTTTTTTTTTAACCTTTTTAAAGTGACTATTTTCTTAGTTGGACGGTACTAATAACTATTTTAAGTAAGAATATTACATTTTTTTTTTCTGCAACCTTCAAGTAAAGTTATAAATAATTTTGCATGTACTTAAAAGAAAATACCATATACATATTAAAGATTTTTTTATGTTTATATATTTGTTACAATTTAAGGTGTCTTGAACTGCATTTAGATTTACTATAAATGCTTTTATTTTTTTTAAATTATATATGAAAGAGTATAAATAAATCAAATAAGCAGCGATCCAAGGCAAGTCACCTTGAACTACTATAGTCAATCGGAACGTACTTGCTCAAGTTACAATCATGTCGGGGACAAATATAACTTGTAACAATTAATGCATAATTAGTTGTTTGATATTTAATAATAATAATAAAGAAAGGAGGTACATAGCAAGAGAATGAAATATGGGCACAGAGAAAGGCAAAGAAACGTACCCAGTACTATGCGTAGTCCCAACTGGGCTCATTCACAAAATAAAGAAAAAAAATATTTATTGAAACTCAGTTTCTTATTACATATAAATTGAATTTTTTAAAAAATTTGAATAAAAAATTAATTTAAAGTAAAAATTCTTAGGTTTACTACTGCTTAAATTAATGAATGCGAAATGCCAGTGAGCGATACTGAGATAAATGATTAACTACATAATAGCTTACTTTCTAATCTGTTATGTCCTGCCTATAACTCCGATTTAAAATCTAATAATACAATAGATACTTAATAAAAATCGAAATTTTATTTTTTTAGAAACAAAATTTGATAATATGGCTATGTAAATAATTATGGGTGATGGAGATAAGGGTGAAAGTTCAAATATATTGGATGACATAAATAAAACAATCCTATTGAGGAATCAATATTATTAGTAGTAATTTTAATGAAGTTATATTTATGCAGATGAAAAATATATCAAGATGAATACAGACATTATAAAGAACTTCGTAATTTATAAAATTTTGTATATTAATTCGAATACAGACTTTTTCGTTTAGCTGTTATAAAATAATAGATGATTAGTACTTTATAATAAATGAGAAATTTAAAAAAGCCGCTTTTAAGAAAATGTGTTTGACTCAAGAAGTAGTGGGAGACAATGATTTTGACAACGGCGGTTCTGCCTCCCAAGGTCAAGGAGCAACTGTCAGTATATGCGGAAATCTGCAGTATTTGTATTGTTAAATTACTCCGGCAACTTAACTGATAATTAGACAAAATTAAATGATAATTTTAAAATTATTTATTAGAAACTAGAAATAAATATCGATAGATAATTATTTTTTTTAATGAACAGGCATTTCATTAAATGTTGTAAATTGATCGTTAAATGAGAGTTATTTATAATAATTTTGGAGTTTTTTTTTCAATCATGACATAAGTATTTAAGAGTATTTATATTTATCAATCAATAACAATCTAATAATTTCCGGAAGTTTAAAATATTTTATGTCAATGTAGGGTAAACCAGACGACTATTGGCACCTCAGATAGTTCTAACCCGAACTATGAAATAAATAAAAATAAACTAACCTTTTAAATCCTAAAACTCAACTGTGTTAAAATACTTTCAATTCTGTTCGCATTTTAAAAGATATCCTCAGGTTGTCAATAACTGATTTTACATTTGTTATTGTCTTTATCTTGTAAAATACATTCCAGTGATAATGTTTGGTGCGAACTTTCTTGTTTAAATAACTGTACACTTCAACTTTATTGAACTATTATTTCAATAGTTATAGTATGAATATTGCTCAAGGGTGTCAATAGCTGTATGGTTTACTCGAAGAATTTGTCAATTATGTTCGAGAAGAAGTTAATAATTCCAAGTTCAAAGCATTCAAAACATTCCTCAATTTTTGGGTTAAAATTTAAACTCTCTGCATAAAATAGTCATGAAGAGCAAGATGGAAAAGTACAGAGAAACTAAAAGGAACGTGGAATATATTAGATTTGGCTGAAACTGATATAGACTAACAGTTCCCACATTTGGTTCTTTAAGTGCAACACTCAAACAAATTGAAAGGGTGAGATTTGGAGCCCAGTGAAAGCACAGGAGTGGTTTGACATTTGACTCACCTATGTTGACCAACTTGACTCCGTCTTCTGCGATGGCCGTCAAAGCGGCACTCACGTTCTCCAGACAGTGGTGCTGGTTCATCGGCCGCCGTATCCAGTTGGTCCTCAACTTCTTCTTCTGGAGCTGCTCGACAAGGAGGCAAAGCCGGGTGCCGTCACCAAAGTCCACGGCTAGATCGCGGACCTCTGCCCCCACAACCCGAAGGTGCTCGTTCACCCAGTTCCTGAAGGTGTGGGCCTGTATCTCGACCCAGAGGTCTTCGTGGCCCTTTATGGCCATTCCTTTTGCGGCATGTCCTTCCGGACTCCGGGCCACTAGCCCGATCTGCGATATACCCAACGGCTCGGCCGCCATCACTTTCTTAACTGACTGGGATCCCTGGGTGCAGCCGGTGGGTGACGCAGAGGGCGCCACATATCCCACCTGGCCACGCTATCTGCTGGTGGCCTTGTTAACTGGTAGATCAAGTTAGGACTTGACCACCTGTTGATTATGATAAATCAGTTTAAAATGATTCAATTTATTAAAACGCTGGTTTTTGGGGCGTAAACTACATACGGAAACTGTTTATGATTCATTTTAGTCTATGATGTTGCATTTACAACAGCATCAAGAACTGTTTAATAAACACCTCAAGTTTTCAATTAAAAAATTAAAATAAAATTCAAAATGTTTTTTCCTTTTGTTCTATCTTTATAAAGGAAAACCAAATCACGCATTTTTGTCCCAGAAATATTATTACAAAGTCTCATCTTAAAATAAATCCGTTTTCCAGTAATATGAAATAATGCCATGAGTTGTTGCAGGTCAATTTTATTGAACTTTTTATTGTAATAGTTTCGTTGATGGATAGAAAGAATAAAAAAAATAACAACAAATCACGAAAATGGATTGGAGAAACTTATCATAAATGAAAGGAGACAAAAACTGGAAATAAAATGAAAACAAATATATTTACATTGAAAAGTGCATATCAAAGAATGCATTACACTGCATTAGTGAATCTAGAATGCCTTTACACAAGTGAATTCCTAGCACTTAATTATAAGTTGGATAAACTGGAAATACTGGAGGGAAGAATAAAAAAAATATTGAGTCCAATAAAAAGCACAGAAGAGTAATATTAAAACAGAAAAAATAGAAGAAGTAGTAAGGAAAAGAAAACTGACGTTTTCTGGACATTTATACAGAATGGATGACATCAGGCTGTCAAAAATAATCTTCAAGTAGCTCTGGGCAAGAAATGAACAAGCTGGGTCCAAGAAATTAAAAATAATTTAGAAAACAAAACAAAAGTGGAAGAAACAGAGCTTTCAGCCTTCAGCCTTAAGAAATAAGCTTAGGATTCTGAGGTATAACAAACAGAGAAAAGTTACAAAGTCGAACCTAATTGGCTGATACGAAATTTTTTTTTTTTAAATTGAAATTGCATTTATTTTGAGTTGATCTGTTGTAAAAGAAATACATCAGGACAAATCGAGAATTTGATGACCTTATACAATATGAAAATATAGCACGGTTTATTAAATCAAGAATTAACTGGTTAGGACATCTAGAAAGTATGCTGGACATAAGAATGGCCTAAAAAGCTTTCTAAGTGACCTTCTCTGGAAAGAGAAGAAGAGGAAGTCCTTATAAGAGTAGGATTTCTGACAGGAAGGAGGGTCTGACAAAATTAGGGGAAACACTGGAAAAGTAATGCTCTGGATAGAGATGGCTGGAAAGTGATTGTTAGGGAGGCTGAAGTTTAACAAGAACTGTAGAGCCAGAAAAGAAGAAGTATTTTTATTGAATTAAATTTATTAATATTGGAAAAAAATGAGTAAATATCATTTCAATTTGAAGATTTTTTGAAACTGAATTCGGACTTGTGAAATAATTTGATCTAAGAAATTGATTTGTATTTTTTTAAAGGAAATTAGGAGATACAAAATACTAAATAACAATGTAATGGAATTGTGGAGGTTATAATATAAACGAGATATGAAATCAAATTAAAAAAAAGTCCGCTACCCTAGCAACAATGGAAAAAGAGGATATAAGGATTCTAATATATTATATATGATATTATTTTAACAAGATAATCTAATTCATTGAAACAGATGCCACACGTACATAATAAGTAAAAACTACAGTTGGAAATGCTGTCTTAATTATCAAGAAAGCAATTATAGACTGCCGTTTGGGAGGGACGTTTTCAGGCCTCTTGAATTTAGCTATTACAGGCCTGAACTATTAGTATTTTTAACTGTAATAGTTCACTAAAATAGTTCTATTAATTATTACTATTATTTCCTGATTCCATAACATTCCATGATATTCTGACAATCATATTCTATTCCTTACAATGCTTCAAATTGTCATTGTTATGTCTCTCCAGGAAAATATGATCTTGGTATTTTTATTTCTATATTACTTTTCATAACATTTTTGAAACTAATTATTTCTTCTGCTTTCTCTTATTTATTTTTATAAAAGCTAAACGTATACCCATTTTTCTAGCCTTGTAATCAATGAATTATAAAGATAATTAAAGAAATATCACACTTATTTTGGCATAACTCCTCTTTATTATTCTTTAATTAAGTTACATGTTTCGGGACTTTTGTCCCATCATCAGACTTTAACAGATATTTCTTCATGGTGTTATCACACCGTGTCTGTCCTTTCACAATTCTAAAATAACAATAAACATGTAATGGGACAAAAGTCCCGAAACATGTAACTTAATTAAAGAATAATAAAGAGGAGTTATGCCAAAATAAGTGTGATATTTCTAAAATTGTTGGCTCCTTAATTGAAGAATTGAGAAAGATAATTAAGATAAATACAGCCAGAACAAAAAGTATTGGAACAGAGGTAAAAATGCTAAAGAAAAACTTTATAATGAAGATGTTTGCATTTATGTTACTATAACAAATAAATATATGTTTAAGAATCAGTTATATTGGCAAGTTAATGAATTATGAAAGGCATGTAAAGTTGTTTACAACAAGTGGTTATAAAAAGTATGGGGACACCGTTATTCTTAGTATAAGCATTATTTTAATTTCTTCTTTTTTATATATATATATATATATATATATATATATATATATATATATATATATATATATATATATATATATATATCAATACTTAGTTGGGTATTATTTTGCTCTTATAACACTACTGGGATTTAATTACCAAAATTTTTCTAAGTAAGCCAACAATTCTGTACCATTCAAGCCACCTTTAAGCAAACCTTCCTTATTCTCTCGAGTTGATCTGATAAATGTTCTATAGGGTTCATGACTGGTGATCGGGGATGAGTTTTGAGGCATATTGGGTTGTTATAAAGCAACCACTGCCTGGTGTTTAATGCTTCATGTTTAGGTTTACTATCTTGGCAGAATATAAAATTATCATTAATGCTCAATTTCTCTGCAAATGGAGCTAAATGTTCTTTTGAAATATTTACACACACTTTGTGATCCATAATACCATTTAAAGTACCCAATTTTCCAACACCTGTTGAACTCAAAAACCCCCAAACAAGTACAGGAATACTTTGAATAAAGCTCTTGATTATTTTTCCTTCAAACTTTTCCTCTCCCATTCAATCATAATAAATTAAATTTTTTCTCATCAGTAAACAGGAACCAATTTCAAAACTACTCATCTATATTTTGATAAATTAAGGCAAACTTTTTAATCTTATTCTTTAATAGTTTTACTTATCCTGAATTCCTCCCTAAGAACCCAACCATCATAATAACTTTTATGAAGCAAATTTCAAATTATGTTCACTGAGTTTTATTCCAATGAATTGTTCTATAAATTTAGCTATTTATGGAGTACTAATTTGATAATATTGATTGTTCTTTTTCACTATACCCTCCTTAACTCTGTCTGTTACAAGAGATGGAAATCCACTCCAGTGCCAGTTTTTCACTGTATTTAGGACACAAACTCTTTTAACTTTCCAAATTGTGATTCTTGTGATTCCTAGTATTTTACTACTACTTTGGATGGATTTACACTGGTTGTGGAGCGGAATAATAATATTTCTTTATGCTTCAGTCGTTCCTCAACTTTTCCGACCTAATTAAAAGAAATTTAAATATGTGATCATCTAAAAAGTCCAATAATTACTAAAGCACATCATGCTGTAATACATAGCAGTAGGGAAAATTGATTATAAGTTAGACAATGTAGGGGATCCAGATGAAATGACTAAAAGTTTCTTAGTGTCTTTATACTTTTTGTTCTCTGATTATTTATCTTTTCTAGGGAAACCACTTTCTAAAAACAGTATTAAATAATATTCAATGATAATATTAATTATTAGATGTAAGATAAAACCTTGCAGCTTATAAAGTGGAAATAAGACAATTCTCATAGTAAAAATTATGAATTTTTGAGGTTTTTCCTAACTCTTTTTGTTCTCTCAGTATAGAGAAGCTCACATAATAAGTTTTTAGACAGAATCTGACATTAAGGCATTATGCCATAATGAGCTTAAATGTCAATGCATTTTCATACCTCTGGTACCATCGATTTTAAGATATTAAATTGAAATAAACTTGAAATTTTTTTTTTTTTAATTCTTAAATTGTAGGATCAAGTTGTGTTAGATGTTATTTATTTTATTTTAAAAAATACTAATAAATAAAAATAGCTAAAATATAAACAGAAAAAAAATGAGGTTATAGTTATAGAGATTCAGCACAAATTAATCTTCAAAATGAGAGAAATGTTTACAACTAAATCTCAAATTAATGTTCTTAGATGGAAAACTTAAAACAGAAGAATAATTCATCAAAGATAAATTAGATTTTAGAAAAAAAAAATTTTTAGGAAAGGATATTTATTGAAAAGTAGTTCTGAAGAGATCTAGTATAAGTTCATTTTAAAAATAATTATATATTATGAACCATAAAAAGAAAGAGAGTGAAGAAATCTGGTATTGTTAGGGAAGACCAATGGTCGAATTAACATTGTAGTATTAATATGGGACATTTTCATGGATTAAAAAGGGTAGAAAGGCTCTAAACAAGTATTGACTTTAATTAAATGGATTAAAAAGAAAAAAAAAAGTTGTACATTATGAGAGGAAATAAATGTAATTCCAGTAAACACTAAAACATATGTCTAATGACACAAAAATTAACATAGATTGTTTAAGTATAATAAATGCTTGGTTAAACTTAAAAGAGTAAGGTGAGAGTGAAAAAAAATATATATATGTTTAGATAAGGAAATAATTGTAGTGTATTTAATATGTTTTGTAATGGTTCTTGAATTAATTGATGTAAAGTCTATAATAACCAAGAAGAAGAAATGTAGTTTCTTTTTATCTAATTCTATCTTTCATAAATGTTAAGTTCAGAAAATAAATAAGCCTTAACATTATAATAAGAAATCATTCATTCATATTTATAAAAATTCAATCATTCATATTCGAAACTATTCCATATGTGCTGATTACAAAAATCTTACTGCTCATGTTTGCTAGCAAAAAGATGTGCAGTTAAATTTTTATACTATCCAATTTAAACATTGGAATCATAAAAAATCTATAGTCAGAAGACTTTCAGAAGCAAGTTCTACGACCTAGTAGACAACATAACTAATCTAAAAATTAAAAGAATTGGAAATGGCAATTCAAGAATTCTGAAAATAATTGATTTTAAAACTAACATTTTTGGCACTCATTTTGAGAAATAAATAATTATTTAGCTAACTGTTATTATGTTTAAGGTCTTTTAGTTCCTTATATAACAGTTAAGTTCTTTAGTACTCAATACTCAACAAGGCAATACTCATCAAGTACCTATGTAATTGCTAATAATTTTAAGAGAAATTCCAATATTCAAACTGGACAATATAAAAATTTAACTGTATAACTATTATTTAAATATTCAAAGTAAATTTTAATGATTTCCATTGCCCTACATGAATTGATAATTTGATTTAGAATTAAATAAGGTTCTAAGTGATTTTAGGTACCTCGTACAACTCATTCATTATTTCCAGCAGGATTACACATGAAGTTCTGTGAACTATTAGATGTAGTTAAAGTATCCATTTCTAGGTAAATAAAAAAATTGATTCATTATTTAACACAAAGAAATATTATTTAGCAAAGATTAAATTATTTTTAATAATCTGAGTTAAGGAAAGATTTAAAATCATATTATAAAACTAATCTTGATTCTGAACCAAATATAAGTAACTATGTTTTAAATAAACAATAAAAAATGTATATATTTTATTTATTCCACTTTACCTTTATGTTTTATTGATTTCCTGATCAATTAATAAAAGTTAAATTATAGACCAATTACATCATAAAAACTTCAAATAAGTACAACAAAGAGAAGAAAGATTATTAACATCAGTGGCATTAACATAATAATATAATGCTAAATAATATGTTTGAAAGAAACATTTTTTTTTTTCAAATTAAGCAGAAGTTTTAAAATAAGTAAATTTTATTACACAATAATAGGTGGTTTACTGAGTTCAGACAGTAATACCAACTTCTAAATCAAAAATTATCATATTCCCATATATAAAATTATTATTATTAATTGTATATGATAATTATATTTGTAAAACTTATAAACTATTTGTAAATTTCGTTTATATATTTTAAAATTAATCCTTTCATTAAGTTAATTTATGAAAAATTTTTTTAAAACTAATTAAGAAATAGTTAGTAAGATAAATAGATAATTTTTAATATAACTTGTATATAGTTTAATTAAACAATTTAAATATATAATTTGTACTCATTGTATACCTAAAGCTAATCAACTATTTTCCTTACTTTAAAAATAATTTAAAAGAAATAAATACTATCTTTCATGTTTCATATAGCATAAAGTGTATTACTATAACAAACATATTACATTATAAACAGACAATAAATGTATATTATATCTAAAATAAACACAAGATTACTTAACTTCATTAAATTTCTTTAATATATTTTAAACAAAATTATCTGTGACTTTTTGACATTTTCTTCATTAATACTGATGGATGGGCTGACAAATTAATAAATAAAGTTGTAGATTGAACTGACAAAAATTTCCAATAATTTAATAACAGAACTATAATAATAGGACTGCTTTAATTGTTGTTATTGGCACAGATGAGACAATTATACCAATAAAAAATTATATTTATAATTGATATCTTCATTGATTGGACTGTGCAAACTTGAAAATGTGCAAACTAATGACAATGCAATAATTGCACAACTTTGTTCTAAAGTTCTCACTTAGTCCGGTAAAATTACTCCCCAAAAGAGGGTGTGCATTGCAAAATATGGAGTATGTTTTATGTTTTATATGGTCTAGATGGGTCCTGAGTATAAAATATCAAAAATGTAACTGAATTTGTTAAGGGGAAAATTTTTGAGGGCCAAAAAACCCAAACTTTTGCACTTACAATACAAAATTGCTTTTAACCGTAAAATGTGTTATTTACAAAATTAAATAATATTAAATTTTGTGTCTAAAATCATCGCTTAAGCTAAACTTGATTTAGGCGTTTAGCCAAAATCGATTGTCAAAAATCGACAAAGAGTCTATAACACAAATATGGCTAATCCAAATGATAAAATGTAGGTTTATGTAATAAAGCCAAGCAGCACATTGACCAATTAAACCTCATGAGTCATGACAATCTAAAGCTAACTAACATCCTGTTAATGATATTAAATATAAATATTAAGATTAATTAGATCAATAATTAGTAGCTAAGCAAATAAGAATTGAGTACACACCACTTAAAACAGAGTAATCTAAGATCCTTCTTGCAACTCGCTTCGCCTTTTTTTACAGAATGAATCTTCAATTTACCTACCTTATCCTAAAAGTCAAAACACTTTTATTCTTAATGGTGGTTGTCGACTGGAAATGACATGGTATAAAGCTGCAGGTTATACACGTGTGAATTACCATTGAGCTATTTCATTATGTAGTATTGATAAAATGGAATAGAGAGAGTTCCTAAAGGTAGAGGATAGGATGAAAATGAGATGTTGAAGTAAAAAATAAGTTATTGGAATCTATTACACCTCGAGTTTTACCAGCATCTAGCTTTAAATTATTCATGTTGGTCCAGGTAAAACTTTTACCAGCCTTCTGGAGGAAGAAATATTAAAAAAAAGAATAAATATATTTTTGAGTCATCTGCATAAAGGTGATGGGAACAATGTAGGATTGATTGAGGAAGATTGCTAATGTAGGAGTTTAAAAGGAGAGGGGATGTACTAGAATCCAGGGCAACCCGAGGATAGAGCTTGGAAGGCTGATAGGGCTTATTAGGGATATCAAGTGCTTGGGTATAGTTAGAGAGGAAAGATTTGAGCTAAAAACTAGAACTGTAGGAAAATTTTAATGATTTTAACAATGAAAAAAGGAAGAAATGGACTATGGAAACTAATGCTTTGGAGAAATATATGAGCATAAGGAAGATTATATATGTTTTCATATTGCAGCCTGTGACAGGTAATTTTTAACATTGCCTATTGAAGGAATAGTCGAATCATAAACTCGATTGGAGAGGATCTAGTAGATGGGAATCTTCAAGGAAATTGGGAACTTAGATTGCTACAATCATTCTAGGGGTTTTGAGGATAATTCCTTAGGAATGGATAAGTGATTATGTCCACATATACTTATGAATATTTTTGTTTAAAAGTCATACATTTGATTATTATATCTTTCTATAAAGTTTCTTTATAGCAAAGTGTGTAAGTCACGTTCCATTTTCATGGCTGTATTATTATTAGTAATGGCTGAATTACGAAAAAAATAATCAGTTTTGAGCCATTGAGTAAATGACCGAGACATAGATGGGAGGATTGCATCAGGGCTGACCTTTAGTATTTGGGTTTTGAGGGAGTGGGTTGGAGGTGGTTGGTGTCATCGAACCGTCCGGTTCACTAAGCCTTTTATTTAATTAAGATGGGTAATGGTTTTTTAAAGATGGATAATATTTTTTATACGAGGTAGGGGATTACACAATTTTGAAGGGAGAAATTAAAGATGTAAAGAAAGAAAGTAAAGGTTTATGAAAAAAATAATTTTATTAGTTTAATAAAGGTTTTGATAGTTCAATCCAGTGTTGGTGTAGGTTGATATTTCTGTTGAATAACAGTGTCACAGATAAGGATAGACAGAGGAAGAGATAATGATAAAGAATACTGAGGGAGGTAGGAGTTCATAGAATATTTAAAGCAGGCAAGTAAACCGGATTTGATCAAATGCCAAAGTCAAGGAAGAATATCCCTTCATGGGATTCAGAGGTTTAAGTTAATATAATTAGATCTTCATAAAATTCATAGTTATGTGTTGATCTATTCACAAGTGATGAACCATACGTTGTTTACAACAATGTGATTTTGGGTACTTCATTCTTGATGATGAGGGAGTTGATACAATGGTGACTGGTTAGATATAAATTATATACTATCCCTAATAGGTACTAAATCTAGGGTATTGAGGGAAAAAACAACAAAAGATTTTGAAAAAATTATAATTTAAACAAGTTTAAACTAAAAACAATCTTCAACAGACCAAATACCATACAACAGGTAAACGATTATGTAAAATATACATATCAATAATTGAACTCAAATTTGAATGGTCCTTAACATTTTTGAACCAATAAATTAAAATAATTAACTTTATTGGTTATTTAAAGAATCATAAATTCTTAGTTAAAAATTAATTTAATTTACAAATTACAAAGAGATACTGATTCAAATCAACATTCCAAAAAACTTGAATCATGGATTTCCAACAATATGTGTCAAAATAATTTAAAACAATCCAATGTCAAACATACTCCAAAAGAAGGCACAATAAGATTACATAAAAAATGTATATATTTAAAAACATAAACTTTCTTCAGATTAGTGGAGTTTAATACTCTTGGAAATATTTCTTTTGATCCCAGAAATTTCTCCACCATATCTATTGAGTTCCTTCTTAGGTTCTCGGAACTGAAACAATAAAAAAAAATTAAAGTTATTTTTAAAAAAATTTAAATTGATATTGATAAGTATTCTATAATAGAAAATGCATTATTTTAAAAAATTATACTTTTGGTAAATATTAATATAAAATGTTTGGAGAAATCAAAACAAGTTTAAAATAACATAACAGTATGAAACAATTGTATTACCTGTCCTCTCCTTCTTTTCATAGCTTTCTTGTATTTATTCCTGTTTTTAACTCGTGGATTACGGTTTTCTTTCTTCCTCCTTGGAGTCAGACCTTTGTTCTTTAATATGTTGAATGTTACCCCTCGTTTTTCTCCTTCGACTTCATCAGCTTGTTCTTCTTCACCTGCAAATATTATTTATTTAAAATTGAAATTCATATAATTATTATATATTGATATATAATACATATGATATGATATGATATATGATAATTAATTCATATAAATTAAAGCATATATTGAGTTCTTGATACATTATTATTACAAAACAGCGGTTTCCAGTTATTTGTTAGGTTGATAGAAGTCAAGTATTTGTTGTGTGTTGTTTATTTCTTAAGCAAATTAATTAATTAGATCTACTGTTTTAGCCAATTTAAATTTTAGAATTAAAAGTATCAAATTATTTAAATTAATAATTAAATTAAATTAACTATTAATGATTATTCGAAATAAACAAAGTTGAGAGAAAATAAGGGGTTTCAAACATCACTTTTTTCATTCAAACCATTGTGGCTCGCAAACGATGTAGGTCCCAGTAACTAAAGTTATATAACAAAAAATATTCTCCATTAAATTTCTGTTAAGGAAGTATTCGATCTGAGCAACAACAGAGAGTGTCAAAATGTTACTTTTTTGAGGGTGAAAAAAAAGTTACACAAAAAATGTATAGATCGCCAGCCAAAAAAATAGATCCATGTCTAAAAAGCATAGTGAGAGTAACTCATTTGAAATATAAATAAAAAATGTAACAGAAAATACTAATAAAAAAGTACTTGGAAAAACAGCTGTTCTATCTAGTATATAAATAAATAATAATTAAGTCAACTATTGTATACATATTTCAAGTCAATAACAGCATCATAATTACCTTCATCTTCCTCATCCTCTTCATATTGAACCTTGATTTCTTCCTTCTTCACCTTGTTTTCAAGATCAACAATAAAATCATGTGCTTGCATCTTCTCCAATCGTCTTTTCTTGGCTCTATTAATTTTTTTCGCTTTATCTTTTTTCTTCAGAAGCTCCAATTTACGTTTTCTTTTTTCTTTTCTAAAAAATAAACCAAAAAGTTTGAATTATGACAGCGAACAATACAAATCCATTAATAACTCCACTAATTTTAAAATAACATCTAATATTGTGAATCATATACAGTACACATCCTAGGATCACCATTCCTAGGTAGCCGCCCCGGATGGGGAAGCAAGTCAGATGGCTTCAAGGAGGCAGCCCCTCCATCTGAATAGGGGGCAGTTGGGCTAATAACCCTCTCCCCTTAAATAAACATTAACAAAGCTGGACTGTCTAGAAGGGAACAATGCGGCCACTGTAACACCTGTACAGGTGTAACGCGACCACTGTAACACCTGCGATCGGATATTGGAATGTTTTAACCTTGAACAGACCTGGGGCACTTCAGTAACTCCTAGATGTACTGGATCGAGATACAAGACGGACATAACTGCGATACAGGAAATTAGATGGACTGGAAAAGGGATTATAGAAAAAAGAAAGCACACTGTTTATTATAGCAGTGACGACAGATTACACACCTTTGGAACCGGCTTCATAGTGAACAGTAGATGCAAACATCTAGTAATGGATTTTAGACCAGTAAACCCACGAATTTGTTTAATCACGATTAAAGGAAAATTTTTTAACTTTACCCTGATTAGCTGCCACTCACCAACGGAAACCTCAGAGGAGCAAGATAAAGATGATTTTTATGACCAACTTGAGAGGACAATGAGCACATGCCCAAAAGCCAATATTATTAACATTGCAGGAGACTCTAATGCTAAAGTTGGAAAAGAAAACTATGGCAATACAACTGGAAAACATGGCTTGCATGAAATAAGCAATGATAATGGGCGTCGACTAGTGAATTTTTGAGAAGCTCAGAACTTAGTTATTGGAAGCACCCTTTTTCCGCACAAGAACATCCATAAGGGTACATGGCGTTCTCCAGATGGGCATACTATCAATCAGATAGACCATGTCTTAATAAGTACCAGACATAAGTCAGACCTTCAAGACGTGCGAACGTACAGAGGTGCAAATGCTGACTCCGATCACTATCTGACCATAGCAAAAATAAGGTCTAGAATATCCAATGTGAAAAATAGAAGAGGCCAAATAAGCAGAAAATTCAATATCGAAAAACTTAAGGAACCTGAGGAAGCGGAACGATATGCACAAAAGTTGGATAGAGAACTTAACTCTTCCCATATGAATGATAGCGACATAGAGCAGATGTGGAAGGTCATCGAAGATAGCATTGGAAAAGCTGCAGAAACAACAATAGGAATAAAGAGTGGCGAAAGAAGAAGCAACTGGTTTGACATGCCGAAAGGTCACAGACAAGAAGAATCGAGCCTACAGATCTATGATACAAAGGAGATACACAAGGGCATCTGTGGAAAATTACCGAAAAAGTAGAAGAGAAGAAAAGCTGGTACATAGAAAAAGGAAAAGGAGTTGGGAGTGCAAACAGCTTGAGGAAGTAGAGCAGCTCAGAAATGCAAATGAATGCAGGGATTTCTACAGGAGAATAAACAGTGGAAGAAAACCATTTAAACCACGTAACACAGCATGTAGAGATACGGATGGAACTCTTCTCACTAACATGGACCTTGTCATGAGAAGATGGAAAAACCACTTTGATGACCTGCTTAACACTCAACAACTTCAGGATAACCAAGTGGACCCCAACCCTCAGATAAACCAAGAAGATGAGATGGAGCCCCCTGATGATGAGATATGTGATGCCATTGAGAAGCTCAGGAACAATAAGGCGCCTGGAATCGACAGCCTTCCCGCTGAGCTATTCAAGAAAGGAGGTGATAACCTAGTTAAGGCCTTACAAAACCTTTTTACCTCTGTGTGGACATCGGAAGTGATGTCGAAGTCGTGGAAGAAGTCAATATTGTGCCCGATTCACAAGAAGGGGGATGTTCTTGATTGCAGGAACTACAGAGGTATATCTCTGCTACCATGCGCATATAAGGTATTCTCAAGTATTTTATTCGCGCAAATGGTACCATATGTAGAAGGATCATTAGGAATGTACCAGTGCGGATTCTGAAAAGGGAAATCGACAGTAGACCAGATCTTCTCGCTCAGAATGATCCTAGAGAGAAGTAGAGAATATTAAATCCCGTTATACCACCTATTTGTGGACTTCCGAGCAGCATATGACAGCGTATTGCGTGAACCCCTGTATCAAGCCATGAGAGAGATTGGAATTCCAGAAAAACTGGTTCGAATGACTAAATTGACAATGATGGAATCCATGTATGTGGTGCGTATTCAAGGTGAAATATCAGAGGTGAGCACCACAACGAATGGGGTGAGGCAGAGGGATGCATTGGCATGCCTGTTATTTAACATAGCTCTAGAAAAAGCAATAAGGGATTCAAAAATCCAGATAACAGGAACGGTTTTCAACAGAATGGTTAAGATCCTCGTATATGCTGATGATCTAGACATTGTGTGACAGTCTCAGAATGCAGTTCGTGATGCCTTCCTGGCTCTTGAGGAATCAGCCGGACGACTGGGACTTTGTGTAAATGAAACGAAAACAAAATACATAACTAGCACACTTAGTCCCCCGGCAGATTATGTTCAATTAGGAAGATATTTTTTCAAGCAAGTGGAAGAGTTCATCTACTTGGGGACACTTGTAACCGCGGATAGTGAAACATCAAGAGAAATCGAGAGGCGAAAACTCATTGCCAACTGATGTTACTATGGTATGGGTAGATTCTTCCGAAGCAAATTTCTGTCAAGAACTACCAAGATGTGACTGTACAAGACACTGGTATGACCAGTACTAACTTACGGTTCGGAGTCATGGGTAGTCTCTCGATCGGACGAACGAAGCCAACTGGCCTTTGAAAGAAGAATTCTGCGGTTCATTTATGGACCTAAGAGAGTCAGGGAGGCATACCTCAGAAGAACTAATAAAGAAGTGTATAACCTCCTGGAAGAGTCAGACATAATGAGACACGTGAGACTGGGAAGACTGAGGTGGGCCGGCCATGTTGCTCGTATGTCAGAGAATGCGATCCCTAAAAAATTATTGATGGAAGATATACACATGACCAGGAGCAGAGGGAGACCCCGCCTTAGATGGATGGACGGCGTAGCGGAGGATGCTAGGAGGATCCTGGGAGTCAGGGATTGGAAGGGAGCTGCCCAACGACGAGCAGACTGGCGGAAGTTGTTAGAGGATGCCAGAGACCAGTAATGGTCTGTGGAGCAATTGGAAGAAGAAAGAATATTGTGAAAGATACATCATGTACAGCAATTTCTTAATTATCTATCTAGTCTTCCTTTAATAATGAAACCATCATTTTTTTTTTCTTTCTCCAACTCTATTCAACCTTTCTACAGATCCTTTTCTACCCAAAGAAAGTGTGTTCGACTGCCTATAATCTCCTCCACCCTGTGCATAAAGGTCTTTTAGTATGGGTAGTTCTTGGGTCATTAGCAGAAGAAAATCACTTTCTGTGAGTTAGTTGAGTCCTACTTCCTTCTGTTGTGACTTGTCCCTCAGGGGCTTGTAGATCTGGGCATACCGAGAAGCTGAGCATCAGCAGTATAGCAGGTTTTAATTCACAATCTGGTGAAACCTCAAGGTGTAATCATTTTTGCGTCGCTCAATATCAGTCTTAATCTTTTATTGTATCCCACTGGATCCAGTTCTACTCTAGATCAATCTACATTGAAATATTT
This sequence comes from Euschistus heros, assembly GCA_003667255.2. Classification (NCBI taxonomy): domain Eukaryota; kingdom Metazoa; phylum Arthropoda; class Insecta; order Hemiptera; family Pentatomidae; genus Euschistus; species Euschistus heros. Next base: position 59,432 of record RCWM02000267.1, read on the forward strand.
GTTGTAGGTTGGAACACATAACCCCAAGACTTTTTGTAACATGGCAATGGTCTTTTATGGTCTTTCACTTGGTCTAAACTGACTTCCAATACAGGCAGCAAAATACAGATACCTCTAGGCTTGTTGGAGCAATGGAATCAAGAGTAAGTTTAAATTTATTAATAGATTGGATATTAATAAGCTTATGTTAATATGCATAGGTGTATTTCTATGCTTCAATTTCATTTTAGATTACTGTTAATTAAATTAACCTATTCATACTTTCATAAACAACATTGACATATTTCAGGTTATAATTTTTTTTTTTTTGCATATCTCATCTGAGCATATTTATCTCTATTACTTATGTTTCATCACTGAGATAAGATTTTAATAACCAAAACGAAAATCATGCACAGCTCATTTATTTCAGATACCTTACACAGATATAACCAAAAAAGAATGCTGTTTTATCTTTTAAGGTGATATAGAAAGGTTCATAAATTCAAAATAAAATACCTTACCTATTTTGTGGGGGAGGTACTACTTTTTCTTTCAGCACTAATTCTTCATTATTTTCTTTTGCTTCTAATATCATATCAATTTGTGGGTTTATTTGTCGCAATAATACATCTACTTCTTGAAGGAGGCATTTAAAAGCATTGAATCGTTTCAATATGGGATGATTATTAGTAGGTTCTCCATTTTCTTTGGTATATAAGTAAAAGAGAACGTTCAAAGTATAGCTGCAAGGAAAAATAAATACATAAAATAAAAATATACATACAGATAAAACAAAAAAAATAATACTGAAATTACATACTGAAGTGTAATCTTATTAACAAGTTCAAGCAGTTCAACAGCTTTGCATTCTTTCAAGGAACCATCATCCACCATTTTAAGGATTGGCCAAACTTTCTCTTTCAGGAATACAAGTTGAGCTGAAAACAGAGAAGTGATTACATTATTAATAAATTACTAAGGAACCAAATTATATAAATTAATACATGGAACCACATTTTTTTTTTTTAAAAGTAAATATCAACAAATTAAATAGCTGCATCACTTTAACGTCATAATATTGGTTTTGATTTATCAGACCATCAAGAAAATTTTTAATGCATGAAAAAACATATTTAAGGGCTTAAAAGAAAATAATATCCTGCATTGTGACTGCTAGGCAGACACCTTCTGTGCCCATTGGTGGATTCTACTAAACCGCCACTTCCTAACAAACTCACCTACAGAGGAAACGCTCCTTCTGTAGACTCGGTACTGGTTGAGTAGGATATATCAGGGCCAAGGACAAGGTCTACTTGTTGTTCCGAGCCTCTGGTTGTACCCACCCAGAGTACAACAGATTCAAAGAAATTTATCAAGCAACAGAATGGGTAGAGGCTTCTCCACACTTAAAGGAGATGGGGTAATAGCAGAAGAAAAATAAAATAAAATAACAGAAGTACCTAATGGGGTTTTTGACCGGGCAATGTGGTGTTCTTACAGACATTCATTGCCTACAGGAGCACAGATAGCCTGGAGAAGGTACTTAGTCCCATGCTAAAGTAAGTCATCTAGTTTCATATTGAAGTTGAATTCACTATTACCCTTCCCGCAAACCTATATTTAAAAACAGCCTAAGATAAAGACTGCCGAGAAACAATAAACCGAATACTACAAATAAGGAAGCTATGGGCAGTCATTTTTAACATCCTGGAAAACTGAACAGCGATTCCCTGATAGGGATACATATAAATACAAAATAATAAAATAAAACCATAATATATAAAATTCCTTTGTAAATTTCCTTCTACCAACAAATATATATTTAATTTACAATTTTCATTGACACTATTAGTGTTCGAGGCAAATGTATTTGGTGTGAACCATTGGACTATATTGGAATATATTAGTTAAATATATTGAAGTATAAAAAAAGGCAAAACAAAAAAACACATTCAAAATAAAATTACATGATGAACAAAATATCTACTAACTCGTCTTAAACAGTGTCAGTGTTAAATCCAGAGATCAAATAAGGTAGATTTTATATACTCTATTTAGAAATGCTATGGAGAATGAAGTCTAATGATACTGACTGAAATTTAAAATCAATTAAAATTTGACAAAGGCAAAAACAAAAAAAAATTACTAAAGTAAAATTGGATAAATAAAACCAAAACTAAATTGAAGATCCACCATTTATTTTTATCAAGTGTTACTTGTAGATCAGCTGATTCTTAATTCTTGATAAAATTCTTTTCATATTAACTCTGTGAAAATTAATATTTTTTATGTTTATGAAATTATTCATATAACTTTTTTTTTTTTTTATGAATTTATTAAAATATAGCATCCCCTGTTGTGGCTTCGCTCGCTCTCATAAGTAAAGTTTCACTAATAAGTGAATATCATTTGTTTATCAATAAAAATCTTGTATTGAAGTGTGTTCAGTATTATTTCTTCAATATTTTCACATATAGCAGTAATTTTTTACTTGGTTAAAATTGCACTGATTAGATGTTTAAAGATTACATAGAAGCATAATTAGACAAACGATTTTAAATTTTAATGTATGAGTAGGTAATCCTGATGGACAGAAACTATTAAAAAACTCTCGCAGATAATGGACTGCATTTTCAATGCTTACAACTAAAGGCCCATGAATTATATTGTTACAGAAAATATCGAAAAGCAATGGATCAGCATTTTGATTTGACAGAAATAATTTTATCAACCCATCTCGTTGGATTTTAATTTCTAACCATAAAAGTATATGACAATTTGGCAAAACTTATTTGCCACACTCAAGACTATACATTTAAATTATTATTATAGTAAACCTTCTTAAAGATATGAAGATGTAGTTAAAATCAAGTACGGTTGGGTTCAATAGTTTTACTATTGCAAACTCTGTTGCAGAGTGGCAGCTAGCCACATATCAGCCGATTTTCAGACTTCACTGGGCTCGACATGCCACTCCACATATAGCTTTTTTTTAAAACAACTAAATTGAAAATAAGTAAACGTTATAAATTTCTTGCTTTATATGATACAGTACTTTTGTAACCTCTCTCTAATGGTACTAGCCACCCATTATTATCAAACTTATATTTTCACTTTTTTTTTGGCAATATAATTGAAAATATTTAAATTTTATTATTGCTAAGCCTTTCTTGAACTATGAAGATGATGTAGTTAAAATTTGGTACAGATAGGTTCAGTAGATTTTGCGGTTAGTGATAACAAACGAAAAATGGCTTGTCCTTCTATTTAATATTATAGATTTTTTTTAAAAATATATATCATGGGCTCTAAGAAGTGTTCTCATCAGTTTGAAACACCTAGCATAGATTCAAATAATTTCTATATTCATTTTGAGGCAATTCACAAAGAAACTAAAGAAAAAAATAATGGTTAATAATAAGAATGAACTTAAATATGGAAACAAATAAAAATAAAACATTAACATACATTTACAATGCTTTATCAAAGGAAATAACTCTGGTGATTCCCTTTTCAGTAGTTTCAGGGCTTCTTCATGTGTTAAACTACTAAGGTCAACTTCTACTTTTTCTTCTTCTTCAAAATCTTCTGGTTCTTCCTTTTTCCTGGCAGCTTCCTTTTTTTTATCCTCAATCTAGAATTAAAATTAATCTTTTGGCACACATAAATAAAATCAAAAAGCAGGAAACATATTGACTTTAGAGTGAAAATTATTTAATAAACTTTATTCTTAAAATAAATTAATCAAACTAAAAGACAAGCCCACTTCAATCCTCTGAAAGAATGTTTGTTATAAAAACTTGAGTTACTATCAGGAATACAAAATGACCTGATAATTAAAAAGGATATATTTTTTCATGGAATCCGTGTTTATTGCCTGCCCCTCCCCACCAAAAAAAAAAAAATAAATAAGAGTCCCCACAAACCTAAGGGGACATCCAATAATAACTTGAGTTTTCTTTCAAGGGGCCCACACCCTAACAACCTTGTTGTCAACAGTGTTGAGGTGGTTACACATACACACTAGACATCCAAGTTCGTCAACATCAGTCTATTGTCAAGATCAATCTAATAATTATCTAAATAATTATTATACATATATGGTACTGATAATAGATATAGCTTTCTAATTATAACAGAATATCAAACAAAAATGGTGAAACACAAGCAATAGAACAAAAAAATCACAAACTTCTGGCACCAGTAACCTCTACAGGTAGCAACTCTTAGCTGATGTTGAAGACCTTGTTGCCAACCAAACCACATACTTACCAACACTGCCACCAACCTAGGGTCATAAATCTAATCCTCTTTGATTTTTTCAACATTTTTGTCAACTAAGAATTTCAACCGTAAACCAGCCCCTGTGGAGCGTCTGTACGCTTAACACCATCTTCAAAATTGCAAGTTGTCAACAAGGTTGACAACCCCCTTCCCACATGTGAGATTTCCTTGGTAAGAGTTATTTCCACATATTATCGCCACTATGTAAAACTAACAAATGAGAAAAAACACATTATTTTATTTTGTTCATTTACCGTTGCATTCTACAAGGCCTACCTAGTGATAAAATGATAGAAATTCATAAAAATGCTATTATAGATTTTGGTCTTCTGATTGCCGATCATATTTGAAATTATACCACAAGGCCTTGTAGAATAAATCGGTGAATGATATACCATACACAGTGCAGCAATTAAATTCTGGGACTGAAGCTATATCTCAGCAACCAATACCGACATCAGTTTAAATTTTATGTCATATGAAGTTTGGACATATATGAACATAACCTAAAACTTATATTTAAATCGGTTGACATTTTTCATCGTTTTTGATATTTTGTTTATAAGTTTATTTTGTTACATGCCGGAAAACCATAATGGAACAACGTGCTGTTATTATTCATTGAATTTGACCAGAATATCGCTATTCTGATGACTGGTGTTAGTTACACGATAATGCACCGAGTCACACATCATTGATTGTTCGTCAATTTTTGGCACGAATGAAGTCTGTGTGTTCAATTATTCACATTTCCCCGATCTAACACCATGTGACTTCTCTTTATCCAAAAATGAAAATGAAGTAGAAAGGACGCATTTTTAATAATATTGAAACCATCCAAAGAAAGTCTACGCACGCATATTAGAGGCAATACCCAAAATTGAGTTTGAGCAGGCATTTGAATCACTATTGAATCGCTATAAAAAGTGTATTGAAGCAGGATGAGAGTATTTTGAACAATTTACTAAAAGATTTGAATAAAATTGTTTTGTTTCATTTTTAAAGATCCAGTCCCAGAATATAATTGCTGCACTGTGCAAATGGAATACCCACTTCTAAGCTTATAATAAAAATAATATATATATATGATGATACTATTGATTATATATATATATATATATATATATAATAGTTAATATATTCAATTGAATAGTGTGAAAATACAGTTAACTACATCAATTACAACTGGAATTTAAAAAAGAAAATTATATATAATAACCTCATCAAGGAGACCAAGTGAGAAATCAGTTCCTTCTAAATGAGACAACAGCCGCCTCTGTATCAGATTGGCTTCCTTTTCTTCTTCAATAGCTGCTTCTTCATCATCAAAACCTGCCAATAAAAAATACACTGGTGAACTACAAAATCAATAAAATATTATAATGTGACTATGAATTATTATTCAAGGCGTCAAACCTAAATAATCTTTATCGACGTAATCAGTATCATAATACTGCTTCTTTTCTGAACCCCAAGCTTTTGAATCAGGTAAACCATCATCTTTCGTCTTATCTTCTATATCTGAATCCATATCACTGGCAACACCTCCACCATACATCTCCTTTTCTTCATCCTCCTTCCCACTTTCATCTTCTTCACCATCACCATCATCTTCTTCTTCGTCTTCACCATCATCATCTGAATCTTCGCTTGATGAATATATTTTCAGAACTTCTTGCTTTAAAGAATAAAAAATGTAAAAAAAAAAAAAATGATATATATATATTTTGACTTGTAAAATATCAACCAGTGTTCTTTTTTTAAAAGCTACCTCTTCATTATTTTGACGTCTGCCAACTGCATTATTAAGGATATGTCTTTCTTCATCATCAAATCCATCATCGGAATCAGAGGGTTCATAATTTTCAACTTCCTCATCTAGATCTGCATCAAGTTTGACTTTCCTAAAATATTTAGAATGAAAAATTAGCACTATCAACCCAGGGAGGTGAAAAAATCTGCAATTATTTTTTTTTTTTAAACATAGTGGCATGTAAACAAACTTAAATTTAATTAAGCACAAAAAGATTTAAGGTTATTCACAAAGCATGGTGTTTTATTTAACAAGATAAAGGACTATCAGTTACTAAATCTGAAAATATCAGCTGTGCAGACAACTATAACTGAAATTTTCAGAGTTAAATAAGACCCTATCATTCCCAGTTACTTCATTAATACATCATAATCCCCTTTGCCCAACAGCTTGATTTTTTTTACAAGAGTCAAAGCAGCAAGATCTAAGTAATACCACAAAACATTATCTGGCAACCAACCGATTGCAGTTCAACAGTTATTATGATAGTTAATATACCAAAATCCTATTAAACTGTAATATAAAGTATTGATGGGAAGTAAAAACTATTTAATAATGACAAACTTAATGGAACAGAGTGCCATGTTGAGTAACTTTATTTAACGAGGTACTAAAACTGTATCTACTAAATTCTCGATGCCAGATAATATCTATTGATTTTGATTAAGATAATAATCTTCAGCTATCATCAAATGTGGATAAATAAAGGACCAACATCTATTTTGAGAGGTCTAGAACATCAATTATGAAAAATTGAAACAATTTTATGTTACCTATATCATTTTTTGTCAACATAGAAAATAAAAATGACTGATTAATTAACACTATTATTTCATAAGATGAGACATTAATCAATTAAAAAAATTATCATCAACTAATTAACCTGGCTGAAGAATATCAGCCAGCTGACTAAAAGTGTAATCAGTATGTTAGCACACTGTTAAAATGAATTTAAAGCAACTATAAAATCAAAAAGTACTTTATCAGCAATTATTTAAAATATTTGAACAATAACTAAGCAACAAAATATTATAAAATGTTATAATGTCAAATGTTATAACTTGTTGATGAAAATAAATTCAAGTGAATACTAAAAGGACTAAACTTCATACTGGAATTAAGTTTTTCAGTGGGCCATTAAAAAATAAGTGAAAGGTAAATAACGACAGAGAACTCAATACAAAGTATAAATAACTAAAATACACTTACTTCCCTCTTTTCTTCATTTTGATTTCAAAATCTCTTCAGAGCTCAACAACCTTCTCAACTACACATGGCCTACAAATACGGAGGTAGGTTCCGCCCAGGCTATATGTTTACGCAGTGTTGCCCTGGTGAAGATTCAATGGACCAAGATGGCCCCAGTAGAAGTAAGTGTTCCATATTTTTATTTTCCTAGATTATTATTTCTTTAATTCTTTGTTTTAAATTTAACTTAGTTTCAAGCTACAGATAATGAAAATGAAGGGAGGAATACAATTGTTTTTGATCAGTCGAAAAATGAAATGTTCAAACTCAATGATAACTGGAAAACTGTTCAGAGGAAATTAAGGAATCAATGGAAAATTCAAATGTAATTAATATTTAAAATTTTGTTTTATTTATTTTCATGTTCTTTAGACTTTAATTGAGATTACTGGAAAATTAAACATTTACTTTTTTTAGTAACAAAGATGACATAACATCTGAAGTATTTCAAGATGCTGCAGTATTTGTTCTGCCTAGCCCCAGAGATAAATTTACAGAAACTGAATTCAACGAAATTAAGAAGTTTCTAGATTCTGGAGGAAGCCTCCTAGTTACTTTAGGAGAAGGAGGGGAGAAAAAGTTTGAAACTAATATTAATTACTTGTTGGAAGAATATGGAATTATGATAAACAATGGTAAATTATATAAATGTTACTCACATTTCAAACAATGGTTTTCATAGTTCAAATTTTAATATGTTAGGAATTCTTTAAAGCCTTTTTTCAAATTGTTTATGATAATATTAATTTATTATTTCTATAAAGTTAATCTCAAATATATCTTTGAAGAAAATTCTGATATTATGTCTTGTTTAACGACAATTAAATTAATATGAACACCACCTGTTGGCATTAATACTAACCTGCTCAAACTGTAAATTTTATTTTGAATTCTCTAAAATTTTGTCTTTCCATTTATGAAATTTATTATAATTTACAAGAAATTGGTAACAAGACTAGTTAAATACTCACAGGAAGCAGTTATGTAAAATATATTGCTAAAATTTCATTGATCAATTAAAATGGACTGTAAATACACTACATTTATTCTAATTATTTGCATTTTACTATTTTCAGATTCTGTTGTTAGAACACATTACTATAAATATTTCCACCCTAAAGAATGTCTCATTCCAAATGGTGTTTTAAATCGTGGAATTGCAAAATTTCTTGGAAAAGAAGTGAAAAATTTTAGTCAGTAAGTGAATGCATTTGCATAGTGAAACCATAATTTTCTTTTTAAAATACATCTAGCTCCATGTTAATCTGTTCATATTTTAGGTGTATGTCATTTGTATATCCATATGGAGCTACTTTAAATACTGCAAAGCCAGCAGTACCAATTCTTTCAAATGGAACGATATCATTTCCCTTGAATCGTCCAGTTTGTGCAATAACAATGCATACTTCTGTATCGAAGACACATCCAGGTCTAGTTGCTACGACTTTGGATTAGTATGAAAATTAATATTCAGATAATAAAGTTATTTATTTCTATATGTCAGTTTAGGTGGAAAGATGGCTGTAATTGGATCTGGACACATATTTTCTGACAAGTATCTTGAAAAAGAAGATAATTTCCAAGTTTTGAATTTGTTATTGACGTATCTTACGACAGATAACCTAGAACTAAATCCAATTGATATAGAAGACCCTGAGGTATTATTAGAAAGAACTATCTTAGTAAATTATGACTAGCATAAACTATCCCCAAATTGTGTAGGAACCTTATTTTTATTATTATTATTTTTTTAAATTTTGAAGTCAAGGACTATTTTTACTATCTTACAATTTTTAAAATTATTATTTATGTTATGATAAGATCAGTCATTAATTTAATTATTCACCTCCTTCTAACAACCCACAATACCTCTACGCACCTTCCTTCTTCAAATCACTTCTTTTTTGAAATCCAAAATGTATGTATTTTCTTTACCAAAATAATTTTTTTTTTCTGCATGAATTTGAAGTTGTTTTTTTTCTTTTATTTTGGTGGGGGAGGGTTGAATTTGAATTTCAAATTTTTCTCTTCCAAAAATCTGAGTGTTCTGAAAAAAAAAAAAAAAAAAAAAAAAATGCAAAAAAGTAAAAGAAAGACATATTTTGTATTTTTGTTTTAATTTTAAAATATTGCATTTTATTTTTTAAAACAACAATTTCACTAAGTAAAAAATGCAATTAAATTTTCTACAAATTATTTCTGATATATTTTGTCAAATCAACTATCTAGCTGCTAGATATAAATTAGATAGTGCTAGAGTTTGTAGTGAATTAACTTTTAGAAAAACAGGAAAAATCCAGGAAAATGTTATTTATCAATCAAATCTTATGTTTTTTTGGGGTGCTAAATCTACTACATCCAATTCCACATATTTAACATTAATGTATACTTGTGCCTAAATAGCTGATATGACTGAAAAAACATATATCAAAAAAATTGTGTAAAATTTTATTTTTGTTTTTATTTTTTACTATTTTAATGCAAACTTTTTCATGTAAAATCAAAAACTTGAAAATTAGTATATTTTTATTTTCAACTTTATTATATATATATATATATATATATATATATATATATATTTATTATTTTTTTTTTTTTTTTTTGGAATGTTAGATTTTTTTTTTTTTTGAGGTAACAAAGTTGAAATTTAGAATTGAATAAAAACCTCAATTTTTTTTTCTGAATTCATTCATTTTTATCTCCTAGTGACTGTTATACTATTAAATTTAAAAGAATAATAATAAATTTAATGCCCTCTCCTTCAGAGTGAATTTTTATATCATTTATCCAAAACATTTTTTAGTTTAGTAAATACACAATAATATGATAACATTTTTGTAAATTCATGATGTGAGGAAGTTTTAGTTTGATTTATCTATGGATTATTATGCCTATTAAATTTCTAATGTGTTGTAATACTAATATATTTGTATACTTATATTTGTATATTTATATTGTAATATATTTGTATACTAATGTAATACTAATATTAGTATTTGTAGTGTTGAGAAAATTCATAACCAAAATCATTTTTCTGTTTTAGAATAATAATTATAAAAATACTAATACAATTAAGATTTGAAAATATTAAACTCCTCTATGAAAAAATTACAGTTACGGGGTTTTTGCCCCCCCCCAAAAAAAAAAAAATTTAAATTCATACTAAACTATGTTATCTATATAAAATTTTAAGATTTCTGAAAATCGAGGAGGAGGTGGTGATACAAAAAGCTTATCCGAAAAAATCCGAGGATGTCTAATGGAGACAGCTGAAGAGTTGCCTTTTGACTACACTGTAATATTTGATTCATCATCTCTATATGGTGTATCTCTCAGTTCTGTCCATAAAGTTCTAGAAGCTTACGATCAGCTAGGTGTAAAGCATGAGTCTTTGCGTCTAGTTCCACCAAGCTTTGATGCTCCTCTACCTCCTTTACAAATCGCTGTAAGTATTTCAAATCTATAAATTTTATTGAAGTAACTAACCGTTCATTGTTAATATTAGGTCTATGGACCTTGGATTTTTTTTTCTTCTCTCAAATACTTGCTTACCAAAAGCAACTAAATATATTACTTGATAGTAAAGGGTTAGACAAAAAAAAGTTTTCACTCCAGCTATATTTTATCTTGAATAATATCATGATCTTATTAATAAATAAAAAGGCTTAGCAAACCTGAAGTTTCATTGCTGATATCACTAAGAATCATTGTCCTTACATCTTCTGCATTACATTGAAATGCATATCCATCAGGTCAGCACAAACGTGAACCTCCCATATACATATCAATTACCATTTATAGGTTAAATTTATCATCAATACCAACCACTTTACATGCCTATTTTAACTGGTATGATATAGTTGTAACAACAATTTTAAAATAAAATGAACAATTACCATTATTCTTGAAAATATGTTCTTCTAAGAATAATACAAAAGTAGAATGATATTGTATTATTGTCTGGCTGTATTAACATCAAATAAAGGCATAAATATATAGTATAATATAATATGAGGGACTTATAAATGTAGTAAATATAAATTAAAAGAAAAATAAAACAACATACATAATATACCAAAAACAATTTATAGGATGAATAATATAATATAATATAATTTATGTTGGTAGAAGCCTGGACGAAGACCACCAAGATAGTGTCAAGAAGTTTTAGCGAAAAGTAAAGGCACTCAGAGGGAAACGAAGCAAGCCAGTGAGGAATATTAAGGATGCAAGTGGTATAATCATCACAGAAGAAGTACACATACTAGAAAGATGGAAGCAATTCTATGAAGGACAGTTTTCCAGGGACCCCAACAATGCGGTTGAACAGCAGCTGCCTCTTGATAATAATAATCAAGAAAGTCAAGAGTGCATTGATAAAGAGGAGGTGGTAGACACCCACCATTGAAAAAATAAAAGTAGGGAAAGCAGCTGGAAGGGATGGCATTGCTCCAGAGCTGATAAAATATGGAGGTCAAGAGCTAGTCAAAATACTCCAACTTTTTCAAAAAATTTGGGACAGGAAAAAAATCCCAAGAGAGTAGGAATATAGTATAATCATCCCTATACACAAAAAAGGCAGCTCCACCGAATGTGAAAATTATCGTCCAATAAGCTTACTCTCGGTTGTCTACAAACTGTATACCAGCATACTGGAAAAATTTGTAAGGGCCATTGTCAAAAATAAAATAGGTGTAAAAGCTGGATTCCATCCTGGAAAGCAAACACAGGACCACATTTTTGTTCTAAGAAGCGTAACTACGAAGGCATGGGATAGAGATAAAGACATATTCTTGGCGTTTTAAGACTTGAAACCAGCATTTGACTCTGTGCCCAGAAACGAAATATGGAAAGCATTAGCAGCCAAAGATATTCCAGGCGATCTAATCTTAGCCATTAAGTCAGCATACCATGAGGCAAAGGGAGTTATGCGGATCAATGGAAAAGAACCTGAGGCATTTTACACAGAAAGAGGTGTGAGGCAGGGAGATAGCTTAAACCCGGTCCTGTTTATCATTTTTATGGACGAGATCCACAAAATATGTAAACGCTGAACAGCATGGACCGCCATCGGAAAATGGAATTTAAGATACATCCTTGTACAGTCTTTTGTACGCAGACGACATCGTTCTAATTGTGGATTCCCAAGAAAAAATGCAGGAAGCCCTAATAGAATGGCAGGAGGAGTTACTCCATAAAGGAATGGTCATAAACACCTATAAGAGCAAGATCATAGTTCTGTCCTGAGAGGAGCTAGAAAAAGTCCACCTAATTTGGAATGGGGAGACATTAGAAGTTGTGCCAGAGTTTACCTACTTAGGGACTGTAATAAGCTCCTCTGGTAAGATTGACTCAGAGATATCTCATAGGTCTGCAATATCATAATCGGTCACTGAGAAGTAGGTGTAGAAACAAAAAGGCATAAATATAAATCAGTCTATCTCCTGACCCTTACATATGGAAGCAAAAGCTGGTTAATGCTTGATAAGCATGCCAGCTGCATTACTGCAGCAGAGATGAGGTTTCTAAGGAAAGCAGTAAGTGAGACAAGAAGGGCTTGCAGCAGGAACGAACAAATAAGAGAACAATTCGAGGTGACAGAACTAAGGAATACAATCAAATCCGGACAGCTCAAGTGGTTTGGCCATGTATGTTGTATGGAGAATGAAAGAGAGCCAAAGAAAGTCCTGGAAGCTCAACCTACTGGGAAAAGACTGCGAGGACGGCCCAGATTTCCTACCAAGAAAACATCCAGAGGATTGGAGGGAAAAGAGGAAAAACGCTCCAGCAGATGAAGAACCTAAGAAGGGACCGGAGTGAATGGCAACAGTTTATTGAGGCTCCTTGACTCTAGAAATGGCACATAAGAGGAAGTTAAAGAAGAAAAAGAAGAAGAATATTGAAATATTACTTCATGAAGAAACCTATCACTTAGCTTATCTCGCAGACAACTATATTAAAAACAGACAGCTCATCTCTAAAGTTTACTACCACTGACAGACCTTAAAGATCAAAATAATTAGATTCAATCTTCAGATGACAAACCAGCTCAAAGTTGCTGAATATTGTTTTCGACTTGTGTGTTTTCAAATTGGTGCCCACATATAACAATAAAATGGACAATAAAACAATAACTGAGACTATTATAATCTTTACTGAATTCCAAAACTAAAAACAAAATATTTAATTTTTTTTTTTTTACTTAAACACACCTCTGGAATACCTGAGCAAGTCAGTAAATTGAATATATCTTGTCTCAATGTGTACTTAAAGAGCTAGAGTAAACCGTTTGTCTATTTAGCTCTACCTCTTTTGTTTTTCATGTGTACCAAGCTCTACCTGAACTTGAAAACAGAATTGTAATTGTAACAGAACTGTAAATGGGTTGTGTATTTATTTATGTAAATTTATGCTTAAAGAATATCACCAATATCATGTTTTAAAAGATCTTTTATAAATTTTCTTAAACGCTTTGAATATTATAAATAAAACCAATAAAGAAAAGTAACAATATTTTTTTATCAAATTAATTATATTTCTATTACTAAGCTTTCTCAGTTAAATTAATTTTTAACTTGTGCAAATAAAAATCTCAATTAAATTGAACAAGATTTTTAAAAATCTTATTTTAGAAAAGTTACATAAGTATATTGAAATATTTTGGTTTATGTCATATACATATTTTTTTTTTATTTAACTATTAACTTTTAACAATGTTACTTTCAGGTGTACCCACCACGGTTTGCTGATGTAGGTATGCCGCAGCTTGAGCTGTTCGATCTTCAAGAAGAATTCTATTCGGAAACTGCTAGGCTTTGCCAAGCTGCTAACAAAGCTCTATTGTACCGTAGTAAAGGAAGTAGTCCAGTAGCCAAAGAAGCTGAAATAGAAGACGTTGAATATTTTGTTTCAGAGTGCGCTTTGATTGTCGGTCTTGGAACTGGAACTGCTCACTCTATACTGAACAAAATTGCGATACAGTTGGCACAGTTCAAAAAAAATTTAGCTGTCAAGTGAAAATGACAATTGTTTTTTAAAGTACAATATCTTTAGCTAGAATTATGCAATGTTTCCTAAAACAGAGATTATATATGTAGTTTTTATTTTTTGTATGATTTTTATTACAGTATTTTTGTTGATTGTGCATTTTCTACACATTGATTTTAGGGAACAAACACACTCATCAATATTTGTTTTTATATAGATGAGTACTTTTTATTCACCTACCAATTTGTGATAGTAAATAAATTAAATAATTTATTCAACAAAATTAAATATTAAATGCAAAAATAATTAGTTATGAATAAAGGCCGGATTTCGTGCTGTAAACATTTTAAAAATGTGCAATAAAAAAAAACACATTGACAAACGTGTGTTTTGGTGTAAGTGTGTCCTTCTACTGATTCTACTAAGTCCCTGAGGTTCAGTAGTTTCATATACAATGATATAAATATAATTGTTTCCTATTTATTTGCATATAGAAATATTAGAACGTTCACAACAGTGATTGAGATAATTTTTTCTTAGGGTGCTCTCATGAGGTATGTTTTGTTTAGTGTATTTTTGCAAAAAAAGACTTAAAGAACTGCAGTTTTTTGAAAGGAATATTGGAAACCACCATTTAATCTATTTAACATTCATTTTTTTAAAGTAAAACTAAAAAGTTTAAACTCTATTCTCTTTTTGTTTTTGTTGTCTGGAGAATGTTTTCCAAATTTTGTTTAGATTCTTTTATTCCTTTTTTTTCTCATTGATACATATCATGGTTTTATTTCTGATTGATAAATTAAGCATCTGGTTAGAAGTAAATAGCTGAATTCCAAGTGTTGAGTTTGAAAATTCTAGCTAAAATTCTTGTAAACCTAATATTTTTCTATATGAAATCTTAATTTGAATATTATTAACCAATGAAAACAAGTATGGAGGCACTCCTTCAGAGTGTCCAATATTTTAATACTTGCATATTTTACCTAAACAGATATTAAATTATGTTGGAAACTAAGAGCTAAATCATAAAGCTTTAGTATGTAAGCCATGCTTGATCCAAGCCCTCCTACTTAGATTGTCACAGTTAATCCAAAAAAAAAGTTCTTTTTCCAAAATTATTTAAAAACATTAGTGTTTCTAACTGTTACCTTTAAGGGAGAGAATGAGTGAGTCAGCAGGTACTTATTGTCAATACCTGGGTAAACAAGTGGGGGTCCTATTATTTCTGAACTGCAAGCCTCCAGGTGAAAAATCTAAAACTTGAAATAGTTCCATTGACATTGATCATGAACAGTTTTATATAAAAACTGATAAAATGTACTTTGTGATATTATTTGTAAGAAATTAAAAATACAAATGATATTTTTTCCAATTTTTGCTATTTTCTGTGGTATTTCCTTACACCTTTAATGCCTTTATTTGTATTTTGTAAATCTATTCCTGAAGGAATTTTATCATATTTCAAAATTTTTTGAGGTAGATGAAAAATTCCGTAATGAGTATCTATGTTAAGTATATGTAAATATTAATTATAAGAATGTGAAATCTAACTTTGAAACAATTATTGGCAATGATCAACTAATAAGGGACCACTACATATGTAAATTTCACACATCGCTCTAAAAATTACTGAAAATAAAAAAGTAATTATTACAAACTGACTAAATTACACAAAACCCTCCATCTAATCATTACATAAAGATATTCTACTTACAAAACTTAGATATTTATGATTGAGATGAACCAACTCCATAATAAAATTGTTTTAATCCATAATATAGAAAATAAAGTAATTGAAGTAAAATATTTATTATATATATAAACAAACAGTAAAAAAAATACTCTGTGAATGGTTTAAATGATTTTTTTTTTAGTTTTGGACTCATACTGTTTGGTAATTTTCGTTCAGAACATTCCCAAAGTTCGTAATTTAGAATTAAGAGGGGGGGGGGGAAGGATTGTATTCCCCTAGCATGGTACTGCTACTGATTACATATTCATTTTTACTGGCGGTTATAGGGGAAAAACAAACAACAGAAAACGATGTTTCAGTCATAAAACACATTTCTATGATTTAAAAAAAAAATAACATTAGTATCAATATTATGAATAAATTATTGTTTCTTGAAAAATAAGTGTTAGTTTATTAATATTTTTTCTTAATATAAGGTCAAAGACGACTGTACACCAATTATATTTTTTCATTTCGATGTATATATCTTATTATGATGTATTATCATTTTTTTTTTAAATATATGCATATATTCCCCTTGTGAGATTTACAATTAGTTGATCTTATTTGAATATTTAGTTTATATATAAAAATCAAGTGAGACGTAATGGAGGGGGCAGCCAACCACTGACCAATCAGAAGGCAGGATTCTCAATAATTTCATTATCCGCTTCTCTGGACATAGTAACAGTCACTGCCTTCTGTAGTGTTCGTTATTTCGTCGGTTGCGGTTCGGTTTTGTGTGGCTTAGTATGGTTTTGCGAATATTTGTGTTGAATTGTGTCTGTGAGTGCTTTCTGTTTCCTGTGTTGAGTGTATATATTCAATTTCAGTGGCCTACGTCCGTTTCTTTTCGAGTTCGAAATTATGTGTTAAAAAAAAGTATGAGAGCAGAGCTGGACATCGTTTCTGATACATTATTTTGTATATAAATCAAAATTTTATTTATTTATGAAGAGTAGTTAGTAAGCTATCCAAATTAGGATATTTTCTCTATAGATTATTTAAATAAGCATTTAAAATGATTATTTCTATTCTGGCTTCTATACATAGTATTGTAAAATAATCGAGAATAAAAAAACCACTATACGTATGTCTACTACTGTGTATAACATACTATCATTTTTGTATCACATTAAACCCCTGAGCCGATCTTACAAAATTATTACTCAAAGTACTATATAAGAGCTGATTCTTTCTTTAAAAAAGAAAAAAGAACATCTAATTTTTAAGTAATGTTATTAGGTCCTAGGAAAAATATTAACCTACATTTGATATGCATATGTCAAAGCGGAAAATTTTCTCAATTATTGAAACATTTTCATGTAATTCCCGTTTAAATATCCACTAGTTACAATTGCAAAATTATATATATCTTAAATAAAACTTTGAAGTAGATATTCAAAATTACTAATTGTTATTACTTAAATTAATGGGAGAATAAAAGTTTTTAGGAGTCAGGTTTCTAATTTACTAAAAAGAATTAACTCACGACAATTAATTCCATGACAGTCCTCATACATTATAGGAATAATAGAAACAATATTATTAGAAATAGTTATTTTAAATGGTTTACATTGTTATAAAGTGATTTAAAGTATTTTTAGTTAAACTAATTTTCGCCCAGCTTTGCTTTTTTATTGGATTTCAAGAAAGAAGCTACGCCATCTTGAAATCTACGCACGCCATCCCAGGTAGAAAAGAACTTTCATAGTTTACAGAGTATGCATTATTTATGTGTCCATTTAATATACATTTTGACGTATTTTGTCTTGAAAGTTTAACATTTTTTTATCAGTTACATCTTTATAGCAATAACTTGGTGTTATATTGACATTATTGAAATAAATGTTTTTTTTTATTTTTTATTTTAGCTTATTTTAGTCAGTTAATACACTAGATACAGATATAAAATGATTTTCAAATATTTTATTTCGATATCGATTTCTCGTTGAAATTGATATCATTTTTTTTTATTTTGGTCAGGAATCATTTAAAATAATTGGTGATTAGGATTTCTGTCATTTTAGAAACTCATGATCAGCATTTATGAAGTCTGATCTCTATTCATTCATTAAGCTTTTCTTCTACAGTATTTTAATTTCAGGCTTATTATTTTTTTTTTTAAATCAGGTGAAACAGTTATTCTTGAAATGTTATATAGAACAAACAAATATTTATCTTTATAGTTTTATAAATGAATTAAATAAGATAAAAAAAAAAAAAAAAAATAAAATAACAAAAAAACTAACTAAAAACAGATAGCATACATATTGTATTTATTCTTTACTGTTGAGATAAGAATGCCGTTTGTTCAAAATATTTGCCTTGAAGTTAAAAAAAAAAAAAATGCTTTCAAAGATAATTGTTTAAAACTTGGAACACCTTTCTAAAATAAAGAATTCTTAAGTTAAAATCTCCTAAAAGTTTCTTTGTATTTCTTTCAATAAGCAAAGAGTCTGGTGTAAGAATTCTCAGAATGCGGTTTCAATCCAATCACATCAGTCGGTAAAAGCTTCCTTTGGATGGACGCTATTCTGTCTGTGCTGGGTTGATTAACCTATATTGCCTGGGAATTAAAAAACTGGCACCAGTTGACCAAATTCCTTGTGGATACCTTACGTCTGACAAAAAAAACTTAGGGACATAAATTGTAGGTCATTTTTACTTATTTTATAATAGAACAGTATTTTGGTTAAAATGATTACTTTGCAAGTTACAAGCAAAATAATGAAAACATTAAAGCTTTTTTACTTTTTCTAATTTTGCTCATATTTGCCGATGGAAATTTTGTTGGAAAACTTTAGATTCGTGTTCAGCACCCCAAAAATATAAAGCAAGACATAAAAAAAAACTACCCATAAACTTTCTAGTTCTAAAATAACCTTTTACTGGACTATATGTAAAAAATCTATTGGAAAAATGCAGTTGTTACCAGGGCAACGGTTTGATGAATGGGCAGTAAAAAAAAAACACTAGGTTTTTAGTAAGTATAAATCTCATAACTTTGCAATTTTTTAATACTTTTTTCTTGGTGGCGTATAGATGTTTTATTAAAACAAACATTTTTTTTTTTTAATACAATTTTTTATTCATTGAATATTCTTATAAAATTAAAACAAAATTTATAACGTAAAATAAATATAAAAAAAAAAAAAAAAGTGATATGATTGTTCGATAAATCATAAGGAAGAAAAAAGCTTTGAACCTTACTGTAAACTAGTTTTTCTTCTCAATTCCTACCGAACCCTAATTCATCAGGTTCCAGAGAATATAAGAATCCAGGGCATCTGTGGTATTGGAAATCAGTAAGGAATTATATGCAGTTGGTTCAGTAAAAAACTTCCGTTATTCGAATATATTAATCAGTGAAATAAATTCCTCTTGAACAAGCCAAAATATTTGTTTAGGGTATTTTTAATTACATAAGTATTCATGTGTTAACTCGTTATTTGTTCCAAATATCATTTTTTGTTGGTTTATTATTTTTAATATCTCCTGGGTTTAAAAAGTTTATAAATTTCATAGATAATCTAACTATGCTTTAAAAGAGTTTTTTTTTTTTTCTTTTTATAAACTACAGAAGAACATATATAGTTTTATTTGAAATTTGCACAAGGTTTCATTTTTTTAAAATATTATTTATATTCTTCACATTAAATTTTGTTGGCCTCTATTCTGTCGGTTTTTCACTATTGGGGAGACGTTAGATCGGTAAAAAAAAAAATGTCAAGAAATCCTTATTGAGGATGTATTCATCATAATATGCAAGGAATAATTTTATTTTATTGTTAGATTTAATTACAGCTCTGTTCTCGAATTAAAATGAATTAAACTAAACTTGCTATACTGAAGGGTTGTAAAATAAAGTAATAAATGAAATATTATTTAGTAGTAAACAGATATACCGTTTTAATTGTAGGGAAGACTTAATTATAGGATTTAACAGTCATTATGTTGGCATCACTGAGAACTGCATCCAGTAATAGCTTATTTAGATATAATATTTAACTACCTTTTAGATTTTCCTTACATATATATAATTTATAGTTTGTGCTTTGATATAGTATCATGATTATATATATACACACACATATATATATGTATATATATTATTAAAAAATCTAATAAAGTAGTGCTTTTTTGACTAAACAAAGTTTTTGTCCTTAGAGTCAAGAAATATATTTAATAAAAATATATCATTTCAGTTAATTTAATTTTTGAACTTCTTTAAATAGTTTAATTTAAGTAAAGAGGTGACGGATTTCCTCCTGTAACGCAATTAGCCCAGCACAGAAGAATAGCTGATAATTGTTCATATTGTAGGGACAAATTACATGTTCAAGTCTGTTTATTTTAATACGAATATTTTATCTTTTAGTTGCTTATGCTCTATAATTAAAGAATAAAAGAACTGATTTATTAAACGGTCAAATATTAAGTTAAATATGAACTGTGGATTGGCAGGATTATGTTTTTCATTTTTTGCTTTTAGTTTGTAATTTTAGCACAAGTTTAGCAAACTAAATGGTGTGCTTGGCTCTTTTTAAAAACTTTTATATTAATGAAAAATAAATATTACTGTTAAATATACATAAGAACGCTCTAACATTGATCAATATATCTTTTCTTTTTTTTTAATTGATTATAAAAAAAAATTTCTATTAATATGAAATTGTGATAAATTTGACATCAATAACGTCTTGCAATTTAAGAATAAAATGTAATATCTTTTTGTAATATGATTTGTTCAATCAAGGGATAGATTGAGATGAAAAAAGTGAAGTAGATACCTCCTCTCAATGACTGGCATGACGGTTTAGGAACAAGGGATGTATCAATTCCCAATGTCGAATCTCAATTCCACCTATTCTTCAGAATAGAATCGTTATCCAGAATTGATGGTCCAAAATTGATTCCTAGAAACCGATCGATACCTCTGACGTTGGCTACACTTTTCGTGATATCTAATTAGTAGAAGAGACAGTATGGATGATTACTTTTTCAAACTGCCACTTAACCTTTTTGCGGCTGTAGCACTAAAAAAATAACTACGTACCGACAAACGCATAATTTTATAATGATCGATGAATTAATTGTCACTTCAATTGAAATAGTTTTATTTTAAAACTATTTTCGGATGTTAAAAATTCATCACCAGTTACATATATTATATATTTAAAAGTTTTTATAAATATAAGACAAGAAACCAAATATATTGGTACTCACCTAAGGAGGCAAAACGGACTTCCAAACGATATCAGTTAGTGGAAGGAGAGGGAGAAAGATCCAGGTAGGTTAGACCTTATGGGTTTTTCTTATGACAGGTTGGCTATTCCGTTCCTATTGGAAATCAATTAATAATGGGAAATATTCATATGGTCATTTAAACAAAAATCTACATTGGTTTTGAACGATTTTATTATTTCTAATAGTTAATAAATATTTAATTTTAGAGTATATTATACTTGATGTATTAGTTTTACTCCCAATCCTTTATTGGATTTATGATTATTTTCATTTAAATAGATAGCATAGTTGGAAATCTGGGTCTTATCGTATGCTCTTATATATTCTTTTAATCTTTACTGATCGTCCAGTTTTTCTCTTCACAGTCATTACATTTTAGTTCATATAAAACACCTCTTTGAGAAGGGTTTATTTTGTCTGTAGGCAATGGATAATTTTATTACAAATTTTTATTTTTATTTGGGGATTATGTTTTATCCGAGAATAAGTATGATTTCTCATTATATGTTCATACTGGTTTTCGAACTCTAATAAAGTATTAACTATTAACTATCAACATGCATTGTAATATCGTTGCATCCTTCCATCTTGAGAGTTAAGAGAATGGTTTCCTGTGACATTTAATGAAATCCAGAATTTTTAGAATACTTATTTTCTTGAACAAGAATTGTAAAATGTATTATGTTTTTGTTCATTGTGCGAATCGTAATTTACGTATATATGTCATGTCGTATATAATAAATGCTATGTTTTGTTTATAAGTTTATTTCTTGAATAATTATTGTTTTTTAATAATTTTATGTAGTTTGTTTATTTAACTTAAGTATGATTTTTTTTTTTTAGTAATAGCAATTAATTTTCAAACAGTGATAACGGTATGGAGGATAGAAAAAACTTTGTTACTGACACTTTACTAATAGCAACCATTGTTCCTAACTGGTGATCTATGAATACATTTCAATAATAACGTAATACAATTTTTTTTTAATCACTAATATTTTTATTATTTTTTTAAATATAGAAGTATGAATTTTTATATTATTCCCATAAGGATACTGACAGGGCATACACCGTCGCCATTACTCCTGTGGTATCGGGCGCTCATTACCATGTGCCACAACCGCTGGCTGGGGGTAAACAAAATGGCGTGGCTTAGCTCGTTGGTTGACACCCGGTGGGAAAGGCTGAGTAGTCAAAGTATCACTGCTCGCCTATACATAAACTTGCTCGCCAATAGTTTAGTTTATGTATTTATTTATGCTATATCTACGCGTATATATTAGTGTGTATCGTATAATATTTTTATTTAACTGTCTTTGATTTAATTAATTGAAACTGTGTTCTTTGAAGGATGTACATTAAGTTACTATGAACCAATTTAAAATAAAATCTGTGGTAATATTTTTCTCATCTTTCTCTTTAACTTATTACTCATTTCATTCATTACTTAAATTACATTATTTTTTTACCAATATACTTAAATTTTATGTAAACAACAATGGATAAAGAAAAAGTTCAATATATTAATCAACTACTTTTTTTTTTATCAATTCCATTTTAGCTAAATTTCTACTTATAATATTGTTACATATATACCTTCATTACACAATTGCATGTATGTGTTTTTTTTATTCTGTTCTTTAATTCACACCTATGAAATACAATAAAGACAACCAGCAGATGTGCTTTACATCTGAGACATAGAACCCAGCCGAACTCGTCTTTATTTTACATATTAGTGTATTTAAATATATAACATACATAGCACAAATTAAACTGAGCCAAATTTACTTGAATGCCATAAACACCGTCACCGAATAATATTTTTTACAATATTTGAATTCTTCAGGGCTAACTTAAAAGTTTCCTCACATGCTTTTCAGTAGTTCAGGATATTATATTTAACCAGTCTATGGGATAAGCATGGTGTGAAACAGGAAACAGTACATCCTTTCCAAATTACCTCCGTAAACACTTTTTTTTAGGCTTTTTCCGTAAAAGCCATTTTTTTTTTTTTTTACTTATGTGAAAATCGTCCAATTTTAAGCTTATTTATTTTATTTATATGGCAAAGTATTTGTGTAATGGATTATATCGAAACTTTTGTGGTTCATCTAAAAAACAAGACAATTAAAGATATTATAGATAACTAATGATAATAGACAATTAATTAATGATATTCCGGATAACCGATAATATTCCTAAGATCAATATGTATCATATGAACAGTTGGGGCGAAATTGTCTTTATTATTTTATCTCACATTCTAGTAACATCTATGAATTCACCCTATATAAAAGTTATTATTTTTTTTTTTATTGATATTTACAACTTTTTAAAATAGTCACACCAAGTAAATTTGATGAAAAATTATTACGATCAAATGCCAATAACTTCTAAAGAAACTACATTAGGAGGTCCTTTGGCAATTTCCTTTTCAGACGCCTCGGAAAGCTTTCGTGAATCGTTAAAGGAATTTGGGAGACTAGTGGTTTCGGATGGGTATGGAGCTTACTGTGGAAGGATAGGTATCTGGTTTGGGCTAAATCAGCAACATATGGAACATTAAGATCTTTATGAATAAGATTATTACTAGGAATATTCAGGATTTGACGAAGGATTTCGAATTGTAAGGATTGAATCTTAGGAAGGTTTAGTTGAGCCGCACATCTAAACTTCATCTCTAATTAGTGCCAAGTAGATGGGTTTTTTGACCTTACTTAAAGTAACGTATCGTCGGCTAAGGTGTTATTTTTCGTGAGTGCCTATTTCGAGAAAAAATGTTTTTGAACCATCATTTTCACAAAAAATAGCGAAGTGAGATTACTTATTCACCAGATCAACAAAAAGAGGTTAAAAAATGTATTTCTTAGAGAAATAATAATTCAAAATGCCTATTATTTTGTTATGTAAACAGTGTTTTGCTCCTCATATAAAATAGCTATTTTGCAAATATGAGAAATAACGATCTCAGACGGAATCACTGATCTAGAGTTAATAAATTTGAAGGCTTTATCTTTTCGGATTAATTGATGTTTCAGTTAATTTGTTCATCTGAAACATCAGATCAGAACCCATGTGTAATACCCAATAGTTAAAAAGAACTAAAAATCTCAATAACCCACAATACATTTTTTAAAATATTTTCTACCTAAAACGTTTCATAGGTTCTATTTAAGATATCTTATTAGAATATTACTTTTATATCTCCATAGGTTTACTGAAATATAAAATTTTTATTTTTTTTTAATGAAACGTTTTAAACTTGGACGCCGATGGATTCTCGATCAAGGAGGAGTCGATAAGAGAAGTCGCTGGACTAAAGGAAAACGGCGTAGAAGCTGTTTTCAAAGGAATGCAGCTCTGAAAAGAAAACCGATGATTTGCGGGGGAGGGGAGGGGCCTGATAAAGGTTGAACTGGTGACTATTCAAAGGCTTCCCACTTCATCTCGCCGAGTTTGAAGACTATTTATCTTATAGAACTGATATGCTCCCGGTGATCTACCTCTCAGATTTTCTTGCTTTAGAATTTATACGGCGAAATTTCCTTTATACGTATTTATGAGAAATATGAATTTAAATTAAGTTTCTACCCTACAACTTTTAGTTACATTATCCGAACACACATTATTATACTTCATTTTTCATAACTTTACTAATCATTTTATACTAATTACTTCAAATTAGTTGATAGCTGCTTTTTAGTAGCAATTAATCTAATGACATTGGTCGTAATTGTTAGTAATGTTAAAAAAAAAAAAAATATATGTTTCCATGTATTTTATACATTAGTACACTTAATATTGCGCATATATTGTAACTTTTGTTTAATATCATTCTTGAAATAAAATTACTTCCCAAAATCACCAGGAAATCCATTTCCATTCCGAAGCAACTTCTTCGTTTCCTCAATTCATTCTATTTAATTTCGATTCTAGTTAATATGGTAGCATGCAGGTGAAGAATAATTTAATCTCTTCCTAGATCATTTCTCCGCCCTTCAGCCCCTGCACCTTTACCTCTCTACAATCCAACAGACTTCTTCTTCTGGGCCAGCCCTTTTAAAGGTGCTCTCCTTTCGGTTTGCCTTTCTTTGTTTGAATATTTTATCCATTTGTTCATAAACTTAAAAGATGTCCTGGATCACTTTTGCCGATAAAATACTAAATAGGTGTCAAGGCTAATTGGCAGCCTCGAAGGTTCATCCTCTAGTCCCTGCTCAAAGTGCTTTTTATATTCATAATAGTAATAAGGACATCATAGGGTGCCGCCCACCTTTTTAGCTTTCCATCCACGATAATTATTAATATAATTTCTTCATCGTGTACCCAGAATAAACTGCACTAGGCGTTCTCATCTATCTCAAAAGTAATCTGAAATTGGGTGTTTTTTCCTAATTTCCGACGTCAATACTTCCAAAGTTTAATTTTTTAATCCTTAAAATCCAAATATCCCATCTGTATTAATTTTCTTAAAGTGATGTAATGCCGTGGGAAAAAATAGTATTATATATAATTTGTTTTAAAATATTTAAATTACATTACTTATTAGTGGAGTATATAGCTTATTTTAAGAGTTTTGATTCTCTGGAGAAAGGCCTTTTACGTTGTACGACTATGTCCCCTATTTGCGGTTGGACATTCCAGGTAAGAGGCCTCTCAGGAAGGAATTAGATGTTATATTTACATTTATATCTCAGGAGATAAGTGGGTTTTTTTCTCTTCTTATTGTTTGAGCATATGTAATAATAATATTGTTCATCATGAAATAGGTATTGGCGATCTTCATAGTGTAGAAAAGAAACTAAAATCTATAAAATTATTCATTCATATAATATGCTTATATATAGAACACGGTAACTCTAAATAATATCTAAAACGGTTTAACGTGTGTAATGAAGTCAATCAGATTCAAAATTTTAGATATTTACTTTACTAATGTAAAAAAAAAAAAAAAAAAAACCTACCTAAAGCTGTTGATAAATAGATCTAATTGTTTATAACTATTTCAATTACCCAGAATTGGTATTTAATTTTATATTTAATTTTACAGGTTTTCATTTTCTAGTATTAAATATTTCTTTAGTTATATTATTATTATTCTATTCTCTTTTTTATTTTCATAAAATATTTTCAATTTACTTATTTCTTTTTCTACTTAATTTTATTTATGTATTCAACACCTAATATCGTTCAAATATATATTTTTTTATCATACTTTATTATCCATTATTGTCATTCGCTTAATTTTTGTTTTTGATTCAATAGCTTTAATAATATATATACTACCTAAATAAATTTATTTTTTAAACTCAAAATAATTACCAGTATTTTCTTCAAAACTACCTATAATCTAAAATAGCTGTTTTGTTTTCTTATATACAACCATATACGAGTACATACCGGTATTACTCTACGGTTCTGAAAGCTAGACGGTATGGATTGGCCTGCAAGGTGATGGCAACGGAAATGAGATTTCCTAGAAGGAAACTGTGGAAAGCTCAAAGGGACCGAACACGCAATGAAATTATTAACGACAATTTAAGAATTCTTGGGTAAACAATTGAGCAGTGCCAGTTGAAGTGGTTTGGGAATTTAACCAGAATGAGGATTTGAAGGAAAGTTATATGTTTGTAAGAAGCTATACCATAAGGAAAACGCCTGCCATAAGAGGAGAGAGGAATGCATTTCGAAAATTGGAAAAGGAAGAGGTTGCTTTCTCAACAATATGAAAGGATCGCTAAAATTAAAGAGGTTGGGTCGATGAAACTTGGATCTAGATAAAGAAGAAGAAATGTGTGTTTCTATTTCTGTTGCTTAATGTTATTGAGTGATGCATATTATAATATTTTATCAATAAATAAACAGTTTTCTGAAAAAAAAAAATAATACAAATATTCATGATCTGGCAATAAATTGATATCCATCCTTCAAGAGTAAACTAGGATATCATTCAAATCCTTTAGAACGAAACTTCTCCTCCATCATGATCTTCCGAGAACTCTGAAAAGGAAATGGTTTCGTGATTTAACATAATAAATCCATGGTTGGACTCCTGCCAAAGAGTGCTGGCTTCTCCCAGTATCAAACCCATGATATCTATTTCAATTATTAGTCTGAACTGAAAAAGAGAATGGATCGATCTGATTCTTTTATTATGTATTCATAATTAATTATTTTAATATTGTCCAAATGTGTACATTCATATTATTAGATTTCGTTTTTGTATAAATGTTTGATACTCTTCTGATTTCGTATTAAAAAATGGTTTAAAATTTAGGATTTATATTTAATTTTTATAAGCATAAAATTAGACAATATGCTGCCGAATTTCTCTAAATAATTTGATTATGAACTGGTAATAAAAAAAATTAATATTTATTTAGTTCCTACCAGCAGCTTCGAGTCATAGCAAGAGATGTGAGGTTCTAGTAATGAAAGGTAGAAAAGTATTTGTGGAGACAGGCATGCGGTGCGATATCGAAAGATAGCCGAGATATCTGAAGGCCTACATATCGGCGCGTAGCTCCACCACCAGAGAACAAAATATTTTCTTTTCGGAGCAAACATCGATGTCACAATTCCTGTCATTGGTTCGTTGAGGCTCTCTCACCCAAGGTTTTTTTATTTTTATTTTTATTAAATGTTAAATCAGTATTTACTGAAGTATAAATGGAACTTTTCTTCTTCTTTTTTTTATTGAAATATATGTACAATCTGCCTCAATTAAGGGCAAAAAATAGGTAACAGTGCTAAAGATGCATTCATTCATACAATATATACAAGTACTCATACACACAAAATAATGATAATAAAAGATTAAAATAAAAACAAGTAATAATTATAAAAATAAAGCTAATAATTCAATCATCAAGAATAAAATGAAATAATAAAAATCAAGTAACAAAAATATAATATAAAAAAAAGGAAAAGAATAAGATACATTCTTAATATATGTACAAAACAGAATCACTCAGCCTGGGGAACCCCGAATCGAGCCTATTCCCCCACTTATTGGAAGTCAAGGCCAGACCCGTAGAGATCCCAGCGCTGCTCTCTCAGCTGCATTAATTAGTAATATTAAAAAATTAATTAGTCAAAAAATCTTTTTTAATTAATCATTTAGATGTAGAAAAATTAAAACGTCTACCATTTGCCTGTCATTCCACTAAAATTCCTGTTATTCATAATATCTTGACTAAGAGCTGAGAAAAAAGATAAAACCTATTACAAAATTGCCTCCTTACCGTGCGGATAGGATATTCCAGTCGCTCTTACTATTTCATAATTCATCAGAAGAAATCTGAAAATACTGAATTCGGCCAACAAAAAAAATTATGCTTTTATTTATTTTTCAAAAATATTGGTGAGTAATTTTTTGAATTAAAATCTTATTTCCGTTTTAGATTTCTCATTTCAAAAAACTGTCGTAAAAAAATTGGTCAGGCAAAATTTTTTAGCGTTAGGACTTTTTAGTATCCTATTTGGATGAAATTTCGTATTTAGTTGGCTGTATTTTCCTTGAATTTTTACTAAAAAATACACATTTTAGTGCAAGAATCATGTCGATATCATTTATTAAACTCTAGATATATAACTCTAGATATAACACAAATTCCTGTTATTCATAATATTCATAATTCATAAGATATCATTCATATTCAATAATGTCAATAAACAAAATCTCTTTGTTAAAGTTAAATATTGATATGTTGCTATTTTCATTTCCTAACTTGAGAAATGTTACTAGAAGGTAAGATATTACTTTCAATATTCTTTTTTCTTTTTTTTTATCATCATTGTTTCGTATAGATTTGGTTTTATAAATGGTATATGTTGGACTGGAGCAGAGGCTGGTTTAATGTCCACCTTAATATACTTTACAACATTAATAGGAACACAATTAGGTTAACTGTTAACAATTGATAAGTAGTTGACAGTAGGTGATAGGTTAACATATTTAGCCTGAAGGCAAAAATTATTTGCTCACATTAATTTTCATTAATGGATTGTAGGAAAAGTTACTGTCACAAAATGTTTTCACATATATGGGAAGACACACTCAGTCCCTCAGAGATCTTTAACAAAAATTTATATCGACATGATTATTCTACGAAATGTTTTATTTTTGAGGTAAAATTCATGCTATTTAAGAAAAAAAATGTAGGTAACAAAACCTTATAAAAGTGGTTAATATAAGAGAAAGATTTTAATGGAACATTTCTATATTTGTGTAGGTTTGCTAGGAAATATGTTGTTACTGTTTTACTTCAGTACTATGAGTGCGAATATTTTCTAGATAACCGTGAACCATCTCACCCACATGGAATAAACAAACATGGGATGGATATATGGTACTCATTGTCAGTTTCTCACGGATCTTGTTGGATCAAAGTACCACTAATATAATTTATTTTATATCTAGAGTTTAATAAATGATATCGACATGATTCTTGCACTAAAATGTGTATTTTTTAGTAAAAATTCAAGGAAAATACAGCCAACTAAATACGAAATTTCATCCAAATAGGATACTAAAAAGTCCTAACGCTAACAAATTTTGCCTGACCAATTTTTTTACGACAGTTTTTTGAGATGAGAAATCTAAAACGGAAATAAGATTTTAATTCAAAAATTTACTCACCAATATTTTTGAAAAATAAATAAAAGCATAATTTTTTATGTAGGCTGAATTCAGTATTTTCAGATTTCTTCTGATGAATTATGAAATAGTAAGAGCGACTGGAATATCCTATCCGCACGGTCAGGAGGCAATTTTGTAATACGTTTTATTTTTTTTCTCAGCTCTCAGTCAAGGTAGAGAAATGATTTTTTTTCAGGTAAAATTGTATTTTCGTTTTCTATTTGAAATAAAATAACTTTATTTATCTTTAAAACTCGACCTGGTTTGAGGATGCTCAAAAATTCGAAAAATATGACCAAATTCAAATAAAATCCCCTGTAAATTAGTGGGAAATTTTTTTAATGGAAAACTGAGCTCAGATCTGGATTTAGCGCACAAGAAAACACTTACACGTTAAATTTGATCAAAATCGGAAAATCTATTTTTTTTTTAACCCCTTTCACCATTTTTTGCGGTTGAGATTTTAGCAACCACTTCTAACGGCTGTAAACATTTGCTGTGGTCAACCGATTAAAAAAGTAGATGCATCACTAGAATCAGCGTGCGTTCCGCTTTCTATTAGTGTATATAACATTGGGTTTATTCCAAATTTCAGTGGACATAAAGTAATTTTTTAAAAATATCCGAGATCAAATATAACTTGAGTTATCTCATTAAGGAGATATCCTGCGACCTCCGCATTTGTGCTAATCTATGCAGTTTTACGGCTTCTATATGCCATTAAAATTTGGTTTTAATCGGTGGCGAAATCTGTGAGATAGCGCTAATTATTTACGTTTCGAAGCAAGTAGACAGCCTCTTTCTTGCCTTCTAAAATACTACACATTCTTGGAGGTAAAAACATTTTAATTTTTGATTTCGACCTAATTTGGTTTCTACGTGTTTTTTGATATGAGGAATCTGAAAATGGAATCAGTTTTTATCACTAGTAATGTCCAGTGGAGGCTGAGTGGGCCATAATATGACACATAGGCAATAGCCACATATGCTCTGGGCATGAGAGAGAAGCTGGTCAGTACCAGGACTCCAGCATAACATTATATTACAAAAGGTCTCGGGGCCATTGCCGTTTCAACCTTCTGGGAGGGTTATAGGGATGGTTAAGACTGGATAGGGATTGGGCTAGAGGATCGGGATGATTAGATAGATTTTGATGAAATTTCGAGAATTTTGAAGGAATGAGATCAAGGACAAAAGGTATATAAATGGAACTAATTTGAGTTTTAACAAAACATTTTTCCTGCCAATACAAGATAAATCGTTCTAAAATATTTCTACTGTCATTAAAGATTGATTTAATAGTAACATTAACAACAAAATATATTATAATTATAAAAAATAAAATTAGTTTCATGAATATTGATGAATACTTATACTTAGCCTAATGCTCTTAAGAATAATTATAAAAACAAAATGTCTATCTAATTGCGTTAGTATGAACAAATATTTATAAAATTGATAACAATAAAGCATTTAATGAAGGAAGTAATAATAAATACTAAATATAACTTTAAATTTAAAGAAAAAACAATTTCTTCCAGTTTTTATGATAAGGAATATACAAATTCATTTAAAAAATAATTAAGTTTGGTACAATGGTTATTACCTGCGACTATAATGACAAGAAATTAGAAGTTATCCAAAATCTATGTTCGTGAATAGAAATTAACTATCCTATGAGATATAGAAATTACTATTTATAGGTTTTTTTTTCTTGATTTTTTTAGATTCCTACTATCAAATTAAATCCTGGTTAATATTAACAGCTAATGAGTCTTGATCTTCTAGACATTGCAAATAGGATTATTTCTACTCAAAAGATGATCAAAATTATTTTATTACTTTCATCGATTTCATTTTTAATAATAAAGCAGTATAAACTCACAATATTGTATTTATATTAGTCATATGTTAAAGAAAATATTAAAATTATAAAAAAATAAATAAATAAATAAAAAAAGTTTATTTTTAGTGGATATGTCCTCGTCTTCATTATTATTTTGCGTTCTATCCAATTTTTTCGGTAGCGTGAGTTCTAGGGTTTCATTAAAGAAAGGTTTACTTTAGATTTTTTTATTGAATTCTTTTGACCCGCATTTATAACACTTCACCGTCGATGTATTACAGAGGTACAAGGCTTTGAAAGATTGCTCTACTAAAGTCACCTGCAAGCTGTGCTAAAGATGTAACGAAAAAATCCTACATAAATATATTGCAGATCACAATCAGTGATCAAAATTGGGAGCAGGGTCAAACGTGTCCCAATGGGACCCATCTCCCCATCACTAAATAATAATTTACCATAAAATTACTATCCCTAAGAATTTCCGTACTCAGATCCCCCTTATGGTATACTCAGTGCAGAAAAAGGTGTATTCCTATTTCACTTATATAGGGCTGTGGAAAAAATTAAACATTTGGCAAAGTTAACGAAAAAAAAATCACATTAATGCCATTGTGTAAATAACCATTCCACATATTTACCTTAAGGCGCTTTTTTCCATGAAAATCGCCTTAATCCGTGAAAATAAATTTCCTTGGGCTTGTGTAAGGTTCAAATATTGATTCTTATTTCGCCCCGCTTCTCCCGAACTGATTAGGCTAAGTAAAGGAGACGCTCCTAGGAGATGGGCAGACCTTAAGGGATTTTTTAATTTCCTCCAAAGGAGAGGGGCTTTGTAAGGCAGAGGGTAGGCCTTAGTACCCCGATTACCTGACGTCCCCATCCCACAAATTCATTTAATAATTATAAACAACTTTTTTCTTTTATAAAGGAAGTAGATTCCTTAAGGCGCTTTCTCTTGATAGCATTATCCTCCGTCAAACTGCTGAAAATTAATTATAATCTCTAAGTGCATATAGTTAGGGGGCGTTACATGTAGTTTTGATATGCTCTAGCTCTGTTGTTGCTCGTATCGAAAATTGGACAGCTATCATCCTCAGGAATTTAATCGTGAATATTTTTGTTTTTTGACTTTTGTCGCTAGGGCCTACCTTTTAGAAGCTATATTGGTTTGCACTGATGCTTTAAAGGCAAGAGGAAAAAATAAAGAAATTAAGGCCATTGATGGTCAGCAGTATAAAGATGTTTTATTTGAAAATTTATCTCCTTAGACAAATGAATAACATATGACCATCGACGATAGAGAGGCTAAAAACATGTTCATGTTATCCTTTCTTTGGCTGGCAGGATCATGGGGGTTCTTAAATTTTTTTAGTGGTTGTTAAATCCTCAAGTGTCGTCCCATAAAATAAATTTAGTATGTTAAATGAGAATCAGTCTTTACTTTAAACAATAGATCCCTTTTTTAATGTTACTAAGGAAGATATTGAATGCGTTTTTCGCTCATTAAAAATAAGATACTATTCTTTCAAAATCGGTAATATGATTATTATTTTTTTTCACTTCCTGATTGTGCCTTTCAGTGTGGAGAGAATTGGATCAATGATTTTCATCTGCTAATATCCTTAGAAAAGATCCTTTTGTCTTCAACTTGCTTCGTCTAACCTATTTTTGCAGCTCTTTTTACCGATGACGTCCTTAGCCTTTTCCCGTTTTGTCTGTGTGCTAGGAATTTTCTGGGTTCTTGGTCCTCTTGCGTTCTTGTACTATGTCTCAACCACTTGACTTCTCCTATTTTCAGTTCTGTTCTGATCATATAGTTCCTGACGTGGTCACATATGTACGGCTTACTACTCTTCTGAGATACTTCATATTATCAGCTATAAGCTCACAAATAAGTAGTTACAGAAATAAACAGTATTTGGTAGTTACATCTGGTCAGAGATATAATAAAATAAAAAAAAAAATTGAAATAACAATATAACAATTATAATATATACATCGATACTAATTAAATTGATAGAGAGGAAAATAAGAAAATATTCTACAAATGAAATAAGAAATAAATTCTTTTTGTACAATGATTAGTGTTGTTTATACAATAGAAGTACCTAAATACAATATATAGAATGAGAACAAATATATTGAGTGGAATCTAAATTGTGCAAATGGTTATTGAAAGCATTACAGAAATGCAAAAGCAAGATATAATTTAATTGAGTAGGTAGATTGTTAGCAAGCGTCACGTTAGATAAGAATCAGGTACTGAAAATATGAGGTATGTAAATGTTTTTAGGGATTTCACTCATCTCTTATAAGGAGGAAGTTCTATGGGATGGGGTATACAGATCAGAAAAACGGGATCTTGTGTATATAGAATTGATTTAAGATATGAATTTAAGCAAATTGTAAATTAAGGAAGGATGAAGAGTATTGATAATTTGGTGAAGGAACGATCCAAGGAAATATTGTCTACGGAAAGTAGGAAAAAGCGAATTAATTTTCTTTGTTTTCTTGACTTTATATATTTATTCACACCTGTCAATTAAAATTTGACAACCCGTGAATTTTCTGTACGAATTTAAATGGCCTGAAAGGCATGAGAGGGAGCAGAACCCAGCGGCACCTCCAGTCTTTATTTTATTTTCTTATTTTAGTCAAGGAGGTCTCTCATCCAGCTTCTTTTTAGTCTTCTCTGTGTGTTGTCGGGAATATGTGTTGTGGCCATGTTGTTTATTAGTGTATTAGGATGTCCATGTAGTTTTTCGTGGAATCGTTAGTAGTAGGTTTGTATTTGTTCTTTAACTGTTACTATGCGTAGGTCAGTATGTATAGTTATGTTGCTTACCTACCATAGGGCTTTTGTAATTGTCCTGAATGTTTTTGCCTGGAAGATTCGGAGTTTGTTAATATGTGTCTTTTTAGCTGTCCCGTATATCTGAGAAGCGTATGTCCAAATAGGTTTCAGTTAGTAAGTATAAGTGTTAATTTTTTATTTAAGTTGTAGAGTTGAACGTTTGGAGAGGAGTGAATATAAAAGTCTTAGTCTTTGGTTAAGCGTTTTACTGTTTTTCTTTATATGTGGACCCCATGTCATTTTTCGGTCAAACGTAAGACCAAGGTAGTGTACAGTGCCTGTTTGAGGAATCAGTGTATTGTCAAGAAAAACTGGTGGGCATGTTTCAAGTCGAAGTGTAAATGTAATGTGTTGCGATTTTTCGTAATTTATATGTACTTTCCAAATATAAAGCGAATTTAATAGTGTTTTTATAATTACCTTTTTCTTTCGGAGGAGGTTTTTCATGGGAAGGCGTCTATTTTGTTTCTTGGAGTTGTGCTACGCTCCTGTTGTTCTTTATAGTGGGCTATACATATCCTGTTTTATATCAACCCTAAAACTTCACTATTCTAGATTAAAGCCTTATTCCTTAGATACTTTAGAAAAGTAACTTTCGCGAGAAGAATGCAGCAGTGATCTGCAGGATGGGACTAGAAAATGGCATTAAAACTCGAGAGATGGATCATTGTTTGGGATTTCTTGCATCATTAATCTTTCTGAAAGGTTACAATAATTAGCAACTAACAGCCTAGTTCCATTATCCCCTAAAAGTTTCTATACTACACTGTTAGAAGCCCCTCCCCCACCCCGTCCAGTCCGTGGCGATTCCGTTTGATTGATTACTCAGCATCTTCCAACAGACAATAACTTCATTGATCATTCCCAATTACAGCCTAGTCTGGTTTGACTTACTCTATAATTAGTTTGTTAAAAAATCATGCAAGGAAATGATTTTTGACTCCCCGATTTATATGAAAACACTTTTTTTTTTATTTTTTAATCTCGATAGTATCATGGTATCGACTCGCCTCCTACCACCACCACCAGCAGAGTGACTCCTCACTCATCAAGCAGATGAATTCTCTACGGACGAAGTATATTCGGCTACTTCTTCCCCTCAAACTAATTTTTGATCTATGAAAATTCATTACATAGTTTCGTTTTTAGAAGGGCCCTCTCTTTCAGTTTAATCATTTTCACAGGGTTTATGTAAAATATAAATACATTTTTGTATACAAACACCAGCAAATTGTCACCTTCATTCGGACGAAAAATTACCATAGCCTCTAGAGTGTTGTATTTTAATAAATGTAGATTCTATTCCGTACAGCCGTCACTTTTCCGATCCCAGCGGAGCTGAAAATTTCTTATTTAGATGAATTGGCCCCTGTAACGTATACGGTAGAAGGCTAACGAAAATACGGGGGAGTGTCCAGATGCGACACATGGTCACCATGTGTGACACATGCAAATGTTCGCGTCATGTATAATGCAAGGCGATCAAACTATAGTTTATCTCACGGTCTTGAGGAAATCCTACTTGGAATGGACGCCTCGGAGGGGTCTTGTCGAGTTTCCTAAATGGAACTTTCATTGAGTTGGGCTTTTTATCAATAAATAATAATACGTGTGTGTTAGGCAACTAGAGGAATCAGTCTGAGTTATAAAATAAAAAATAATTATTTCATGGTTATTTTGATTATATTAATATTTTTTATGGAAGTTATTGACTTGATTATCGGTTAGATTACATTCACTTACGCTATTTTATGTGTACTGAGAGGATATTGTGCAAGAAGCGTTGTAGGGGATAATGAAAATATACTGGTAACGTATTTATTAACTATTATCAGATTTCTAATGGTTTAATGCTTTCGAGATCTGCAGCTACTGATGAATTACACTGTATGGTGTAAATTGGCAAATAGAGAGGTGTTGCTCTAAAAACCAGATAAATAAAACTCAATGCCACTTCTAATGGTATTTTTCATTCGAAGATTGGTTCCGAATGTGAATCATTTATCATTGTTTCTAAAAAAAAACAACGATAATTTAAAACAACTGCAATTTAATATCTAGAATATCTGAATTAATTTTAAAACATTGTAGACAAGAAAGCAAACTTGTTGATGCCTAAGGAGGAGTGCAAAACGGAATGGTATTGGTGTGGTAGGTTAATATGCAGTTAGGATTATTTCTGTGGATTGATTAGAAACTGAACGGGAAGATCGACTACCTTCTTCATGACAAATGGTAGGTACGTTAACTTGGAATTCAGTAACACAGATTATGAGATCAATTACGTTTTTTTTTATACATTACTAAAGTGAGGAGAAAGAAAATAAAGTCCCCCCCCCTCCTAAGCGGCACTGGAATTTGAAGGGACTTTTTGTTAGGGGACCATTCTCTACACATCCCTGAAAAAAATAGGAACTAGTATTTTTAGTTCCCCTGATGGAAAAATTGGCATTTTTGGTCTAGATTGACTGGACTATTATGCTTATATTAGAAGATGTAATTGCTTTATTTTCTCATTTACTGTTTATATATTACACTTCATTGTAATTACTATTTGTAACCTAAAGTTATTTGAAGTTTAGTTTCTGTATTAAAGATATTAGTAAGCCTAGAGCACACTACTGAGTAGTGGATTTCTCGACAACGCTGGTTAGATAGGAAAACGTGTTCCGATCCAAGTTACATTTAGTGTTTTGTTCCTATCTAAACAATGTTGGATAAAGCTGTCGGAATATCCGCTCAGATGCGCTTTGCTCCAATACTTCTGTAACTTGAGCTGGCCTTTAGACTGCAATCTGAGAAAATTAATTCTATTTTTAGAGGTGCTCACCATTTATTGAATGATTAAAAAAAGTAACAACATAATACTGTGTTCTGTCGGGAGTAAAAAAGTCACATATCGGCAGGAAATAATTTGTCCTTTATTGCAAACTCCTCTTAAAAGTTGAAAAACACGAGTCCTTTTAACAAAAAAGAGATTAGCGAACCGGGAACGAATTTCACCTGTGAAAAGCCACCAACTGCGGACATTGTTTTTCAGACGGCTCACTCATTGTTTTAGAACTGGCTCCTGGATCAAGCCGAAACGTCACTTGGCTCAGTTACTGATGGGAAAAGTTCTGGCGCCCAAGTTGTGGCCCGAGGTAATCCCTCCCGCCAAAGTGGGATTTTTTTTTTCTCCGACGTTTTGTATTCCTGCCGACATTGTGTTGGCAGTTGGTGGCTGTGTTCGCCTCATTATCTCTCTGACGGCTTAGTAATTGAATTATTCCAATCGTTACTTGCACGTGACAAACCCGTTCGGGGCAAAAATATAACCATGATTGAAAAATGTATATATTTAAAATTCTATTATATTTTTTCACTAATAGTCCAGTCAAATGGTTTTAAAATAAGGCTTGAAGTGGAAAGTTTATGGGTAATTGTTTTTTATGGCTAACTTTATATTTTAGGGGGTGCTGAACACGAATCTGAAGTTTTCCAACAAAATTTCCATCGGCAAATATGAGAAAAATTAGAAGAAAGTAAAAAAAAGTTTAATGTTTTTCATTATTTTGCTTGTAACTTGTTAAGTAATCATTTTAAGCAAAATACTCTTCTATTATAAAATAAAGAGGAAAAAATGACCTACAATTTATGTCCTTAAGTTGTTTTTTTTGTCAGACGTAAGGTATCCAAAAAGGAATTTGGCCGACTGGGGGCCAGTCCCACTTCTCCGCAAAAATATGTTTATCGTACATTTTTTTCGATAACTCCGAAACTATTCGTCCGATTAAAAATTACATTTTTCATCTTAAAGATGATGAAATGTGCTATTGGACTCTTTATATGAAGTTTTAATCGGACCTCTTGAAATACACATACCAAAACGCTAAAACAATCCTTACTGTTGTAAAATCCACGATTTTTGACACATTTTTCGCTATAACTCTGAAACTACTTGTTCGATTCAAAATTTCTTTTTTATATATAAAAGGTAGTCAAATTTACTATTGGACTCTATTTATGAAGTTCTAATCGGGTCCCTTGAAATAAACATGCCAGAATGCTAAAGATTCAGTACTTTTATGAAATCCACGTTTTTTTGTCACATTTTTTGCTATAACTCCGAAACTATTTGTTCGATTCAAAATTAAATTTTTTCATCTCAAAGCTGTTTAAATTTAATACTAGATCGTATATATGTAATTTATTTTAAATGCCGTAAAACACCCAAGCCAGCCCACTGAACATGTTATAATTGTCATATTTCTCCAAAATATACATATTTAGCATGCTAGCGTGGGTGTTTCACGGAATTTAATATAAATTAAATATATATGATATAAAAGAAACTTTAGCTAGCTTTGAGATGAAAAAATGAAATTTTGAATCGGTCCAATAGTTTCGTAGTTAGTTTCGTAGACTAATGTGCAAAAAAACGTGGATTTTACAACAATACGGGCTTTTTAGCGTGCTTTTTAGGGACATTATTAGGACTTCATATTTAATAGTCTAATTATAAATTTAACCATCTTTAAGATGAAAAAAAGTAATTTTTAATCAGACAAATAGATTCGGAGTTATTGACAAAACAGTACGACAAACATATTTTTGCGGAGAATTGGGACTGGCACCAGTTGGCCAAATTCCTTGTGGATACCTTACGTCTGACAAAAAAAACTTAAGGACATAAATTGTAGGTCATTTTTTCCTCTTTATTTTATAATAGAAGAGTATTTTGCTTAAACTGATTACTTTGCAAGTTACAAGCAAAATAATGAAAAACATTAAAGCTTTTTTACTTTTTTCTAATTTTTCACATATTTGCCGATGGAAATTTTGTTGGAAAACATCAGATTCCTGTTCAGCACCCCCTAAAATATAAAGTTAGCCATAAAAAACAATTACCCTTAAACTTTCTATTTCAAAATACCTTTTTACTGGACTATAAGGTTCAAAATTATTAATAACAGATATTTAGGATAACATTGAGATTCTTGTAAATTTTACTTGATGGAGAAGATACATGGTTTACTTTTTCCAGAAAGATTCATTATACTCGTTTCCTCATCATACTGAACTAGGTTCCTTTTGGCATCATCTAGGCGTAGGAAGAATATATGCATCAGTGAAGCTTCTTGTTGCTCAAAATGTCTAAGAGCACCTTCAACTGCTTTTAAACCTTCTCTTTTAGTAATTTCTGGTTCTTCCTCATGGTTATCAGAATAACCATCAGTTAAAATATTGGTATGAGTATCTCTACCCAAAAGCTGGCTTGCCTGATAGGAAGAAGCGCGAGATACACATAAGGGGAGGACACACTCCGTCTCTCACGGATCTTGTATATGGGTCATTCTTTTTCCGCCTTATTTTTCGCGCCATTTTTATCTTATGGCATCACCCATTAACTTTTCCCTTCAGTACAGTGGGAATCCTTAGAGAAGAACAACATCGGGCAAATTCGTGAGTGTCCAAACAACCACCGTTAAGTTCCTGGCTTCATTATAAACCTATGTATTTAAACCTGTTTTTTCTTATTGCTCAGTACTTGTTCAGGGCGTGGAAAAGTTTCTATTTCTATAAATATTTTAGAATAAACGTTGCAACAAAACAAAATATTTTAGAAATACCTATGTTTCGTCATGGCCCTGTCCATCATGGCCCTGTCTTCATGTGTAAAATTGAGGACAGGATCATGACGATATCCAAACGTTTTTATCATTTTTACTAAATAAAAAACTGCATTTGAAGTTGTATTAGTACATTTACACTTTATAATAAATACATATTAATTACTGTGTGCCAGGATCACAATAAGTCCGCTCATTAAATATAAATAAATTCATACAAACATAAAGCGACAATCTGTAGGTGACACGCTTTGATTTTCTTTCACGTTTGTTCTGATACCCTTTTTTATTTTTAGAATATTTAGTCAATATTTTAAGTCAATTTTAAACAATTCTGGTCACAATAAAAGACCAATAATTAATTATTTTTCTTTGTTTTTCATCATATAAATGATGTACCTATATATTTTTTGTATGATTTAGATATTAAAAATATTTCTTGAACCTATCACCTGCAGAAAGATTAAAATAATTATATTACAGAAGACAGCCAAGGTGATCGTGAAGAAAAAGGCATGACATAGGTAGCGTCATGAAACGGTAGAGTGGTAGTCATGTCCCTGTCCATGTGCCTTCTTATTTATTTTTTTTATTTTTAAATTAAAGCGGGGTTGTTAGGAAGGGCATTGAATTTTAATTAAAGCTGTTAGGAAAGCATCCTAATTTTTTTTTTCAGCTTGATCGGAATACTTCTAAATTTCTGAAATCGTGAACCCAAAAATGCCCCTTTCTGTGAGTATGACCCATATATTGGATACATATTTTGCCGTTCCGACCAATGGGCCCTAGAAGCCGAGAAAACAATAGCATTAAACTAATGTGTTTTATATCTCGAATTTTAAAGATGATATCGACATGATTTTTGCAACAAAATGTTTTATTCTTGAGTGGAAAACAACGAAAAATACAGCCGCTTCATAAATTTTGTTTTAGGTTGACTAAATTCTAAAAAAATAATTATATCATCAACCAAACTATCTATATTATTATTGTATATTAGTTTAATGCTATTTCATTTTTTTTCTCGGCTTTAATGGCCCATTAGTTAAAATGGAAAAATACGTCTATTTTTTTTTTTTTTTTTTTTTTTTTTTACTAGGAACCTTCAAACATTTTTCCAACAAGATGCGTGAGGTACTATCCTCATTTTTTTTTTGGTAAACGCAGTTAGTTTATTATTGCTTTTAATATTCAAAAAAATACTTTTTGCTTACAGCAGTTTAGTTTAAATGTACTGAACTCATTTTTTGATAGTATTCGAGACGCAAAAGGAAATCACACTTCTTGCTTTTGTAAGTTGCACTTCGATTTCTTTAAAATTTTATTTTACTCAGTAAATATACAAATATTGTTATAATATTTGATGCACCTGGTATTCTAACAGTAGAATTAAAAATAACCAGAAAAGAAATCAATAAAAGTGTAAAAACGTATTATTTATTTTTTTATAACAGTCTATAAATGAAAAGAACAGCAATTTATAATAAAATGACATAATTTTAAGTCCTGAGAAGTCACAAATAAGTGGCAAGGTGTGAGAATGATATAATTTAAAACTAATAATATTATTTTATAAATATTAGAATAATATTGTGGTATTAATAGCAGCAAAAACTACAAGGGAGTATTAATAACGTTCACTGAATAAATATTATATGTGTATAAGATATTTTATGTTTAAAAGTGATAATGAATAATCAGAAAAACATATTACGCTTCTGGGTCAGCATATTGTGAAAAGTGTATTATGCGCATGAGCAGAGGCAAGCTCCTCTCAGATTTTGGGTAGAGATTCATTATTATGTTTTTGTTATAAATAATAATATTATAACAATTACATAATATGTAATTATGTTTTTCATATTTTGTATTATAGTTTGGCAATATAAGTGAATATGTGGCAAATAATGTAAGGTAAATAAAACAAAAACATCTTGTAATCAGAACCTCACCTGTGTTAATGTTGATTACTTAAATTTCTTCAACGTATTCTTTTTATATTTTTGGAAAAATAAACAAATGTTTCTTATTTAAAATATTGATTTGCTGTATTTTTAATGTGGATTATCATTCTTACTGGTTATATTTCTTGAAATTAATGTGTTTTTTTTTAAATATATTTTTTTTTATCATCTGATAGAATTCTCAATTTCAATCATTATTTTCAAACGTAATCCTGCTCTCCTTTCTTTTTGAAGTTTTGTAGATTCTCATTTTATATTTCTATTACTATTGTTCTGCTAATTTATTCGTTGTTATAAGCTAGAGCGAAATGTTTGATCGGTATCTTTTAGTTATATAATTATAAATCTAATAAAATAGTAATAAAGAAATGTAAAATGACTAAAGATAGGTAATAACCATTACAAGTCGACTGATCTTGGGATATTTTCAGTCGAGCTTGTTTATCATGTCCTCGAAGAAATCTAATCCCGACTGGAGTATGGATAATATTGGACTTCAATACGTAAT
Source organism: Euschistus heros (assembly GCA_003667255.2). Lineage (NCBI taxonomy): Eukaryota > Metazoa > Arthropoda > Insecta > Hemiptera > Pentatomidae > Euschistus > Euschistus heros. The sequence goes on from RCWM02000267.1 coordinate 102,156, forward strand.
ATTGTGAGTGACCTGGAACGGGATCCAATAATAGCAAGGACCAATAGCTGATGCAGGCTTTATTATTTATTGGAAGATTTATAATAAAGGGTCCCCTTTAATTAGTAGGACTGCCTCCAATGAACTGCCAGTGATTCAGCTGCCGCCGATGGATTGAAATTTTAATATATGGGGAGGGGAAGGGGGAAAGGAGGGCTTTTCATATCACTGTTCGGATGAAAAATAATTTTGATATTTGTGATCAGCAATTTCACGATTTTATTCATTGTTACTTCATTTCAGTTTAATTTGTTTTCTGATTCCTGTATTGTTTAATTTTAAAGGGTCACTACATTTGGTGGACATAATTATCTCTGGTATACTAAAGTTAAACAATTTATTTTTTTATTTTGCTCAATAGCGTTTAAGTAGTTTTTGACCGTCAAATATTACTGTAAATAAAACACAAAACATCAATAATAGATAACTTTTTTTTTTGTCAACATTTATTGAGTAATTATTACTATCTGCCAAAAATGTGGGCGACAGGTTATGTAGATGACTTCATGATTACATTCACTTATTATGTACAATAAAAGAAAGAAAAAAATAAAATAAATAATTGAAAAAAAAAACAAAAACAATAAAGAACTATGCTACACATAAATAATATACATACAAGTGAAATATATGAATATATATATATATATATATATATATATATATATTTTTTTTATTATAACAATTATGATATTTGATTTTTACAACTGTACAAAATATATACATCAAGTAAATGTGCTGTTAACTGTTATAATAACGTGACAAAACTTGAAATAAACGACAGTAGCACTTTAATAAAAATTCTACATTAGAAGGTCTCTGGGCCATCTTCTTTCCAGACGCCTCGGAGGATTATCGGGAATGGTGTGGGAAGCAAGTTGAGAAATTAGTGGATTTGAATGGTTGTGGACCTTACTATGAAAGGATAGATATCTGCTTTGGGCTAAATCAGCAACATATGGAGTATTAAAACCTTTATGGATAAGTTTATTGGTGACAAAGTAAGGAGCATTGAGTATTTTTCGAAGGATTTTGGATTGTAAGGATTGGATACGAGATGAATTGGATGGTTTAATGGAGCCCTAAAGCTCAACTCCGTACGTCCAGATAGGTCTAATCGCAGTCATGTATATTAGTATTTTGTAATTAATTGGGAGCTTTGAACGTTTGTCTAATAAATGTTGAAGTAATTTGTAACGACGGGCGGTTTCTTGTCTTTTTAGTCTTGTATGTGGATTCCAAGTAAGACGTTTGTCCAAGTAGAGTCCTAATTAGCGGATCTGTTCAACAGGGGTCAGTGGAATATCATTAAAGGATACTGTAGGACAGGAACTCGTAGGTTTCCGACGAAGGGTGAAGGTTGTTTGGTGAGATTTTTTTGGATTTATTTTGATTCAGCATTTTTGACACCATTCTTGAAGGCTTAGGATATGGGATTGGAGTGTTTGGGAGGCAATAAAGGGATCATTGTTTACTAATAAAACACATGTGTCTTCAGCGTAAGTGGTGAGGACATTGGTAAGATGAGTTGGAATGTCAGCAATAATAAAATTAAAATTAAATAATAGAAATAGTAAAAAAAAAAAAAACTAACTTAAATTAAAAGTTAAAACTACAGTCATACTTTATTTTCAATGCACACTTATCCTAGGGATCTCGCAGCTAAAACAGTCCTTCCACCTAGCTCTTTCTAGCTTCGTAACTGGTGGAAACCAGTGAAAGCTGAGTGAGAGCACAATAGTACAGTCACTCAGTGCATGAGTGAAGAAGCTGGCCAGTACTGTTATTATCTATGAGTGGGTTATCAGGATGTGTTGAATTGGATAATGATTGAGCCAGAGAGTTAGGATGGAAGGAAAGCCATGGAATTTCAAAAATTAAAGGGGTATGAGGTTGAGGACGTATGTTAAGATCATTGCATAGGGTTTCGTTGGAAAAATAGTAAGGAGCATTCACTATAGTTCATAGGACTTTGCATTGGAAGGATTGAATGCGTTTGATATTCGACTTTTTAGCTGTCTCCTACAGTTCAATTCCATAAGAATAGGTTTAATGATGGGTTTGTATATGAGAATTTTGTTTTAATAGATAACTATGGTAACAATGCATGAATCTCAATGGATACTTCAATTCTTTAAATAGAATTCTTCATTCATTCATTTTTTTAAATACTCGGGGTTGCTAATAAGAGTATGAAGTAACAAAGAAATATTAGATAGAAAATAGTTTTGTATTATTCCTTTACGTATGGTGATGAAAGCGAAGCAGATGAAGGATTAGCTGTTAATCTCTAGATCACAACGAACAACCCTTGCTTGTGCTAAGGGACTGACCAGGAAGATGGCGGCCACAATTTTTTTTTTCTTTTTTTGCGAAACACACTCGAAGAGATTACTTGTAAAGTATAAATCAAGAAATGGTTCGTTAATTAATTAATTGGAGGAAGAAATAAATAATCAAACGATATCCCCATTTAGAAAATAGTCTGCGTCTGTTAAGAAAAAATTGGACTAGACCTAAATAGTTTCAATAAAATTAAAATTAGTAACATATATTATAGTAACATTACCTTTTTAATTGAATTCAGTATCAGTATCTGTTATTATTGTTATAGTTCGTGTGTAAAAATTCCTTCCCAGACAATAGTTAATGTTGACTAAACTACAAAGTTATTTTTGCACATTTTTTTCACTGTTTAAAACGTTAGATAAACACTAAGAAAAGTGCGAAGAGTTTAAAAAGTTTTTACAGAAAAATAATTTGCTTAAAATATTATTGTTCTTTTTTTATATATTTTTTTGTGGTTTATTGATCGTGCCTCGTCCTTCTGTATAAGGCCACTATGAAGGGATCGACCTAATATGAAAAATGAGTTCATCATTCACAGCAGAAAAGCAAAACGTTTTATTTTACATCGGTACATAAATGTCCACCAGAAAAAAGTGAGGTAAAAAAACGGAGATACCTATATGTGTAATTAATAGCTGTTTTATCAAACGCTAAATTCTCTGAAGGTGGCAAAACTTTATGAGTGCTCCCTTGAAAACTTCTTTTTTATTCTAACTTTTATTTAACATTACGATAAAAATATATTATAATTTATGTATTTTTTTTTTCATATTATGTAAGTGATATGCCTATAACTTGTAAACATATACTCATTGATTGGACTAGAATTGAAGTTCTATATTAAAAGATCCTGAGGCCATCTTCTTTTCTGACTTGGGAATCGAATGAGTTGTTGAATGACTAATGGGCTTGAGTCATTATTGTTTTAAATATGGAAGGTTAGAAATCAGGTTTGGTCCAAAAGCAGCAACATCTAGAACATTAAAATTATTGTGGGTAAGTCTATTTTCGACTTTATAAGGAGCACTCATTACATTTTTTTTTTAATAAGTGTTACCCTAATTGAGTGCTTGTCTTTATGTACCTGTGCTAAGGGCACTCACTACTAACCCTTTTTCCTATATAATAATAAGTATTTGTTTGCTATTTTGTTACAAACCAAATACATTAAGATGTATGAAGGGTCAAGGGAAAAACCGCGGTAGTCCATTTTTTGTTGATTTTATACTAGTCGAGCCATCTGATATTATAGGAAGTGTACTTTATTTTCGTACATATTACTATCGTGAAATAAATCAGAGGCCACATAAAATCGATCCAAAAACAGTAAGGGGGATACAGCTGAAGTCCTGAGCGTCCTATCCGAAATTAAAGTTTTTTTAAAATTCAATTTTAGTCATTTTGAAAAATTATTAAATATTTTCGTTTTTGAAAGAACACTTTCTTCCCGTTGAACCCTTTTCACTGGACACTAAAGTATACTATTTCGAGATCAGCCAGGATCTAACGATTTTTTAAGGCCGAAGGATATTCCGCTATTTTTTTTCATTTTTTTTATTTTATTTTTTTAAAACGTCACTCTTTCTTCCCGTTTAATCCTGGAATTATGGCCATGGTTTTCCATTATGTCTATTCAATTTACTGGTCACAAATAAATAATGTTTTTTATCCAAACAATATATAATAAGGCTTTACTGACATATTTACAATTACATTTACAAAATCATTTAGAATACATGTGCCGGTCTAAAGTCCTCTACATGATTAAGTTTTATGCTTTGGTTAATAGTTTTAAACTTTAAAGTTTATCTGTGAACAGTGGGAAAAATAAGAAAAAACCCGCATAAAAAAAAAAGTTAAGGAAGAAACAATAATTACATAATATAAAATAAAATAAGGACTAAATACAATCAATAATTAAATATAAAACAATAATAATAAATATAAATAATCAATATATAATAACCAGCATACATTAGTGGTGACAATATGTATACATAGCAGTTGAGTAATCTGTGGGGAGGTTTATGTTAAGAGTACATGATTGGTTTTTTTGTGCGTGTATCTTTTGAGGGAATATTTGTCATAATTTCCAATTTCTTTTACTAGTGAATTTTCTGAATTTTTTTTTTGCAAAGTGTGCTTTGGTTCTTATATGGTATATAAGACGTGCTGTTTTAAAGGGAGTAAGTTTAGGTCGTGGAGCATGGTTGATATTTTAGTATAACGAGGATAATCATTGATGATCCTCATGCAAATATGTTGAACCCTTTCCAATTTATTATAGTTAGTGGAGCAAGTTGAGCTCCTCACCGGAGAAGCATATGTGATTTGTGCTCGGATCACTGTTTTGTATGGAATGAGTTTATTTTTAGGGCTCAATTTCGATTTTTTATTGAAGTAGAGGAACATTTTGAATAGAAGTTTTTTAGCTTTATCTGTTTTGTTGTTAATATGTTCAGTGTATGTTAATGATTTGTCCAGTGTTAAACCTAAGTATTTTATTGATTTAGACCAAGGGATTTCCGCTGCGTTTAAATTGATATGCTGGTCTAAGAGTGGTCTACGTTTTGTGAAGATGATTGCCTCCGATTTGCTTGTATTTACTTTTAGTTTCCGTCTCTGGCAATATTTATTAATTTTTTTGTAACTTTGTTGCAGCCGATTTACAATAGAGTCGATGTGGTAAGAAGCTGAGTATAGTGCAGTGTCATCTGCGTACAGGGATATTATTACGTTAGGGTGTTTTGGAAAGTCTGATAGGAACAAGTTGAACAGAGTTGGGGATAGGCTGGAACCTTGTGGGATCCAAACAATATATTTTTGGGGCATTAAGAATTATTTTTTGGTTTTGAAATTTTGTTTAGGAGGGAACGATTATCTGGAAAAGGAGAATATTATTTAAGAAAATAATTTTTCACTTTTTGAAAATGGATCATGGCAAGTTAAACTTTAAATTTCAATTTTCTTAAAATTGACTAGTTTGGATTTCCGTGTTTTTCCCCCTCTTTTTTTTTTTTTTTTTTTTTTTTTTTTTTTTAATTTAGATTTTAATGTTTAACAAGCTAAATCTTTATATATAAAATCAACTGCCACTATGTCAAAAATCAGTTGCGCTGGAAGGCTATTGGGCAATCACTCAGAAAAATATCTCCCTCGAAGTGAGTTAATATGAAAATACAGAAGACTGAACCTATTCCAGATTGAGCTAGGTGAGCTACACTAGAAAAAGTACACTAGATAAAGATACACTAGCTAAGCCACACTAGCAGAGAAAATGAAATTCTTCCTTGCTAAGGGCAGCCCTAATATCTTATATCTCAGGCCTTGAGGAGGCCGCTACAAGGTCTCATTCTGCGCTTTGTAATATTTATACTTTTCTTCATCTCTTTCTCCTCCTTATAAATGTATAGGGTAATTTTTCTTTATTTATCAACCTTCTGTGGGGTCTGGATTTGGTACTAGAGGTGTTATATATTATCTGAGAATGAAATATATACATAGCTAATACTGCTAAGCTGTTAAAGTGGAATGGTTTCAAAGTATCATTATTGTCTTTTGAAAATCAGCATGTTGCTAGAAAGACATCAATATTTAAAAACACTACATTTTTTCTAGCTTAGAAATAATGGGCCGTATTCATAAAAACGAGCATAACCTTATACTTGCAAAATTTGAAGCAAATGCTTCCAATAGTATTAATAAAAGATTGAAGTAAAACCTTATACTTCGAGTATAAGGTTTTGCTCCTACTCGATTGATTCATTTATTTCACATTGAAGTATATGGTTATTCATAATCTTTACTTTTACTTCAAGTATAAAGCATATCCTTCAAAAATTCTGAGGTCGGTCAGTAGCAGACTCACCTCTGTAGTTAAAGGATTTTTCCGCGATTTTCAGCGTGATGGCAGATGTTGTGGATGTGAAATATTATAAGCCCCGCTTACCTACACTTGTTCGATTTTTTAAAGTGGTATACCGTCCTTTATATACAGTATTTATATTATACCTGAGTGTTATAATAAACAATTCTAATAATACTCAAGTTTACATTTAAAAAAATAATTATGTGAAAAATGTCTTGTTAAATTAATTGCACATTTAAATAAATAATTTATTTTTTTTACTAAAATAACACATTTTTTTAATTTTAATTTTCCTGAATCCAAATTGACAGGTTTTGGTGAATCTTATATAATTTATATTACGATGAATTTCCATATAAAAACAGTTTCGGATCCCAATATTTGCTGAAAGTTTCCCAATCAGAAATTTAATGGAAAATATTTTATATTGGTTGAATAAAAATAGTCACGTTTGAAACCCCCTATTTTTCCTCAACTTTGGTTATTTCGAATTATCATTATTTGTGAATTTAATTTAAAATCATACAGGTAACGAAAAGGAAAAAGTATAAGGTGATCATTGCCAATATGGAAAAAAGGAAATGTAAATACTTCAACCTTTTACTTGCAAGCATAAACTTATACTTCAAGTAAAAGGTTTTGCTCCTTTTTATGAATACGGCCCAATATCTATAGAATTTATCATTTGTAAAATCCACTTAGCAATGATAAAACTTTCCTTTTTATTTATCAATATTTTGGGAAAATATACCCAAAAAGATAATATTGCTTTTCTTTTTTTCTTTCTTTGATGTATTAGATGAATTATTTGCTATTTCTATTAGATTTATTTTGAATTAATAGCTTATTTAATTAAATTATTGAATAGACTCGTATATTAACCGAAGTAAAAGAAGGCTTAGATTGTTGGCCGAAACGTCGGCATTATAAAATAAAACTTACTTTTAAATGCTGTGTATCAATGACTGCATACTCCAACAACCTACATCTTTAAATATTTATAACAACAACCCTAATAATAAGAAATACCCCATCAATAAAAAATTAATGAATATAAATGTACGAAAATGAATCTCAAAGAGTGTAGTATAACCGTTGTCCAATAGTCTTTTCTGTTATAGCTCGTAGTATGTACAGTAAATTAATTTGAATATGAGATCTATTAGAAAATCTAGAAATTACATTTTCGTGGCTTAACTTTGACAAATATTATGGAAATAGCTATTCCAGTGAATAGTCTTATTCCTTACTACTTCGAAGTACATTAACTTGTTTCAATCGGGGAGTTAATATACGTCTAAAAGACTGAAAGTTTCTAAGATACAGAACTCCTTTTGAAATAACTTATTTTTAATTATTGTAGGTTAATAATCAGGAATATATTCCTAATAATCTAAGTTTGAATTCATTTCCGCTCCAGCAAAATTATGAAATATTTGACACCTGCCTCATCTCAGTAACTGCATAGCTTACACTTTAATAATTAATAGTTAATCAGGGGATATCAGTTAGGTGGATTTTTATTTTCATTTCAAAACCAAATATAAGGCAAAAACAGAACATCCGGACATATTGTATTTATTTTTTCTTTTTAGTTTTTGCTTCGTTGCTTCGACCAAAAACAACAGACTGAAGGCCTTCCTCTGTTTCTGTTACCTTTAGCTTCTCTTTCCTTTATACATCCATTTTAAATGATCATACTGTTCCTTTTTGACAACTTTTAAAATATACCCTTTTCCTCCTCAAGTTTTTCCTTGTATGTTCTTCCTTTGAAGCACAGACATATTCAGAAATATATAGGTTTTTCCCTGTCCTCTGTTAAGTTTCCAAGTTTTAATCTAAGTCACAAATTCACTCACACATTTTTAATTTTTTAGACACGAAGTTATTGAAGTTGTTCTCAGAATATACATATTAAATAAATTATATACATAAATATACTTTATAAATAAATTATGTACATATTAAAAAATATTTTACTGGTATTAAATTTATTTATATTTTACTTAGAAAAAAAGATTAAGGATATGACTATAAATAAGTGGTTAATGTTATAACTAAAAACTTAAAACAAATTGATATAGACAGGAATTGTATTTATATATCTAAATATATACTCATTTTTATATATAACACCTTAGTATTAACATTAAACTCCAATAATATTAATGGATACGAAACAGGAAATTCAGGTGTTCCAAGAATTATAGGGATTCAAAGGATGTTATATTAGCATTCAGCCGACACTGTTTTCCTCTCTTATAAGCGTTTCGAATTACATTCAGGTACTACCCACTTCTAGCACTACACTAATTCTACATCCTGTTATTGATAATTTGAATAAACATTTGCTGTTACTCGATTCAAAGTGTGTAATTCTTTACAACGGATATAGATTTTTGTAAAAGAAATCGACTTCAATCTTAAACATTCGAGAGACGATATATATCGAATTATTTCGTTTCCTTTTGCATTATTTTTTCTTCTTTTTTTTATCTATTATTTCTAAATTGATTTTTTTTCTCCATTACATATTCCAATCAACTAGTTTTCAGATATTAAACGAAAAACAGATATCAAGTGAACAGCTTTGACTATTATGTAATCTTTAAAGTGTATAAGTATTAATATATAAAATAGAAAGTATCAATACTACAAATATATATTTTTTATCTAATCCAGCTCAATCGGTGATTCACAATATGCTATTAAATATGTATTTTTTAAAATCTTAAAAAATACCTAACAACCTTTACCTATAAGTTTGACCGCCAGTATTCTCTCTTCCTAGTCTCCCTCCGACAAACCTCTCGCTGCCATCATCTCTTCCACTCCCTGAAACCATGTTTTCCTTGGGCTACCTCTCTTCCGTCTCTCTTCTTGGACATAGTCTATTAGCTTACTTGGCCATCTTTCTGGCCCAATTCTTCTCAGATGGCCGCACCACTTTAACTGTTTGCTCTGGACAGAGTGCTTTATGGTTATGTCCACTTTAACAATGTCTCTGACAGCCGGATTTGTCACCCGCTGCATCCTTGAAATGCGAAACCTCCAAAAATCCATTTCTACGGCTTGTAGCCTCCCAGCATCTTTTATCCCAACCACCCACCCTTCCGAGCCATAAAGTGTTACACATTCAAGAAAGGATTAGAAAATCTTTTTCTTGGTTTATAGCGAAATATTTGGGATCTACAGTACGGAGTTCATCATGCCGATCACCTTCCTTTGTTGAGCTTTTCCTTGAAATCACTTTCAAGAGTTCATTATAAATATATAATTCAAAGAAAAAATATATCAAAAGTGCGAATATTGTTTTCATCTTATATATTATATTTATTTCTTTTAATTTTTATTTCCTTTTATTTTAATTTGATATATTTTTCTTTAAGCTGTTGTTGTTCTACGTTGTTTGATGAAATTTTATTTCAACTTTATTATTGTATGATTTAATTTTCAAAAAATATTTTTTGAATCTCTGCTGGATTATTCTTCTGGATGAACAAGAAGTGCTCACCATCACATGAATATTGTTTGCTAGATATTGAGAATGAATAATGCAAAATTATTTATATTGTTGTAATTAAGTTGATTGTAGAAATTTACGAGGAACTAAGCAGTATGTAATTTGCTCTTACAGGGTTCAGGGTAAGCGGAAACGTCGGCGTAATTATTGAATACAATTTTATTGGAAACATTTGACTGCACATCTACTTCCTCGTAAAATTACTTAATAACAGCTTATGGATTATTTTTATCAACCTGACATAATTGAAAATATTTTAATAAAGTTGACTTCTATGACTTAAAAGAATTCTCCCTTCAATTATTATTGTTATACAAAGTTGTGTTTTAAATTTATGATTAATGGTACGTGTATTAATGGTGGTGCCTATAACTGCCTAGGTTTAGTAGAAAATTATATTTTTTCGGATGTATGTGTTACATTATATCGGGAAGAACACTATGTAACAAAGAGGTACCATTTTTAAAAAATTTTTTTTTTACATTTGTGACGCTTCAAAAGTGTTCGCGCACGATATGTTCTTTTTGTCAGTTTTAGATACAGTAAGATTCATTGTAAGAGGAAGTGAAAAAAATCAATTACGAAAAACAATAATGTAATGTCTATTGATTTAAGTTTTCTTGAAACGAAAAATATCAACATACTCATTGCCAGGAAAATATTTGACTAACAACCCCACTTAACAAACAAACAAGCCAAAATCAAAATGCGAAACTCAATCCGGAATCTTTGTGTCATTCTGCAGAATAAACAGGGAATAGACAACTAGTGAACTGATGGTCAATTCAAACAAGGAATTAACTATTCTACTAATCCTCAATTCCGATTGTTTGCCCAGTTATAGTTTATTCAGTATTCAGCCACGTGCCTGAAATCGTCGATCTGTATCATCGGTATTTATATTGTTTCTAAGTAAAGTGCATTTTGCAGACAACACCAAATGAACAAATAGGCTATTGAAAAAATATGTTTTAAGTTTAAATTTTTTCAGGATAGAGATTAATAAAATGCAAATGAAGGAGCAGACGCTGGTAATGTTGCGTAAACCTATCAAAGAGATGCGCTCACTTTTTTAATCATAGTCAGGAAGCATTTGTCAACACTTAAGAAAACCTATATAATATTTTGAAAACATCAAGATTTTCAATTTTAAACTTCAGTTGTGTAGCTGAATTCAGCTAAGGATATGATTGTATTCTATGCTGTAGGATATGATTGTACTCGTAAAACCTTGTCCACCAGTAGACATGTTGCGCGATTTTGGTTTATTGAAGCGGTCTATATATATAAGACAATTAGACATCCTTGTCTCGTCTATAGACCATTTTCCGTTTAAAGACCCGTTGCGAGAAAAAATTCGTAAGTCTAAGGTGTTCCAATCGGATTGGGGGACGATATACAATGTTAAACATTTTGCGCAACATTTTGATAGTGTGGACTTTACTCGGCGTCTCTAGACGAGACACGCCCTAGACTAAAATCTCCTCTTCGAACCTTCCTTTTATAACTAATGCCAATAATTGTAACATAACAATAAATAATCAATGAACATTATGTTTGAGGCTGCAATTCAAATGAAGTTAGCAAACTACCAATATCTTATTATCGTAGAAAGAAGGTTTATTATTAAACGTAAATTTTTCATGAATTTGTTTAATTTTTCCCGATTAATGACATAAAGAACATTAAAAATTCTGAGGAAAGCTTAAGAAATGTTTTGATTTGTAGAAAAAAAAGTAAATTTTTTTATAAATCAGATGTATAAAATTGGTGCGTTCCTCCCCTAAGTTCAGATTCGACATTAATGGATGCCAAGGACATTAAGCCGGAAGCATATGGAGTACCGCAAGGTTATTAAAATTACCAATTATCTGTTTTATTAACTATATAATTACTGCGTTTTACTAATCTGTGATGTCTAATATTGGATGATGATTTGAAATTAGTATGTTCTCATGAAAACATTAGTGATTCTAAACATAATCCATTAGATGTTTTTTTTTGTTTTAAAATAAAATAAATCACATTCTTGTATTAGAAAAAAAAAAGCTTAGTAAAAATTATACGCATTAAATCACAAGTTATTACATCTTTTATTTGTCTAACTATTTAGGTGCTAGTGTGCGTTGAAGTTGATATATGCTATTGGATGAAGCATCCGGCAAACAACTGTTCTCACTTAAAATTTTTCGAAGAGCGTTAAACAAAAATAATAAAAAACTAAAAAAACTAAAGGTGGTTGGTAATATAATTGACATTGAATAACAATCTTAAAATATTTTTACTAAATTATTAACTGCTCACAAAATGAAGTGGACCACTTAGGAATTTAAGATATTTGACAATTTTGTTTACTTGATTGATAATATAAATCCAATTGATCATGTTTGCGATAATCTCCAATGTTAAATACACATGCGCTTGCTTAGTCCAGATAACTTGCTGACTGACGCTTTAATTGAGGAATAGGCTTCTTCATCTCAACACTACATATTGATCTTAATAAGGAGTATGAACCGCCGATGTGAAGCATTAATTCAAAGTAGAGAGGGTCCAAAACTCTGCAGAAGAAGGTTAAAGTAAAAAAGCACAATACATATTAAAATTAGTAAAAATATAAATGTTTATATTGTAAAAATTATTTGTTTGATTAAAAAAAAAAATCCTCAAATTTTATCTGTTGTATTTTTTGTTTGGTAAAAAAAACTCATTACCGATGCATAAGTAGGGTAATATACACAAAAACAAAAAATAACAAGGAGTATGGTTAAAAAAGAGTGTTGCTTAACTTTTGATGAGTGATCCACTAAGGTTGTGGCTTCAAAGAAAGCTCACATAATAGTCCGAAACGTAGGTGCACAATAAGATAATTCCACTCATAGTATATTTGGTCTTTTTGACCACTCCCCAATTGTTTCATTATTTTTTTATTGTAATTATTTATTCAATTTGCAATTTTCATTTTTATTTGTTCATGTTTTTATCGTTAATTATCTATTTTATTTAAAGCTATCCTGTATTTGGTAATTAATGCGATTAAGAATACTGACTCAACTGCGTTATCTCACCAGCTACCCATCTTAGTCGATAATCAATTACATTTCTTATGAGTGTATAATTAAAATTATTAATTAGAAACTGTTATTAATTTAAGCTAATTTTGTTAATTAAAATACGTCAAATAATTTATGTCGTAATTAGGACTCCGGTGAATTTTCGGATTGCTTTATATTACGTCAGTGGACAGACTTAAGCCGTTAGCTCTCCATGCTTACTTCCTCTCTCGGCCCTAAAACGACGCTCCCACAATTAAAGTCCTCAGACCCATTGTCTCAGTAAAATGTTTAATTTTTCCAAAGAGCTCTCTCCCATAAAACAACAAAGGTATACTTCCTTAAGCATGATTTATCAAAGTCTTTTGTTCTTGGGCTTTCTTATTCCACTCTTTTCTAAGTCGCTTCCCGTTTATTGTGTTTCTTAAGGACCGTTTCACTTCTCGTTTCGCCAGGACAGGAGTAATGAAAATTACTATTCATTTCCCCGCCAATTCCGGCTCTATTCTCCTATTTTACGGCAATGGAATCTTCTTTATTCTTCCCACCTTTCTTTATAACCGTCGTTCCTTCTCTATTATACATTTAATGGTTATTTGAGGTATTATTATCTCTTTTTCGTTGAATAATACAATTCAAAGATTATTACATAATAAAATTATAACAAGTTTTAACGTTCAAAATAAAAATTAAATTTGGAATAAAATTTAAAGTGAATGCTTTATTTCTTTTTTGGTGGTAACGTAAAAATTCGAGTAAAGTAAAAACTTTAAATCCAAAAGAAAAAAAAACTTTCATATTTCTTTTCACTATCGAATGCTAAGTTACTGATCTATAACTTAATTGCGCACTAACTCTTAACAAGTAAGAAATAAACAATAAATTAGGAGAAACTACAATAAAAACCCTTATAGGATCATTGGTAAGAGGTTCAATAGTTAGGTAAGAAAGTACTGTCTCCAGGCCAGTTGAATAAGAGGTTGATTCTTGTTTATTAATATTTTGACAAATAATTATTGATACTTTGAGAAATAATTGATAGCTTTTTATAAGGAATTAGATGAAGCTTCTTTTAAATTATAAAAGTGCGATATTCGGTATATTTGGCAATTAAATAATGAACTAAATAGCAAATTTTATTTTTTGATGAGATTTTTGCATCATTTAAGGAACGCTTCACTTTTTTCAAGCACTAGAATCCGAATTCATCACTCCTAGAAAACTAAAAATTAATTGAGCAAAACACTTCTACTTTAAATTGTAACTGGACTGTTTGGAATGAACATTTATATAAAGCCTATGAAGCATACCAATTTTTTAAAAATAAACTTTATTTTGGGACTTACTTTCCCCTAAGAATAATCATATTGCACAAGTACTGGTAAGATTGTCTGACCTTACTACATACAATTCAACGCATCAGTAATTACGGCACGAATTGCCGACAGGAAAATAAAAAAATAATATACAATCATATATGAAAACATAAACCAAATCTAAATATTTATTTAACTATTTGCCTGTATGCGAAAGATTGATTATCTAGGAGATAAAAAAAAAATTATGTTTAAAAGAAGTAAGGGAAGACGCTTTACAAATAGGAATGGGAAAGGAATTCCAAAAGGAGGTACCACGAAATAAAGGAATTTTCAAAGGAAGCAGTTCTATATGAGGGGTTATACAGGTCATGTACTTGAGACCTTGTGTATAGGAGAGGGATTGAAGAACGCAAAGTTATTTAGTTCATGAATATAGGAAGGGTTTTTGGTTTTTTGAGATTGGAATAGGAAAATACCCAGGAAGTATTCGGAAAATGCCACCTAACATGAGAATATCGGCTAGTAACATGTGACCTGTGGATCCCGGAGACGAATCTAATGAAACAATTTATCTCTTCAATTTCATCTCGAGCTCACCGGACAGTTCACCATAAACCAAGCAACCGTAATCAAAGCAAAGGAAAATAACAGAGGACTCTAAAAGTTGACGGGTACTTTGAGGAAGAGAATCTTGAAATCTGTAGAAATGTTTAACGACTAAGATGGATATTTAGGAGATTTGGGCATTATGATTGTTTATATATTTTAAATGTAAATTAAAAAGTTATGTATGTTTTAACTAAAGCATTATATGTACATTGTTCGGTCCTTGACAAAATAATATCAATATTCAAACTTCTAACGTACTCTGTTGCACAACAGTTCTTTTTTTTCTGTTTTTTTTTATGCCTACTTTGCGCCTCAGTTGAAAATGACAGCCATTTCTCAACATTCCTCGGGACTATCAGCCCGAAGACACCGCTGGAAGCAGGTGCCTTGATGGAGTGGAGTAGGTGACACCGAGCAGATAGACTAATGGTGGACCTATCGGGGTGTGATAATGGGGCAGATGGCAATAGAGGAAGGAATGCTCCGGCAATCAGTCTTCTCCAGTTCCTGGATTCCAGCAGAAGGTGGTCGATATGCCGCTTCCTTTTCCCAGTCTGTCGTGGTTTGTGTCATAAACTATTCTTCATTAGCGTGTGGCTTCTAGTTTCGTGCAAGGTCCGTCCACTCTGTTTTGCATATTTTTTTCCCTAAGCCAACAGAAATTGATCTCAGTTCGTCTCAGTAGTTAATATTTTTAATCTGAAGGACCATAATACATAATAATATTTTTTCGAAAATAGTTCTCCGCATCTTTTTCTTGAGGGTTAATGGAAGAAGACTAAATATGGATCGAACATTTATTATATTAATAGCATTCATTCAAAACAAGAGGGAAAAATCTTTATATAATAGATCGCCTTAGTTCTTTTTCTGATACATTTTGTTTAGAATGTACGAACTATACTTGTATAGTGCCATGTAAACAACTACGATATAAAAATATATTTGCGTTAAATGGGCACCTGCCGAAAACCAAAAGCATGAATATGTATTTTAATGCCCCTCCATAACCTTACCAACTGTAGTTGAATTAGTCCAAATTATATAATAGCTTAATATTTATTTAGTATTTTGAACAGTATATACAAGTGATATCTTAAAAACGCAGGGTGTCGTTAAAACGTTGATGAAATAAATGAAACACAAGTGCACTAAATATTGTGACCATGGTTTTTGATTTACTTTGGGTTTAGAAGTAATAAACAATGGGTATGGAATAAGAAATATTTTTTCCTAGATTATAGTGAGATTGCGAGAGTGGTTGATGGCAATTGACCGATGGCAAGCTGCAACGCCTTATTACTCGTAAAAAGGGAATTAGTGTAGAAGAGGAAGATGTGCAGGAAATTCTTTGATACTAAAGATGTTTTATAGTTTTTCAACAAAAAACTATTATTTATTTTAACATGGATATGTCTATCTGGGGGTCTATACCTTTTTGGTGTAATGGTTTTTCGCTTTCGAAAATGTATCATTTTGACACGCTCTGTTTGTGTCTCGGATCGAATATTTGACTACAGTTCCCTTATCAGAACGTAATGGAGAATATGTTTCGTCATTTGTCACCTATTGTTTAGGAGCTATGGTTTTGAATCAAACCAATAGCTTCCAATGAAATCGTCACGTTGTAACGTTTTCACCCTCAAAATGTGTTACATTTTTTTACAATCAAAAATGTAAAATCCTGACACACTGTAGCTCTCTTGATTGCGAGGATCAATGCTGATAATTCCCTGATCAGAAATTTAATGGAAAATATCTCTTGATATATAAGATTTTTCTCTAGTACCTAACGTTTAGGAGCTGTATCGGTTTGAATAGAAAAAGTCACGTTTGGATCCTATACATCATTATTTGGAATAATGATTAATTTTAATTTCATTCAGTTATTAAGTGAAGTTATTTGATCCTTTTAATTATAAAATTTAAATTTGGAAAAGCAGCAGTAGATAATAGATAAAAATTTCCTTGATCTATTGTTTTTCTCAGTCAAAGGGAAATAGGGTTTTTTAAATCGTTATGTTATTAATTTTAAACGTACAGAACCTACTTCATGCTCTGAAATGGGACATTTTATTGCAGTATATTATTTCATATAAAAGAGAAATTTAAAAAAAATTATTGGATTTAAAAATATATAAAGACTCTTAGAAATCAAAACATTGTTTTTTTTTTGTTTTATGGTTACGGGAATGATTGCAAAAAACTGGCGGACTAATTCCCTGTTGAGCTCTTCAACCATTGAGAACTATCCATGACTCTCTTTGTACCATCTGATGTCAATTAAAGTAGAATATTAGCATAGAATGGTAAAGAAGGCTGGACATCAGCCTTCTAAGAAAGTACACTTTGACGTTAATCCTAGCACTCTTTGCACTGGCCGTAAAGAATAATTAGTACTCACCGGGCTAAGTACATCCAAGGCCGTCTCAACTCTACTTGAAGGAAAAAAAAAAACACAACGATAACGAAGGACGACTCTCCTGATCATTACCTTCTTTCGGTGAAGTTGCTTCGCTATCGTTACCCATAAGATATAGGCTTATACTGAACCAGTGGTTTCAGTCTTTCAATATTTGAAGCCAATATAAGAGAATCAAGCAGTTCTGGAAAACCTAAAGTAGATGTTTTTTTTTTATAAATTCTTTTTCAAAAACTATCATTAACCATTAGCAAAAATTAGTAAACTTGACTTTTAATATTCTTTGTTTATGGACTGAACGTTCTTTTGTACTACAATTAAGACATGTGGTAAGGATTTACAGTTTACAATCCTTTTATCTTTAGGGTGACAGTTGAGATTTGCATGGTCACCTCACGAAATTAAAGCCAACCCGCTCTGGCCGATCTAGAACGCGATTCTCAATATTCATTCATAACGGGCATGCCGCAAATTAGGAGAAGGAAGATGAAGTATTGATTTTTTTAAATGTTCCGGAAATGATAAATTTGTTATCATCTTTATTTTAGTTGACTATCAATGTTGAATTCTTCAAGTACTAATCCCATTGCACTGTTACAGTCAGTCTAGACCTATACATTTTATAACCTACTATAAATATTATGTTATTATGTTTATACTGTAAAAGAACTGAATAACGATAAAATAATTTGAATTAAAGAATTTATTTGAAATCATTTGCCCAATAGCTTCCAATTAATTACAAAAGACATTTAAATAACAGTTATTAGAAATTTTTTTTACATAAATAGTTATGGGACTCCAATAAACCTTTCAATTTGTATTCAATCTTTACAATTCAAAATTCTTCGTAGAATTCTCAATGCTCCTTATTATGTCACAAACAAACCTTTGATAAAGAATGTAATGTTCCATAGGTTTTTGATTTGACCCAAAACAGATACCTATCCATTCATAGTAAACTCTTTAACTGCTCGAATCCACCAGTCTACTTGCTTCACAGTCTATTCCTGATAAAAACCCTACGTGTCTGAAAAGAAAATGGCAATGAGACCTTCTTTTATTGAAGTGCCATTAATTGAGTGATTTTATTTTTAAGATTTTGAGTTGAAAAAATATATACAGGAAAACGTTGGAGCAGCGCATTACGTGGCCCAATGGTTTGCAATTCAGCCTCTTAAATTATATTTCGTTCAAAATTAATTATTGATGTTGGTCAGGGGTTAGACAGGTAAATATATTTACACACCTAATATGAATTTCGAGACATTTTATTAAGAAGAAAAAATAATTTTTTGTCATTTACGAAAACCAACTGTAGTAGATATTCTTATAGCCTTTGCCGAATAAACAGTTGGCTAGGCTTTTGATAAATTGGCAGGAAAGTTTCTAATTTGAGGCGGCAGTTTTTCCACTAAGTGCCTTTTTAAAGTGGCTAACTTGTTTGCTCATTAAGTAGATAAATGGGCCATACGCTGAAGAAATAATGAAGTAATGAACCTCGAGCAGAAAGTTGAAGAGTTAGGTCTTTGGCTTGTCTTTCTTCATCGGCAGGACTTTAATCGGCCTCTGTCCTCCTTCCTTGTCCGCCGTGTTTTCTTTCATAGGCTAGTTATCAAGTATCTTTTGTTTCATTTTTATTATATAAATAATTAATAAAATCGTGTAATTACGAGTGATTTAATTAATTAAATGGCGCCAAACTACAACTTCGGGTTCAGCCGGAAATACCTTTTTCTCGATTGTTACCTTCTTTCGATTTTCTCGTTTGTTTTTTTTTATGGAGGGGTAGGGTTACTTCTTTATTCTCATCCTCAGAGGGTAACTATTATTTTTATTTTATATTTTTTTTTCTTTTATGTCATGGCTTACTAAAAAGGCGATCAAAAGTCGATTTCAAGAATTTTTCCAAAGTTATTAAAGTTCACATCAATATTAAATGTTACATCAATAAATGACCATTTCAATTAACTTCAATACTCCTTATAACTAATACAGTTTAAACTTAGACACTTGGTGAATTGTTTGGTTTTATCCCCGACGGTCCCACTGAAACCAATATTGCAAACCGTTATTCGACATCTTGTGCAGTGAAATTTAATAATGACTAATAACGAATAATGAATACTTGGAAGGTATGTATTTTAATAAAGAGTAATTATTTTCTGCATTGTAATTAAGTGGCATTTCTGATAAAATATATTTGACACTAAAACTATAACGTCTTATTAGTAAAATCCATGTTCAAAGGTGTTTAAATGCAACGGTTAAGCCCAATTAAGCTCAGATATTGTGTGCTACGTGAACATTAGTTATTCTAGTTAATATCTTCGATGGGAAAAGTCCTACCTAAATCTGCCTTTTCTAAATATTATTTTTTTAAAAAACAATATGGCAAAAATATTTTTTTTCTGTGGCAATAGTTTTTTTTAATTTTTCATTTCGGAATACCACGCTAAAGATGACTAGAACATTAATCTATGACATCTTGAAACTATGTTTAAAGAAAAAAATGAATAGAGAGTCCAGTATTTTTCATTAGATTTTTCCTTACAATATTTTTTATATATTTACCAGGAAATTTGTATTTTTTATGAGGAGCTAAAGTACTTAATCAGAAAATTAGTTAATTTCAGAACATTGACGTGTATCTGTACGTGTATAGTGCGGGAGGCTCAGCAAACCACTAATATTCTGATCTCTAATTTATTAACTTACGTGCAGACAAGTTTGTTTTGATTTGTTATTATAGTAAATTTAATCAATGTAACTTTATTTTATTTATTTAATTATTAAGATTTATTATTTAAATAAAACAAGCATTTTCATGATTTATGTCAATGTGATTTAATTTATAAGCCACGGAAACTTTTTGAAGAGATACCACCGTTCGTGCTGGATTCATTGCTGTGGCTTTTCCGAGAACAGAATGAGGAAAGTGTCCCAGGATGTTGGAACTTGTTTATTTAGCACTTCGTGATTGAACTTGCTGTAATTAATGTATAATTATTTATTTAATGCTGTAGAGGCATACCCTTACTTTTGTATGTACTTTGTGGTTGTTTTCAACAAGCTTTCATGTTCCCTCACATTATGTATTCCTCTTTCCTACTCTCTTTTTCTGATATATTTCTCTCTCGTTATTAATTTCGTGTTTTTTTTTTGTTTTTTTGTCTAATACAGATTTTAAAACAGCTTATTAGAAATTCCAGAAATAATACTTAAAATACAGCCACCAAATGAAAAAATAAGTGATTTATAAAAATAGAAACATTTTGAAATGGATTTCTTTTGGCTAGGCGTGTATAATTTTTTCTTGTTTAAAGTTTCCTTTTCAGTCTGAAAATGAGTAACGTTTGGACACGCTCTAGGTCTGTTAGAGTTGCTCAGATAGAAAATTTGACGGCAGTTTCCTTACTAGAAATGTAATGGAAAATATTTTTTGATCTTGATCTACTTTGCGTTTAAAAGCAATAAACAATAGGTACGAGTCAAGAAATATTTTCTTTTAGATTTTAGTGAGATCGCGAATGTAGTTGATAGTAGCACCAGAGAACAAGAATTAATAACGAAAATGAAAAAAAAAAAGTACTTTGCTGTCTATGATGACGGACTAGAAGTAATTGCAATTTTTAAAAGAGGCAAAATGTATCAGTGAATGATTAGAGAATATTCGCAACACGATACTACATGTGATAAGAAATTTATTTGACAAATACCAGTGGGTAGTTACTTCACAAACAATTACTTGAGGTACGCATGATGGTATAGAAGGATCAATATAATTAGGATTGATAAATTAATTGCCACTTCTATTGAGATTATTTGATTAGAAAACTAGTTTCGAATGCTAAACATTCATCTTCAGTTCTAAAACATACAAAATTTTTTCAACACATCAGTACTATGTTACATAGATTATATAAAAAATTAAATTTTTTATACATAGAAATTTCCATAAAAAATAAACACGAATTTAATATATATAGAGGAAACCCACACACACAGATGTAGTTATAGACAACAATGTCAGGAGACCACTAACACACAAACTCGCAGCATTTCATAGCATGATATACCGCCTTTTAAATATACCGCTAAATGAACGAAATTATAACTAAGAAATACAAACAATTCACACTATAGCTAACAACAACGGATACAATAAAACCACAATCGATAATATTTTAAGAAAACAAAAACATAAAAAAACTATGAATAATATATAAAAAACACCCCCAGAGGATAAAGCTACCCCTAAAAAATATATTTTGATACCATACTACGGCCCAATATCCGCTCAAGTCGGGAAAGAATTAAAAAAATGAGGTTTAAACCCTGCATTTAAAATAGATAAACCATTGTCATAATACTTCCCTTCACCGAAAGAAAAAATAGACCCTTTCCAAAAAAGCGGCGTATACGAATTAAAATGTAATGACTGTGAAGCAAAATCCACGGGAAAAACCGGACGATCGGTAAATCAAAGAGTAAATGAACATATAAGAGCATACACTAATAAGACCCAAAATTCCAATTTCGCTATCCATCTAAATGGAAATAACCACAAATTTAATAAAGACTCGGGAGTAAAAATATTACATCAAGAAGAAAATAGCCTAAAATTAGATACTTTTGTATCATTAGAAATAATAATATCGTTTAAAACCGATCCAGATTTTTGTTTAAAGGATCAGATTAACATATCCAATAGCCCCATTTTAAATTTGTTTCTCATAGGAACGGAAAAATCCAATGAGTCATGAGGGAAACCCCATTGCAAATCAAAAACTTAACCTACCTGCCCCTAATCCCCTTTTACTTCTTACGAATCCAGTGTTTTAGTTACTTCGAAGGTGAGTGCCCATGCTTGATTTCTTGTCTTACATTTTTAAAAACTTTAGTATATATAATCTAAGTAACATAGTACTGATGTGTTGAAAAAATTGTGTATGTTTTAGAACTGAAATAATCTCAATAGAAGTGGCAATTAATTCATCAATCCCAATCACAAACAATTGTCATGTTATCATGTTCTTTACTATCGCATTTACTGGATTTATGGTTTTTTGTATGCACAGTTCTAAATTTCAATAAATGGATAAATTAAAAAAAATAAATAAATAAAAGCATTTCTTATTCAGCTTATGCTTATATTTATCCAGCAATGTAATAGATATGTTTTAATATAATTTTTAGAATAAATATTTTCAACAATCAATAATATTAAACTCATGAAAGATAAACTATAGTTCTTTTTTTTCTTTTTGTCAACCTTAATATTGTAACTACCTATATTTGTAAAAAAAAGGATTTCATTGATATGATATATGTTTTATACTTCTTAAATAAAACCTATTATTTATTTTGATATGAATATAACTTTTGGCTGTTGGTTAATACTTTTTTTGGTGTAGTTTTTTTCACACTTGAAAATATAACATTTTGACACCCTCAAACTCTGTTGCTTGGACGACTGTCCTCCAGTCAGAAATTTCATTAAATATTTTTTGTTATATAAAATTTGTCGCTAGCACCAACAGTTTATTAATCTATTTATTAATTGATAGATCATAGACATATCTATGATTTACTGTTATTGCCAGTCAATAAGAAATAGAGTTTTATTTATTAAAATGTAATTTTTTTTTTTTTGGTACATATCTATTTTATTGTGATAAAAAAGGAATAGTTTTTAGCATAAAGAAAGTAATGTCATATCTTTTTTTTTATTATTCAAGGTGTATAAAAACGATGTCTCATGTGTATAGAAACCATTTACAGTAAGAATTTCAAAATATTGTTATAATTATCTGCCAGAAAAAAAATTTAAGGTGTTGATATACAGATTTCCATTTTCTCGACCAGGGGTAAAGAACTGCCGCATAGATATTTATAGTTTAAATAGCATGGCTGACCTAGTTCAACAATCCAGCTAGATTTCTTTCCCCTCCCTCAGGTTTTCCTTCCTATAGCCAGTGCTTTTTCTGTATTTATTTCTTTATACATATTTATAACTAAAACAGCATCGGCAGCTTTATTTTTAAACTTTTCACTCTTAGCTGATAGATGAACTTTTTAAGCAAAGTTCCCTAACTTATGGAAATTTCAAACAAGTTTTCCCTACAGCAAACAAATTTTCGAAATCTCGATTAATTTACATATATTAGAATTCTTTGAGCTCGAATTGAATATACGAGCTACAATGAATCAAACTAGAATGAATCAATAGTCAATATAGTTATGTTGGTTTTCTTATTTTAGTGGATTGTATAATTAAGACGCTTTTTTATTTATCCTAGCAAAAATAATAAAAGAAAAATAAATTAATATATTTTTTAGAATAGTTAAAATTGTAAACAACAATTCTTGCTTGAAGCTGATTGTCGGTACCCTTCAAATTTTATGTTGATACTTTTTTAGTTATGAAAATTCATATCTGTTCAGATATAACAAGAAATACATATAAAATTAATTCTGGCTTAAACTGAAATTTTTTTTTTTTTAATTTCCAAAACTCTTTAAATAAATAAATAAATGTATACAATTATCGATATATTCTTATATTATATCTAAACGTTCACACATGATAAGGTATAATTAAAGTATAACCTTTTAACTGCAAATGTGTTAATTTTTATAACAAATTTCCTAATATTTTTTTCTAAACTGAAATTAATGAAATCGGTACATAAATACATTCGGTGCCTTATTTCATGGTAATCATTTGTATTCGAAATGATACTTATAATATTTTATGATATATTGATTCTACGTTTTATTTCTACCTTGAACGTGTATTTTTAACTTTTTGTTGAAAAAACTAAAATGTGAACAAACAAAAATATGAAGAACTTTAAATCTGAATCAACTACTTTACGTACCAAACAGATTTTGACATGACATTGTCAGTATTTAAAAATGATTATAATTGTTACAGCAATATAAACAATTAGAAATACGAAATATTCTGTATAGACAAATTTAAATTTTAAAATAATGATAAAAAAAAAAAAACTCTTTCCTTTTTTTTGATAATAATCATATGAAGTCATTTATTTTTATATATTGTGTGATTTGATTAAATATACAATAGGTATTAGATTCGGAGTAGGTTTGCAGTATCTTATTGTTTTTTTGTTTTTCTTTTGAATTTATGGATTCAAAGCATAATGTAGCAAAATTGTTTTAAATTATTAGACCTTAAATTATTAATCACCTTATGAAAAATTAGTTATAGGGTGGAAAAAAGTTATAGGAAGCAAATAATATAGATTTGCTTCCTATAACTTTTTTTTAAATTTTATTCCTTGAGAAAATAATGTATTAGGAAAAAAACTGTTTTAATTATTTAAATTAAAATTTCTAGATTATCACGTTAGCTAATAAAAACATGAATTCTGATTCGTCTCCATAAGGAAAAGTTGATCCATTAGTTTTTGTAATTTTCTTCATAATTTTTTTTTTTTTTGCTGTCCCTGTTTTAATGATTTTATTTCATTAAAAAAAAAAAATCCTCTTTTTGCTACTAAAAGGTGTATTTTTTATTTATTTATTTATTTATTTTTTACATTTATCTAAACTTCCCAAATTCATAATAGGTAATAATTATTTAATTTGAAGCCTTATTTTTTTAGGCTTTTCTTGTCTGTAGATTTCTGGTCTTTTTCAATGCCTTGGAGTCCTGTAAAAACATGATTATTATCTTAATTAAACATGCATTAAATCATTAAGATTAATAGATGCATAATTTGCCGATCTCCTTGACAGTTTGACATGATATAAATCGATTCAGGGAGAGAATCGTCAGAAGAATGGAGGGAAGCTGGAAAGAGGGAAGGTTCATGGTAATGTCGCATCCCCTATACTGGCAGATTTACGAGTTTGTCATGTCGGTATAGATTTATTGGTAACTTCTTGCAGGGGATATTGCACTCGAGCTAAACTGAATGGTATGATATAATATTTATCAATTTTATCTCTGTTTTATCTTTTTCCTGAACAGATTTCTAGAAGAATTCACTGACATCATTTTATATAGCTATCCCTTTTAATTATTGCTCTTCTTTCATTTTGTGGTATCACTTTATTTTGTCATTCCTATTCATACCTATATGGTTCCAATTCATAGACCAGTCATTAAGATCATAAAGGACAGAAAATTTGAAAATAATGACGTATGCCTAAATTTTTAGGTATGTTTGTATGCTGCTAGAATACTTAAGAATATTCTAATAACCAAGTTAGCCGTATGGCCTGTCGGATCTGCGAATTGGTTGAATAATCAAGATTAAAAAAAACAAAATATATCTTATTACATATATCTTAACTCCCGATAAATGTGAATCACAAGGAAAAAATATTGTTTTATTTTCTTTGATTGTTATTTATATTTTAAGCTTTTTAGCACAAATAATTTAGATACATATCATTTGAGGCGTTGCATTCCAAAATCAAATAAGTCCATTTTCTAATTATTTTAATAGTTTTTCTACTGTATTATTTTCAGGTGAAAGGTTTTCTCCCAAAAGTTGTTAAATCATGTTGAAAACGGCCTAACAAAAAATAAGGCCTCTTTCTATTTTAGTCAAGCCTTAACCTTTATCGACCTGCTGTGAAAAATGGACTTAGCTGGTTTTGTAATTCTACGCTTCATTCGAGCCTGATAACAGCTATGATACCCTGCTATAATACTATGAAGAGATATGAGAATGAAGTTATTTAAAATTATTTAATAAAAAAGAAGACTATCAAGTTCTCTGTATGATTTATAGTTTTCAAGACTTTTACAATCTAAAATAAGTTCAAAAACCGATATTTTTGGACAACCATGCAGAGAGGAAAGGTTATTTTGAACAGAAAAAGATGGCCGATTGCATTGGAGTGAGGATTTCAAAACATTCGATAGGGAAGTTCGTGGGTTCAATTCCTAAATGAGTCGGTCTTTGTGGTGGTCCCTCGAACAAGGACAAAGGCTAGCGAAAAGTACCGACTCTGCATCGCTCCATCAGCTGTGAATTATAGCCTCATTTTGTCCTTCCTTTCCTAGTTGGAGTACAAAATAACCTCAAACCCCTAAAAATAAACTAACAGTTCTTTCTATTCTTATGTATCCTAAGTACATTAAAAAAATAATAATAAATTGCAAGGAAGCATGGTTTACACAGGTTAAAAACGATCTAAGAGAAGTAAGTATCGAAAAGGAGGGCATAGAGAAATGTGTTCCGCTTAAGAAGAAACTCCAAGAATACAAAGGTTTCCAACAAAAGCCAAATCTAAAAACTGGCATGGTTTGGACTGAATCAAGAAGGAAACAGAATAGCAAACGAATGCTGGAATACTGGGCAAAAGTTAAAGCTTAGGCAAAATAAAGGAGACAGTTGAAATGCCGTCGTCCGTAGTTGGCCGAGAAGCAAAAAAAAATATATATTACTCCTCCATGTCTTTAGATTGATAATTTACTAACAGATTACTTGGTCTATTAATTTGTGCAGCTTTCATGTGATTTCAATTCGGTTGTTAATTAACGTTCCTGTTAATATGTTCTATTTTTACTAGCTTTTATATAAATAACTGACACTCTTGTATGAAATGAAAAATTTGGACATGTGAAACATTTCCGTAACTATCCTATAAACGAAGTAAAACAAAGCAACATTTGTTTGCCACTAAAGGATAATCTAAAGGTGCCATTGAACAAGAAAACAGTGGCAGAGGAAAACATATACCAGCCGTGGGCCCCAACATTTAAAGGAGAAAAGTTCGTGAGAAGTTGGAAAGCCTAACTAAAATACGGACTTGACGATATCGAACTTAGCCAACAAGTAGTAGTAAGTCTAATAGAGTTCTCATGTCGTTTGTTCGGATCTTTGTCTGCCGGCTTGTTTCGTACGGCCGCAACTAGTGTCTCCTGATAACACCTCTTCGATAATGGTTCCGCCTAAGAGAGGAGTTGGGAATATGCTTCTTGCCTGGTTGCAAAGTGAACTGTATGTAAGGGAGTGCAGAGTTTCACGGCGTGGAGTTTCTATAGGAGCTAGAATAATTTAGTATTGATCCAACTTCCCTAAGATTAAATTCTGTTACTATACTTCGACATCTCAGAATAGACTATAATTTCTATTAAATATTTTTCTAATTTAAAAATATATCGAATCTATTCTTCTTTTTTTATCTTGATAAAGATTATAGAGATAGGTTGAGCTGATTATAAAAAGGATCGAGCTATAATAAGTAAGTTTCATGGGAAAATTGAAGCGAAAGAGTTAATACTAAACCGATATTATTAATAAAAAAAAACAAAAAAATCGAATATTGAAAATCTTGTAACGTATTTTGATTAATTAAAATGTTTTCCAATAATTTTTTCTTTTGGCTATTAATATGTATTGTTAATTAGTTAATAATAAAATAAATTAATAGCCAAAAGAAGAAATTAACAACCATTAATTAAAATCAACTTTGAAAACGAAAACATAGACACAATAGCCGAAAATTTAAATCAAGTTTCTCAGATATAAAATATCAGTATCATGTATTTACCTATCTGCCTGAGATATGACATATATATATATTTTAAAGTATGTATAGTCAAAAATATACTTTGATAAACTTTGAAGTTTTAAAAATGAAATAAAAAAGTGGAAATTCTTTTATTTTTAATTTTTTTTTTTAAAAAAAATAATAAGAAATTAAATAATTTCCATTAAAAATGGAAATTATTTAATTTTTTGGACAACCCAATATTTACAACGAATGATAGTGTTATGGTACAAAAAATACCCTTGTCCCATTCAGCTATTTATTGCAATTAGCTATTATATAAATATATGTAGTTATATAACTGATTATAATGGGCTGTTATTGATCTTTTCCATTTTAGTAATATTTCCAATCATTCTGATTCATCGTCCATTGTTTATTATACCATCAAATATGACCATGGAAACATTACCATACCGTAGTGGGAAGGGCATTGTTTCACGAATCACCGGGACACATGCCAAAACCAAATTTGCATCCAAAAAAATCATTTATTTCTGTTTGGTTGCCAATGACAGGAATGATTCATTTATCTTTTTTACCCTGAGTCCAAGCCATCACATCCACACCGTACAACAGTGATATGGATAAATACCACATATATGTATAAAATGACCAACCTGCGTTGGTTAATAGGAAGGAGCCATATTTTAAATAAGCCCCTTATTTTCTTGTTTTGTTATGCCTAGTATTTTACTTTTTCTCCTTATACTGTAACTGAGTAACATTTTAAGGAATTTATAACTGATAAATTTAGATTTGAACATTTTTGGTTTAATTTTTTATTATCAGATGATGGGGGTTCATCTTTTCTTCGAGCCGGCCTAACCTAAGAACTTAAACTAAAACTAAAAACTTAAAATTTATTTACGCATGGTTACATATTTCTGCCAACGTTGGGGAACTGGATTTTCTATAATTTTATTCAACAAGTTATTCCCAGACAGTGGTGATTTTGATTAAAAATTTAAATATTTTAGATTTATAATTTATTTTATTGTCAGTAATTGAAGCTCTTCATTTATTAATTTTGACGTTTTCTTTTCGAATGCAGTTCCCTTTACTATTTTTCTAATAATTCCATTTTGGAATGATTCCACCAGTTATGTCATAGTCTTTGACAGATGAAGGAACATCGATGCTCCATAGAGTCATGCCGGTCTCAAAACGCACTTATAAATTATCAGCTTGAGCCGTAGTGAAAGACTCCTTGATAGTAATAGGTAATAAAGTTTGTATGATTTTGTCCGTACAGTTTTTCTTTTCTAAATGGGCCAAAAATGTCATATGTCAGTCAAAGTAGGTGCCAAGATATAATAATCTATTAAAAAATTTTTTGTATGTCCGTTTAATTTAAAACTAACTGGAAGTTTTTGAAATGAAAATATTACACATTTAGTTTTATTAACATTCACGTCAATATGAAGTTTTCTTAAGTCGTCCACAATCTTTTGACATGCTACTTCGACTTGATCATATACATGTGTAAATTTAGAAATACAAATTGTTTGGAAATAATACAAAATAAAAGCGCTGAAAACGGAAATTTTTGTAGTAATCGACCAAACAAATGAAATTATCTTTAATGGGGAAGAAAACTCCCAATGATATGGACTTCGGTTAAATATATCTTATGTAAGGTTTTTCAACCCCATCCTTTTCCAAAAAAAAATTTAAAATACATACCAACCCTCAGAAGCACATTCTTGTGCTGAATAGAGTATATAAGGCGTTGATATTAGAGCGGTCTGGGTGAAGAGGTGTGGCTGTCCCACCCCTGTACACGCCACTGTACCTCCGGATTTCCCAAGTGGAAGAAGGTGGAAGGATATTTTCCAGCCCGCCTTTCCCCTAATTCTGAGCTCATCTCTTCCGTGTTATTCGGCCCATCGAGCACGGGAATTGGAGAAACGACAACTATTGACTTGAAGGCTTCTCACCCAGCTGCCAGCCCAGGGGATACATTCGTCCGCCGCAGGTAGTATTTTTGTCAAGCTCTATCCAGCTGTGAAAATCCGATATAAATTTTGTAATTAACGGCTCTAATATGTTTTATATTTAAAATATGAGACATCTGTGATCGGTTAGATAAGACAAATAGAAACGAACGTTATGTTTCTTAGGCTTTACTGAATTACATAGTAATGACATATGGCATAAAATCTGCATAGTAAATGGTTTACACCTGTTAACTATTTTTATTTTAAAAGATATTATTTTTTCGAATCTATAAAAACCTATGGCCAATAATTTTTTTTTTTTTTTTTTTATTAAAATGTAACAAAAATTAGTTTCTAAATCTGAAACATTTTGACTAAAACTTTTTTTTTTCGAAACTCTTCATTCTCGCTCATTCCTCTCCTTTGTCCTCTTCACTCCCATTCCAGATCGTACCGGTTTAGCTGTCACCAAATTGAGAGCATCTGATGTCCTGATGAGGGTTCGGTAGTTATCTCTGGAAACATCTTTCGAATTGATTCCTAGAAGTTCTAGATATTTTTCGAACTACTTTCGCCCATTTGGCATTGGTTCCTTTCCCCTCAGAGATGGTGTTAAAGATTCTCGAGGTTAGTCTCTGGTTGACTAAAACCTTTTCATTTATTTATTTTTTTTTGGAGGGGAGGGAGATTAGTTGAAGGAATAATTGTTAAAATTAACGTCACCTATTTTTGACTGAGCGGCCAAAACGAGCGGCCTATTTTTTTTTAGGGCCTTAGAGTCCAGCTTTAACGTGTAAATACATCTGGAGAGAATCAATTTTAGTTTTAAGTTCCTCAAACTGATAGTAAAATTATTCATTTGTTCTATTTATTCATTTTATACTGTTTGTCTGTAAATATAGTGTGGAATATATGAATTTATCTCTTTTATATATATAAATAAATACATTTATAAATACAAATCGTTTGGAAATAGAAAAAAATAAAAGCTCTTTTCTTTTTTGTTATTTTTACAGCACCCGCATTATGGTTGTTATCCATGTTTAATATTGCTTTCAATACGACCTTTAATGAAACACGTTCATTGCGAAGCTATTGTAGGTGTAGGTGAATATTTTCAAATTTTTTCTTTAGCTTACTTCTGATACATGCATATCGAAGTTGGTCGAATATATTTTCCTGATTCTAAAGCGGAACAGAGCTACTTGGTCATTTTTTATGTTAAAACGTAAAAAAAAAAAGAAAGAAGAAAAGTAAGAATAAAAACGGTTGGCGAACGAAGTTAATATGAAACATTGTTTCTAAAGCCTCGGTCGGAAGTTGGCTTCGACCTTATTAAATATGCAAATGAGAAGCTTCCTTTCTCGGGGGTGACTTTAATTTTGAGGCGGAGTGCCCTCACACTCTAGTGGCTAGTGTTTCTACTTTCTGTCACAGATAGCGACCCCGGCCAACTTCCCCTGCCAAGTTTCTTAGGAAACAAAAGCCAAGGAGGTCGTTAGCGCAGCCAACTTTTACAAGCGTCGCTGTATTTATCTTCCAATTAACAATCGTCGTCGAGGTGTAGCCGCCGTTGCCGCTGGACTGGCAATAGATCTGATTAGGGTTGAGGATGAAAACCACTTCTACTTTTCTGGATTGCTTATAATGGCGAACTCGAACAACTAGAAAAATCCGTTTAAAGCAATAGTTATTGGTACATTACACACAAACTTTAAAAAAAAAAAAAAAAAAAAAAAAAAAAAAAAAAAAAAAAAAATAAAATATATATATATATATATATATATATAATATATATATATATATATATATATATAATATAACACAAAAATATCATGCAATTATATTGGACTCGTTCGCTAAGTTAGAAACATTCTCTGTATGTCTTCATATGCATGTATATGTGAGGTGCGGTAGCTCAGTGGGTAAGTCGCTTGACTACCATGCTTCTGAACTCGAGTTCGAGTCCGACTGAAGAACGAAAATATAATTTCTGTTTCGACCATGGCTCGGCTTTTTTTTGAGTTTTTTGGTTTGCGCGAAAATGTTTTGACCGAGATCTTCGGTTGCCAGAAAGTATTTCATTGATCAGTTGATTCCATTAGTGTAAGTTAAGTATACATTTTCTCGAAGGCATCCTTGCTTCATTTGTTTACTCTGTTACGGCTGCAGAGAAAGCACACCCAACTACCAAAAAATGGATACCCCTAATTGTGGGAAAAACCTGGAGGTTGAGTGTGATTCTGATCAAACCTTCTTCCACAATCGTTGGTCTACAAACAGTAAATTCTTACCAAAGTGTTAAACCCTATGCCCTTCAAGGGTTGTTTTTGCATACATTAGAAAAAATCTTTATTTTCTTGTTTATCATCAGCTGTTTATCGGAAGATACTCCAGGAGTGTATCCTGTTATTATAATAATAAATGGTCATGTGATCCATTCTAGCTTATGGAATACTAAACCAATGATCCTAAGCTAGTCAGTCGTACGGTACAGGTTTTTTTTATTTTATTATTATGAATCCATTTTAAACTTTATATATTAACACTAATATTATTATAACAATTACCTTGGAGTGCTACCACCAGCAAAAGGATATTATTTTATGTAAAAATATGATGAAATTAACGATGAATCTTTGATAGATATTTAATAATCATAAATTACAAAGACGTGCTGCTTCTGATTCAGTAATTATTTATATGTAGCCTAATAACTGTAATTTATGCCCCTATCACATTTCTTCAACTTTTGTTTTATAATTATTCATACACACACACACAACACACACACACACACACACGCGCACACACGTGTGTGTGTGTGTGTGTGTGTGTGTGTGTGTGTGTGTGTGTATATATATATATATATATATATATGTGTGTGTGTGTGTGTGTGTGTGTGTGTGTGTGTGTGTGTGTGTGCATAGTGGGCTAAGTGCGAAAATTGCGATTTTAGAAAAACAGAATTCAATGTTTGAGATTTTATCCAAAATCGTCCAGTTAAAAAAATTCAAATTTATGGGGCTTAAACTCTTGATAGTACATTTCTATTTATGTTGATAAGGTATGTTTCAATTCTTGCCTATATTCTAAGATTTAATACTAATAGTTACAAAAAAAAATCGAACTTTTAGCCCGCATTTGTGAAATGGGCTAAGTGAATAATTTTAACGTGATTCACCCTTGAAAGCCCAGTGCTTAACTAATTTTCAGAGTTGAGAAAAATTAGGTGTACATTAAATAATATTTTTTCTTTTTCAAAAATTTCTTTTTGAATTTTTTATAAAGTTTTATTTTTTACATAAAATAAAATAAAATAACATACACAGCATGCCTAAAGAAAAGATAATTATTTTGTTGGTAGTGTTTAAAACACTCAAAAAAAAAAAAAAAAAAAATCACTTATAATTTTCTTCCATTCGTCTTCCTCTTCTTCACCTAAAACTGGGTACACATCATGCTTAGATGTAGATTTCAGCTCTTCATAGAATCGTCTCAATGTTGGACTTGTGTAGGGAAGAAGATCTAACAGATCTTTCTTCTTTTCAGCCGCTATCGGAAGTGATTCAACAAATCTGATTGCCGGCTCTAATTTTTGTTGCCAGCCCTTTTTCAAAAAACATACAGTTTTAAAATTAACATTTATATCGAGAGCCGAACACCGCTGCTATCTTTGTTATAGTTAAGCCATCTTACCTTCCCCAAATGCATAGTGCCTTTTTCATTATCTTTTTTCTATGAACTAAGGCGGTTTTTAAAAGGGACGAAACATTTTAATTGTAAAAAATTGTGTGGCTTAGTAAACTTGGCTCGCTTTTCACAAGTAAAATTTCAAGATTGGAGTATCAGCCCATGATTCACAATGGAATATCCTTTATTGCAATGGACGGAACACTTAGCCTGTTAGACAAAAGAAAAGAGAAAAAAGTTACGATTCTGGTGATGTAGATAGCTCGAAATTCACCAAATTCGACTTATCCCATTATGCACAATTGCCACAGATATATATGTAGATATATATATATATATATATATATATATATATATATATATATATTTATTTTATTTTTTGAAGAGAAAAGATTTGACCCGGTCGGGATTCGAACCCGACCGGGTCAAATCTTTTCTCTTCAAAAAAAATAAATAATATATTTAATAATAATGAGTAATATCAAGAAAAATTACATATATATATATATATATATATATATATATATATATATATATATATACATTAGTTTTATAGTTAACATTTTCTTATTCTCTTTTACAGATGCAGACATAACTTGGTGAAATAGTGCTATTCTGATTTTCGGTTTTGTGCGGTTCGGGTCTGTGCCTCTTAATTTATTGAAATATAAATCAGTGTTCAAGTGTTTTTTAAAATGCCATAACCAGTGTTTAGTTTCCGCCAAATGTTCCGGTCAGTTCAGGAAAGGTGGCAGCTAGTATGTGATACTCAAGAATGGAAAAAATTCTATCACGGAATAACAAGGTATGTTTCAAAATTTCAAATCTCAAATTTTATTGTTATTGTTTTCAGAATAACAGGATATATTTTTTTCAAGCTTCCATTTATTAGAATGAAACAATCTGTATTTAATGTTTTTTTTTATTTATTAATTTTTTTTAAACACGATGACTTCACCTTCGTTTCTGTATATATTTTTTTTCTAATTTTTAAGTGAAAGATTTTGTGGAGTGAAAAAGTACTGCGTTGCTCCCAAATCTCTTTTATAAAGATTCATTAAGTTTTTGTATTGAACCAATAGATTGAGGTTTGATTATTTTTTTGAAGTTGATTGGATACTTTATGTTGAGTACTTCGATCACCGGTCTATCAGTTATTATGAATACACTGCTGTGTGTGAATTACTAATTTTAGAATTGGGTTCTTGAAGTATTAATTGTAATTTATTATTACTTGCCTTAGTTTTCACATTTATATTTATTTTGGGAACTAGTTCTACCAACTTGTTATCTTGGAGGTCAGATATCATTAGTAATGAATCTCTAAGATTCATATATAATATATAAAAAGTTTTCTTTTATTTGAGAGAATCGTAAAGTATTATTCGTTGTATATATTAGGGTTCTTAGCAGTTTTAAAATATATATATTTATATATTTAAACGAAATAATTTTTATTTTATTTATTTTTATTATTATTATTATTATTATTATAAAAACGTTATTTTCTTCTTTTGTTAGATTTAATAATTTAAAATTTTACTTTTTTCTGCTTGTACATTAGCTCATATACATTTTTCATATACATTTGTTGTAAATGTATACGAGATTTATTGTGAATTTTTTTTTTTGGAGTTCTGTCAATGGCCAGCTTCTTTACTTATCCTCCACTAGATTCTACTAGTGACGCTGCTGATAAAACAACGCTGGAAACTCTCTTGCCTTCCAACTTGGGTGTTCTTCGGAATGTTTGTAAATTTTGTATATAGAGTATGAATATGATTATGATTCTTATTTTTCTGTCATAATTTTTTATTTTATTTTATTATTTATTAGTTTCAACAATCAATACCTATTTTGTATTATCATTCATTTTATTCTATTTTATTCCTACACTTTATTTTATTTCTTACATTTATTTATTTGTATTTTTTTATGGTATTTTAATTCTTGTATATTCAGAGGCTTTTATTTTAGGTTTCTTACTTGATTTATTTTGATCCATATTACTCATTTCCCTTGAATGAGGCAGATTGTAATTATTCAAATAAATAAATAAATTAAATGAATAATAATTTATTATCAGATGATGGGGTTCAATTTTTTATTTGATTAGGTCTAGCTTAAGTACTAAAACCGTATATGGAAACTTGAATATGTTAAACGTTAGGGTTTTGGGGAGAGGGATAAAAGTCTCTATACTAAGCTATTCTAAGATAGAGGTAATTTTTAATGGTAAAATAGATGTTTTAAATCAATGATTTCTCTTATTGCTATAGTTAGAGCTATGAATTCATTAATTCATTTTATTTTTTTAAATGACGTCCCCTTCAGTATTTTTCTAATTACTCCATTTTGGAATGATTCTAACAGCCTAGTCATAGTCTTTGTTAGTTATTTAGCAATCTACGTAGGAAAATCGTAGCTCCATAGATCAATAACGTAGTTAAACAATCCTAGATAAAAAATATGGCAGAACATGTATGGTGCTGTGGGTAGAGTTTTTTTATTTATTTTTAGAAAGGCGCCGGGAAAGCCATATGTCTGTCAAAGTAAATGTCAAGGTATAATAATTTATTTGAAATAGCATGTGTGTACATTTAATTTTTAAAGTGACCGGAACTCCATAGGTATTATGATTATTATAAATATTATTTATAGTACCTTAGTAACTATTATCAGTCTTTTTATGCTATTCGATCAGAGATAAGAATTCAATGAGAGCTCGTGTAGTTTTGTTCTTTATCGGAAATAACCATTTAGTCTAAGGGTAACCTGACCCAAGCTTTTTTTTTTTATTCGCTAAGGATTTCGGTGCTGCCTGGATCGGATAGAATATTTAAAGAGACCCCAACCGATTGGCCCGCTTCACTAATTCAGGACATGGGCGATATTTTGAATCATGTTCAACATTTCAGAGCCCCCCTCCCCTCCACCGAAGAATCACGTAATCGCATCGAAATGGTGTTAACGACAATAGTTAGGCAGTTAACTTGTTTCCTCCAACTTCCAGTCGAGTGGTGGCAACTTTGCTCTGTCACTCGGCAACAACGTTTGTTTCAAACATTTTATCTGTCTCGTTTCTGTCCCTGTATGAATCCCCTCTGTGAAATATTAATTGGGAAAAGTTCGTCACCGGTGTGGGGCTAATTTTCAACTTGAGGTAATTAAAATGCAAAACCATGGTTGGCTCACAGTGGTAACAGGGTAATTCAAATTATATCATCTCTATTTAAAAAAAAAAAAAAAAAAATTAAAATTAATTATAATTTTTTCATTCTTGTTTTCCTCATAAAAATAAATATTAGATTATATAATACTAGCATCCCTCCGTCGCGGTATCACCCGCTCTCATTAGCAAAGAACTTAGATAATTTTAACTAATAATTGATGTTTTAATTGTTTATCGATAAAAATCTTGTATTGAAGTATGCCATTGAGTATTATTTCTTCAATGATATTTTCACCCGTAGCAGTAATTTTTAACCTGGTTAAACTTGCACGGATTAAGTTTTCATGTATGTGTTGTTAGTCCAGATGGACAGAGACAATAAGGAAACAGTATCGCTTTTTAAATAATAAATTAATTGAAAATCATTATATTTTATTATTGCTGAACCTTCCTGGAGCTGTGAAGATGATGTGGTTAAAATTTGGTACAAGATTGGTTTAGTAGTGTTCGCGGTTAGTGATCACAAACGAAAAATGGCTTGTCCTTTTATGTAATAGTATAGAACCAGCCAAGTCTAATTTTGAAAATTTTTACGAGCTTCACGATAAACTGAAAGGTCTGACAGGAATATTATGTGGCCTTATTTTTTATATGGTATTCAAAACTACTTATATGGTAATTTAACTACTTTCAGGAGAAAAACTTTCACCTAAAAATAATCTAGTAGAAAAACTATTGAAAAAAATATATCAGGAATTTGGACTTGACTGGTTTTGGAATTCTATGCCTCATACATTAGATGTTGTACCATAAAAATACCTGTATGTTGCTTATTTAGATCGAAACCGATAACTTGTCATCCGTAAAACTGCTTTCTATAGAACAGTATCATTTCAACATTCCTTTATCGTCTGTTTATCTACGCGCTGGAACACTCTCTCTCCTAAATCTGACATGCTTCTTCTCTTTGGAAGAATAAAACCTTCTTAATACAACAAAAAAAACTAGAATGATTTCTAAAAACAGTTCTAATTCTAATTTCTGAAATTAATGCCATTTGTAAGTTTTTTTTTGTGCTTAACATCATTAAACTAGGGAGGACGGAAGGGTTATCCTACAGGTTAACAACCTATTCTTGCCAGAGTGAGGTCATATTTCATTTCGTGGGTTCGCCTCCTTTGGTACCAACTCGCTCGGCCATCGAGGCTTTGTCAGTTTATTTGATAACAATGAAGGACAGTGGTGATTTACGCATACAATGTTTATTTTTTTTATTTTATTATTTTAATATACTGTATGTTGAATGTATTAAATACTCAATTAAAAATAGGTCGGGACTATTTTATATGAACAAAGCAAATCAAGAATAGACATTTGATCCATGATAGGACAATCCAGGCATGGGATAATTCTTACTAATTGTAAGATCGCACTATGGAACATAAGATCAGAATGGTGAAGTGCTGTGTAAATAACTCTAGTTTAATGTTATCCGTTTCTCTCCATTTTTTTTCAACGACAAGAAACATAATTTCAATTGCTTTTGAGTTCTGCCTTTTTACATTACTAGCGGAAAACGCTCACACTAGAAAAAACCTGTAAGCTACGAATATAAAAACCGTTCCTGTGAATCTTACAATCCTACTAACTCAAAATTGGCACTTTTTTAGTTGTCCATTTCATTCTCGATGTCCGATATGTTCAACTCGTTTGGGAACCAATTCATTAGTATTAAATTACTTGTTTAATTGATTTTATATTAATTTCGATTGATCTTTTTTAATTAGTACTGAATTACTATAAATTAAATTAAATTATTGCTAAACAATATCTGTTCGGGCCTGAATCTAATTATGTACATATTGTAAATATCGAATATTTTATTTAGTGATGTTTTTAATTTTGTGAAGGGTCTATTTCTATTTTTGTTTTCTTTATGCATTTTTATATTATTATGTTGGACAATTTATATTTTCAATTTACCTATTATTTGAGTATATATCGTTCCTATTTTTTCAGTATCATTTTTGTAATTAACGGCATTATTTATTGTTTTATTTATATAGGTGTCTTCTCTAATTTTTCTGTTTTGAGTTTTTATCTCATAATTTAGTATTTTACATGTTCAAAATCAATAATATGACCAAACTGTGTTTGGTCTGATAATGCTGTTTTGTTTTTATCTGTTTTACTTATGTTTTTGTAGTCATTTTTATGTTGATATGATCTTTCATATAAATTTTGTTTTCTCCTAACTGTATAATTTTGTTACAATGTAAACATTCAATTTTGAAAACTACATCTTATTTATTCATTATTGTTATGGTTGGTTGGTTTTGTTTAAGGGCGTTAAACCATGGGTGGTCATCAACGCCCGCATCATTATTGTTGTGAATCACATTATTTAAACTGGAGAACAACGGAGTACCGAGCTGTCTTTGTATTTTACTTTTATGTCATACACTAAATTTTGGCGCAAGCTAGTTTATCGTGCTAACTTTAATTTTAATTTTTTTTTATTCTTCCCTCTCCAAGTGAGACAGTTTGGGTGATGAAACAATATCTATGTTAGCAGACGCCTGACTGGACTATTATTAGGTGTTGGAATAATGGAGATTTAAACGAGCCTGGGGTACGAGTATGTCAGATTTTAAGATGGAGAGAGTTCCAGAGGGTGATGGAACGGGGAAAAAAGGAATGCTAAAATGAGACTATCCTAATATTGCATAAACGTAGTAGTGTTACATTAATTTTTATTAAAAAAATATTATGATGAATTTGATTTCGAGTAATGTGCACCTTGAGCGAAAAGTTCTACTTGAGTTGACGTGCAAGGTTAAACGTTTTTGAAGCAACTAAAAACGTTTTTTAGTTTAACGGTCTGATATGAGGCTTAGAAAACACAAATTTTATGAAATAAAAAAAAAGAAGCACATTTTAGAATTTAAATAATTGTATTTAATTTATATTAATGACCAATTACAAATATTTGCAGATAATAGATGGACATCGGTATAATAAAGATGTTGAGAGAGGATTCAAGCCCGAATTAGACCATGCCTGACTAATTGGCACTACTCGGGGAATAACAAATGAAAACCAGGCACCACATTAATAAGGGGGGCATTTGGCCCCATCGGGCCCCCTCAATTTGTCTACCGCTCTGTTCGGCCCCCTCTGCAGGAATCAAATGGCGAGCTACCGTCGTACCTTTGTAAATGACAAAGCATTACGTTTTAATGTTCTCTTGCATTTTTTACCTTAGTTAGATCTGACATTTTAGAACTACGTTTTACATTAAACACTAAAAATATCTGGTCATATATTTTATATTTAATATAAAAAAATGAATAGTTCATATTTAAAACATAGAACCATCAAAAACTTTTTGATGTTTTAATTGTAAGGCTTGGGTATGGAATATTAATAATATCATT
This sequence comes from Euschistus heros, assembly GCA_003667255.2. Taxonomy (NCBI): domain Eukaryota; kingdom Metazoa; phylum Arthropoda; class Insecta; order Hemiptera; family Pentatomidae; genus Euschistus; species Euschistus heros. The sequence continues at coordinate 142,122 of RCWM02000267.1, forward strand.
TAATCTATATTTATTTTTAATGAATAGTGTAAACATATATGTAGAAATGTGTCTGATGACTGGTTGAGTATATAAAATAAGTTGTTGGCAGGGATAAGTCAATGGTATTAAAAATAAGCATTATTGAAATTAACAAAATATATTTTTTATTTGCCAATATTTTAACTATATCTTTGATGGCCTTTATCAGGACTATAGCAAGAAATAGTTGAATTCAGATTCAGATAAGAGAAGAAAAACTAAATAAATAAAATTAAATAAATAAATAAAATATAATAAGGTTTATAAACAAGTTGAAAATATGATATAATGAAAAAAAGACACTGATTTCAAAAAGGGTAATATTTGTTAACTTTTGATATACAATAGCAATAGTAAACAGATGAACAATAAATAGTAAGTGATTATATTTCTTATAATCAGGAAGTGAATAATAAGGATAAATAAGAAATAAAAGATTGGCTTTTAAAGCTTTTCTTCCTCTTTCCTTTCTACGAATTTCTGATATCTGATTGAATATTAAACAGGAGAAGAAGAAGGTTTGGAATTCCAGAAGTTCCAAGCACGAGCTAGATGGATAAAAAAAATAAATATTTAAAAGGAAAACCTTGGCTTTGAATATTATCTCGTAAGATTATTAACGATACAATAGGCAATAACAATAATTTTTAAATCTGAATACTGATGATAGTCGATGATTCATTTTTAAGAGAGATGGTAATTTTTTATAACTTAAAAGCTTTCTAATAATATATAGGAGTGATAAGTGATAGTGAGATAAAGGTCTAGAAATCTCAACGATGGATACAGACAAGAATAAACATTCTAAAATCTTATCTATTTGAAAAATAATTTACATTGAAGATATTTTGATCGATGAAATGTGATGAGCTGGAATAGGCACTGTAGCTCTGATGAAAAATCTGCTTATTCGTAATCCTCAGCTTTGAGGCTGATTGAACATAATAAAATGAGCGTGTCAATGGAAGTCTCAAGTAGCTAATAGGAAGAACAGCTGGAAGAATGATAAGAAGAAAATGAGTGTTTTAAAATATATAGAAATATGCAAGTTGTTATTATTTGTTGTAAATATCGGGCTGTCCAAAACTTTAATAACTAATTAATAAAATACATTAATAGCTAAAAAAGAAGTTATTTGAAATAATTTTTATTACTCAAAACACGCTCCAGGAATTCCAATACGTTTCTGCCAGTGTATTGCTATTTAATTTATTCAAAGAGAATTTTGAATCTTTATTAGTAACACATGCAGAAAAGGCATTTCTCATCGTCCATTATTTTTTATTTTTTTATAATTGGTCTTGTTACCTTAAAAATTAAGAAGAAGTCTCACAACCGTCTGTTTCGCCAATGGAAAGCAGAGCAACCAATAACAATAATTTTTTTAAATTATTATCAAGTGCTCGAGAAATCCTGAATTATTTACAACCAACAACCTACATCTAAATACATCTCAGTCAACAAATAACCCATCATTAAAAAAAAAAATATATTTGAAATCTAAGAAGTGGATATTTGTTAGATAATGACCAGGCCGGTATAAATTTCAGATAATGGTCGGATGAAGAGAAAAGATGATCGTCACAATGTCACATTATTAGGTTTTTAGTATAGAAAGAGAGAAAAGTAGTATAGAAAAATATGAGGATAGTGCAGATATTTCCAAAAATTGTAGCATTCAATAATTTCTTTAAGGAACAGCTGGAGAACATTTTTCTGGCCGTTGACGTTTATCGGACCTTAGGATAACGCATCTCTGACAGACCAAGGATATGGTGCAGAAAGTAGTTCCGTAAACCTACGCTGTGACATCTTTAGCTGGGCCGTACCTCTCTTAAAGTGCCAGAGGATTTCTCACACGTGGAGCATAGGTATGCGTTCCAAAATACTAGGAAGGTATTGGTGGGAACTATTTTTTTAATAATTCTATTGACATTTGTAATTATACATATAGTATACAGGATTAGTGTTTATTTTTTATTCAATGGTTACAGTGAATATATTTATTGTCTGTTCGTTGTATTAATTGTATGATATATGTACTAAACACTGTAATATTGTTAATATTACTTATTACTTATTATTAATATTTATCATAATATCATATCTATTAACATATTGTGAAGAATAAGAAAAGATCAACTCAAGGAACAAAGTATATGGAAAATTAAAATAGCAGACTAATAAAGGACGGAAATGGAATTAAAAGATTATGGAAGAAGCATTTCGAGGGTTTGTTGAACGCAGGAACAAGTGATGAAGATGGGGAGGTTAGGAATGAAGAAGAACTAGAGGAGAGGATACTACATGGAATTAACTAGAGAATTGTTAAGAATTGTTTCAGAGAAACAATAGAGAAGACGAGGCAAAGCTAGTTTGACCATGTAAAAATAATGAAAGAGGATTGATTACCTAGAAAAATGGAAGAATTAATTTTAATTAGAAGAAGGCCAAGAAGATAATGTGAGATGAGCTAGAAAGACAAGGAATACAGTGACGGGCAGTACAAGAAGAGTTTTGGAAAGATCGTCCCCGTTGAAGAGGCTTAGTGAACATCATACCCAGCAGTAGTTGGATATGTATGTATGTAATATTGTATTGATAATTGTATGCATTGTATGAATAGATTCATTGTAATTATCGGAATAAAATTTAAAAATAAACTTACCAATGTCCTAAAGATTTCATCACAATGCTTATAAGTTATATATCTGATTGTTTACCCCTTAATATATGTGCCCTTATATACCATTTGCTATTTTTTTTTATCGTTAAAGGCGTTTTGTATTGAGTTTATTTTGTAAAACATTTCTTATTTCAAAAATATGAACTTAGATAATCTTATTTTCTTGTCTGACTTCTGCCATTGTCAGGATAGAATTGAACTTACAATTTCTGGTCTTTCAAATTTATACGATAAGGAATGATAATGAATTGTAGTCCTAGGTTCTACATTCCAAATCACATAGGGATCACAGACAAAAAATGGCTTGTCCTTTTATATAATTTTTTTTATTTTTTTACTTTTTATTTTGAATAATTGCACGCTGCCTCACTCAAGGGCAATGAGTAATTTAGATGACAAAGTAATACACAATATGTAAAATTATATAAAATAAAATAAAAAACAAAATAAAGTAATCAATTTAAAATAAACAGCCCCTAAGTATACAAGAACTAAACAAAAAAAAAAATGTATATAAAAGAAATAAATAAAATATGATAATATAATATATGATAATTGTTGAAACTAAATAAATACAAAATAAAAAAATAAATACAAATTGAATAAATAATAATAAAAATTAAAGAAGAAAAGAAAAGAACCATAAATACAATCATACTCTATATACCATATTTAAAAACATTCCGAGAAACACCCCTTCCCCGCATTTGGATGGCAAACTGGGCTCAGAGAGTTTCCAGAGCCGTTTTTTCAGCCGCGTCACTAGCAGAATCCAGTGGATGTTGAGAGATGGCACATTCACACAGGACTGGTGTTAAGAAGCTGGTCATTGCCAGAACTCCAATAATAAATATTTACAATAAGTCTCGGGGCCATTGCCATTTTAATCTGCGAGGCGGGTTATATGGATGCGTGGAACTGGATAATGAATGAGCAAGAGGGTTGGGATGGTTGGAAACGTTTTGATAGAATTTGGAGACCTTATATATAATAGTATAAATTCAAACTAAAAGTTTTTGTTGATTTCAAATTCAGATTATCTAGATCTGTTCGTTACTGACTGATGGGTGATATTTCAAAGGGAAATTTTAAATAATAAATAGACATCGATAATACTGTAATCAATTTTCATACCTGCGCGGTCTGGGCATGTAAGTAAGAGTGGAAATAAAGGAAGACGGTTATATCTCTGCTGAAAACGTAATCCGACAGTATCTAAAACTGCGGAACTTGTTATTTAAATGGACTAGTAAGTCATCATGGCTTGTACAATTAAAACTGCGTCTCCTATCATGTTTTTTAGCATCCCTTGCTGGGTCGGTGCGTGCTACGTGACTATGAGAACGCACCGTGGTCTTGGTATGAACTGGCTCAGTGGTGTGTAAATAATGCGAGATTCGACAACCTGTTGATGTTTGCACAATCATTTCCGCTCCACACCTTTCATATTGGAACGTATCGGTATTAGCAGTAGTCCGCCACACCTCACTAAAATTTAATTTCATTATATTGGTCTCCTTAAGCTGGAAAGAGACCTATGAATTTATTTAATAATTATTAAAAATAAATTAAAACAAAATATTTTCTTTTCAAGGAATTTTTCAAGGAACATTAAGAAATTTTATTATTTTGTATGGTTCACTAATAAGTTATTTATTGCACATTATTTTATTTTTAATTTATTATTTTTAATAATGTATACTATCGATGAAACATTAATATCTTTAATATTTATACTATTATAAGTATAATGTTTATTATTTAAAGTGGTCAATAAATAAAGATGAATTCTCGGACTGGGCTACCAAAGAAAGTGGTACTGGTCCGCAGAGTTGGGCAAAATCTATTCATTAACATTTCACAACTAATTTCATGGAATAAATCACTTAATTTAATAATGAATAAATTTTTCAAACTATTTCTCAAATAGTCATTAGTTTACTAAAAACCAACTGAAATATTTAATCATTATTGTTGATTAACTGATTCCAAGTAGCTATAATATATTATTCCTATAATAATAGCTATAGTATTTAGCTATAATTAATTATTCCAAACTCTAGTGACCCGATGGTGCACCTATTGTTGTGCGGACGGAGTTTTTAAATACTTTAGTTTTGATATGTTCATTGAAAGATAGCAAACAGTAATTTTATCTAAACCAATCCAAGCCTTTTAACATATTTTTCCCACATATGTTTTCAGTATGTGTTAAACCTCAATATAGTGGATAAGTCTTGTACTTGAGGCTATCAAATTTTACCTGTCTGTGATAAATTCTGTTACCTTTGGTTGGTCGAGTGTTTTGTAAATTATGAGTCATTTGCACTTTTTTTTTAGTTGTATTAACAATCAGTTTTTTAATACCTCGTTCTGAAACTGTTCTAGTCATATTCTTGTTTTCTTGATGTTTGCCAGCATCGGAGCTCCACAGAGGAGAGAACATTTCTTAGCAAACATCTGTATATTTGATTAGAGACGGAGTTATCTCATAATACATAATTAAGTCTATATGGCTTGGTTCTCACCGTCTTTAGTTCCCGATTGCAGTGATTAGATAGTGTGAAGTGATAGTAAAGGGTGACATCGAATTACACTACATTACTGCAGACATATTTGCTCTATCTGCTTGCTTAGTATTCCTATAAGCTTAGAATTTAGGAAGAGAACTCTTTTTTTTTAATTTATAATAAAGCTATTATTTATTATTTTTTCTTAGCCTTAATTATTATTATTACTATCAAGCGTAGGATTCCATTCATATTTGTTGGATCCTTTAGTTTAATGTAGTATAATTTATTTCAATAGGTTTTTCACGAGGTCGATTTAATAATAAAATATACTGTTATATAAAAGAACACGTAATTTTTCGTTTGTGATGACTAACTGGGAAAACTACTGAACCAATCTGAACCAAATTTAAAATAAATCATCTTCATAGTTCAAGAAAGGTTTAACAATAATAAAATTTACATATTTTAATTAAATTATTATTAAAAATGAGACAAATATGAAGTTTGAAAATGAACGTATAGGTGGCAATCGCCAATCAGGAGAGGTTACAAAGATATGCTGTTGTGTAGAGGTAAAAATTGCTAAATTCAATTGAATTGTTATCAAACAAGCTATAAATATGTGCAACAGATTTTGCGATGGTAAAACTATTGAACCCATCAGTACCAAATTGTAGTAACATCATTTTCATGATTCTAAGGCTTACCAATAATAAAAATTGAAATGTGCAGTGTTGAGTGGCAGAAACTAGGTTTCCTGTCATAAAATTATATGGCAATAAAATTAAATCTGTCGAATAAAAATGATTACCAAATAAAAATGTCGATCCTTCGCTTTTTGATATTTTGTGCTAAAATCTGAATCACGGGCGTTTTGTTGTAAGCAATGATGATGCAGTTTATTCGTTAAACCAATAGTTTCTTCTTAGTCTCTGTCAATGTGGATTACTAACACATAGGATTTTTTTTTCTTCATTTATTGATATTTGCAACTGTACAACATAATATACATCAAGTAAATACGTTGATAGTGAATACAATGGCATGTAAATAACTTGTGAAGAACTACTCACTAGTAGCACTTCAATAAAATCTACATTGAAAGGTCTCTAGGCCATCGTCTTTTCAGAGAATTATCGGGAATGGAGTGGGAAGCAAGTTGGGAGAATAGTGAATTGGAGTGGTTATGGAGCTTACTATGGAAGGATAGGTAACAGGTTTGGGTTAAATCAGCAACATATGGAACATCAAGATCTTTATAGATAAGTTTATTAGTCAAAAAGTAAGGAGCTTCTAGGATTTTTCTAAGGATTTTGGATTGTAAGGATTGAATACGAGATGAATTTGGGTGGTTTAGTGGAGCCCCAAAACTCAACACCGTACGTCCAAATAGGTCTAATCACAGTCTTGTAAATGACTCTTTTGTAATTAATTGAGAGCTTTGAACGTGTGTCTAGTAAATGTTGAAGTAGTCTTTGTAATATGTAATTATATAATGTAATTACTAATAGTTATTTACATAGCATATTTACTTAATGATATGTAAATATGTCATTTTATGAACCGGCCTTGATAATGTTTGACTGGTGGATTTTCAATTTTCGTTTAATTGTTTTAATTTTAATTACTAATTTGAATTCAATTTTTTTTTTAATGAGATTTTCGAGCATCTATCTAAAGAAGCAAATCTGATCTTGTGGTTTTTGTCTCTGCAAATAAATTTTGAACAGATTTTCTCTGTTAAGAATTAATAGGATCGATTTAGAAGAATATTAATTCTCATTTGACAATCAAGTGATGGAAAACTAATGTCTATAATTACTCAAAAAATTTGAATTCTTCCTCAAGATCATTATTTGGGATCTTTTGGATTTTTATATGGATTTTATTGCTACCCAATTGAGGCAGGTGTTCCACAAGGTAGCGTTCTTGGTCCAGTCCTATATATCGTGTATATTGCAGAAATCCCTACCACTCCCGATACTTTCCTAGCAACATTTGTTTATATTTGTACTTCACGATTTATTTAATTTTATTTTTTTAAATATTAATATCTTATATTGTTAGTGGATTTTTATTCTCTTTTTTATTTTATTTAATTATACGTAGTGTATGAATGGATTCTTTGTCATCCAAATTATTCATTGCCCTTTAAGAGGCAGCTTGTAATATTTATTCAATAAAACTTAAAAAGAAAAAAGAAAGTATTTTATCTGTTGAGCTTGCTAATAATTGGTACAAAGCTCAGGGCGACATCTTACGGTAAAAATTATATGTTTATCAATTATTATTGGCATTTCTGTTTCTCATTTATTATGGCATTATTATTACTATATAGTTTTTTCCAACTGTGAATAGGTATTCATAGAATATTCACTTACCTTTTTTATTCGACTACAACCGTGAAATCTATTAATAGTTAACCAATGATTAAAGTTTAGTTTTTCCTTTAAATCTCGGCAAATTTACTGATAAAATAATATCAGTTCATAATATTATTTATAAATAAATAAATAGCTTGTGAAAATGAGAGATATTTCCATGTGAATTGGCAGTGTACTTCCGAAGTGCTAACAAGGGGACTTGGAAATTCTCAACTTGCTCTATCTGGAGAAACTCACGAAGCAGCGCTTAGAACTCGTCCCTTAAATTTCTTTGCCCTCTCTCTCTCTCTAACTTTCATGGAACGAAGAATGGACTTTATTTTTTAAATGCTTTGCTTGATATCATACTTGTATGCATTGCAAGAGCTATTTAGTGATATTATGAATTAAATGTTTATAATGAGTAATATGTCATGAAAATTTTTTTTCAGTTTCAATGACTTTATATGTATGTACAAACAACATACATATACCTATTAGTAAAAATATGCGTAATGATTTCTACTCAAATTTCGTGTTCATTTTTCTCATTTACATTAAGGTAATTGGAATGATAACCTCAATAAGTTGATGTTCAATATGTCGACCTATTTTTCAGAGTCCCTTGAAGATCGACTTATCGAAAGTTGACTGTATTAACAAAAATACACATACACACACACAAACACACACACACACACACACACACACACACACACACACACACACACACACACACACACACACACACACACACACAGTGTTTTAGAGACTGTTTTCAAGAGATTTAATTATTCACTTATTCCTGGGAAAAACGGACGTCCAAAAAATGTAAAAGCTATTTTTTTTTACAAAATAGAAGCTTCCAATTTCCAATATCTACATCATGTTTTTAATAGGATAATGTGCCCGTCTGTATAAAATTTTCCTTTTAATTACCGAATTACGTTTCTATTAACGCATTGTAAGATACAGTATCAAAACCTTTTTAAAATAAAGCTATCCTAGTTTTATCGAAATATAAAATTCATTAAAATGTTTTTTGCAAACACAGTTTTAAAAAACAACTTGATTGACGAAAATTCTATCCCTGCAATTATGTTCCATGTAAAGCTAAAATTTTCAAAATGGCGAAATATATGAGATAAGACTTATATATAGGATGTCCAACTTCCTACTTTGTATCAATTTAAGAATAAGGGTTGACCAACTATTCGATTATTTCTATAAAGGTAAATTATTTTTACTAAAGAATTTCATTTCATATGTTTATATGATTATATATTATGCTCATACTTTGGCAAATATGAGAAGTCAATTACAAACCATATGTCGCACAGTGGGCTAAAAGGTTAAAAGGCAGAATTTTGCAAAAAACAATCCGTTTATTGGAAAAAAAAAAAAAAAAAAAAAAAAATCAAATTGAGAATAAATACTAATAATATAACAAATAAACTTTTTTTATTTACAATTTATTGAAATTTACAACTTTATAAATATACATTAAGTAAATGTGCTAAATACGCTTACAATAACATGTTAAAACTTGAAAAGAACTACTCATCAGTAGCACTTCAATAAAAATCTACACAAGAAGATCTCTAGGACAGCTTCTTTTCAGACGCCCCGGAGGATTATCGGGAATTGAGAGGGAAGAAAGTTGAGAAACTAGTGGATTTAAGTGGTTAAGGAGCTTACTATGAAAGGATTGGTATCTGGTTTGGGCTAAATCAGCAACATATGGAACATTAAGATCTTTATGGATAAGTTTATTGGTGACAAAATAAGAAGCATTTAGGATTTTTTGAAGGATTTTGGATTGTAAGGATTGGATACGGGATGAATTGGATGGTTTAGTAGAGCCCCAAAGCTCAACTCCGTAAGTCCATATTGGCCTAATGACTGTTATGCAAATGAGTCTTTTGTAATTAATTGGGAGCTTTGAACGTTGGTCCAGTAAATGTTGAAGTAGCCTGTTAAGACGAGCTGTTTCTTGTCGTTTTAGTCTTATATGTGGATTCCAAGTAAGACGTGTGTCCAAGTGGAGTCCTAGGTAGCGGATCTGTTTAACTGGCATTAGTGGAATATCTCTAAAGGATACTGTAGGAGAGGAGGTCGTAGGTTTACGACGAAGGGTAAAGGTTATTTAACATATAAACTTAAATATAAAAAAGTTTTTCAAAAACAATTTAAAAAAATTAATTAACAACTCTAACGTTTCTGCACTAACTGGAATAAAAAATTTCTTGGTTCGGGTCGCTTAGCGGAAATATATGTATATATATATGATTCTAAAACTTTTAGGTAAAAATTTTCATACAATTACTATATGCAAGATATGCAGAAGAATTTATAGAGATAATTTATCCGATACATCACGGAATTAATAATATAAACTCCTTAGCGCGGGTTAACGGTTCTATATCTTCAACTTAAAAAAAAAAAAATTCTTTTTAGTTAAAAGAAATAGGTTCTAGTTCTTTGGCTATTCAACATTCAAACACAGTACAAATTAACGCCTGTGTCGAATGTTGGATTTTGGATTTTTACCGCGTTTACCCGCATAACTTCGTTTAAAGTCCTATGGCACCTATGTTTTAGGGCACTGGGTTTACTAACGGCTTTATTGTTTGCTATTATTTAATAGATAGGTATGGTCAAAAGCAAATGATTAATTCATGGAATTAATAATTTAAATATATCTTGAAGGTTATTAAAATATTTCCGTTCATACTTTCACAATTCTTTGACCGGGTATTTTTTTCTTCAGTATGTTGATTGTTGACAGATACAATACGTGTATATATCTACACCAGCAGAAGTAAACTTAGTAGAAATCATGATGGTCCTGCTTAAGGAATTGAGTGTAAAGGAACAATGACAGCTGTTCAAAGGAGGAAGATAAGCAACACACGTGACGACCGTGCAGTGATATATCAATTTAAGATATTGAATGCCTGACACATGAAACTCCACGTGCCCCTTAACGTGTTGACAATTTCCGAGCTCTGATTATGTAAGATACGATGGAGTTCTTGCTGGGAGAACATTTCGATCTGCTGTTTTCATTAATTCTTCATTTAATAATACACTATTCTCTACATTGTGTTGTAGAACATGATTTTAGAAAATACATTATACTATAGGATTTAATAATGCGTTAGAAATATTATTACCCATCTAATAGAAGATATAATGAACACAAGGGAGAGATATAACCCTTTTTATTTATAAACCTTTATAATTTTTTAATAAATACGGCTCGTTTTTGTTTAATTAATGAACTTATTCTCATTAGCTTTCTCATGAACATTTTTCAGTATCTTATTGTCAACTATTAATATACACAGATTAGTTCCGGATATTACAAGCATACCAAAACCAAGGAGATTATAAAACAATACAGACAAAAGTATTACTTAACTTTTTATTATAAGTATTGTTTTTTGTTGATAATTTAATCACATATATTCTTGAGGAACTAAATGATTAAAAAAGTAATATGTAGTTCTGGGAATTGTATGTCCTCGCTCACCTCAAGGATATATGTATACCCATAAAATTTTTTATAAAGGTAGGAGAAAGCTTTTGAAATTTTGCTATTATTATATGGGAATCTATCACAGCATTCTTAGAATAGTTTTTACCAAGCTTCTGATCTCGAGTTTGGAATTTAGAAACTTTTTAGTGTTTTTTGCTCTTTTCTGAAATTTTCATAAGAATGATAATAATTCCTTCAGTACATGTTTCTTTGTTGTGATAAATTAGTTCTTTTTGGCAGTTCATTGATATTAATTAAAACTAGCTTATAAATGTAATTAATTATTTAGAGCTGGGTTCTGTAAAATCCATCGAAATTTCCTTTTCTGTAATTATTTTTAAAGCTGAGAGAGTTTCAATCTGATATATTTTTTTATTTGTTGATATGTTTGTAGTATAATTACAAATAATATTAATTCTGATATACAAAAAATATATAAACCCTAAAACTTTTAGGAATAAAAAAAACAACGTATTTTTTGAAACAATATCACTGATGGACCTGGAGATAAAAATCTGAAATTAACACAAATTGTAGTCTTATGTATATGTTTCAAGAAAATATAAATACATATTTGTATATAAAAACTGCAATTGTGTGTAAGTTTCAGATTTTTATCTCCAGATCCATCACAGCTATTAAAGGAAACATTACGATTTTTCGAAAAATATGATGTCTTGAAAAGTCATATAAACTCTAGGGTTATTATATTATAATTCATATTATTTGTTTTTATACTTTAACATACCAACAAATAAAACAAATTAGAAGATACTCTTTTTTCTCCTTGAAAAAATACTACATGTAAAATTCTGATGGATTTAACATTCAATTTATTTTGTTTTCATATAGAATGAGAAATGTGAGGTAAATAACCAATGAAACCTTTATTTTTTGCTAAATCATCAAGACGGTTTTTTGTTTTATCCTTCTAAAACAAAACTTTAAAACTTATCTATCCAATATCGATCTGAACTGATATTTCGTTGTTTTCAGGTATTGTAACTTTTTTCTAAGTAAAGAAAATGATATTTTATTTTTCATTATGGATCATTGTTGTAAGAAAAATGTGCGATTTTCAAAAAATATGATTTTTTTTTTTATTCATTTAAATTTGGGGCTTTCATAATACAATTAATATTATTTGTGGTTTAACTACCTGCATATATAATTAAATAAAAATATATCGAATTGTAATTGGCTCAAAAAAAAAATGATACAAAGTGAAATTTCGATGGAATTTACATTTAATTTGTCCTGTGACGATCTTAAAGAATAAAGAAAAATAGGTGAATAAACTACAGAAAATTTACTTTTCTTACAAGTTCGTTTTTTGTTCTATTCTTTTTCGACAAATACTTTCAAAGTTGTTATTGTAAGCCATTACTTTCGCAAAATTAGGCGTGTGCAGTGAAACAATAATGGTCACTATAAATAACCTTAGTTGAAATTAAAAAAAAAAAAAAAAAAAAAAAAAATGTTTTTTAAGTGTTAGGATATAGGAAAAACAAATTGTAAAGTTATATAATTTTTATAAACGGTTAAGTAACCAATTTTTTTTTTTGTTTTGGATCTCATTTAATGTAATGACCTTCTTGCAACATTATATTATTTGAAGAGTATTTTTTTTTCTCGTAATTTATAAATACTATCGTTGAGTGAGATGATGTACATTAACTTCGAATTTACTTATTTTATTTTTAATTTTCCTATATCGTTCATTCTTTATTATCGTTATAATTGTTATATCCCCAAATTTTTTTTTCTCATTCTAAATTTGATATAAAAAATAGTTTGTTAAAAAAAGAAAATGTATTATTGTTCTAAAAGGACTTTTAATCAGAAGGACTCACATTTTAATGAAGATTAAACATTTCCCTTGCCCTCGTGAGATTCAGGAAAAAAAAAAAAAAAAAAAAAAAAAAAAAAAGGAGGTTACCTCGTCTACCTCAGTGCACGCGGGAATTCCAGCAGCAATAATGACTGGAATTTTCATATTTATTTTTTTATCTCTTATTCCGGAGACAAGACTTTTTATTTGAAACATTAATTAAACAATAAAGATAATAATGGCGCTAATCATTTATCCTATATACACGAAAATAAAATTATTGTTTAATATTTTGAATAGTAATATTCTCAAAGCAGATATTTCATCTTTTGTTTCGGAAATTCCAGCAAAATTAGCTAAGATTTTTCAACTTTTTCTCCCTTATATTTTTCTTATTTTCGCAATATTGTTTGACTTGCGAAATATGGTGTAGGATCTGCAAGGAATTCTTATAAGGACTTATTATTGTAGGTATTAAATTGAAATGAACATATGTTAAAATGAAAAAAGAAATAAGAATAAATAAATGAAAAATATTGACAAACGAACATATAAAAATAGAAATGAACACTTTGGCTTGATGAACAAACTATTTGTACGCCAATAAACAGAAACAAACAACTTATTCTAAATTGATTCCCATTCAAGCAGTCGTCATAGTTTCTTATATAGTTACATACAAATATATTTTTTATATATATACATATATATATATATATATATATATATATATATATATATATATATATATATATAGAGAGAGAGAGAGAGAGAGAGAGAGAGAGAGAGTCAGAGAGAATTACTTAAAAAGAATTTTATAATAAATAAACTTAAAATTTCCTACAATTTTTTTTTTTTTTAAAGTTTTTTTAATACTAAGTATTTTTTAAAAACAATTTTATTGAGTTTTTTAAAGATAATTAATTGAAAGCAAGTTTATTAAGTTTTTTTAATAATTAATTTAAAACAATTGCAAAATGAAATGCCTTATATTTCCTACAGATTATTTAAACAATTTTTTTTTTTTATATTTTATATAATTAACTAATTGTAAAAAATGCGAACTAATAATTTTCTAATCTTTAACCTTAAATTTAAACATCTTATACAAACCTTTTGTACATTTATTGTAGTACGAAAAAAAAAATGAAATAGTTACAAAACAATACCAATATTTTTTTCTAATTGAATGGTTTATTTTACAGAAGTAATTTACGTTGAACTAGATAATTAGTGTATGCAGTAAAGGAAATGCATGTTAATAGCTTTAATTTATCGTGTTGAAGTTTAGACCTCTAAGGCCAGAAAAAAGAAAAGAACTTTAAAGAAGATAAAAGGAAAACAGTATGCAAATTAAATAATATAAGGTAAAAAATAATAAACACTTTTTAAGGTATAAAATATAATAATAATAATCATAATAATATATTTTTAAAAAATATCGTACCTAATAATAATAATATATAAAAAAAGAAAATAAACGCAGACTGAAATTCTATGGACACATACGCACCCAGACTACCCGAACACAGACACCCTTCAGGTCCTGAATGCAACAATAAACCTTAAAACAATAGCATGGAGCACACAAGTGAAGAAAGACCTAGAAAATGCAAAAACAAACCCAGAAGAAGCTCTAGACATAAATACTTGCGGAAGAAAGGTGAATGCGTGGGAAGTACAGCCGGAAACCGGAATAAAGAAGACTGGAAGAGCTTGGTCGGAGGATAGAAGGAGCATGGAGAGAAAATGAAGATCATTTGGCCACGTCGTAAGGAGAAAGGAACCACAAGACCTTCACGTGATCTATCTCGGTCCAGATCGTGCCTAATAATAATAATATAAAAAAATAAAAATAAAATAAAAAAGGTACAAGGAAATTGAACAACTTTCTTATATTAAGTGATAAGAAAAAGAAGAATGAGTTCTTACGGTCACATATTTCATATAGAATAAATGAAAATTTATTCTACTGACTGAACATGTTAATCGACTTTTTCAACAACAGAAAAACGAAATGTAACTGGTTCAGGCAAGTTCAACTTGATTGTAATAAATTTAATATTACAGAAAATATAATAAAAAATACTGTACAATTAAGAAAATTGTAGAAAGATGAAAATAAAGTATTTCAAGAACGACCTCAAGCTAGGAGAGGCACTGTAGTATCAGAAGAGAGAAGAAAGGCAACATCGGAGAGAATGGAGTATTGGAAGAAGTACAAAGAAGCATATGAGAAAAAATAATTGATTCAACGTACCCTAAAATGGGTGATACAAAAAAAATAATATAAAAATTAATATATAATATACGATTAGTTAAAACTGAAGCGTAAATAGTATAGTTAATTAAAAAGTACGTGGTTAGTAAAAGAAAAAAAAGAGAATTATATCCATAAATGAGCCTAAGATTTCAAGGAGAAGGGAAATAAGAAAAATGGCAAATAAAATAAATTATTAGGAAGTCAAAGTTATCATAAAAATATAAGTTAAATAAATTACGCTAATTTATAAGAGCTCTATGTTTATTTTTCTTCAAGCTCTGATGTGGGCTTACAATGTAAGCCAAAACGTTGGTACAAAGTAAAACTATTTATTCGTGCTGCATTGAGTGCATACCCCAATCACCTGCTTCATCATAATTTTTCAACGATTGTTTTTATAAGATAACAATTAGAATGTGCACTAATGTACCGACCTTCCAGTGTTTCCAGTCATTTCTTTGTGTTTATAATTATTTAGTTTAAAGATAAATATTATATTCAAAAAATTATCAACATTGCGGATAAAAATGTTCTTCTATTTGTTATCTGCTTATTATATTTGTTTACAAAAAGAAGAGGAATCGATTAAGTCATTCGATCAAAATATTTCGTTGAGTCACAACTGGCAATATGTTTACTTCAATTTCCTTGTTTACATCTTGATTTTGTTCTTTGTGTGTCAATAACGCATCTCTGAGTCAAGGGCTTGGAGATTCTTTTGCGCCTTTCGATTTATTGAGTTCGTGAAAATCGAGCTCCCCTCACAAAGCAAATTCCTGACACCAAGATAGGATAAATAACCTTTTATTTTGCATTTTGCATTTCCACCTCATTCTACAATCAAGTACCTTTCTCAGTCGGGAAATACGCCCTTATATAGATAATATTTTCATAAGGCGTATGATTTTCAAACTCCTTTACAAACCATAAAGATCTGTAACCCCTCATTGTATAAATGCATATACCGAAGTATTCCCCTTCTGCATTAGTTGTTTGAATTATTAAAGATGATAGAACAAAAAATAAAAATGAATAAAAAAAGACAAACATGTTTAATGATGAAAAAAGCTTTTAATTATCGCTACTTTTATATACCTATGCATACGGCATCAGACGGGTCTGCGAACTTTTATGAGAATTTATAGAATTATTTTCGTCATATAGATTATTTTTTCTTTTAATTCAACTTACCAATGAAAAATTCCGTTACTCAGGCTCTAGAGGTCCTATTCAGTAAACTAGTCAAGACCTCGGGTTTTTAAATTTTATACCATTTCACCGAATTGTACAGTAATTGGTATATTTTTCAACACACCATCTTAGACAATATTTAATATATCATTATTTTTTTATGATTTAATGTAATTAAAAAAAAAATCCCAGGCAAGCTAATCCGCCTCGTGAAGTTGACAATGGGGGAGGTGAGGAGTCATGTGCAAATCCAAGCTGACCTCTCGCTGAATACTCTTCTGACAGGAAATGATTCAGGGTGATAGCTTCTTGGCCTGTCTTCTTTTCAACCTTGTGCTGGAGAAAGCTGTTGGGAATCTGGTTTCCAAACAAGCCACATAGTCTTCACCAGTAAATATTTTAGGTTTTGCATATGACCTGTGTATTGTGGCAAGGTCCCGACCAGCATTAGCGGAGACCGCGATTAATCTCATGTATACTGCCAGATCTTTGGGATTGACCATTAATGAAGAAATGATGAAGTACAAGACAACGCGTCAATGATGTATCTCTGGAAATAGGAAAGAGGCTAGTGACAGATAGGGCATATTTCGCTCTACTAAACATATTCCGCAGCAGGCTTGTGACTAGGGGAACGGAACTCTCTATCTAAAACACCCTTCTTTGCCCTGTTCTTACCTATGCTTGGACCATCTCCAAAAGAAATAGAAATGATGCTCTTAGCATCCGAAAGGAATATTCTCTATCGACAAGTAGGCCTAGTGATAGATGGAGGATTAGGAGGAACAGGGAGCTCTACGACCTGTATAAAGATATAGATGTGATCAGGTTTAGAAAGTTGGGGAGACTCAGTTGGGCTGGCACCTAAGTAAGGATGAGATACGATGAGATCCCCAAGAGAGTCATGGACACCGTCTTGAAAACGACACGACGTGGTGGTAGGCCAAGATTAAGATGGATCGATGGCGTGGCAGTGGATGCACGAAGCCTGTTAGGAATCAAGAGCTGTAGATCGGCTGTAAAGGATCGAGCTGAATGGTGCCGGCTCATTGAGTAAGCCAGGACCTACCTAAGGTTGTAGCGCCACGTAGAAGAAGAACAATGTAATTAAAACTACTTATCTTTTATTCTGAGTACAATAATGGATGGTAAATTAAAATTTGTTTTTTTGTATCGTAACCCCTTATTTCATTATTTGCTAATGTTATACTAAATTTATCAAACTATTATATATTAAACAATAACATTTCTTAAAGGATTAGATTATCAATTGACTAAGGGTCTTAGAATTTGTGAGGCGACTATTTGAATCAGGCCTAGGCTAGTAGAAATTTGTTTTGTGATGGGCCCACTGAATGAATTTTGGCCTCCCCAGTTTAGAATAAGTATTGTTGGATAACTTGTACTAAGGTCGTTAACACCAACAAACTACAACAAGACACGATGGATAAAAACATTGAATTGTTACAAAATTATTTTCTACTGACGTAAGTTTGTTAGGATTATCAGAGTCATAGTTCGTTATTGTATTTAATTCTCTCAATATTTAAAACCAAACCCTTCTGTTGTGCGGATATTCATTTCCAATTTACAGTATTTTAAACACGAATCTAAAGAAAATACTAGCTGTCTCAAAAACATTAGACAACTTTAATTGACTGTGGAAAAAAAATTTTTCAAAAAAAATTTTCTCACATTTTAAGGACCTCTGGGGAGAGTATTGGTTTGCAAAGGAAATTAATGCGTTTGGTATTTACATTTTTGAGATTTAGGGAAAATAAAGGATTGCAATGTAGCTCAAGCTTAGTTCGAGAAGTACTTTTTTTATTTAAGTTTTGAAATCATAAATACCTAGAAATAATTATTTAATACATTCAACGAGGGAAGAGATTTTTACAAGGGAAAGACGAGATAAATGCTCTTCAAAGAACCGCTCTAACCGCACTTGGTTTTTTTTTTCCCTTTTGACAAGGCTATGATTGTCCTGCTCCTGACAGTTACATCCATTTGTTCCTTTCATTTCTTTATTATCTGCCAGGTCAGGTGTGAAATCACGTTTCATTTTTATTTTGAATATATTCCCGGTTTCGTTTTACAATATATTCACCAGGCTTGTTCGGTTTTTTCGTCACAAAATTTTCTTTTGAAATCCATTTTGTAAAAGTTATTTATTTATTTTTTCAAAATTTAAATAATAATCAAATATGTAAAAATAAAACAAATAAATTTATAGAGGAAAATATGTAAATGTGGACAACCTCTGTTGTTTTTGATTTAAAGATCCTTTCAATATAAACAATTCTAGATTTTTGCTTATTTAATTTTAAAAACGAGGATTTACAAAAATCATTTAAAATAGCACCAGAAAAATTGGAGTGTAGATATAGGCCCTCTTCAAAAAAGTGACCAAAAATAGTTCAAAACAGGATAAAACAATTTGAAACGGTAGAAAAATTATTTATTACAGGAAAAAAATTTACAAAATTCGCAGTCATAACTCTTTTAGCCCCGGCACGATCTACATTCACACATTACGGAACATTTTACACATAACTCTCTCTGAGTGTCGTCAGAGAACTTTTCATCACGAAAGATATAAGTTGTGATCTCTATCAAGAGATATGTCAAAGTTCCGGGGAAAATTAGGGTCCATATTTACACGAAGAATGGGTGCCCATATTTACAATAAACCCACCCAAGAATGATGGCCACTATCATTATTGTGTAACTTATTTAAAATAAACATAGAAACATGAAACATAGATTCACATGCCTTTCAAAAGTTTACTGTCCAGAATGAACACTAATTTAAATAATAACTCAAGCTGTATCCCATACTTGTTGAAAGAATAGTTCCAACTGTTCATTGCTATGTTTTATTAGCAAATGGCTCCATAGACAGTCTTCGCCGCTAGTCTTCAATATATCTCTTAGCCAGTAGAGAGGGGTGCTCATATTTGCACTAGTGCCCGTTTTTACATACTTTCTTCTATATAGAAAAAGATAAAAAACAAACAAACAAAAATGTATATACACATAGTTTTGTATATTCCATTAATATACCATTTGTGGTTGAATACCAGTTAAATTTTCAAAATTCATGAATATCTTTAAAATCATCGAAATCCAGTAGTCCAATCTCTATCCAGTTAAAAATATATTTGCAATTCTCATCGTAGGATAAAAAAACAGTGGCCTCGAGGTCTATTATAAAATAAGACATTAAGCTATGGCCAGCTACTAACCCTGCCCTGAAATAAGTGACTGCACTATAGCACCCTCACTCAGCCTCCATTGGGTTTTACATCAGTTACGCGCTGAGAAGACAGTGTGGAATCTCTTAGACCTGTCATATATGTGGGTCAGGTTGAGTTAAGGGATCCTTAGGCTGAGTGTGTATTTTGATTATAAAGTGTAATAGTTTATCTAACATTTATGATTACATTTTAAACTTTTATGATTTAAATATCAACTTTTATTTTATTTTATTTTTTTTTACTATATCTATTGTTTTCTTAATATATTTATTCCATTTTATATAGTGTTTATATTATTAACTCTTTTTTTTCAATGGTTTTATAATAATGCAAAATATTTATTAGACTACAAATATAAAGGGTTAGTAAATTTCTATTAAAAAAATAGGAATTTATTTTAAATTGTACAAAATTTACAGAATATATAGAATAACACACACTCACGCATTTAATAATTGTTTTACAAGGACTGATTAGTTTGTGTGTGTGTATGTTAGCAAGGTCTAGGAGTCAATCTTAATATTTAATAATGGGTTTTTGCTGTAATCACGAAAAAGTTCAATCGGGATAATAAATTTAAGGAAAATTGGAAAACGAATATTTACAAAGTGTTAAAAAATAAGCAAATAATATTATAATTGATTTATTATCCTACGAGTTGGTTGAAAATGTCTTTTTCATTTTTATTTTTATTCAGTTTTTCCAAATATTTTCCCCTCATGTATAAAATATTTTTTATTTTTATATCGTGTTTTTTATTTTATTTTTTTGTCTTCACAAGTCACATATTTATTTTGTCGCGTTTGTTTATGACTGCCCGGGGCTGTTATAAGGCTCCCCCTTATTTTGTTGGTTTTGGCTGCTTCCTGCACAGCGTGTACCTCTCGCCACTCGAGGACCTCAGCTCTCAGCTTCCTGGAGTGGCTTCGTAAGGACCAGCCTCCCTAATGAGAGTAACCTCGAGGTGGAAGAAAGTGTTGTTAGCTCCTAGAGGCCTGGAGTATTGTTGTAGCATCTCATTATAAAGGAGGTGGGAGTCCCTGTCAGTGTTGTTGGTCGACTGGAATTCGGAGTATAATGGGATCTGACATAGTTTACAGCTTAGAATAGAGAGTGGGAATTATACAGTTCTGGCAGAATAGAATTCCGTAAATTAATTTTGACTTCCTAAACATCGCCTTGATGATATTACCTTGTAAGGGAACGAGAGGTAGATTTTGGAAGCTTGAAGTGCACTAGTCTAGTTATAACGAAAGATGATACAAAAGACGTGAACTTCTGGCAATTATCATTCCCATTCTTCTTAATATTGTTCTAAGAATTCTAAGGTAGCTTTTGTATGAATATCAGCACTTTCATTGATACTATTGAAAATAAATGAATACCTATTTTTCTGAAAAGCAGAAGTCTGTACTACTAATTTTTATGGAAAGAAAAAAAAAATCCCTAATTGTAAAATAGAAAATATGTTGAAATAACTTTTGACTTACACAAAGTCAAATTAAATAACTAAGTTGAACTTGATTTACAACTAAAGTTCCACAGTTCTAAAAATTTTGTTATTTATTCGAACTGTTCCTTAATTAGAGGTTTCAGAAGTTTCGGAACAGAACACTGTGGGGAAACCAGCAAGTCTAGGAGTACAAAAGTCGTATTCTCCACAAAACCATAAGTTTTGATATCTCATGTCTTCTAAACGTGTTAAATTAAGTAAAATCACAATTAATTATCAGAATATTTAAGATTTTTTCTCATATTATAATTATTTAGAGAAATAAAAATATATAAAAAAATTTAAATATGACCGTAAAATTTTGAAGGTGCTACCAGATTTAATAAAATTTCGCAGTTTTATTAAAAATATATTAGAAATAGAGAAAAAATTCCAAGGAAGTTATTAAGAAAAGTTTGGGTTATTTGGGTCTAGTTTTTGAGTTAAAATAAAACAACACTACTTCTAAGCGATAAACAATGTTTATCTTTAATTTTTTTATAAATGAAATCAATATATTAAAAATAAAACAAAATAAACATTGAAAAAAGTATTTAAACTATCTATTTAATGTATTGATTTTTTTTTCTTTTGATTAATTACATGCTGCCTCACTGTAATATTGAGGACAGTGACTCATTCATTCAATATGTACACTGATATAATATAATTTAAAAGAAATAAAGTAAGAAAATTTAAAATTAACAACCTTTAGAGATACAAGAAATAAAATAATATATACAAGAAATAAGATAAAATGTACAAGAAATAAAATAGAATATAATAAATGATAATATAGAAATAGAGATTGTTGAAACTAATAAATAAAATAAGAATTAATGGATTAATAACAGTTAAAAAAAATAAAATAAACAAAGCAAAATGAACGTTTAAATATTAATATTAACAAACAATGAATTCGATAACTTCTACAAAGGTGATATCCAAGAGAAAAACCGTGCTTTGAATCCAATGTGAATGCCACATCCCACTCCCACCCCGCCAAAACTCCAGTTGTGAATTTTTGTAGTTTTAAGGAACACTCCACTGAACATATATGATTTTTTTTTTTTTTTAATTTTTGTGTGGACTGAAAATTATATAATAAAACAGAAATAATATGTTTTAGCAGTAAATATTTGAAACCATTCTTTCAACTTGTGTGCATGCAGCTTGAGTTATTGTGTAAATTGGTGCTCGTTCAGGACTGTAAACTTTTGAGAGACATGTGAAATAGTTTTCGTTTCATGTTCTTATGTTTATTTTTTTTTCTTTTATTAACAGGAATTTTCAACTGTATTAAAAAAAAATACAGCTAGTAAATATGCGACATTCAATGCAAAATAATGACATGATTAAAACTTGTAGAGGAACTACCCATTAGTAGTACTCGAATGAAATATCTAAAAAAGAAGAAGATCCCGGGGCTATCTTCTTTTCAGAGGCCTCGAAGGATACCCAGGAATGGAATGGGAAGCAAGTTATGCAACAAATGGATTTGGACGAGCAGTGAGTTTATTATGAAAAGAAAGGTTTCTGGTTAGTGCTAAATCAGCGACATATAGGATACTAAGATCGTTGTAGATTAGTTTATTTGTAACAAAGTAAGGAACATTAAGTATTTTTCTAAGGATTTTGGATTGGAGTGAATCGATGCGGTAGGAATTCGATGGTTTGGTGGATCCCCATAACTCTATACAGTAAGTTCAAATAGGTCTGATAATCGTCATATAGATTATTTTTTTGTAATGAATCGGGAAATTTGAACGATTGTCGAGTAAGTGTTGTAGCATGAGGGTTCCAGGTAAGTCTCTTGTCCAGACGAAATCCAAAGTATCGTATTTGTTCCACATTTTTTAGCGGTACTCCATTAAAGGATACAGGAGTACAGGATGAGGTGGTTTCGACGGAGGGTAAAGGTTATTTGCTGGGATTTGCTAGAATTTATCATAACTCTCCAGTTATGACACTATTCTTAAAGGGAAGTGATATGTGACTGGAGTGTCTGGCTTATGTATATTTAAAAATAATTTCACAATGATATCTAGAAAGCGGAGATTTCTAAGAGTTACTTTTTGAAGCACTCCTTTAATCACGCACGCTTTTAGGTTACATGTGATAGTGGCCATCTTTCTTTGGGATCACAACTCGCTTCTTTTGTGATGGAAAAAAGACACTCGGGGCAGTGCATATTTTAAGGAGTTTTGACTGGGAGACATACGGTACGGCAAAAGTACCGAGGGTAGGGCGGGGGGTCCCGGAAAATTTTTCAAAATTAAGTGTCAAATGACGCATTTTTAGGCCGTTTTAAATCTTAATTAACATGGTCCGTGAGGTTTTGAATACCGGGTACTCCTTACTTCAATTAATAATCCCAGGCCCTTTGACAATTAATTTGGTCCACTCTATGACGTATGAACCTATTTTTAAATTGACACCAGGGGCCTATTTCATAAAGATAAAAGTACAACTCTACAGCTACAATTCCTAAAAAACCTTGACATTTGAGCTCCCATTGGTCGGTTTCAAGGTTTTTTTTTAATTGTAGCTGTGGAGTTGAACTCTTTACTATATTTTCTATTTTTTTGAAAAACTGTATTTAAATTGAAATTTTCGCTCCCGTAAAAATTTGCCGGCACCGGCTACGTTCACTGGGCGACACAAGTGTCGCCCAGTTTATATGTTATTTTATGCTATGACTCGGGGAGAGGTGTGGGTAAAATGTTCCCAATCGTGGGAACTTAGATCGTACCGGGGCTGAAAGAGCCAGTTATGATTGCGATTTCTAGAAATAATTTTGTCTTTTGTAATAAATAAAATCTCTACTGTTTCAAATTGTTTTATCCTGTTTTAAACTATTTTTGGTTACTGTTTTGAAGCTTTACACCCCATTTTTTCTGATGCTATTTTGAAAGCTTTTTGGAAATCTTCGTTTTTGAAATGAAATAATTGGTTTAAATAATTGTTTTGTCTTCTCGCAATTAAGAAACTTGTTAAAGCTGTTAACGAAAAACAAACAATTAGATTTTTTCAAGTTAAAAGTAACTTTAAATAAAAGACAATAGAGGGTGCCTATACTTACACCTTTTCCTCGATATGTATTGCTGTAAAAAAAAAAAGAGACATGTGTTATTGAAATTAATTTTCTTTTTTTTTTTTTTAAAAGAATGTAGAGGAAGAAGTGAAGTAGATGTTCTATATTCAGGACTTCAATCTACTCGTATGAATCTGTCCTATTGAAGGGAGCTTGCAAGTTGGCAGTCAATTCGATGCCAATAGACAAAACAGAACAAGCTCAAACACGGGCAATGGAAGAGGAGCCGACTCGATGACAAAGGAACTGTTCGACCCTCCCCTGTAATTCTGTCCTCTTCAGATCGCCGTCTATGAATAGCTATCCCTAGTCCCCCACGGCGGATAATAGCGAGTCCCCGTTATTCAGCCGCTCTCTAATAATTTAGAATCATATCAAGGAGGTCCTAGCAGCACAAGAAGGAATATTATTTAAATATTGTTTGTTTGCTTTTTTAATTGTTATTGAGATGGTGCAAAAATAATGCAGATTTTTATATGTGACTAAATAAAATATTATAATTTTGTGTGGTTTATAATGTTAATTGGTCAAAAATAACCTATATTGTAATGTTCTGAATAGTTTTGCAGAGTATTTCTTCCATTAAAGCCCTCAAATGGTCGTGAAATCAAAAGACCTACTGCAAACTACCGAACCAATCAGAACCAAATGCACATCAGTGTAAGAAAGGTTTAGCAATAATAAAATTTAAGATTTTAAGATTTTCAATTATATTTCTTTAAAAAATCAATAAATATGTGGTGCCTAGTGCAGTTTGATAATCGATCTATAGGTGGCGAGCACCATTCGAGAGGTTACAAAGGTATGATGTTATATAGTGCTAGAAATTTATGATAAAAATTACTTATTTTCCATTTAATTGTTAATAAAAAAAAAACTATAAATACCTATAAACTATAAAGCAATAAACCTTCATAGTTCTAGGAAGGTTTATAATAATAAATTTTACTATAATAATAATTAAAATGTATAGTCTTGAGTGCCAGAAACGAAGTTTGCCAAACTTTTATAGATAGAAATTAAAATCCAGGGATCAATAAAATTATTTCTACTAAATTGGATGTCAAATCCTGCTTTTACGTATTCTTTAAGTGCCTAATCAATGTAGTTTTAACCAGGTTAAAATTACTGCCATGCGTGAAAATATCATTGAAGGAATAAAGCTAAATTCCATACTTCAGCACAAGATTTTTATGGATAAACAAATGAAATTCAATTATTTGTTAAAATAATCTAAGTTCTTTAATTATGAGAGCAGGCGAAGCTAGAGTTATGTTATACTATAAAAAGAGAAAGTAGATGTAGAGTGAGAGGAATCTAAAGTTTAAAAATGTCTATGAATAGGAGTCGGGAAATGAAGGAACGTGATAAAACTTAATTGAGTCGCTAGATAGCAAGTGTTTTGGGTAAGAGCGAGCTCCGGAAAATAAAACTATTTGAATGTTTTATGGAAATTTGCTTGTCAGATATGAGTAGGTATGCAACTCCATAGCATGGTTGAGTCAAAGAGAAAAGAGTATTTTTTGATTGATAATACTTTAATTGAAGTAGGTTTCAACCTTCTTCTAAGATTGTATATAATAAGTAATTTTGTCGCTCATTAAACAAGTTACAATGTCAGGTTTCTGTGTATTAAATTAGATTTTTACAAAAGTTGGGGGAGGCGAGGCATTATTTTAATTTTTTTTTTTTTTATATACAAAACATGGTTAGAGATACAGAATGATTTGAATATCAGAAGTCTAGGTAATCATTTTTGTTCTCAACTATTTAAAAAAATTATTACAAACTGGCTCACTCAAATGTAATAAGTAATATGAATGACATTGGCTCCAATAATACAACATATACAATGAAAATATTTAGAAAATATATGTAAAATGTAGAAGAAAAAAAGTAATTTTATTTTTTATAATGCCGTTCATGTCACCTGTAGAAAAGGTTGCTTACAATATCAAGTAGTGTAACATAACGTTTAGTGGCCCAAAGCAATAGAAATAGAGCACCAACCGGGTGGATTCCTGAAGCAGATATCAAAACGATAGTTAACCAAACATCAGTTTATCGCATTGATACAGTTAAACCAGGTCATCAGTGACCCATTAAAGGCAATCATGACGTTTGATTGGGTCATCTAATTATATCTTGTCCCGTCAATCCAATCTTTGGTAAATTAATATCTCAATTTAGAAACTGATTGTACACATTCAGCGTGCTGTACAACGCAACATGTGAATGTACAAAGAAATAACTACATAAAATACTTAACCAATCGACTGTCATTTTGATTCTAAGAGATATAGATTCACACGCCTGTAGCTGCTATGGCATCTTGGTACTGAGACAGGGGAATCAGATTTCGCTAAAAATATATTGACGAGACAATGATAGAATATAGATAATACTCTTTGATCACTATAACAATATAATAACATAGTTTTCCTTCCTACATAATGAAAAGTCTCTCGAAAGAAAGCAAGAAAACATAATATTTATTCAGTCTCCTAAGAATAACATAAAAGTACAATAAAAAATGTATTATTGCCTGGCTGCGAGAGAGCAACTTCAGTAGGTTATGAGTTATATACTTATAAATATATGATGAGATGAGTGTGAAATAAAACTTAAAAAAAAAGAAATGAAAGGAAGAATGAAACACGTTTGATAACTGTTGAAATACAACTAAACTTTATGATGCGTCTGCCTTTTATACACTTTCACAATGTTTATTTATACTAGTTAGGATTAGTTCTGATACTCTGCTAGTTCGGAAATTGACTTATACAGGGTGAGTATCTCTTAGTGTTAAAAAAAAAAAATGGGTGAAACTAGATAAAAAATGTAGCAAAATGCCGCAGATCTCACCTTTCTATTCCAATCCGTTGCATATATATGATAAATCAAAGAATTTTTTGAGGAAACCACGTTTCTTTTTCATAAAAGTTGTAATATCTCCATTTTGTTTAAATATTTTTCATATTTTGACCACACTTTCGGATTTAGCAATAAATTTTCTATAATAGCTGAGTACGTGTAACCTTGAATTTTACAAACTTAGTATTTAAAGAACAGCTTGATCTTCACATTATTTGGGGAAGTCACAATGTCTCACCGTTTTTTGAAAAAAACTATCCACAAAACATCAAATCTCACTTGGAACTTTAATCAGCTTTCGAATGACATTTTAAACGTAATGATTTTGTTTCAATTTCATGGAGAAACCGAGATTTCAAACGCTTTTGAAACCGAAAAACGTGGTGTTCTCATTTGGCATATAAATCAGTTACTTGTGTAAATAAAACATTATGAAGATCCCTTAATGGAAATGTGAATTTTAAACATAATAAACTCTTCATTGGAATAAAAAGCAAAGAAAAAAATTATTGTTTTAGAGAAAGTAAAGGAAAACTGTCAATAAGGTGACACCAGATCAGAGGATCTTATGTTATTACATTTAATTATTTATTATTATAATTATTTAGGATTTATTTTAATAAATTTTCAATGTAATGTTTAAAATCCAATGATAATGAACATCGAAACCGTTCCATGTGGGGTGTCATGAGTTTATTCATCTTTTTATTGCTGTCGAATAGTGTTGAAAAATTATAGTTTGCCTAACAGATTGAATGATGAGATTACTAAGATTTGTTACAAAATATCCTACGACAACTTCATCACGATATTCCACCTGAAGTGTGACCACCGCTTGGTCGTCGGCAAAGAAAAGGGAGAACAGCATATTTCCGTTAATGCCTATACCTTTTCTCTCCCATCGTGAGCTCCACTCCTTTACTGCCTGTTGTTCATCAATTTTAAACAGCGTCGGTGACATACAGCAACCCTGCTTAAGTCCTTTGGGTGCAGAAAAAGGCTCAGATACACGAGAGCCAAACTTTACTCGATAATCGTCTTCCCTGTAAATGCACATCACTACATGTATTAGGACATTGCTCATACCCGCATTCTTAAGGGCTTTCCACATCTTCCGTCTCGGTACAGTGTCATACGCTTGCTCTAGGTCTATAAAAGCCTACGGAATTATCTGATACAATTGATAGATATATATAAAAATGTTGATTGATGATCGAAACAATATTAAAATTATATCACAGTTGGTTACTAGTTGAGACTATGATGACCATGAGTTGATGAGATTACTGTTCTAACTAAGTTTTATTGAAATACTTGATAAATCTTTACGTTCATCTGTTCCTATTGGTGAACAGTGTACTTAGTGTATTTATATGTTTGATTATTTCCATGATACTTTTACTAAAGCACCCCTCAATCCTATTATACCAATCTTACCTTAAGGCCATCTTAACAGGTTATTGGAGAATGCTCTAAAGAGGGATGGAGAAGTAATTAAGACTATAACTAAACTTAGAGGACAGTGATTGGAGGATAGGCGGCCAATCAAGGGACAGCTGATTCCCCAGGGGAGGAGTTCCCTTGGGTTGCGGAGTGGAATGGACCAACCGCAGACCACAGTCTTGGTGGCTTCTACCAATGATTGTCTGTTATATCACGGTTATAGTTGGCTGCTAATAATCTCTGGAGGGAATATTATTGACTCTACCGAATATTAAACACTTTAATTGATTAGTATTAACAATATATACTAAATATTATATTTAGTATATAAATACTATAAAAAATATATTATCAGTATACTAACAGTTTTCTTTTCAGAGACAGAAGGATGAAACAAAAATTAAAAAGTTAATTTTGAAACTACCTACATATAAACAGTAAAAAAGGATATAAAAATTCAGTTACAACTATAAAATATGGATTATGGTTTAGTTGTATTTTCTTAACAAGAAAAATTAGCAACATTCTATTTTAATTTCGAAACATTCATATTGGGTTGTTTCACATGAAATGTCCGTTTTCAAGGTAAAGGGATTTTAGTAAAAATACAATATGAAAACAATATAATTTTATTCGAAGTATTTACCTTCTTTTTCTACACATTTTTCCCAACGTGACAACTTTTTTATCCCGGATTTGAAAAACTCTGAGCTTTGAAGTGAAACAAAATCTGAAAACGCACTTTTGATTTCAGCATCATTTGCAAAAACTTTTCCTCTGCAGAAGTTGTCTAAATTCCTGAAAAGGTGATAATCTGTTGGAGACAAGTCGGGAGAATATGGTGGGTGCGGAAGAACTTCGTACCCCAGCTCTTTTAATTTATGCATGGTAAGTTTTGAAACGTGGGGTCTAGCGTTGTCGTGTAGGAGTATAGGGCCCTTCCGATTTACCAATCCAGGTTGTTTTTTCAATAATTTTTCGTGCATTTGGCCAATTTCATTGCACTAGGTTGTAGAGGTAATGGTCTCACCTCTCTAATTACAGTTGGAGGTCTTCTTCGGGGCTGGTTTTCCAAGTTGGTATCCCCAGTCGAAAACTTAGCAAACCAACGGCGAATGGTTCGTTCATTTACACTCCCTTCCCCAAACGCCTTACAGATGTTTCTAGCAGCCTCAGCTGCCGAACGACCTAGTTTAAACTCATAAAAAAATATTACAGGAAAATCGCGTGTTTCCATGTTCATATTTGAAGGTATACTAAACAGTGTGTAATTGATTGGGAAGCTAATGTTTATAAAAGAAAAGTAGAGGATTAGTAACTGCTTGATTATGATATGTGAACTTTGGAAGTAAACAACAGAGACTCGCAAAATCCTCTATGTATTTCAAATATTATAAAATCGGACATTTCATGTGAAACAACCCAATAAGATTAGATGAAATTTATTTTGGACACTCAACATCGTGGGTCTTTAGGGTCCTTTTCCACAATATATTTCTTTCCTTCTAGGTTTAGGCAATTTTTTAGATTTTATTGAGTAATTTATATTTTTTATAAAAATAGGGCTATTTTGACCGAAGTTTAGATGTTTAGGTTAATTGGTGAATGTGAACAACCAGTCTCATTCATATTTATAATTAAAACTATTTTAGATTTATGCTTGTATTACACAATTAAAATTTAGTTTAATTCCATGATGAACAAAAAGGAATATAACTTTTCAGTCACTAGTAAAATCAACAAATCAAGAAAAATAAAATAAAATAATTAAAATTTAATTCAAAATGAGTTTTCTTTGCACTTTTGTTCCTTTGCTTATAATAAATTTGTCTCTCTATTCGAGTTATCCTTGTGTGTTTAGTTTGGTAATATCCAGTTTTCCTAGAAAACGAAGTCAGGATTATATTAATAGGCAATTGTAATTTAATAATTTAAGAGCTATAAATAGGTGGAATTATAAAAGCATTTTGTTGGAAAGTGAATTTAAAAAAAAAAGATTTTCGACTCAAAACAAAAAAAAAAAAAGAAAAACTGTAAACATTTAAAAAATACGTCAATTTGATAATTAGAAGGGCTAAATTGAAGAAGACCGACAGAACCAGTAGCCTGTTTTTAGGGGCAACTTTAACAAGGGAAAAATTCCCCCCTCCCTCGTCTTGAAGATAGCGGAATCACTCATAAAGGAATTTGAAGCAGAGTTGTGTGGTTATTATTTATTTAAAGAAACTTTAAAATATTGACAAAAACGGTCGCGCTGCAGTATAAAATGTGTAAAATCTGGATCAAAGAGCCCCATTTACGGTAAACTATTAATAAAGTAATTAACACTAGAAGTGTTCAATCTT
The DNA here is from genome assembly GCA_003667255.2 of Euschistus heros. Lineage (NCBI taxonomy): Eukaryota > Metazoa > Arthropoda > Insecta > Hemiptera > Pentatomidae > Euschistus > Euschistus heros. Next base: position 173,036 of record RCWM02000267.1, read on the forward strand.
GAAAAGAAGATATAGGGCTATGTTTTTTTTTTTTTAAATCATAGAATATGTAGATTATCAAACTCAACACAATTTTTTTTTTATATTAATATTTAGATATTTTTCATACATGAAACCAGAATTCACCTTCGAATTCATAGAATAATTTATATACATAAACTGTTCCAGTTACAATAATAGTTACTAGACACAGTAGCTACTAGACGAGGCTGATATCACACCTCCTGGGCAGGCAATGAGGTGTAGGCTGATCAATAGGCGCCTATCACAGCACACGGGCATTGTCTTCTCAATCATATCGTAAACTTTGAATGACAGCCCGTATCTAAGTTCCTCCCATTATCAATATATTAATACGTGATAATAATTTATTATTAATAATAAGTCAACCATTTAGGTGGTCCCTATATGGAATTATAACAAAGTATCGGAATTTCATCCATCAGAAAATCGTAAATCATGTAATATGAAACTTAAATGTTTAATTGCAAATACCTGTTTCAACAAATATTTTTTAAATTATTATTAAAGTGTTCTTTATGGGTGTTCTTATAGCATCTTTACTCTTTACACATAACCAATTTAAGTGGCAAATTTACTATTTGTCAAAATAATAGTACTTAAATCATATTAAAATGAATAACTATTTTATTGAGAAAGTATTACAATCTGTCTCAATGTGGGCACTAGGTAATATAATGGATCCATTCTCCCAATATGTACAATTAGAAATAATACAAAGAAGAGATAAAAAAAGTTAATAATAAATAAAAAAAAAGTAAAGAATCCCACAATATATAATACAATAAATAATGTGAGGAAAGAGAGAAAAAAAATTAAATAAATAAACAAAGTACCTCTAACTATATATACATAAAGAGAAAAAAAAAACAATATAAATAATCACTAAAATAAATAATAAAGATATAATAAAACTATAATACAGTAAAAATAAAAATATTAAAATTTAATTAAACCTTAAAAATACATTCATACTTTATTTACAATATATATACATCTGAGGGATCCCACAACCAGACTTGTTTCTCCACTTATGGAGGGACAAGCCAAGTCCCAAGAGATCCCAGCGCTTGTGGCGCTAAGTGAGAGCGCTATAATACAGTCACTCAGAGCATGAGTAAGAAGCTGGGCATTACTAGGACTCCATGTCGAATTTTATAATAGATCACGAGGCCACTGCCCTTTTATCCTGCGAGGAGGATTGTAGGGTTTTGTGGAACTGGATAAGGATTGTGCTGGTGGATTAGGATGATGAGAAAGATTTATTTTCTAATGTCGATTGCTGTCTTGGGCTTGATGTCTTATTTTATCTACTGCCAGAAACGTTTGTCAAAAAAATATTTTTCTTTACAATAACTTATTAATCATTGATAATTAGAACTAATGTGAAGTAAATATTATATTGAAATCTTGCGAAATAGACTTACTTTTTATACATTCACTTGGATTCCACCATTTAGGTTTTTGTTTAATTCCGATGTTCTTGGTGCTAATCCAGTTTTAATAAGAACCTTTGAAGGTCGCTAAGTCAATAACGGTCGTTTTGAAAACGCCTGAATAAACGTGTCGAGGAACTCATTTTCAAATATGATGAGTATTTAATTAACATGTTTCAAAGGGGTCTTAGTGCTATAAGAGAATTAGTTTTCGGGAAGATAATCAATTGATTTTACAATACATTTTTACTTACTCATATCACTCCTACTTTTTCTCACGAATAACATAAAAATTTTATGAAAGAAACCTTAACTAACATGTAAGCTTCCTACCTAGGACTAAACTATGATAGAAGTATAATATAATTATGAAGAAAATTACTGCAATTAATATTCCAGTGAATGGTCTTCTAGGAGTTCAAACACATTTTGTTAGGTTACAAACTCTAAAAATGTTAATATAAAATATAGCAATCATTTATAGTAACTTTTGAATAATTTGTGTGTGTAAATTTTATTTTATTAATACCTTATACTTACTTGGCGTTGGGGCTACCGTGATCAGGAAGGCGGTTCCTCCTGGGAGAGGCTCTTCCATTGCACTTCGGTTGGGCTGACCCCTGCGAATACCCCTAATGTGGGTATCTCGAACGCGTAATTTTTGATAGTCGGGACTGCGTTCGCGAGTTCTGCGCCTGCGCCAGATAGCTATAGTTGTGTCTACATCGTCTCTTTCCTATATCATTATTTTATTGTGAATTAATACTACTACAGTAAATACTCAAGATCCGCAACCTGGGACTTCTTCACAAGGAGTTCAAGATGAATCGCCATTTTTTTCTCCAAATCGTTTTGATCTGCTTAAAAACACAGAACCAGAAGAAATGGAAACTATTGTTAATAATAAGATACCACGCCCCCCACCTATCTTCATTAGAAACATAAGGAGCTTTAAAACTCCTCTGTGAACAAATAAATAAAATTACAAGCCCAGAAAGTTATTCATGTACAAGCAGGGCTAATGATACCAAGTTAATCCCTAATACACCTGACACCTACCGCACGATTATCAAATATTTGAGCGAAACAAAAGCTGATTTTCATACATATCAGCTCAAAAATGAAAAATCAGTAAGAATCGTAATTCGGCATCTCCACCACACAACACCTGCTGATATTATAGAACAAGAACTCACTTCCATGGGGTCCAAAGTACGGCAAATCATAAATGTTGTCAAAGATAACAAAAACAATCCTGCAACAGGTAACAAAACACCATTACCATTATTTTTTGTTGACCTTGAGCCGACTCCTGGAGTGGAAAAAATCTTCGAGGTTAAGAGGCTCTACTACACAAATGTTGTAGTAGAGAAACCTTATCCAAAAAGAGACATTGTTCAATGCTACAATTGCCAATCCCACGGACACACTAAGCGCTACTGCCATCATATCCCAAGATGTGTGAGGTGTGGCGATTCACACAAAACCGAAGACTGTAACAAGTCGCGTGATAGTCCAGCCGTATGCGCTCTATGCCACAAGGGCCATCCGGCAAACTATAAAGGTTGCGAAACTTACAAAAAGCTGAAGGCACGATTTCAACCAGCCCAAACTAGCAACGAAGAAACAAGGCCAAGAAGACAGCCCTCTAGACTGGTAAATGAAACCATCTCCTATGCTAATATGATGGGTGGCACGGAGCTAGCTACTGAAACAGGGGCCATGCCACAACCCCAGCCTCATAAAATATATCTTGAATCCCAATATCCTTTCCTTAAGCAAATCCCTCAGTCTCAAACCCAGCTCCCACAAAATCCCATAATCCAACCCAATAAAAATAACATACCTACAATTCCTCATATTCCGCCTCCTCCTAATGCCACTGATATCTCTTCTATCCTTAACTCTTTCCTCTCGGAATTTCGATCCATGATTATACCTCTTATATCACTCCTTACAAATGCATTATCCCACATTATCATCCCAGCCCAAAGAAATCCCTAAATGAAACCTTCCCTATCCATTCTCCTCTGGAATGCGAATGGTATTCGGAATCATACTGACGAGTTGACAGCACTACTACACGACAGTAACATTGATATAGCCCTGATTACTGAAACTCGACTAACTAGTAACAGAACACTCAATATAGCACAATACGAAACCCATCGGACGGATCACCCGGACGGGAAAGCTCATGGTGGCACTGCCGTCATCATCCATCATTCCCTCTCTCATTACTTACTACCTTTACCGAATCATAGCTTCCTACAAACAACTGCAGTTGTTATCAAAACCTTCCCTTTCCCTCTTACAATAGCTGCAGCTTATTGTCCTCCTGGAAAAACAGTCTCCCTCACCCAATTCAGTTCCCTCCTTGATTCACTTGGAAACCACTTCCTTCTAGGTGCAGACCTTAATGCCAAACACCAACAGTGGGGTGCCAGAATCACCAACTCCCGTGGCCGAACTCTACTGTCGGCACTTAATTCCAACCATTGCCACTACATTTCTCCCTGCTCTCCTACCTACTGGCCGACAGATCCCACTCGTAATCCTGACCTCCTTGATTTCTTCATCCACACAGGCCTAGGCACAATTAATCATTCCATTAAACGCCTAGACAACCTCTCCTCTGATCACAGTCCTCTAATCCTAACCCTATCCTTAGCACCGATCCCCAAACTTCCTCCCCCATCATTTATTAGAGGCCCAATTAACTGGTACCTCTTCCGTCAAAAACTAGATGATTCGATTGACCTCAGAGTATCCCTGAAAACACCCCAAGAACTTGATGAAGCAGCCAACTCCTTTACTAATTCAATTCAGCAAGCAGCTTGGAATGCATCTTTTCCTCAACCTTCCTATATCAACCGTATAAAAAATCCTTTGCCACAAGAACTAATAGACCTCATCCAAACTAAACGTCATTATAGATCCCTATGGCAAAGATCCAGGCATCCTGATGATCGGAGATTATATAATCACTATACCAAAATAGTTAAAAAGAAATTGTCCTCCTTTAGATCCCAATCTTACAACTCCTATCTTTCCTCTCTCTCTACCTCTGACAACTCCCTCTGGAACTTAACCAAAAAAAATCCTTAAATACCAGCATATATCCCAACCTCTCCGACGCGAAGATGGATCCTGGGCTGCCTCAGATGAGAACAGAGCAGAAGAATTTGCCAAGCACCTTTCCAGCACAATTATTCCCCATCCCCTCAAACAAATCCCCTCCCACACTGCAAAAGTTCACCTATTCCTTGATTCACCGATTCCCCTCTCCTTACCTCCTAAAGCAGTTAACCCCTCTGAGGTCAAATTCCTCCTAAAAAAGTTGAAGAACCGCAAATCACCTGGATATGACCTGCTCACCACCCAGATCCTCCGACAACTCCCACAAAAAGCCATCATCTTCCTAACTTACATCTACAATTGTATCCTTCGCACGACCCACTTTCCTCTGATATGGAAACACTCCATCATCATTCTTTTTCTAAAACCTGGCAAACCTCCCAACAAAACCTCATCTTATAGACCCATAAGTCTCCTTCCCATCCTTTCAAAAATCTTTGAAAAAATCCTTCTAAAACGTATCCTACCTATACTTGAATCCCAAAGCATCCCTTCTCACCAATTTGGATTCCGGACTGGTCACTCCACTGTTCAACAAGGCCTTCGTGTTGTTGATCACATATCATCTGCCCTTGAAAACAAGCAGTATAGCTCTGGTGCATTTCTGGATGTAGCGCAAGCTTTCGACCGGGTGTGGCACCAGGGCTTGCTCTTCAAGCTCAAGACCCACTTACCCCAATCCCTATACCTAGTCCTACGATCCTATCTCTCAAATCGTTCCTTTCGAGTCCGCTGTGGCTCAGAGTTCTCCAACTGTTATCCTATCGATGCCGGAGTACCACAAGGTAGTGTCCTAGGTCCCGTCCTCTATAATCTCTTCACTGCTGATATATCAACCAATCCTAATACCTTTTTAGCTACATTTGCAGATGATACTGCCATCCTATCATCCCATTCAGATCCCAAACTTGCTTCCCTCAACCTCCAAAGACATCTTCTGCAGATCGAAGCTTGGTGCAATCAGTGGAGAATAAAAGTTAATGAAGCCAAATGCAGTCCTATAACATTTACACTTCGCCGCAAATCCTGTCCTCCCATCCACTTCAATAATATCCCTATTCCTATATCCGACACAGTACGTTACCTTGGCTTTCATCTTGACAAAAGACTGACCTGGTACCCTCATACTAGACTCAAAAGACAAGAACTAAACAGGAGATTCAGCCAACTCTACAGACTACTAGGCAGGAATTCTCATCTTTCAATTGATAACAAACTCCTCATATACAAAACAATCATAAAACCAATGTGGACCTACGGACTTGAACTGTGGGGGACAGCAAGACAATCCAATATCAAACGCATTCAATTCTTCCAATCCAAAGTCCTCCGAACAATTGTCAATGCACCATATTATGTCACCAATAAAACCCTACATAACGACCTAAAAATCCCATTTGTCCTTGACCTCATTCCTTCAAAATTCTTTAAATTTCATCAAAATCTATCCAATCATCCTAATCCTCTGCCTCAATCCTTGTCCAGCTCTAACCATCCCTATAACCCCCCCCCCCCAGAAGATTAAAACGGCAATGGCCCCGAGACCTTTTGTAATATAATGTTATGTTGGAGTCCTGGTAATGACCAGCTTCTCCACTCAAGTTCTGAGCATATGTGGCTATAGCGCTCCCACTCAGCCTCCACTGGATATTACTGGTGATGCAGCTGAGAGGGCAGCGCTGGGATCCCTACGGGTCTGGCCTTGACTCCCAATAAGTGGGGGAATAGGCTCGATTCGGGGTCCCCTAGGCTGAGTGTGTCTATATTGTACATAGAGTATGAATGTATCAAAAAATTTTTTTTTTTTTATTTTTTTTTTTTTTTTTATTTATTTAATTTCTTTGTATAATGACTATTTGATTTATTTTTTGTATTATGACTGTTGTATTTTATCTCTTATTATTATCAATTGTGTATGGATGAGAACTTGTATATATGGTACGAATGAACTACATCATTAGCACTGTTACTTATTGCCCTTAACTGAGGCAGATTGTACATATATTTCAATAAAATAATAATAAAATAAAATTAATACCACTTTAAAGTAAATGGAGTACAGTATTCTCTCAATAATTTCAAATGCAAGGGTACAGAGAAAAAGTTCAAATTATTAAACGTTGAAATGTGCATATGATCTTTATTTTAAAATGTTCCAAACCATACAAATATATGATAAATTTGTATATAGCTAAATTTTGAAAATTAAGGGTTACCGTAAATATACATTTTGAGAAAAATACTCGAATTTCTTTTAATTAAGCAAATTAAAATTAATAATATCAAAGCATTTTGTATGGAACGGAATCATTGGTATTCAATTTGAGTGCGTGGGAGCTCGAATAAATAGAGAGGACTAAGTATCGCTCAAAGTGATTGGAGTCTGCCCACCGATTGCTGTCTATTTAACCATCTAAAAAAATTGATATTGATACTGACCGTAACAGGTGAGGTTGGGAGTGCCGTGGGCGGCCCAGGCGCAGGTAGTTGGAATGGCCGGCCTAGAAGGGTCACGGAAGGCCCTAGATCTGTAATCTGGCCAATTCTAGAATGTTCGGCGTAGCTTTAAATAGGCCGACTTCTAGCCTAGTGAGTCAGTATCCATGTGTCAGTGATCAAGTAACGATCAATCAGTCAAGTGTCAGTGACAGTTCAGTCAGTGAGTTAGTGACAGTGATTAACAGTGTCATTGAGTGTAGAAACAGTCTCTGTGTCAGTGTAATAGATTCTTATGTATAATTGTGACATCTAGTATTAAGATATTAAAGATAAGTATTGTGTAATATACATATTAGTGTAATTAGATCTAAGTATAATTGTTATTAGATTAAGTAGCTTAAGGGACCTATTTGTATTTATTAAGTTGTAAATAAATTAGTGTTTAGTATTTAAATTGTGATTTGATTAGTCATACCCCCAGTGGCTAACAATGTAACAATATAAAATATTCGTTATTAAATTAAATTTTAAGGTATGACTAAGGTTTAGAGAATTATTTTTAAAAAATATACCTAAAAAGTTCTAAGTAAAAAAACTATCAAAATTGTTATCATTGTAAAACTGTAATTGCTTCCTCAGAGGATTATCGGGAATAGAGTGTGAAGCAAGTTGGGAGATTAGTGGATTCGAGTGGGTATGGAGTTTACTATGAAATGATAGGTTAGGAATTGAGCTCGAAAAATTGAAGAAAAGGTTTGGGACAAATCAGCAGAATATGGAACATTTAGATCTTTATGGATGAGTTTTTTTGTGATATAATAAGAAACACTGAGGATTTTACGAAGGATTTTTGATTGTAAGGATTGGATACGAGAATAACTTAATGGTTTAGTGGAGCCCCAAAGCTCAACTCCGTATATCAAAGTTGGTCTAATTAGTATGTAAGTAAGTAAATTACTGCAAATAAGTAATGTGTAATTCCCTGGCAGCTTTGAACGCTTGTCTAGCAAATATTGGACTAGTTGGAGACGACGAGGATTTTCTTGTCTGAGTCTGATATGTTCTTAAATGTTGAAACTGAATTCATAAAAGTTTACATGAAGTACTAGTTCGCCTGTTATTAAATTACGATAGTTCATTCCAGTATAGTAGTTTTCACAATATTAATTAGTTACTGATTCTGATTCCAGTAAAAATCGACTTCTCCTTTCTAAATTGTGAGATCCTCAGTCGACTAAAGAGATAAGTGCTACAAGTGCTCTAGTAGTCCAGTCAATAAACAGATTTTAGAATGCATAGAATATGCGATAATATTTGACTTCACAGCTTCATTAAAAGTAGTTAAGTAAACATACTAAAGTTCACCGCTCTTAGGGGGATCTCACGGTGGAGGGCATACGAGGAGGTCGCATTTTTGGGTTTTTCAATTATATCTCGAAAATTGTGGACTTTAGAAAAATATGTTACAAATAAAACGTAAAGGTAATTATATTTTATATGAAATAGTTTATATACGTATTTGTCGAACTTCCAACGTTTTTCGTGATATGCGTTATTAAATATCGATAATTTTGGGGAAAAAAATTATCTCACTTTATGTCAATTATTTGTTTCTAGTGCCTTCCTATTTTTTTCAATTATTTGTTTCTATTCCTTATAGAATTGTTTTACAATTCTATAAGAAATTTAATTACTTTTATTTTTATTTGTAACATATTTTTCTAGAGTCCATCGTTTTCGAGATATAACCGAAAAACCCCAAAATGGGACCTTCTCTCTCCCCCCCCCCCCCCCCCGCCACCATTAGCTTATCCCCAAGGGCTGGGGCTTTTAGTATGTTTATCTTCTAACTACCCCTAACGAAGTTCTGAGGTAAAAAATAACAGCATATTTCATGCACTCTACACTCTTCATTTCAGCACTCATTGACTGGCCTATAGAGCTTCAAACCTTTTTATATAGTGAGGTCGATACTTACAATTAGTCGCGCTTTCCTCTTTGCTAGGGCTTAGTAGTATGAGTAGTATGGGAAGTTTGGAATATGAATGAGAACAACGAACATAACCTTAGCCATTTTACGATGTAGATAATTTAGGTAAGTTTTTGGTTATATTAAAAACATGTATCAAATTTATAGTTCCTATCCTCATCAATATTTAATGATTATCTATTGTGAATTATTCAAGAGGAGTAGTTTCCTGTTTGGTGAATAAAGCAGAGAAGATTCTCACAAAGACTAATTGACTACTGCCAATAAGAAACTCCACACACAGAGGCGGCTAATGAAGAAGAGAGCGGCACAAAGAAGTTCCTTAGTCAAGGAACTAAATTTAAACTTGGCCGAGAATCTCAATGAGCCATCTCCACTGACCGGGCTTGAGAAAATCAAATGCCCTTTTTTTTTCTCTTTTCTTCAAGCCATTAATAATTAGAAAGGGGCTACATATCGGATGTGAGCGTTGAAGAATGAAGATAAAGAACTCGGTTAATACGCATAATTTTTCAAGATTATATAGGAAAAGTCTGTTATATATTGTGACTAGTTCACGTAGGATTGGGTTGACTGCTAGTCAGAATGTTAAATACAGTCGAACCTGAATAAGTGGAATCTCTTGGTGAAAGGATTTCTATTCCACTTATTGAAGTATTTCACTTAAACAAGGTTTTTCTTATCCAGGTAATTAAGTTTGCATATATCACTAAGGTTTGAAAACAACTTGTGCAAAATACTGGGGCTTGTTTTATCAACGACCCAGCAATCGGCATATTTTTACTTAACCAGTGCCGCAGCCATTTTAGGAGACATTATTCTAACTCAGGGTATTCATAAGCCTGAAATCTCTTTATTTTTCCTAGTTCTTCTAAGCGCTCATGATCTATTTCGGGTTTAATATTCCGGCAAAAATGTTGATTTCGGCACACCAGACTGTTTTTCGATCTCATTTCTTAACTTACTTTTTTTTTTTATTCATTTCTTGATCTACTTTCAAATTCATGAACAAAACTTATTTTTTCACTAATTGAAAAAGATTTTAGATATCGCGAAATGTTGACAGGATCAGCTTTACTTATCAACTGGCAGGGAGGTTAGCAAATATTAGATTGTAGGTTAGAGTGGAATATCGATGTACTTAATGCTTACACGTTAGGGACAAATCGAAACAAAACAAAACCATCTTAGTAACAAAACAAACGTTTTCTTAGTAGTAATGTTAATTCCACTTTTATAGGTAAATACAAAATTTTTTTTCATTTTTTCATTTACAGAGGCTAATTCCACAAAAATTTATTCAACTTATAGATGTGAAAGCATTCTAGTTAAAGAGTTTAATTAATGGGGAAATGATTGGATCAAGAGTTTTGTACCACTAATAGAAGTATTCCACTTATGCAGGTACCACTAATCCAGGTTCGACTGTATTTGCAAAATTTTACTAGAGGTTGCACACAGATTATTTGCGGTAATACTTGAACTAAAACTAATGATCACAATAATCAATATATAATATATATATATATATATATATATATATATATATATATATATATATATATATATATATATTTTGTCCTTATCCTTACCTTGCTGCTTTGTATTATTACTGATTTATGTATCTGATCTTTTCTATGCGTTTTTTTTTATATTGTTTTTTTATCCATGCCATTCTGTATTCTATTTGTCATCTGTTTATCGCTCTGTTATTTTTGTCACATCTAGTATTTTGTTCATTATAGCCCTGATGAAGACCTGCAAGGCAAGTCTAAACGTTGGCACGTATTAAAGAATTTCTTCTTAGACACGGTGTTCCTCTTTGACTGTATCACTGATTATCTTCTCTATTCATCATAACAGTAAGCTATAATTTTATCATTATATGTATATATATATATATATATATATATATATATATATATATATATATATATATATATATATATATATATATATATATATATATTATTATATATATTATATACAATTATCCCTTACTGGTAAAGTGTCATGACACCTTGACTGTGGCATTTCTTTAAAAATCTGGTGGTCTACTACATGTATTTCACTCTTTTCTCCTTTCTCAAGGATATATGAGTAAATGGTTGATAGCATTCTGTGGCTGTTGGAAGACTGTCAACAGATGTTATCAGTTGATTTAATTCAAAGAATTAACAAAAATTTAACTTCTTGCCATAAAAAGGGATAATAAAATAAGAATGGTTAACGCTGGGTTGTAGGTTGTAGAATAAAAGTGACCGTGTTCACTTTTATCCCACAACTTATTGTCAACCTATAATCCTACAAAGTATAACCTATAAATTGAATAAAATGAACTGAGAATGCCTGGTTTCAACCAGACGCGGTACGGAAATGACTTGTTTTTCCCCAGCGCAGTTGCTAATTTTTGATAAATCTAGCCTCACCAAATAGCTGAACAGGTGAACAGGCCGTTACAATACAATAAGGCTAAAAGAGAAAAACATTAAAACGAAAATAATTATATTTTTTCGAGATTCTTTCCTTTTAAAAAAAAAAGATTTTTCTAACACTGAAGCACTTCATTTTTTTTTATTATCTAAACCTCAAGTCGTATCTCTATTTATTAATTTTTATTTTCCTCATAACTCAGATTCCATTAGTCTAGTTGTAACGCTGAAAGTCTGAAAATTTATAATTATGTCCTGATATGTTTCACTTGCAGCTCTTAAAAATATGATCTGATATCTATTATGTACTGATTAATATTATGTACATTATAGTAGTAAACAGACAATAATATACCAATGAACTTTAAATGTAACTAAGGATTTAATACAAAGAATAAGAAGTAAATAAAAGTTCTTCAATCTAAATAATAAACAATACAATACTACCTAATAAAAGAATTTACACTTTTTGATTTCATTTTTAAACCATTAAAGTTTATCGAAGTACATGTTTGACCATCCCTACTTTCAAATATATATATGTCAAATCTCATTATTGCTTGATATAAATTTTTGGCTATTGTATCTATATTTTCATTTTCAAAGTTGATTTTAATTAATGGTAAGTGCAACAAACTATTTTAAAAAATATCAGCTTTTTCCTGTTCCCGTTTGGTTTTAGTTAATACATTTATTATTTTTCTCTCTATTAGGTATAAACGTTTTAAATTGAACAATGAGAGGGAAATTATCCGATATAGTAACGTCCTGCATTACTTCAAAATCTTTGAAGTAAAGCAGAACGTTACAGAAACTGAATTAAATAATTCATTTCAAATGTCCCCTGCTCCTATAGCTTTCCTTTTAAAATATCATACATTGTTAACTCACAAGACAAACATTGTATAATACATTGTTCGGACCGATGTTGACTTTCCCAGAACATGGGGAAGACCCGGGCTGAGATGAGTAGACAGCGTGACTGCTCATGCAGGGTTTTATCTCGAAAACAGATCTAGAAGGCGGTAGTATCAGATAGAGCTAGACAGTACAAACTTGTAGAGGCCAAGCCTTACCCTCAGGTTCTAGTGCCAAATGGATAGATAAACGTTGGAACAAAGTTCCCGTGGGTATATTCTGATGACATCTTATGTATTAAAACTTTCTCATAGTTTTATATTATGCTGTGTTGTACCATGAAATTCCCTAGCCCTTAAATACTCTAAAGTGTTATAATAAATCCAAACAGATCACATAAAATAACAAAAGCTTTCGTCATGAAGCTACAACTTTTTTTTTTTTTCATTTATTGATATATACAACTGTACAAAATAATATACAACAAGTAAATGTGTTGACAGTAAATACAATGGCATGTACATAACTTGTGAAGAACTACTCACTAGTAGCACTTCAATAAAATCTACACTAAAAGGTATCTAGGCCATCTTCTTTTCAGACGCCTCGGAGGATTATCTGGGATGGAGGAGGAAGCAAGTTGGGAAACTAGTGGATTGGAGTGGTTATGGAGGTTACAATGGAAGGATAGGTATCTGGTTCGAGCTAAATCAGAAACATATGGAACATTGAGATCTTTATGGATAAGTTTATTAGTCACAAAGTAAGGAGCATTGAGGATTTTTCGAAGGATTTTGGATTGTAAGGATTGGATACGAGACGAATTGGATAGTTTAGTATAGCCCCAAAGCTCAAATCCGTAGGTCCAAATAGGTCTAATCACAGTCATGTAAATGAGTCTTTTGTAATTAATTAGGAGCTTTGAACGTTTGTCTAGTAAATGTTGAAGTAGTCTGTAATGACGGGCAGTTTCTTGTTGTTTTAGTCTTGTATGAGGATTCCAAGTTAGACGTTTGTCCAAGTGGAGTCCTAGGTAGCGGATCTGTTCAACAGGGATTAGTGGATATCTTGACTTTTTTTTAAAAATAGAAATAGAAAAATAATTTTATTCAGGGACCAAGTCCCTTAAAAATAACAACTTAGTACAGAAAGAAATGAAATTAGTTACATCTGATCAGAGACATAATGAATAAATAAAGTGGGGGAAAAAAATAAAAATAAAGAAAGAAGAAATCATAATATACAATGATAATGTATACATAGATACTAAGGCAATATATAAACAGAATAATAAGAAAACATTCTACAAATGAAATAATAAAATGATTATTTTGATACAGTGCTTATTACATACAACATAAGAACCCAAATGCTGTATTCAGAGTGATAAAAAATTATTTTGATTGGTAACACTGAGTGCGTTTCAGAAAGAGTTAGATATCATTTAATTGAGAAAGTAGATTGTTAGCAAGCGTCACCTTGTATAAGAAGGAGGTGCTAGAAATAGAGGAATTTAAATGTTTTTAGGGATTTCGTGTGTCTAATATGAGAAGGAATGGAATTTCATAGGATGGTTGAGCGGAATAGGAAAGAACGCTGGTATGGATCTTGTGTTCATTGAATTGATTGCAGATCTGAATTGAAGCGTATTGTAAATATAGGAAGGATGAAGGGTGCTGATAATTTGGTAAAGGAATGATCCATGGAAATATTTTCTACGGAATGTGTGATAAAGCCAGTTTAATTCGGATTAGAGGAAGGAAACGTGGGAGCGCCTCGGTATATCGAAGACAAATCTGGCAAAGCCGTTCATAATTCGTTTCAATCTGTCTTCGAGAACCGTCGAGAGACCACCATAAACTTGACGACCATAATCAAAGTAAGGGAATATTAGGGAGTGACTTTCTGTTCAATAGTGTCACTTATTAATATTCCACTGATCAGATTTAATTATTTTTTAAACCAATTTAATAAGGAATTTCAGGAATATTTGTGATATCAAAAATAAATTAAAAGGGTTAGGGTGTATAATTTGAAATATTAAGGCTAGGTTCTTCCTTCCTGAAGTGAACTATATAAACAGCGTTTTAACTGTCTTGGATCACCCAACGATAGGAGTCAGGTAGTCAAGAGAAACTCCAGTCTGTCCTGATCTTATTAAGCTATTTTAATGCAGGGGCTGTTAATTTTTTTTTAAATTATAAATTATAAAATATAAACAGGTTATGATGCAGATGTGATACTTCAGACTAAATTATTTCATTCGTTAAATTTATATTAAATATTTTAGTAATAAATAAAAAAGTAAAAAGTCCTCTCCAAGACTAAAATAAATATATTAGCCGGCAGTGGCCGCAGCTGATAGACTGACGGAAACCTGAGAGGCTCCTTCAAAGCCAAAGGAGTTGGGAATAAAAGAACTATCTCCTGCCTTGGATAAAAGCATTTGGCTGCCATTAAAGCCAGTCCGGAACCACCTGTTATGGCGCTAGTACCCCCATCCAGTCCTATTTCTTCTCGAAGCGACTTCATCTTCGGAATTATCGAAGAGTTTCCAATGTGAACAAGAGAGCTTGAGAAGGTAATAAAGCCATGATTGTAGATGTAAATAGTCTCTAGGTGAAAAATGAGTTTTAAGTTATGGTATTTTAAAAAATAAACCTAATCATGAATTTTATATTCGTTATTAGGAACTGTATTCCGTGGGGCTCAATATATTACGTTACATCACAACGGAAACGCCTTAAAAAGGAAATATCTAATCATATATTTTTATCACATATTTTTTAAAAAATCTTGAATAATTCTAACCTAAAAAAATGTGTAGAGGAAATGGTGTAAATACGGACACCCTCTTTTGTTTTTTATTTAAAGTTACTTTCAATTTGAAAAATTATAGATTTTTGTCTTTCATTAACAAGTATAACAAGTTTTCTAAATGCGGAGAGGAAAAAAAGTGATTAAAATCAATTATTTCATTTTAAAAAACGATGATTAACAAACATCATTTGAAAAAGAACAATATCCAATCCTTGCAATCCACAATTCTTAGAAAAATGCTTAACGATCCTCATTTTTTTTCAGCCCGAACCAGATACCTATCATTTCATAGTAAGCTCCATAACCATTCAAATTTGCTAGTCTCTCAACTTGCTTCCGATTCTATTCCTGACAACCCTCCGTGGCGTCTAAAAAGAAGATGGCCTCGG
The DNA here is from genome assembly GCA_003667255.2 of Euschistus heros. Taxonomy (NCBI): domain Eukaryota; kingdom Metazoa; phylum Arthropoda; class Insecta; order Hemiptera; family Pentatomidae; genus Euschistus; species Euschistus heros. The sequence goes on from RCWM02000267.1 coordinate 188,559, forward strand.
GACCTTCTCAAAAAGAACTTTTATTAGAAGTGCTACCAGTGAGTAGTTGCTTCACAAGCTATAGTAATTTTATTATTTTATCTTGTTATCACATTTACTGGATGCATGTTTTTTTTTTTTATTTAGTTGTAAATTTCAATAAATAGATAATAAAAAAATAAAATAAAATAATAGTAACGAGAATGAAATGGAGTGTAAATATGGGCCCTCTATGAAAAGTCACCCAAAATTGTTAAAAAAAAAGGATAAAACAATACAAAAATTAGTAAGTCACTCCAATACTTACAAGGGGACGTTTGCAGTTGTAACTCACAGATTTGAATGCCGATTTTTGTGTGGGTAGTAGGGACCTATAATAGTGCAAAACTAGAGTTATAGCCGCCAATGGGCATTAGGAACAGAAAAAAAAAATAAAATATGAAAATCACGTTTTATTTTTTTTCTCAGCTCTCAGTCAAGATAGAGAAATAATTCTTTCACGTATAATTGAAGTTATGTAAGGTATTTGATATAAAAATACTTTCGTTATGCTGAAGACACCACCCGGCTTTAGGGTGCTCAAAAACTCAAAAAAATGACTAAATTCCAATGAAATCCGCTGTAAATCAGTGGAAACTTTTTTTTATGAAAAACTGACCTCAAATCTCGATTTAACAACCCATGAAACCCTTATATCTGAAATTTTATCAAAATCAAAAAATATTGATTTTTTACCCCTTTCGAGGAGGTTAAAATTTTGAAGTTGAGATTTTATCAACATTTTCTACCGGCCATAACAAATGCTGTGTTCAACTGATTGCAATAGTAATAGCATCAATAGAATCAGCATACATTCTGTTTTTTATCCATGCCTATAACATTGGATTTACTCCCGATTTTAGTGGACAAAAACTGATGTGAATGAAAAAATCCAAGGTCAGGTATAACTTGAGATATTTCAATAAGGGAAAATGCTACAACCTCCGGATTTGGGCTAAACCTTGCAGTTTAGTACGGCTTCTAGATGACCTTAAAATTTTGTCTTAATCAGTTGCGAAATATGTGAGATAGCGCAAATTATTTACATATTTTCAGAAATTGACAGCCCCTCCTGGCCTTCTAAAATCCTACAAAATTTTAAAGGTAAAAAAAAAATTATTTTTGATTTCGACAAAATTAAGTTTCTACATGTTTTTTGAGATGAGGAATCTGAAAATAATATCAGTTTTTAGTTTAAAAATTTTCCTCACCTATATTATATAAATAAGACTGATATAAAATGATCTTTTTCTATTATTATTTTAGTTTTTACACAATAAATTTCAAATAATACCATTTAAAAAATATATACATTTTTTTAAACCGAAACCTGATATTAATTTTAGATTATTCATCAATCTTAGGATTTCTATGCAATTTGAAATAAAAATATGTCATTTTAAAACGTCTTCTTTATATAATATAGGTGAGGAAAATTTTGTAACTAAAAACTGATATTATTTTCAGATTCCTCATCTCAAAAAACAGGTAGAAACTTAATTTTGTCAAAATCAAAAATAATTTTTTTTTTACCTTTAAAATTTTGTAGGATTTTAGAAGGCCAGCAGGGGCTGTCAATTTCTGAAAAAATGTAAATAATTTGCGCTATCTCACATTTATCGCCCCCGATTAAGACCAGATTTTAAGGTCATCTAGAAGCCGTACTAAACTGCAAGGTTTAGCCCAAATCCGGAGGTCGCAGGATTTTCCCTTATTGAAATATCTCAAGTTATAGCTGACCTTGGATTTTTTCATTCACATCAGTTTTTGTCCACTAAAATCGGGAGTAAATCCAATGTTATAGGCATGGATAAAAAACAGAATGTATGCTGATTCTATTGATGCTATTACTATTGCAATCAGTTGAACACAGCAGTTGTTATGGCCGGTAGAAAATGTTGATGAAATCTCAACTTCAAAATTTTAACCTCCTCGAAAGGGGTAAAAAATCAATATTTTTTGATTTTGATAAAATTTCAGATATAAGGGTTTTATGGGTTGTTAAATCAAGATTTGAGGTCAGTTTTTCATAAAAAAAAGTTTCCACTGATTTACAGCGGATTTCCTTGGAATTTAGTCATTTTTTTTGGAGTTTTTGAGCACCCTAAAGCCCGATAGTGTCTTGAGCATAACAAAAGTATTTTTATATCTAATAGCATACATAACTGCAATTAAACGTGAAAGAATCATTTCTCTATCTTGACTGAGAGCTGAGAAAAAAAATAAAACGTGATTTTCATATTTTATTTTTTTTCTCGGTTCCTAATGCCCATTGGCGGCTATAACTCTAGTTTTGCACTATTATAGGTCCCTACTACCCACACACAAATCGGCATTCAAATCTGTGAGTTACAACTACAAACGTCCCCTTGTTAGTTAAATAAGGGCATTGAAAACAATAAAAAAAAAAATGAAAAAAAAATGTTTAAGTATTTTGTTTATTAATCAAGTCAACCAACGATTTCTGACCACTTTTGAACAGATTTTACCATTCTTACCATTTATAACAATTCCTGACAATCACTGTTCACCTCTTACCATTCCAGATCGTCCCAAAACATTCAATGTGAATTGAAGGAGTACGTGTATGAGCTATTTCAGATCCAAGGCTTAAGGAGGCTCTAGGGGGTCAATCATTTTTATCAAAAGCTGGAGGCAATCGATTGAAATGAAGAAACCGGTTAGACGCTTGAAACAATCATTGACGGTGATTGATAGAATGTTTGGATGACTCAAGCGGTTGATGAGGGGTGCTTGATCGTCTAGGACAATTTCTGTCAAGCATTCCATCAGTTACTCGGTGGAAACCATGGCGTCCACTACCCAAATCCAGCTTTCTGGAAACTCGGAGCAAGAATTTGTTAGCCTTATAATTGATTTATATCGTGATTGTCTGGAATTGTGGAAAGTCAAAAGCAAACATCCCAAAATTCCTCTGGTTCCGAATCACGCAGAAAATTGAGTAAATGTTCATGAGTGAAGCGGTTTTTTCATTTTTTACCACTCATTGAACCACCTTTGTTTTTTCTTTTGTTATTTTTTCCGCTTGAGGGCAACTACTGTTGAGGCGAGAAAGCCCAAATCTGTATTCGGAACCATTGTTCACCACCAAAATCAACGACACATGTGAACTGCTCCGATACCTGAAGACTGGATTTTAATCAAAATATTGATGGGCTGATTGAGGTTGATTGAAGCGTGCGTCAATCAATTGACTCATCGTTTGATCAAGCAGATTGATCGTCTAGGCCCTCCTTTAGTGTGGGTCACTTTTCATGGATATATGTATTATAAACATTATTAATATCCTTTCTTATTTTAATTTAAAATTCAACACCATTTCAATAACTGAAATGTAAATTAGTGATTTTAAGTTGTATAATATATAAAGCTATCCGAAAAACAACAGACTTATAAATACCATTACTGGTTATGAAACTACAAATGATCTATAAGGTTTCGGGTTGAATGAAAAAATACTTTTATTAGTTGTCAAATTGATATAAAGTTTCTTGTTCAAAATATTGTTATATAATATTAAGAATTCCGTCCCAGTGAAAAGTGGTTACAATCTCGCTTCAATAGTACACTTGAGGCGTATCAACTCTTTTATCTAATCACTAGAAGTTTATTTCGTTCCCAACTCCCTCTAAGTTTTAAGTTGTTGCATAAAATTTGAATATGATAGAAGACTTTCCCTTGGGTCTAACAAAGTTGGAATACAAAATGGAAGGCTGTATATATTTTAATGGTGGAAATATAAGCCATATCTCAATATTTCTCCGGGATAGTAACAAAATCTTCAGTTTGACTTAACCCATTAAAAACTGTTTCTATGAACTATTGTATCAGATGTAATTATCAAAGTGCTTTCTGTTCGGCGACTGAGGTGATACATTAATCTGATAAAACCCATATCGAAAGTATATTAGGTTATGCGAAACAGCATAAGTACTCTAATTAACAAAATAATGACCCTTCGATAAAAAATAATAAGAATAATTACGAAACCTACAACTTAATAAACAGAGTAAAAGAATATTACGTATGCCCTAAAATGAAGATTTTATGTATTTATTTAAAATAAGTAGAAGCAGCAGAGGTGGTTCCTATGCATCTTTGTTTTATTCCTCTAACACCACAATTAGACTCTCATCTAAAGATGGTTTGGATGGGCTAAAATTCTATTGTATTGCATCAACCTTATACTCATCCATTTAAATTTGTTACATGGGCACAATTACACAGTTTAAGATTCACAACGAATGCGAATATCGTAAATTATCTATAAATATTGAAAATAAAATATATAATTTCGAAGGTTTTTAATTCAAACTAATGGATTAATCTCGGATGAATTTTGATAAAGCGTTATATCGAAAAGTTTTAAACAGAGGTGGAATAAAAACGAAACCATGTTTCGTATTTGATTGTCATTAGCGTTCTATGAATTACGTATATACAGGGTGAATATCTCTTAGTGTAAAAAAAAAAAAAAAAAAATTGTGAGAAACTAGAACAAAAATGTAGCAAAATGCTGCAGATCTCACCTTTCTATTCCAATCCGTTGCAGATATATGAAAAATCAAAGACTTTTTTGTGGAATCCACGTTTTTTTTTTGCATAAAATCTGTAATATCTCCATTTTGTTTAAATATTTTTTCAAATTTTGACTACATTTTCGGATTAAACATTAAATTTTCTATAATAGCAGAGTACCTGTAACCGTGAATTTTACAAATTTGTGATCTAAAGAAGAGCTTGATCTTCACCTTATTTGGGGAAGTTACAAAATGTCTTAATTACTTCAACGCTCACCGTTTATCGAAAAACTAGCGACAAAACTGTAAATCTCATAAATACTTGCATATTTAATAGGCTTTCGAATGATATGTTAAACGTAATGATTCTGTTTCGATTAAATGGAGAAATTTAATTTTTAAACCGAAAAAACATGGTGTTCTCATTTGGCATACAAATCAGTTACTTGTGTAAATAAAACATTATGACAATCCCTTAATGGAAATGTGCAATTTAAACATAATAAACTCCTCATTGGAATAAAAAACAATTAAATAAACATATTGTTTAACAGAAAATAAAGGAAAACTGTCAATAAAGCGACACCAGATCAAGGAATCTTACGTTATTACATTTATTTATTTAAGATTATTATTTAGTATTTATTTTATTAGATTTTCAATGTAATGTTTAAAATCCAATGATAATGAACTAGACCTCAATTTTGCCGTTAGCTTCTGAATACAGATTGCGTTGAAAAATACTACTTTTTGAAGTGAATTTTATGGGCAGATGCATCTGTTTATACAGGGGAAGGCATTTCTACCTATCCATGTATATCGTTGGTTTATATTTGTATTGCTTTCGAATAATGTGGAGGAGCACCATGGTGTTAGAAACTCATATTTTGCCGAACTTCAGGTGGAATATTGTGATGAAGTTGTGGTAGGATATCTTTATTCAATATTTTGCGCAAACTATGATTTTCCAACACTATTCGAAATCAATAAAAAGATGAATAAACCAAAGATACGCCACATGGAACGGTAGAAATGCCTTCCCTTGTAAAAACAGACACATCTACCCATAAATTCACTGCAAAAAGTGGTATACTTTCAAAAAGTGGTATCATCTGTATTCAGAAGCTAACAGCAAAATTAAGCTCTATGTTCATTATCATTGGATTTTAAACATTACATTGAAAATCTAATAGAATAAATACTAAATAATAATAATAAATAAATTAATGTAATAACGTAAGATCCTCTGATCTGGTGTCGCTTTATTGACTGTTTTCCTTTACTTTCTATTAAACAATAATTTTTTTCATTGCTTTTTATTCCAATGAAGAGTTTATTATGTTTAAAATGCACATTTCCATTTAGGAATTGTCATAATGTTCTATTTACACAAGTAACTGATTTGTAAGCCAAATGAGAACACCATGTTTTTTCGGTTTCAAAAGTAAATGTCTCCATAAAATCGAAACAAAATCATCACGTTTAACATATCATTCGAAAGCTTATTAAATTTGCAAGTTTTTTGTGAGACTTGCAGTTTTGTCGATAGTTTTTTCGAAAAACGGTGTGCGTTGAAGTAATTAAGACATTGTAATTTTTCTTCTGAAGATCAAGTTTGTAAAATTCACGGTTACAGATACTCTGCTATTATAGAAAATTTAATGCTTAATCCGAAAATGTGGTCAAAATTTGAAAAATATTTTAACAAAAATGGAGATATTACAGATTTTATGAGAAAAAACATGGTTTCCTCAAAAAAGTCTTTGATTTTTCATAAATCTGCAACGGATTGGAAAAGAAAGGTGAGATCTGCGGTATTTTGCTTCATTTTTTATCTAGTTTTACCCAATTTTTTTTTTTTTTTTTACACTAAGAGATACTCACCCTGTACATATTTATATTTTAACAATTTTGTATATTTTGACAAATATATTAATTTATGAAATACGGTGTGAATACATATCTTATAAATAAAAGGAAAATGCTTAAATAAAGTACCTTTATAGCATTTATTTTAAAGTGACTTTAAAAAGAGGTATAACTGCATATTCCACTAAATCGTTGAAAATCGTCTTCAAAATGTTTCTCAGTATAGAATACTTAAACCAATTATTTCCTTTTCATCTAGAGAGGAGCTGGAGATGGAAGGAAAAAACTATAAAGAAAAATATACTAACTTTAATCTTGTTTGTATTTAAACAGGATTATTCCGGAATAGATTGACTAGAATTCTCTTAAAATATACTTCATCTACCATAGAGCCATTTTTGAGATTTGTACTGCCACACCTAATCTCATATATCTCTTTGCATTTATTACAAATTTATTTTTAGGTAAATAAAGATTGGAATACAAATTTAAAAAAACAAAAAACATATTAGGTTATCTGTCTCTACTGGAAGTGTGGGCTGCATACCTTAAGGCTCGATAGATCATAACTGTTATAATATAAAAGGTTCAACGGGCTTGCAACCTATATGATCCGTTTGTTCACCTATTCCGAATACTCCATAGGTACATGATTGTTCTTATTATTCTGAATTTAATTGTTTTTCCATAGAAAATTGGGAAATGTGTCAGATATTAACATAAAGTTTTAGAAAACAAAGACCTCGTGATATATTGTAAAGAAATAATTTCATAATGATTTACATTTCATAAGATATACCTTCAATCACTAATTCTAATTCTCTAATATATATATATATATATATATATATATATATATATATATATATATATATATATATATTCACTACAAAAAATAGTGCTTGTTTATTTAATGTAACGAGAGTGGAGCTCTTAACTGTTCCTACTCTCCTAATATTAAAATATCAAACGTCCTAGGGTCCCTTAAAAATGTATCGCTTTTAACCAATTAGATCACCGGTAAAAAAATTTGCTACAAAGTTACAAAAAAAAAATTACTTTGGTTAGAACTTTCAACGAAATTTATTTGTCCAGCATCAACTAAAAATGTAAAAAACTTTTTTTTGTTTAGTTTTGGCTTTTGTTGAATAAATATTATAATCTGTCTCACTTAAGGTAACAAGTAGTATGGATGGTTATGAATTCATTCATACAATATATACATTAAAAATGAATGACAAGAAAAAAGATAAAACCTCTAACTATAAAATTAGATTTTAAAAAAATATATAAAAAGAGAACCAAATTAAGAATTAGAAATTCAAATATATTGTATTTATAAATAATACACTCATGCTAAGGATCCCCGAACCAAGCCCCAAGGAGATCCCAGTGCTGCTCACTGGTCATAAAACCCAATGGAGGCTGAGTGAAAGTGCTAAGAACATTCGCTCGGGGCGGAAGCTGACCAATTACCAGTATTCCAACATAAATTATGACAAAAATTAGAAAATGAAATAAAATAAATAAATGAAGAGGTTCCAGGACAGGGCGAAGACCAAACGACTATAAAGGATTTTTGAAGAAGAGAGGGCAGCAAGATCAGAAAGGATGAAGAAGTACTAACCGCATATTGATTTATCGTACCCCATAATGGGTGAAACAAGCAAAAAGAAATAATAAAAAATATATAAATAAATAAATTTTTGTAATTTTGTATCAAGTAGAGGAAAATGCCTTTCGAAGAGAACCATCAGTAAATTAAAAAAAATAATAACTTTAAAAATAAGGATATTTATATTGTATCCGGACTTGTTAATTCTCTATTATAATTTCATTTTAAAGATGAACTTAATAGTTTATTTTTTTCGTATTTTTTAGCTCCTTTTGAGAATACTTTGATTTGATTTTATTAACTTAAATAAAGTAAGTAGAATCTCTCATTTTATACTTTTTCTCCCAAGATAAGTCATAAACTATAGAAGGGACTGCTTTTCCTGTGAGTTCATAATAGAACTTTATTTTTGTCTTCTGGTCCTCCCTCTGTTCCTTTCAGTGTTAGGGTTCTCCAATTACGGCAGCCAATGGTGCCCTCTTGGGTCTTCATAGCGTCCAGCTGTTTCTTCTCTCCTCACAACTGTTTAGTCTTGTCTATCCTTGTCTTCAGAGAACCTCTCCTTTTTCTTTTTCCCGTTCATCCAATTAGAAAATGTATATTCCCATTCCCTTCAATAGGTTTTTCATGTTTTCTTATAATGTGATATAATTTCTAGTTGTTCTCTTAGCCTTTCATTAAAAGGAATTTTTAATTTTTATAAGAGATTTGTCAATATTGGAAATCATTTGGCCACGTCCCTGCAACTAATAATCTACCAATATGAGGGTAAACAGATAAAGAGCACTTTAATTTAGTATTTGCAGATCAATTATTTCGACTTCATCAGTTGCGTTGTGTACAAATTATGTGACCTTATATTATCTAAAATATGACATGAATTCGACTTCTAATTTTTACAAATAAAATTTTTCACTGCTGTTGTTTTTCCAAGTTGATTACAGTTCATCTATTATAACAAAGAAAATTTTTTTTTTTTTTTTTTTTTTTTTAATATACATTTATTGAAATTTACAACTGTACAAAATATATACATCAAGTAAATGTATTGACAACGATTATAATAAAATGTTAAAAATTGAAAAGAACTACACATCAGTAGCACTTTATTAAAACTTCTACACTAGAAGGTCTCTAGGCCATCTTCGTTTCAGACGCCTCGGAGGATTATGTAAGAAGCAGTGGAAGGAGTGGGAAGCATGTTGAGAAACTAACGGATTTGAGTAATTATGGAGCTTACTATGAAAGGATAGGTATCTGGGACATTAAGATCTTTATGGATATGTTTGTTGGTGACAAAGTAAGGAGCATTGAGGATTTTACGAAGGATTTTGTATTGTAAGGATTGAATACGAGATGAATTGGATGGTTTAGTGGAGCCCCAAAGCTCAACTATGTACGTCCAAATAGGTCTAATCAAAGTCATGTATATGAGTTTTTTTGTAATTAATTGGGAGCTTTGAATGAGTCTAGTAAATGTTGAAGTAGTCTGAAACGAAAAAAAAAAAAAAAAAAAATCTAAACGGAAAAGATATTTCATGGGCCATAATTTGTAAGCTTGGTCAGTGATGGTTTTGCAAAAATCGTTCATAAAAAAAAGAAAAAAAAAAGTAAGATTAACAATAAATAAAAAAATAATTATAAAAAAATAAATGATGAAAATTTATAATCCTACATCCTCTTTAACTCCATACAATAATCATTAAGATTAAAAAAAAAAATACCTAAAATATTAAATAAACCAAACATTCATGAAATAAATTTATTACAAAGATTTGTTTATCTTGAATTAAATTCAATTATTAAGAATATACATATATTTATAAGAATATATATGTGCTTGACTACCTTGCTCCCGCGGCCAAGTTTGAGTCCGACTGAAACCAGAAAATATATTTTCTGTTATTTCGGCCGTTGCTCAGTCTAGAGGTCGGGCGACCCTCTTAGAGTATTCCTGCCAAACCTCCTCCTTTCACAACCGTTGGCTCAGAAACAGCACAGCCTTACTTAAGTACTGAACCCAAGACACTTCATAGGTTGTAAGTGGTGTAGGTTTTTTATTTTAAGAAACCAGATATTTAAAAATGAATCGCATTAGTAGACATAAAGCATTAGCCAAGAATTTCTTTTTTTTTTTCTTTTTTTTTTGGGCCCAAGACTCCCATTAAAGCCCTATACTACCCGAAAGTTATAGCTTTCTTATAACAGTTTTAATTTTTTGTAAATATAATTTTTGTTTTTCTTTATTTTTTCTTCTCCATTATCATTTTTATCAACAATTATGTTAATAATATTTATTTCTGTATAGATTTTTTTTTTCTATTTATAGTATATCTTTCTCTTTTTGGTTTTATTTTTGTTCTAATGTAAATTTGTATTCTCTTTTGTTCATCTTCTTTTATTTTGAAATTCAATAAGCTAATATGACTTTACTTTCTGTTATATAATGTCCCAGAGTAATGTTTTATTCTATTCTATTCTATAACAACTATTTTTGAGCTAGTTGAAGTAAACTATGAGGATATTAATAACAATTTTGTTTGAGTTGTAATAAAAACGAATCTATGGACATTTTAATTTTATCAATAATGTGTTATACCGAATAATTATTTTAATAAATACAATTTTATTAATGTTTTATTATTTAGTAAGCACTAAATCGATGGGTGCATATTGTGCAATCTTAACAATAGATTCCCTTGGACTGATCATTGTTTATTTAAATAACCAATTAGTCGACTACCTAATTCCATCTCTTGATTGTTATTACACCCCTAACTGTGGTCGCTATTGTCAATTATTGTTGCTATTATAAGTTAGTTGGCAGTCAATATTAATCCAACCAATCCAAGATATAGTATTTCAATTTGAAATGCCCTATTGAAGAAAAATATCTGGTGAGAGCAAATTTTAAAATTAATGATAGGCATGATAAATATGGAATGAACCAAATTGAAATGAACTCTCTAGGCGAGTATCCATTTTTTTCTCAAACCACCGACGTTCCACGCTCTTCTAGCCCAGTATATGGGTGTACACTAACGTGGTCTGAATTGGCTTACACGAACATAGAGCGCTTCACATTAAGTTCGGAAAAAACTGACAGTCTTCGGAACACTCAAGAATGTTCACGAACTGTTACACGCTCGGAGCGCTGTTTTACAATTGGATCACTGTTGGTTCGCGAACATAGTGGGTAAGTGCCTTTAAATAGACCCATTCAGCGACAAGAAAAATAAATCCAATAAGGGGAGGATCAGTGTCTTCGCAATTGTACCATCTAGTCTTCGTATTGGCAACTTCACACAATCTGCTTTCCTCAAAATCACTAATGACATATTTACCCTATATATGATAAAAAATAAACTGTCTTTGATTTTTCTAATGCCTTTGATTCTATTAATCATTTTATCCTGTTCTCCAAATTAGAATCTTTAAATTTTTCATAGAGTTCCTTCTGTTGGTTTCAGTCTTTTTTTCTCACCGTTCCAACAGTCAAAATACCCAAGCAATCCCTACCTTCTTTTCTTACACTCACCTTAGATAGATAGATTGAGGTTTTTTTTGGGCGATTAACTTCCAGGTTATTACGCCCTTTTCATTTAAATGTTGTAAATTTATGTTTCTTCGTCCTGTATCATTATTTTCGTATTATATTTTATGGTAAAGTGAATATTCTTTAAATAAATTTGTAATTTTTTTTATAGAATTTCTTGAGTCCCCTAGAGCAAGTTCTGTGGATCGGGGTATTTTATTTTTTTCTAAGCCTTGTTGTAATAATGTGCAATCTTCTATTATGTGTTTAATGGTCATTGGAGATTGACATTTTTCACAATGTTAGAATGTCCGATCCTAAGCCTTGTTGTAACAACTTCTTCTCTTCTGTTTCCTCTTATAGCGCTTGTCCACTGCTTCGTACTTTTCCCACTTTGTTTTTACTTTGTTTTTCAAAAACGCTTTAACATCATTCGGTTCATATATTTTAAGAGGTGCGGTATTCATCAAAGAAGCTTCTTTGGCAGCTTTATCTGCTGCTTTATTTCCAGGAATTCCGGAGTGTACAGGGGTCCAGAGAAAAGTTACGGTCTTTTTATGTTTTTTTAATATGTCCAAATGACTATTCAAACCCAATTGAATTCAGAAGGTACATGAAGATTTAAAAGAAATTGGCTTAAATAAAGAAAAAAAATTAGGGCAGAACAAGCTATAGAAACAAAATTAAAGAGTGGGAAGGCTTCTAAGACAAAACAGCTCCAAAAAGACAGGGGGAAAATGGACAGTACAGGAGAGGAAAGAAAAAGGTGAACAGAAGAAGGAGTATTGGAGAAAGCGTAAAGCTAACTTATATGCTTTAGCTGGCCTTTAACGAAAAAATAAAATAATGAAACTCAAACTATACAAAAAATAGAGTGGTAAACAAATAAAAATAAATAAATATATAAAATACAATAATTATTATTATAAAAGAAGCAATAATAGGTAAAACTAAAATAGGATTAAATTAAAAGTTAAAAAATACAACCATACTAAAAGATAGTAGAATAATAAAATTTGTTATCTCTTATAGTCCTATAGTCTGATCAATTTACTTTTTAATTTATTTATTTTTGTATGAATTTACTTTTATTTTACTTCCTTTTTTCTGCCTTAAACAGTTATGTCAATTTCCAGTATTCACAGAAAAGTGAATAGATGAAGAAGTATTGAAAAAAGTGTAAAGCTAACTTATAGGCTTTAGCTGGCCTTTAACGAAAAAATAAAATAATGAAACTCAAACTATACAAAAAATAAAGTGGTAAACAAATAAAAATAAATAAATAAAATACGATAGTTAATAATATAAAAGAAACAGTAATGATATTGAAAACTACTGTTATTCCAGTATTTTTAAAGATTCAAAAATTAATCTTTTTTACTAATCAGTCTATTTAAGTTTATTAAATTCTAGGTATCGGCTTATGTATTTATTCTTATTATTATTCCTGTACAAAATTATCCATATCCATGATATCGTCTTGTTAAAAATAAAACATAGCATTCGATAGAGTTGGGAATTTGCCTACTCGCCTGAGGATCCAACTAAACAAACGACTCTTGGTGCAGAGAGCAGTTATTCGCCGAGCGGAGAGGGATAAGATGGCGCAACGACATAAATGCGAAAAGTTCCTTATCGGAGCCCGTAGAATTTTCTAGCTACCCCTCTTCTGACAAACAACTGTTAAGTGACTCGATAGTGCTCAGAGATAAAAAGACAACTCAAGACACTGGTCAATATTGTAGAAAACTCGGCGACTAAACATCGATTCAAGTAGAACTCCAATTTCTTTCAGTATACGGGGAAAAGAAAGGCTTTTCAGAATACAGTCGAAAATCCAATTATTTGATAAAATATCGGTTTAATATTGGAAGTCAAGAAAGGTAGGTAGAGGGTTTAAAAAAAAAGAACTAAACAATGAATTGATTCTTTTTCACAATTAAAAAAAAATAACTTTAAAATACCTTACTGTTATATTGTCTGGTTATTTTAAAAGTTTGTTGGAACATTTTCATTGTGAAAACCATGTACACCAGCAACTTTCGTAGTACATTTTCTTAGAAAATGCTCTAGGCATCTTTAAAGGATAACCAAATGTATGCACAATGCATATTTTGGATATCCTAATAAATTATAATATTTTAATGTAGAAATCAAAATATTTCTTATTGTAAAAGGTATATATATATATATATATATATATATATATATATATATATATATATATATATATATATATATATGTTTTTTTAATATAGGAAATATTTAATTTTTTACATTACAGTTGAATGTGACAAAACCCAAATAAAGGAATAGTGTTCTGATTCTGAGAAGGTTACACGAACATTTTTTTTTCTCACATGATTTCATAAGAGCTAATATATGTTACCATGCAGGTTTTATTAGAACTATTAAGTTATAAAAAAATTATATACAGTAATAAACTAATATAATATAATATAAACTAAATACAGTAAAATCTCAATAATCTCTCTAAGAGGAATACCGGATTATCTGAAATAGGAAGTTACTGGTTGTAATGAAAAAAACAAAAAACAAACCCACATACACACACACACACACACACACACACACACACACACACACACACACACATATATATATATATATATAAAAAAACAAAAACAATGTTATTGACACATAAAGACGGTCTTTTGGCGTAGTGGTTTTTGTACAAATGGCCAATTGTCGGGAAAGTGGATGAGAAGCAAATGGGTTTGAGAAATCATGTAATTTGTTATGAATGGATGGTTGTTTGGTTTGAATCAAACACACACACACACACACACAAACATCATGGAATCTTAGTTTAAATGTTCAAAAATCTAAATCCCATTTCCATAATAACTTTGATCTATTATCGTCACTATTTGATTACTGTTATTTTAGCGGTTCCAGTTACCTGTGATTGGAATATGTAACCTGATATCTATTAGACATACTTAGCGATAGAATACTAAAGAGCCCTGTTAGAGCTGCAACAGGTGGCACCCTGCTGCCCGGATAGTGTTCCCTTCACTTTGTTTAATTAATTAAACTCATATCTGCTAACAAGTTTTAGTATGTTAGTATAGTATCCATATATGTAACATCATTATAAATAGTGTGTGCTGTGTATCTATGCTCTAGGTGAATTCACATAAGTAGCTTGCTCGAATTTCACAGAAATTAATTAAGAATGAAACTGACTTTCTCGATAAACTTTAAAAAAAAAAAAAAAAAAAAAAAAAAAATACGAGTTAAAACAATCTAATGTACTGTAATGGTCCAAATTAAATTAACAAATTTATATATGAAATATTTAAATAACAATAACAAAGAAAACACTATTATTATGTTAGTATAAGTAATAACTGAGGGAAATTTTTAATATATAATTACATATATTGATAATAAATAAAAAAACTTATATATGCAGTATATAAAAAATATTTAAAATTTACTTTATTATATTTAAAAATTAAAACATCACAGAGTGCTGTTGTATCTGCACAAATTGAATATATTGAAAAGATTAAATTAAAACTATATTTAACAGTCACATAAAATTATATTTATGTGTAATACATTCATTTTATAATTTTTTTTTTTTAGTGTTTTCCTTCCAGCAGTAACTCTATTGGAAGGGATTTTATTTATTTCTGTACACACCATATTTAAAAGTATGCAACGTACATGTTATTTTTTAATTTTGTTTTGAATATTATTTTACATATGCCAATACATATTACATGTGTCTTAAGTTAAATATGAAGAATATAACAAGACAAAAAAATAAAATAAAGAACAAGAAGTTATACAATTAAGAAAAAAAAAAACAAGCACCAAAGTTATATTACTTCACTTGTGGTACGCATAATGGAAAGGGACCAAAGGGAACTCTAAATTATGAAAAATGATAAAAAACAAAAAACAAATCAGGTTCCAGTTTAATACCACTACGAAACGAATTATTTAAATCCCTGACGAAGAAAGAAAAGCAAGATCCGAAAGGATGAAACTATACTGGACTAAAATAAAGTCACAGTGCACTTAAAATTGTTTGATCTAACGTACCTCAAAGTTGGATTAAATAAACAAAACAAAAAAACAGTTTGGATCCGATTATTTTGGTTGGTCACAATACATTTAGAAACGCGTAGTCGAATTTCAAAAAATATTCAACTATTTTTTATTTATACTGTACAAATACTTTTATTTATTTATTTTTTTATTTTTTTTTATTATATATATATATATATATATATATATATATATATATATATATATATATATATATATATATATATCAATTTATTGAAATTTACAACTGTACAAATATATACATTACATGTTTGTGTTGATAACGATTACAATAACATGTCAAAACTTGAAAAGAACTACTCATCAGTAGCACTTCAATATAAATTCTACACCAAAAAATCTCTAGGCCCATCTTATTTTCAGAGGCCTCGGTAAGTTTATTGGTGACAAAGTAAGGAGCATTGAGGAATTTTCGAAGGATTTTGGAATGTATGGATTGGATACGAGATGAATTAGATGGTTTAGTGGAGCCCCAAAGCTCAATCCGGTACGTCCAAATAGGTCTGATCACGGTCATGTAAATAAGTCTTCTGTAATTTTTTTTACAATTTTCTTAATTCCTCTGTTTCTTTTTTATAGTAACTATTATTAAATCTATTTTCCGTACCCAGTAGATACTAAACATCTGGACAGTAATAAGCCTTTAACAATTTTCGTATTGATTTTCTTTAACTTTTATTCTATTTTAAGTTTATTGAAGTAGAATTATAATAAAAATAAAAACTGTAAATTATTATAAATTGTATTAAAAAAAAAAGAAATAAAAAATTCGTATAGTAAAGGTGAATACAACTTTCATAATAACATGTCAATGCTTTTAAAGCAACTACCTCGATAGCACTTCAGTAAAAGGTCTATATGAGAAGGCCCGAGGCCATCTTACTTTCAGATGTCTGGGAGAGTTGTCGGGAATAGAATGGGAAGCTGAAACAGAAGATTTGAATTATTACAGAGATAACTATGATACAGTAGGTGTCTAGTTTGGGTTAAATCAGAGAAATGTATAACATTAAGGTCTTTATGGATAAGTTTGTATGTAATAAATTAAAGAGGACTAAGGATTTTACAAAGAATTTTGGATTGCAAGGATTGGATACGAGATGAATTAAAAGGTTAAGTTTAAGTGGGGCGCCAAAGCTCAACTCCTATGTCCAAATAGGTTTAAATACTGTCATTTAAATGAGTCTTATGTAGCTAGAAACTTTGAACGTTTGTCTAGTAAATGTTGGGGAAGTCGAAAACAACGAGCAGTTTCCTGTCGTTTTAGTCTTGTTTGTGAATTCCAAGTTAAACGTTTGTCTAGTTAGAGTCCTAGGTAGAGGATCAGTTCAAGTATGATAATATGTCAATAAATAAAATAACATTGTATTGATGCATATTGTTAATCAAGTTTATAATAAAATCCCTCTTTTATTACAAATATAACCATAATGTTAGAGGATATTTTCGATTAAAAAAAGAATATATATATACTCTTTTCAAATAGACATATAAAAAAAGTGTAACGTAATAACATTTCAGTTTTATAAATAATAGTTGGGCATGTTTTCTATTAGTTGGGAAACATAACACAATTTCTGTTTTGCCAGAGGCACCTTCCTTTGAGATGTTATTGATTTGTATGTATTTTTAAAAAAATCTTTGCTCCTGAAAGGCTTTGCTTGTTTTCAGGAAAGGTTGGAAATGAATTTTATCGAGAGGTTTTTTACTGTATGATGGGACCTCTTCTGAATTTCCATTCAATCATAAAATTGAAGTAGACTGAATGATTTTTGTTATAATGCTTCCAATTTTTCTAGTTTTCGCGTTAATGTAATCAAAATGATTTTCTAGAAGCAAGGACATTGTTCCTTATTCACCATTGTTGTAATGTATAAAATAAATAACTCACAGAATCAGATTTTTTTTTTCTTTAAGCTTCCCTTAGTCTATTCAAAGATAAAACAAAATAAGACCTTTTTGTTATATTAAGATTTATTCCGCCTTTTAATTTTAATTTTAACAATAATATTAATAATATCTTTCTAACACTATTTTATGATATTTACCATGTTTAAAGTTCATTTATTTAACTCTAAAATAGGTAAATATACCACACAAAAGTTACATTGGATCGCATAAGAATATCAGTTATGATTATTGCTCCCATTGTGCAATATTGAACAATAACAATTTAAAAACTAGAAAGTATTCAGAGGGCGTTTATTAAATATTTATTTTGCTATTAACTGGAGACATATTTAAACTTCTTTTGAACCTTATTTAGTAAACAATTAGTGATTAATGTACCAGATGAAACTGCTATGTTGCAATAACAAAAACAAGTTAATTAAACAACAATTTTATTCTCCCTTTTGAAAAACAAATTTCTAATAAAGGAGTTGTCGTTTTTAAATGTTTTCCAGTCTTCTTGAGTTGTTGGACAATAATTTTTTATCACCGAGTCCGGAATACATGTTTTTTTTTTTGTTTGGTTTTTTAATTTACAATTTATTGAAATTTACAACTGTACAAATATACATTAAGTAAATGTGTTAAAACCGCTTACAATGACATGACAAGTCTTGAAAAGTACAACTCATCAGTAGCACTTTAATAAAAATCTACACAAGAAGATCTCTGGGCCAACTTCTCAGACGCCTCGGAGGATTATCGCGAATTGAGAAGGAAGCAAGTTGAGAAACTAGTGGATTTGAGTGGTTATGGAGCTTACTATGAAAGGATTGGTATCTGGTTTGGGCTAAATCAGCAACATATGGAACATTAAGATCTTTATGGATAAGTTTATTGGTGACAAAGTAAGGAGCATTGAGGATTTTTCGAGGGATTTTGGATTGTAAGGATTGGATACTGGATGAATTAGATGGTATAGTAGATCACCAAAGCTCAACTCCGTAAGTTCATTTTGGTCTAATCACTATCATGTAAATGAGTCTTTTGTAATTAATTGACGTTTGTCCAGTGAATGTTGAAGTAGTCTGTAACGAGGAGCTGTTTCTTGTCATTTTGTCTTGTATGTGGATTCCAAGACGTTTGTCCAAGTGGAGTCCTAGGTAGCGGATTTGTTCAACAGGGGTTAGTGGAATATCATTAAAGGATACTGTAGGACAGGAGGTCGTAGTTTTACGACGAATTAAAAACATGTTTAAATTTAAATTTTAGTTATGTTTTTATGTAGCTATGACGCAATTATCTGTGCCCTTTTTGTCTTATTTTAACTTTAAACACTAGCGAAACATAATTACCTAATAATATCACCACCTTTTTTGATCCATAGTTTTTTTACAATTTATATTTAAAATTTTAGATCCCCGATTAAAGTTGAACTAATTAATATTGCCTTTCATGCAATATAATATTTGCCTGAATTTCATTTAGATAACAGAAAGCTTTAAGATCAGATAAATAATGAAATCGTTATAGTGCAAGATATTGTTCAAGGAATGGTTATAAATAAATGAATAAATAAATAAAGAATTTTCGAACCAAGGGGATTTACACTGGTATTGATGTATGATATGGTCCAAATAATCTTTTTGTTTCTTCGATACGGTACTTATAAATAATTATTTGTTGTAATGTATAGGTAATACATTAAATTACTTCTACATTACAACAAAATGTCTTAAGTATGAGCCAAAAGGAAAGGCAACTGAGTATGGTTTACCAAACGTCCTAATCGATACATACATAGTCCTGTAACTTTTTTATTTGACGAGCAAAAAAAAAAAAAATTTTTTATAAATTTCAGGTCTGGAATTTTTTTTAACTTTCTCGGGTCCGAAATATTAATTTTTTTTTTTTTTTTTTTTTGGTTTTTTTTTTAAAAAAATATTTTATTCTATTAAAATATTTAATAAAAATGGCTGGATGCAGCAAACAAATACATTTTTTTGTTATTCAGTAGAAGTATTATTTTATTTTTACTAATCAAACTATTTAGCCGGAACTGGTTGTTGTATTTATTGTTCAATAACTATGTTATTTGAATGAATAATATTTGAATATGAATGAGTAGTATCAAGTGAATAAGTGTCCTTTTCTTAGGACAACAGCTTAAAATCAAAATAACCGATTGAAATTAAGAAAATCTGAATTTTTATTCTTCGATTATTTATCTAGTTATGATCAAACAAAAGCTATATCAATTGTTTGGATTTCGATTGATTGGAATTTTTGGATGTAGAAAATCTCGACTTGTAATACTTTTACCTGTTTACAATTCAGAATTTTGGGGGATGATGGTAATGTAAAACACATAAATGTCATTAAAATTAATTAAAATAAAAAATAAAAAATCGGAATCTTACAATAAAATTACTTTTGGTAAGCCTTTAGTGAAATTGGGATGTAGAAGGTATTAGTATTCACGATACAGGGGATTAAATGAAGAGGCAGATTTGTTTTACATTAATAGGGAGTCATATAGTAGTGGTTTATTCTTTTTTATATTTTCATTTATCTTGTATCATACATTTAAAAACATAAAAATTAGTTTCGAATTATTACCGAAACTTGTAGTAACTGTAACGAAAAAGAAAACTTAATCAAACTTTGTTATTTTTAATTTTTTTATATTTAGCCAACTCAAACTTATTTGGACGGAGTTGAACTTGAAGGTTCCATTCAACTATCATTTAATCATTTCCTAATCAAGCATCCTTCGAAAATTCCCCATCGCTCCTTATTTTTGTTTAAATACATTAATTCATAAAGATATTGATGCCGCTTAAACCAGATACTTATTATTTTATAGTAAATTCCATAACCACCCTAGCCTATTAGACTTTCAACTTGCTTCATATTACCAATAACCCACCAAGGCGTGTGAAAAAAAGAAGACATTTCGATCTTAGAAATACTTTTATTGAAATGTTGCCAATGATACCAATGAGTCTTTGCTTTATTTAAATGTAATATTTTAAACCATATTATTTTTATAGTTCAATTCCTAATGTACTTTCTTGTTATTGGAAAATTAAAAAATGATGCCATTTTAAAAATGATAAAACACGAATAGTTCGAAACGACGGCGTTCCATTTTATGATTTTTAAATTGCACGAGTTTTTTTCTTTCTATCGACTGTATTCCAGACCGAACTTCTGTATTTCTCATGGTCAACTATACAGCAGTCATTTTTTGTTTTCTCTTCTTTTTTGTTTTTGTTACTGATTCGGTCACTCTAAAGATGACATCGATTAGATGTTTAATAAGGTTCTTGAAGTTCAGTAAGTAAATAAAAACAACTATTTTGGTGAGGCTTTGAGACAATGCTGTTCTCATAGTCATACCCTGCTTCTTACAAGGGGAGGACACGCCCAGTCACTCACGGATCTTGTTGGCAATTTCTTTGGAGGTTCCTGGTCAAAAAATATTAGACACGTGTTTTGCCGTTCCGACCAATGGGCTCTAGAAGCCGAGAAAAAATAAATAAAATAGCATTAAATTAATTGATTTTATATCTCGAGTTTAAATGATATCGACATGATTTTTGCTCCAAGATTTTTATTTTTGATTGAGGATTCAAGAAAAAATACAGCCGCTCCAAAGAATTGGGGTTAGGTTAATTAAATTCTAAAAAAATGATTTAATTTCAAGCAAACTACCTATACAGATTTTTTAACACAAAAATTGACGTCAGATTCTAATTCAGCACCCTCAAAAAAAGCGTTTTCACTGTTCATCAATAAAACATATTTATTTTTAACATGAGTTTGAAACCAGATAGGAATATGAAACCAATAGCATTTCAAGAGTATTACTACCCTATATTTTTTATAAAAAATGAAGTTGATACGTTAAACCGTCCAAGCGTAATTCATGTTTTAGTCAATTTAAACAAAAATTGCCTACCATTTTAGTCAGGCACATTTTGAAGCTTACGAATTTTTATTTTTGGATGGAATTTTGTATTTAAGGGTTCTTTTTATTCCTTAATTCGAATCGGATGTCGGTTCTTGTGAAAAAAGTATATAGAATGTAGTCCAATAAAAAAATGATATTTTTTGTTTTTATTAAATAAACGTATTTTAATGTTTTTGAGGGTGCTAAATTAGAATTTAACGTCAATTTTTGTGTAAAAAAAATTATAGAGGTAGTTTGCTTGAAAATCTAATCATTTTTTTTAGAATTTAATTAATCTAAACCAAAATCTATGGAGCAGCTGTATTTTTCCTTAAATTCGCTATCAAAAGTAAAAATCTTGGTGCAATAATCATGCTGACATCATTTTTTAAACTCGAGATATAAAATATTTTAATTTAATGCTATTTTATTTTTTTGTTTCGGCTTCTAGAGCCCATTCGTCGGAACGGCAAAACACGTGTCTAATATTTTTTGACCAGGAACCTCGAAAAAAAATTGCCAACAAGATCCGTGAGAGACTGAGTGTGTCCTCCCTCCCCTTGCTAGTAGGAATGTACTTGTATTCTTCGCTCTTGCCAGTTTTCTGGTGGATTTCTGAAGTTCCTTCATCACTGTGATTGCTTCAGGACCGTGGGTTGTGTTGATTTCATCATAGATTTTTCTACTATAGATATTTTCCAGTATTGACTCGATGTGTTGATATGGATGGATTTCTTGTCTGTTACTATTAAATGTTTAGTAAGGTTCTTGAGGTTCAGTCCATAAATAAAAACAACTATTTTGGCGACGTTTCGAGACTATATTGTTCTCATAATCATGGCCTGCATCTAAGCAGGGATGTCCTTGTATTCTTAGCACTCACCAGCTTCCTGTTAGATTTCTGAAGTTCTTTAATCACTGTGATTGCATCAGGACCGTGGGTTGGCTTGATTGTATATATATAATTGGCTATCCGGATATAGTGGATGTAACAGTATTGCAGTTTCTTTCATTTTTTCTTTATTTAAATTAAAGAAATAATTCCAATTTTTTATATTATAATTTATTTTGGTAATAATAATATGAATAAATCAGTTTTATGTGTCCTTTGTGAAGTTAGGAAAATGGCATAGGCATGTGGTTGCTTTAGGGACGATATTCTAGTTAAGCAAAATAAGTAATTTCGGTCTCATTCACCGTCTTCTTTCCATTTTTTTTAATTATTGAGTATTTATTTATCGACACAAATAATTGAAAATCACCAAACATCACAAATCCCTAATGAAAGAAAACCTCTGGTTACTTTTTAACACTTTTATCTCGATTCCTGATAGATAGATTTCTGAAAAGAAGATGGCCTCGGGATCATGTAATATACAGATTTTACTAGAGGGTAGTTTTCGGTTATGTTATTTTATGTATTTATTTATTATTATTCTTTATATTGTTTTAATGTCATACATATATGTATTTTTTATATTATGAATTTTTTTTGGCGACAGTTTTTAATTTTAAAAAAATAACTAGTTATAGTAACGGTATCTAACTGACCATTTAGTTTAAATTATATCAACTGCCCTTTCTCTGTATCGGCAACAATTCAATCTAAATCATTAGTTATTTCCCTACTACCCAGGTTATTCTCTAAACTCTATTATCCCTACCACACTGCCATACCCTATTTCCCTACCCCATACCCTGACCATACCCGACATACTCGACTCGTGAACTCGACTAACCCGCGACGGGCCTATATCGATTACAGGAGAGGCGAGGAGCAGGCAGCCGCCCAGATACTGCGGCTGTTCCCGCCGGCTGGGGAATATCCTCTCTTATAATCCCCCTCTTAGCGTCTTCTTCCAATCAATTTAGTCTAATCCTCTTTATATAATCTTTTTACATTATCCATAAATTCGAAAAGGGAGGCGCATAAACTGTACCTGAAATTATCTTTCAACCGTTCGCCATTAGAACTTTTAGTTAAGCTTGTTTCTCGTTGATCGGTAAACTTTATCTTTATTACATTTCGATGTCTCATTCTACAATTAATGCTTATATTTTATGTTTAGATTTTATGTTTATGATAGATACAATATTTTGATTTAGTTTGAATCAATAACCAATAATAATAATCATTAACAAATTTAAAATTTGTTTTTTTTATTGTAACAGTTTTTTTTTTTTTTAATTTTTGATGTTTATACTTTATTGGGTACCGTTACACATGCATGTTTCCACGAAATTTACCTGACCTGCACTACACCAGTTCGATCCTTACGCTCTACTTCGAGTTAACATTTATCGATAGTTCATTCCTATAACCTCACATGCAAACAGTTACTTCTACAGTTTCGACTTGGTTTGTCTTGTTTAGTGTGTTATATTGATATTTAGTCTTCTTGAATGTAAATAGGTGAAATAGAAGTTAACAACATGAGTTTCATAAAGGATTTAGTTTTACAAATTCATGTTTTCTTCTTTCCTCTTCTCTAATGTGTAAAAGTGTTACAAAAGTTAACAAGATTAATTTCTACATGTATTTAGTGTTATATTTGTATGAATTTAAGTGAGAAAATTTCAGTATATATATTTTGTGAATGGATTCTTTGTTGTCCGTATTACATATGGCCCTAAAGCGAGACAGATTGTATTATTATTTCAATAAAACACATCAATCTAAAAATAAATGTGGGAAAGTATATCACAGGTTTCATATTTTCTTATTTTCACTTCCCTTAACAAACTATAGCAGGAACTAACATCATAACTTTCAACAAGGATTCTGTGTTTTATATTCTCGTAATTTGTTATTGACACTTCCCTGACCTCAAAAAGTTTATTAGGAGTTAACATTACTGGTAATTTAGCATTATATTAATTTTCATCCAATATAATATTAATTCAACATTGATTTAATGACTTATATTTTGATATTTGTTTATTTCTCATTTCTCATATCTCAAGATAAACAGTTAATATTACGAGGGTGAATCAAATATAAACGGTAATTTTCAAAATTATATTTATTGAATAATATTATACAGAAACTATACCTTAAACATTTTTCAATGTAGTCTCCTGCATTATCTACACACTTCTGCCACCGATTTGGAAGCTTGAATATTCCCTGTTCATAAAAAGACTGAGGGCGAGTTTTTAACCATTCGCGCACGTGCTTTTCGACGTCTTTATTGTTTTCAAATCGTTTTCCTCCAAGTGATTCTTCACATGTGATGAGACGTGGGTCCACCATAACACCCCCGAATCGAAAATGGCAAGCAAGGAGTGGCGAAGGAAGGATGAAGGCTGCCCAGTGAAAGCCAAAACTCGTCTCTCAGCCGGAAAAAAGTTCTTGCAACAATTTTTTTTGACTCAAGGGGAGTTCTACTCATTGATTTTCTTCACGATCAACGAACAGTGAATGCGGCTTACTACTGCCAGGTGCTACAGTCAGCAAAAACCAGTTACCGGAACAAAAGACGAGGTGTGCCCATTAGAGATGTCATCCTTCTCCATGACAACGCAAGGCCCCACACCGCATTGTTGACAAGGGATAAATTGGAAGAAATGGGCTGGGAAACTCTCGAACACCCTCCTTACAGTCCATACCTGTCCCCTTGTGACTATTTTTTTGTTTGCGCCCCTGAAAGAATCACTTGGAGGAAAACGATTTGAAAACAATGAAGACGTCGAAAAGCACGTGCGCGAATGGTTAAAAACTCGCCCTCAGTCTTTTTATGAACAGGGAATATTCAAGCTTCCAAATCGGTGGCAGAAGTGTGTAGATAATGCAGGAGACTACATTGAAAAATGTTGAAGGTATAGTTTCTGTATAATATTATTCAAAAAATATAATTTTGAAAATTATCGTTTATATTTGATTCACCCTCGTACTTAGAACAGGGATTTCGCGCGTAGAGGCTGGAGACATGCTTGTGTAACGGTACCATTTATTGATATTTACTTGAAGTATTTCGCCTCCTCGGCCAATTTATAAAAAGTTACATTGTCGGGTTTAAACAAATCTCTAAACTGAATAACAATTATCCTATCAGAATATACTATGAATCAGAGTGTTTTAATTATTCCTTAATTTTTTTTCATTTATTGATATTTACAACTGTACAAAATAATGCACAACAAGTAAATGTGTTGACCGTGAATTCAATGGCATGTAAATAACTTGTGAATACCTACTCACTAGTAGCACTTCAATAAAATCTACACTAAACGGTCTCTAGGCCATATTCTTTTCAGACGCCTCGGAGGATTATCAGAGATGAAGGAGGAAGCAAGTTGGGAGACTAGTGGATTGGAGTGGTTATGGAGCTTACTATGGAAGCATAGGTATCTCGTTTGGGCTAAATCAGAAACATATGGAACATTAAGATCTTTATGGATAAGTATATTGGTCACAAAGTAAGGAGCATTGAGGATTTTTTGAAGGATTTTGGATTGTAAGGATTGGATACGAGATGAATTGGATGGTTTAGTAGAGCCCCAAAGCTCAACTCCGTACGTCCAAATAGTTCTAATAACATTCGTGTAAATAAGTCTTTTGTAATTAATTGGGAGCTTTGAACGTTTGTCTAGTAAATCTGTAACGACGTAGTAGTCTGTAACGACGGGCAGTTTCTTGTCGTTTTAGTCTTGATTCCTTAAAATAAAAATAAAAAACAATAAGCTGGTATGAACAAAATAACTGCTGTAGTGGCAGCACTTAATCATTACTAGTTTATCTTAAACAATTTTAACTATTTAATTAAAGTTCATTAGGCATTTCTATGGTATTCCAGGTGCGTTTCTAATATTTTTAGGGAAAAGTTTCAGTTGTCCGGAAAGTTTTTAATTCTGCAGCCAATTCATTCTATCAATGAGCAATGAGGTTGGCCGAAAAGGGTGAATTATCCAAGAGTTTGAAAAATACTACCAAAGAGAGTCTCATTTCAGATTCCTCACACGATTCCAAACCTCAACTGTATCCTATCGGATGATGCTATTCTATTTTCTGGATTCATCGTTGATTCTTATCGGCAGATCCTCAGTTAGATCTGTCGATCTTACCTCTTCACCTTGAATTTTATGTTGTTTTCTTACGGCATGAGATGAAAATTCGATCTCGTTGTGTATACTAGAGAACAACGGACGGTTCTTATCTTAACCCAGTTATATTTTACATCGGACTTCAAGTAAAATCGGCTGGTTCTGATCTCTCACTAAACTGTTTATGAAGTTATCTCAATACGCACGATTCGTCAGGCAATCTCTGAGGGACGATCTAATACAGAGGAGAAAAAAAAGTCAAGAGGGACTTCTCGACGCGCGATATCGGCTGGCAGGAGAATGACTCCCCACCGGATATATCTTAGCGAGGAGATGACCCCGACAAAAAACAGGCATCTGTATTGGCTCGCCCGTCAGAAGAGATCAGCCGGGAAATTAAAATATGTTTGGTTCTCGGGGAGGGCGTGTGCGGTGCCGTAAAGAAGACGGCCATCCAGTAATCTTCATAGACCAGCCTCAGGACCTGGATGTCTTCGCCTGACCTTCAGGAATTCTTTTCCTAGCTGCACTTCCTTGGTCTACACCCTTTGCTAATGAAAACCAGTGTACTCGTTATTTTTTTTGTTTTTCCATTATTTATCCTTGCAGATTAGTTTTCAGTTTTTAATTTATTGGTGTCACCATGATATTACTTTTAATCAGTTAACGCTCATTTTCCTTACTATTTCACTGTTTATGTTTCTTTATCTTTTATTTTATTTATTTATTTTTTCATCTCTTCTTAACCAACTCATCGCCCTTTCGTTCTATACTATCCTCATATATTCACCTGCTACTACTTTTATTTTCCATTATTATAAATATTTCTACTTCTATATATACTTTGTATATATCATTTTACTTTGTTCTTATTATCGATATGTATTTTTTCTTCTTAGAGTTTACTACTGTTTCTCATTATCAGCGTCATCCTTTTACCTACTGTCCTATGTTTCCCTAACTCCTTCCCATTATGACTAACATCCTAACCGCCTGTCACATAAACTCACAATCCCTACCAGCCCATTACGATGAGTTCCTAGAATTTTTCACCCAAAATTTTTACCACATCATTGCAGTCTCTGAAACTGGCTTAAACCCTACATACCTTCTTCCTCGGTTTCTCTCCCTAACTACTCCATCATTCGTCATGACCGGGTTAACCGGACCGGTGGTGGAGTGGCGCTATACGTCCATGATTGCCTGAAGTCTCGAGTCCTTTTTCATTCACCTTCTTCAAATCTCCCTAACATTGAGTCCTTATTTGTTGAAATATCCATTAATGCCCATTCTCTCCTGTATGTAGTGGTTTACCGTCCTCCACATGTTCCTTTTGACCAATCATTCGAATCTAACCTTTACCACTATGTCCCTCTCTACTCCAATATAATCATCTCCGGTGACCTAAGTACCAATCTCCTGTCTGACTCCTATGACAAAATCTACCTTGAAAACCTTTTTTTTTCCCTCCACCTTTTCATTGTACCATTCAATACCACCCACCACTCCCGCGGGTCCGACACATGGTTGGACCTGCATGTCATAGATTCTCCAAAAATCTTCTTTCCTCAAGTCAACGACCTGTTTCATTCCTATCCTCTCATGACCTGATACAAATATCATATGATATCCCAACACCTCGTTTCCTTCCTAAAACAATATCCTTCCGTAACATAGACTCCCTCTCCCGAGATATGATTTTATCCGATCTCGAAGCCATAGATTGGAATCCAATTTACTCCTGCTCCTCAATTGATACCATGGTTGAATTACTCACCACCAATCTCCTATCTATCCTTGATACCCATGCTCCTCTTAAAACCTCAACATTTCGCCGGCGTCGCCCTGCTCCTTGGATGAACCAACACATTAAAGATTTACAAAGAAGACGCGAGGCTGCCCGAGACGCTTCAGGCGAACAAGGATTGAAGATGACTATCAAGCGTTTAAGTTTCTTAGAAATTTAACTCAATCCACGATCCGGCGAACTAAATCCAATTTCTTCCACGAAGCCCTTTCATCTGCACCCGATCCTAAATCCAAATGGCTGCTCCTCCGCAAACTTTCCTTGTGTGATCCTCCTAGTTCCTCTCCCTCGGGAGACCTTCCTGTCACTCCGGATGAGTTAAACTCCTATTTCGTTTCTTCCACTTCATCTGCCCCTTCTAGACCCTCCCAGTCCTTACCTCCGCCAGCATTTAACGACAATAATTTTTACTTTTCTTATATCCCCCCTCTGATCTAATTACCTCCATTATGAAGTCTCAATCCAACTCATCTGGTATAGACAACATTCCTGTTAAATTATTGAAATTATGCCTTCCTGAAAATCCTTCCGGTTCTCCTCTTTATATACAATTTTCCCTTCAAAACTCAGTATTTCCCACTTCCTGGAAAAAGGCCTTAATTCATCCCATCAACAAGAACCCAAACCCTATATCCCCAAAGGACTACCGCCCTATATCCATACTTTCCAACCTTTCTAAGCCCTAGAAAGATTGGTGCAATCCCAAATTTCCAATTTCCTAGAACATTCCAAGTTACTCGATTCCTTCCAATCTGGTTTCCGTCCCGGCTTCTCAACACAATCCGCACTCATTAAAATTATCACTGACATCCAAACAGCGATGGACAAAAAAGAACTGACCATCCTGATCCTCCTTGATTTCTCTAAAGCATTCGATTCCTTAGACCATAATATCCTTTTTTCCAAATTGAAATCATTGAACTTTTCCTACAGCTCCCTCCTTTGGTTTCAATCTTTCCTTTCCGACCGCACCCAAGCAGTTGCCACTGCTAACCAAGGCCTATCCTCTTTCCTCACTCTACAGTCAGGAGTAGCTCAAGGTTCGAGCATTTCCCCTCAACTGTTTAATTCCTACATCAATGATCTTCCCCATTCAATTCACCATTGTTCCCACCATCTTTATGCCGATGACTTCCAACTTTACTTCTCCTTTCCTCCATCCGAAATGTTAGCTGCGTTTGCCAAAATTCAGGAAGACCTAGACGAAACCTGTGCCTGGGCAAATCTGAACAAAATAACGTTAAACGCAGCTAAAACTCAAGCAATTGCCATAGGATCACACTCCCTTCTCCATTCAAATGCCAACTTTCCCACATTATTCCTTAATGGTCATCCAATAACTTTCCATTCCTCTGTTAAAAATTTAGGCTTAACCATTGATCAAACCCTCTCCTGGAAATCCCATATTGCACAAATCTCCCGAAGGTCAATCGGTATCCTAAAACTATTCACCGCTCCCGTCACCTCCTTCCCCTACCCACACGCAAACTTCTAGTATCCTCCCTTATCTTCCCCCAATTTGACTATGGTTGCGTGATATATGACGGGCTCTCGATGGTTCTTGAGGACAGATTAAAACGCATCATGAATTGCTTTAGGTTTGTCTTCGGAACATCGAGACGTTCCCATGTTTCGCATCTCTATACTGAGTTAAATTGGCTTTTCCCCTCCTTCCGCAGAAAATACTTTCTAGGCTCCTACCTATTCCAAGTTATCAACACCCGTCACCCTCCCTTTATTTACAGTAACCTGAAATTCAAGTCTGCTATCAAATCACTGCATACAAGATCTCGTCTTTCCGATCTCTATACTCCATCCCACAGAAGTACTGCATTCCAACGTTCCTTCCTTGTCCGATCCTCTAATCTTTGGAATTCCCCCCCCCCTGTATCCTAAGTACATTTAAGTGTACTCAATAAGTTTATAGTGGGCCGAATGAAAAAAAACAAAAAAAAAAAACAATACGTTTTTACGGGTTTAGGCTATTATGAAGAACTTGATATGCGGAAAACTGAAAAAAAAAATGCTCAAATTTAAAGGTTTTTCGTTATGAAGACATTGACAAAGGAGTGAACGTAAAATCCATATTTAGCCTTTCGATAATTGTATTGGAACATATGTATATACAATGCTACATATTCATATTCAATGTAATGTACTTAGTTTGCTTTTTAGTGTCGGTAATTTGGGTCAGAACAATTATATTACAAATTGCTATAAAATGCACTATTTTGTTGCAATTTATATTGTTCTTTAAAAAGTATTGAATACATGATTTCGTATAACTTATCTTACTGTGGTTTAATAACTAAAATATCAAGACAGGGAGAAAATATTGTTTTTATTTTTGAAAACTTTGCTTTTTGTAC
Source organism: Euschistus heros (assembly GCA_003667255.2). NCBI lineage: Eukaryota > Metazoa > Arthropoda > Insecta > Hemiptera > Pentatomidae > Euschistus > Euschistus heros. The sequence continues at coordinate 219,305 of RCWM02000267.1, forward strand.
TTAAAGTGACCGAAACTACTCCTGACTACATTAGTTCGAATTATCGACGTGTACTGTAACGAGAGGCGGCAAACCTCCTGAGTAAATAATTAATTATGGAATAATTATTATATATACAAAAAATGTTACCCTTATTTAAAGTGATTATTAAAATATGAAACCTTTAGCCTCCCATTTTGGATTGTCTTGAATCACTTCCCAAAAATATGTTTTTTTAATTTTCACAAAGGCACTTTAAGGAAAATTCTGTGTTTTACATCAAATCATTTAACCCTGTAAAATATTACCCCTCCTACCTCTCTAGCTCAATTAGGAGAAAAGTTATTGTGATTTCAAAATATTTTTCCTCGTGAACTTTGGGGTTCTTTTCGTAGCCCTAATTTTGAAACCGTTTGAGAAATTATTAAAAAAAAAAAAAAAAAAAAAAAAAAAAAAAAAAAAAAAATTGGCACTTTTGCATTTTCTTTGAGGACAACCTTCATACCAAATTTTATCAAATCTGAGCAGGTCAGATTTTTACCCTATGTTGATATGATGTGGAATGACCCTGGGCTAACATTATAAAAAACCAGATTTAACGAATAGACTTCCTTCCTCCTTTGCAGGCGACATGGTTGTTGGACCTAGACTATAACCATGATCGAAGTTTTGCGTATCCACATATTGATCCCATCTTTACTTATGACAGGACAAGGCCAGCTACATTTTTTTTTTTTTAATCATTCATTCATAGATAAAGGCGTGAATCACATTTTAAATTATTCAGGTAAAAAATTGACCCCATTATACGGTATTGTTTTTCCAGTATACCTTATAGCGTCGACTAAGTTTTATTTTTATGTTCTTGGAAAAGATGGTCAAAGTAATCATCAAAGACTTACAGGCTACCTTCCATGAAAAGAATAGTATTCTTGAACAAGATTTGCTTATGAACCCATTCTAGATGGTCATATAGTGACGCAATATAATATAAAACATTTGTACAATTAAATTGATAGAAAATTATTTAAGGAATAAAATTCAGTAACTTAAAATCCATCTGTACCACTCATAAAAAAAAAAAAAAAAAAAAAAAAAATTAAATTTTATAAAATTTGCGTTTCATTTTATTTTTTTCACTGAAAGCTAATTATACGTCGGCTACTGATAAATTAATGCAGAGGTCCAGAGAGGGCTGAATATTAATCACATTTTTAAGCCGACCTCGTAAAAAATGGAAAGCAAGGTGTGATTTCAAGGGAATGTTTCCACTCGTTTGTTCATTTTCAAGCACCTTGATAAGTTTTAAATATATCACCCTTGCCTAGAATTTTTCATAACTAAAGCCAGTATAAAATAGAAAATAGTACTTAATTCACTTTTATTGCTGAATTTTTAACTGTCAACTGATTTATTGTCCATTTAGTATTAGCTGTATACCAAATAATGTGTGCATTACAGAACGGCTATTCGTGGTTAAAAAACTTCAAATTATGCTAATATGTTTTAAAGCTAATTCTCATTATATAAGAAAATATGTTTATTAAATACTTATATATTTTTTAAACTACGTGCTGCAATGTTTTTAGCTTGCAAAAAAAAAAAAAAAAATTGTTTTTGGAATATTATGCTATTCTAATACTACACTATTCCATACATACAAACACTATCAGAAAGACTTGCCAAGACACTTTCAAATGCCAACTATAGAACAGACTACACTGTCACGTTCAAAAATACGTCCACCATCGCAAAATTATATACTAAAACAAGACCTTAAGTAACAAGACCCCAAAAATATTTTTCCGGCCCTTTCTAAAGAATCGTCCCCTCACTAGATCTGACACGAACACGCCCTCTAACTTCTTATATAGTTATGTACAGGTTGATGCATTGTGCTTTAGTATTTTAAATGTTGATGGAGGAGTGCAGAGTAAGGAGTTCATAAATATACTTGGGTTTTTGGTTTGAAAGGATTGAAATATGAGTACACCTAGGGAGAATTGACGTCGGAAACTGAGGAAAGCCATCTAATTTCAGAATACTAGTGAGATATGTGGGAAATTCTAGAAATCCTGAAAAAAAATCTAATAAAATAGTTCATTAGTCTTTTGCATCTCATTCTAAGCTCACTAGACAGTCCTCCATATACTTGGCCTCCATATCAGTGGTCAAAGTAGGGAATAAAGAGAGATGATATCAAACGTTGTCGAGTACTTAGTGGTAATGAATAGCGGTAATAGAAAAGTTGCTTAAGAATAAAAATAGATTTCCTCGTGATTTGGGAAATATGATTACTTCAACAAAGATGATATGAAAAAGTTTTTTTATTTTTTTAAAAAACTATTTATTGATATTTATACATCAAGTAAATTTGAGGAAATGATTATAATGGCATGTAAATCACTTTTAAAGAACTAATCACTAGTAGCACTTCAATAAAGGTTCTAAGCTAGAAGGTCTCTTGGCCATCTTCTTTTCAGACGCCTTGGTGGGTTATCAGGTATCGAATGTGAAGCAAGTTAGGAGACTAATGGATTCGTGTGGAAGTGCAGTTTACTATGACAGGATTGGGAATCTGGTTTGGGCTAAATCAAAAAAATGGAACATTGAGATCTTTATGGATAAGTTTATTTGTGACAAAGTAAGGAGTATTATGGATTTTGATTGTAAGGATTGGATACGAGAAGAATTGGATGGTTTAGTGGAGCCCCAAAGCTCAAACCGTGGCAGAAAGTCCTACTAAAATTTTACTTTAAACGTGATGACTTAACTATCTGTGAGGCTCTGCAGAACAAAATAATGTAATTCCTCAAGCTGATAATGGTCATGTATTGTACTGATAATCGGTGAAAGTGGACAAAGTTCAGACGCATCAATATCAATGTCAGCATCAATTTGTTATTAACAGTTCGTTATTTTTTTTTTACATACAGTTTTAATACTTGTATATTTTTATGACATGGAGTGATCATATTCAGGTATATAATTTTGAAATATAGTATTATATTGGTCTTCATAATATAATAAAATAAGATTATTGGTTTTAGTTTATCTGTAGCGAAGGATTTAGTAACCTACCAAACCCGTCCAAGCATATTTTTTTCCACCAACATCTAGTATATTATCTAAATATTACGGTTTCGTTAAAAAAACTTGCCCCAATCTGCCCCAGTGTCAGAAAGAATATTTCTTCTTTGTTAGTGCATAGAAGAAAAAATCATTTTATTTCCTATCCTACAAGCTTCCCCTAAAAAAATGGCAAGCCCACAGCAATGAAGACAAACAAGTTGTTAAAGAAACCCAAGAGTCGAATGTTGATATGCCTAAACCTGGCTTTGGAAACGGTAACGATGGAAATCGGCGATTTTTTTCTCACTTTGATATTTCGTCAGAAATTACTGGAGTTGACGCTGAACTAATTAAAAGGCTTCATACAATATTGATAGCAATATCAAGTGGGCACGAAATTAATGTTAATGACTATCAAGAGTTTTCTTATGGTAGTGCAAAGTATTACGTAGTAAAGTACACATGGTATCCGATGTCACCGACCCTCCACAAGTTTTTTATTCATGGTACAGAAATAATTTTAGCCATGTTACCTAAAGGACAGCTAAGCGAGAAAGCACAGAAAGCTCGTAACAAGGATTTCAAAAAATATCGTGAACATCACGGAAGTGTAGTCGAGAAAAGTCCAGGATATATTCTTTAACTTTTTGTTGAGTTCAGACCCAGTAAACGAACAAGTAAACGAAAACTACCTAAGAAAAAATTTAAGTAACTACTGACTGAGGCTTTAAACATTCTTTCTTTTCGTTTTGAAAATAGGTCTGACACAGAAGAAGGAGACAGCGAAGATGATGAGGAAATATTGTAGATAGAAAGTGTGCTACTTATTTCAATGAAAAGTGTGAATTTTTTTATTTATCATACTGTGTTTCAAGTTTTTTCGTATTTTACACAAATAGAGGGAGTGATTAAGGTTTTTCAATGTTTCAATGTATGATATACAGCTTTTGGAACTAATGTTGATGATTATTTAGGATGTAAGAAAGAATATTTAGTTTATGCTAACAATTAGGGCTGCTTGCCCCACTGTGCGTCGGGCCGTTTCTTGTCGTTTTAGTCTTGTATGTGGATTCCATGTGAGATGTTTGTCCAAATGGAGTCCCAGGTAGCGGATCTAAAAAATTAAAAAGTTAAATTAAAATTATTTACAGAAGTTGAACCTCCTTTTTTCGGAGGATATGTGAAAAATAGTTAAATTGGAAAATAATGAAGAATTTTCCTTGGAATTATAAATCGAACTAAAAATTCAGACAAGCACACTTTAAAAAAAAACCTGTATGAACTCACAGGTTAAGATCATCATTCGAGATTCATGGGGAAGAGGTGTGGAAACCGCCCGGTGAGGGGAAGTCCTGCGGGGAGTTTTCCCGGTCCAGGAGGGAAATTTCCCTCGCACGGGGAAGGTGCCCCAGTGGCGGTTGGACCCTCGACCCGTTCGGTCGGTCCTGTGGTCTTCGAAGTTGGCTCCCATGTCGTGTGTTCTCTGAGCTGTGTCAGTGAGTCAGTGTCGGATATCCAAGACGTCAGGTGAGTTGCCCGTTTCGATTTTAAGTCACTTCTAAGATAATTGTGGTAATACATCAAGTGGTGTGTAAGCTAAAGCTTCGAAGTATGAGAAAAAAAAAATTGTGCCCTAGAAATCTCTCCTTGTTATTATATATAAAGCTCATTGCGACAGTATGTTTTAATTTTAACAGTTTAAGAATAACAAACATACTAATTACAACGTTGAGAATATTGTTATCAATGTGTACTGATAAGAGTACTTACGCCTCGCTTGAAATAATTATTTCTAAGATCATCATATCAATTCTTAGACACAAAAGAATTGTTTAAGAAATATTCGTATTAAAAATTATTTTAACGTGTATATATGTATGTATGAAAAATTTCCATTTATATTTCTGACTATAAGATTTCCGAAAATATTCATTTAATACTTTTACCATCGCCAATTTAAAAAATATTTTCCATTTTATTTAATAATTTAAACATATAAATATATATATATATATATATATATATATATATATGCGAATTGATAATAAGGTACGAAACTATATCTAGAAAACATGGCTTTGAATTTTTTTTTTTTTTTACTTGAAAGTAGTTTTAAAAACTAACTAGCTTGATGAATAGAGAATTCACAGATACGAAAAACTTGTTCGGTACATAAGTTATTTAAATATGACCGTCTTGTGATGAATTTATTATGTTGGCATTAAAGGAATTGTCAAAAATTATTTCTGCATATTTATATTTGTTTGAAATATTCTCTATTATGTATAAATATACCTTTTTTTTTATTTGGCTCGGCACTGGTTTAAAAAAATACTTAGCTATAATTTAATATTATTTGAAAACTTGTTATGTGAATAGAAAAATTTAAAAATTCAAGGAAAATGTTAATATATTTCACAATATCACCGTCTAGTTAAAGCTTATATGACTAAATGCAATTATTATATATATATATATATATATATATATATATATTTGGAAATTGTATATATATATATATATATATATATATATATATATATATATATATATATTGCGATATATATATATATATTTGGAAATATTATAAGATACTTGCGATATAATGAAATGACTGTAAAATTATTCTTTTCTTTACACCTATATAAGGAGTTATTTATTTATTTTAATTTTTTTATATTTACAAAGTCTTTTTAATGAGTATCTCTTTACCTCATTATTTTTAAATCGGACGCCGATCTACAATGCGGTTTCGAGGAAGCCAATTATTTATCAAGTTATTTTAAGATTCAATTCTGTTAACAGGTTGTTTGCAATTGAGCACATTAAAAATGTAGCCGTTACAGCCTCTCAGGTCTCTTGAATTTATTCAGTGTTTGCTGAGGTCTCATCCAGCACTTTTGCAGGAAGGCTTTTACGGAATAACAAGTCTTACCACACATCAAAGAAAGAAATTCAGACAAATAACCTTTGACAAAGTTCAATCAGAAAAAAAAACACATATAATATATTTTTCTCAATTTTAGAATATATATATGTTACAAGTTTTTCTGTCCCGATATCTGAGCAGCGTATGGCGATTCATATAATATTTTTTCATACATTATTTTAATTATAACTACTTGATTATTTATTTTTAAATATACTCCTGAAATTATGTTTTATTTGAGCTTAACCTCACAAGAAAAAAATTAGAAATTATAATAAAATAATACAAATAAATAAATTGGGAAATCTTATTTGAAAAATCGTTAACTTAGAAAACATATTTAAAAAAAAAGTATATTTAATTGATATAATTTTTTGTTAAATTTCTATTTCTATCCTCTTCATTCTTTAGGGTTGCTACATAGCTGATTTAATAGGAAATAGGCTAATTTTATTTTAATACATCTGTATTTTTCACGGTGAAATTATTTATAATAATACGTTCATTTGTCTATCACTAATTATAGTTTGGCCATTTACAAATTTATTTTTTCTAGCAATTATTTTCTTTTTAGCACTGTTATATGAATAAGATAATATTTTATGCAGTTGATAATCTACACACTTACATATCATTAAAATTTTATTTTATAATATTTTTTGTTTTTGTTAATTTCAATATTGATTAGGATAGTTATTCATTATTTGTAGAGACAGTTTTATTATTCAAGTTTAAATAATGCCAAATATAAAAACAGAACGGAATCCATTATTTATTCCAGTATTAAAATAATAATAATAATTTTTCTATTAAAATTACGAAATTACTTGAAAGTCGGTTACCACGTATCTGTCTCGAAATACTTAGAGATTTACATAACAATACATCTGATTTTCAATATAACTGGGTATCTAAAATTAAACAATTAACTATTAATAGCAATATTTTAGAACACTTTCATGTTTTTTCCAATCCGCAAAAATTATTATCCAACAAAGGTAGCATAATTGAAAAAGTCACTAATAATTTATTATCAACAGATATTGGTCGCACTTTGAATACAAGGTGTAACCCGTTGTATACGAAAATTTGCAAATTTTAACAAGCCTCAGTCGGAAGGTTATTTATAACTTAAGATAAATATAACCAATCTGAGAACCATTAGCTAACTGAGAACAGCGAAATATGACTACTTAAAATTCTATTTTTTTAAAATAATAGTTTAATCATTAAATCTAATGAAAAATGTGAAAATTATAATTTTTTCATCTTGAACAGCTTGAAACATCAGCTATTGGAGTTTCAAAGACGATAACACTTAAAAGAAATATTTGAATAATTACATAGTTCAAACAGATGAATGTTTATCATTAGGAAATATTTTGGAGTTCAATATCTTGTATCGAGATATATATGTATATTACTACCCTGTATATTACTGTCATTATAATCACTATTTTTTAATTTCTTTTTTTTTTTGTATAAATCATTATAACTTATAATGAGAAAAAAAAATTCTGTTGTATTTTTTAAGTATTATAATATGCTGAAATGGTCTTTTGTTAGTATTCATTATTATAACATGTCAAAATCTTCATCTGTTTGTATTTATTATTGTGTATTTATTAATTTTTTTACTGTAATAAAATATGAATATTATTGACTAACTCAACTGCCGTGAAGTTTGTACTTAAAAGCAATTAATAAAAAAAAATTTGTTTTTAAATAATGACTTAAACTTTTAAATTCCTAACATATTTAAAATATCCTACTGATGGTTGTAAATGTTTTTTTTTACCCAAAGCCATAAAATTGTGTGAATATATATATATTCTTTTATCCTTTTAGGGTAAATTCGCCATCCGCTATTCTATAGCGGCAACGTACAGTAAACAGTTATGTTATGTTGTTCAAATGCAAAGCCGTTAAACGATAGGGATTTGGTGATTAATTTAATTTTGAATAGTAACAAGTCAGGTGAAAATGTTTGCTAATGATGGTTATTTAAATCTCACTCTGAATTTCCTCACAATATCGTGGACTAAGCTACTATGTGATAAAAAACAAATAAAAATAAAACCTTGGGGTAGGGTAAATCACTAGTTATGGTCACAGTTCAGGGAACTTGTCTATTTAAAAGGGAATTTCGTTGATACAGTTAGTAATATGGAATCTTTGGTTATATACTTAGACATCAAAAGTTTATTATATTGAATGTAAAATAGACAAATACACTAATGCTTCCTTTTAAATAAATTTTTATATTTTTTTACAAAAAGCTAAAAATACCAGTTATGGGCATGTACCGTTTATGGTCATAGCCAAGACTAGTTATGGTAATATGGCAAAATAATCTAAACAAATGTTTTTAATAATTTAAAAATGTCTATTAATTAATGAACAACTAGAACTATAAAAATAATTTAAATACTAATAAGTGGTCTAACAAAAAAGTAAAATATATATTTAAAACGCAATCACTCAAACTCATTCAAAAACATAGTTACTTAATAGTTTAGAAAACCATCATGAAATGACACTCAAATGTGAATTAAAACAACCATAATCAGAGTATAATTTATAGCTGCACTTCAAGTTGATTTTTCTTCATAAGTAGTAACAGCATACAATATGGTAATCATACCCACTAAAAACTTAAAGAATTAACAGAAATCGGAATGTATTTTTTGTAAATTATCTTCTTTCAATATTATGTTTCCTTAAACAGCAATAGCCATCCGCGAAATAGAGAATATCACTAACTATATTAACTAATATAACATAATATAACATGGCCACTGCTAGTAAGCGATGTAGTATATAAGTTTTAAAATGAGCAAATGAAGAAAATTCTATTTTTTTCTTTATTTGGAGAAAGAACGCTTGTAACACCAAAGAAAATTGAAATGGACAGGAGCGATCATTACTGATATCCCATATTTTTATACACCGGTTATGGTCAGTTCATAATTATTGTTAGTTAAAATCAGATAGTCCAACATTATGGAACTTGTATGGAACCCTGAATTCTAATGAAAAGCTACATAACTCAAAAACTAAAAATTAATGAAGCAATTTCACTATAATTCTTTAAGAATCCTGACTTTTAAAAACGATCTTACTAAAAAAAAAGTGGATTTTCAGGACATTACTTGAGGAGAATATGTTTTACTGGCTACTGGAAAGGGATAGGAGGGAGAGTTTCATAAGTAAATAAATCTTAAATCCTTTTGAGAAATATTTCTCCAGGTGATATCACAAATAAATGGATTAGAACCTTATTATTGCAATAATTGTATTAGCCTACCCATAACTGGTGAGGTAACCATAACTAGTGATTTACCCTATATAATTCATTTATAAAATTTTGTCAGTTTAAGTTTAAAAACTTATCTGAAAGTACAGGAGGTGTTTAAAATTTTGTTCAAACTTTTTTTTATTCTTATAACATACTATGATATCTCATCGTACATTTTGTTTAAAATCTTCACCCGTCTTCCGTTACTGATTTAAATCAACTCCACAGAGTTTTTTTAAGCCAAACCGTATTTTTAAGTGTCCTCTATTAGAGAAAAGTTGTATAGGATCTGAAAAGGGAGAAGATTCAATATTTACTGAGGAAGATCTTATTTAAAGGGGTAATTGGGTTTATTTAATGTTTTTAAAGAACTGCAAAGAAACTCGATTGCAACTTTTTTTCCAAAAAATTTTACATTTGAATATTATTTAAATCGACTTGATTTAAATCGAACAAGTCTATATACAGTTAATTCCCGTTTAATATTTCCGAACGAAACTGTATTGCGAATAATACAAATGAAATTTTTTTTTTTCATTTTCTCGAATAAAAGTTTTATTTTCCTGAAGGTGTTTTCTTTCCCGTATTCATAAATAGAATCTAGCAGTATTAAAAAAAAATCTTTTAATGTGCAGTTTTGCGTCTTATGGGGCATATCCTTCATGATCTTATTTGAAATTGCATTAGACCTATACACCATCGAATGCAAGACGTAATAAATGCAAGGACTGGCTAAGGTTTATAGGTTTATACTAAGGTTTATACTTAATAATAATTTAGTAAATTTACAATAGCTCAGTATTTTTTTTTTTTTTAAATGCTTCTTTGGTTTTATGTATTTTTTATAATCCTAATACATTCCACACGCCCTGATTAAAGTATATAGGGATGTGTGTATAACCGTATATCTATATTTTAGAATATATAATTAATACGTATATAATAAATATATTATATATTTAGAAATATTATAACAATAATTGTTTTTTATTCAATTTTATAAAAATTATTTAGATATTTTTATTTTTTATTTATGTTTTTTTGGCCGTCAATAAAATTATAGCTATCTTTTTATACATGAATCTTATCTAAATGGGAACTATTAACATCAAACAAATACAATTAGTTTAGTATACAATAAATGTGTTAGTTTTATGGAATGGTTTTAATCTTTGGTGCTAATGATGTTTTAAGTGCGGCTGATGCTGTTATAAGAGAGATGAAACCTTTAGTTATATAAGAGTTTCATAGTTAAGATACCTGTCCGTAGCTACTTTTAAATTACTTACTAAATATTCTTTAGTTTATAATTTTAAAAACTGTTGGTTGCTTCTTTAGTGTCGTAGAACTTTAGATGACTTTTAAGTTCCTAAAAAAGAAGTGTTATAGAAGCTTGGAAAATTATTTTGAAATAGTACTTTACATCGGATTACTTTTATTGATGGCTAAAGAAAAAAAAATTAAAAATGGATATTATTGTTATAAATTACAGCGTTCTTGTCAAATTTGATTTGACAAACCTTTATTATTAATAAATATCAATTATATGAACGCTGCATAACTAATTAAAGAAATTTTATTTACGATCTTCGCAGTAATATATTTGTTACAACATTGTATATATATATTTTTTACATTTTATATCAAACATATTTCATAGATTCAGTTTTCTTGTTTTGAAGCAGAAAGGTACTTAAATCAGGTTAAAACGTAAATCGGATTATATAGGTGTGGTGCTTTCTGTTAAAGTACACGGTGTATTTTAGCTGAACATTTTGCAATGCCTAAAGAGCTTTAAGCACTCTAATTTAAAATAAATACTGACTTGTGACTTTCTAATGCTATCCTAACAATAATGTTGCATTTTCAATAACAATAAGTATTTATTCTTAGTACAAATGACTAACTTGCGGGTCCATAAGAATCCTTGTATGTAATCGATATTTTAATATGTAATCGATACCTTCGACTACAAAAACTGAATCGATAACTGAGCTCGAATTAAATTGATAAATAGTTCTTAACACCAGCATCTGGATTTAAAATTAATGTAGAAAGCTTTGTAATAACAAAACAGAACGTCAGGTGTTACTTATTTACACAGATTCACAATGACTGAGAGCAATTAATTCTAATAAGAAAATAGGCATTGTCTTTTAACAAAGAAAAATAATACAATTTTCAAAATACAGTCAAACTTCGATATAACGCTCCTGTTTATAACGATTTCCCGGTTATTACGGCCCGCTGAAAAATACTAACACATTTTTGTGAACATTTTCACAATTATTAGATAATATGTCAAAATGAAATTACATTTCATTTTCATTACAAAAAAAAAAAAATAAGAAGAAAAAAAAAGAAACAACACGTGATATGATCTAATCGATCCTGAGAAAAATTTTTTATTTAATTTTGTCGATCTCTTACAAAAGGTCCCCCCTCCTGAATCCCACATCACTTTTACAATACAAATTTCGTTACAAAAATACAATACAAAAATAGTGAATGTTTGGAACGCATTAATGATAATTCATTCATTTTTATGAGTGCAGTCGGAAGTAAAAGACGAAACTTTTAAAAATATTAACGAATTATAAAGTTATAAATATTTTAAAGTTTATTTCGTGTTGAACAAAAGAAAATAAAAGTATTTTAAGCTTAACTGCTCATTTGAGTAGTTTTAGTCGTACAATATCATAAAAACAAAATGATTATTTCTTAATTAGTTATACACATTTTCTTTTTACTTTCGTTTACTTTTAAATTCAATATTTCTCTATCAATTTTCAACTACTATAAGAACTATATTTTTCGATAAACATTTTCCAATTTTAGCCGTTTTGTTCTTCCCGCTTAACAGAGTTATAACGAAGTTTTGCTGTATATATATCTGTATCTGCCATATTTATAATAATATCAGGTCCGCAAGTTCTGAATAGGCACTTAATCTGTACTTTTTATTTATTTATTTTCTTTGTTTTGTTGTTATAGTAATGCTTTATTTACACATTACAATTACAAAATCTGTTAAGTATCAATGTTCCGGTCTTACATCCTCTATGTGATAATTATGGTTTTATTCAGTAATAGACAGCTTAACATTTCATTGTCGTTCCATAAAACATAAACAATAAAGGAAAAAACCCAAATAAAAGAAAAAAAAAAAGTACACAATAACTAATATGCTTTCATAACAATAAAGTGACGTGTGAACTAAGTAGTGTTAGGAGTGCTTGTTTTTTTGTTTTTTTGAGTGTATGTTTTAGGTTTTTTTTTGTGATTATTATTTTTAGGATAAGGTGTGTGTGTTTCGGTTTGATCCTGTTTGATATAGAAAGCATTTATATGGGTGATCATTGATTTTGCATCAATTTTGAATCCTTCCGAGTTTATGTATGGTAGATTGCCCAAACTGAGCCCTACGCAAAAAAAAAAAAACTTACTTTTTACTCGATTTACTGCTTTTTATAATATAAGTTTGTTTTTAAGACTGGATCTTTGTTAATATAAGGGTTCATTCTAATTTTTTATTATTTTTTTTTTTAATTGTTTATATAATCTTTAAATATCAGTGATATGTCCAGCGTTAAACCGAGATGTTTTTAATTCCTTTATTTTGATCACGGTTCATATTTGTTATATTATATTTTTTTAATTTTATCATTATTTTCTTTTCCTTTTTTTCGTTTCACCTGACTTTGGGGTACGTTGGATCAATCACTTTTGATTGCTCTGTGCCTCTCTTTTAGCCCAGTATTGCTTCATTATTTCTGATCTTGCTTTCCTCTCCGCTTCAGGGAATTGGATTTTTTCGTTTTGATTTTGAATTGGAACCTCTCTGTTTTTGTCTTTTGCACTTTTATCTGTGAGCATATTTTCTGTGATATGCTCCCTTCTCTGTTTCCTTAAACCAAATAGGTTTGGTATTTTTGTTGTGGAAGTAGTCAACAAAATTTCTGGTTAGTCTATTTGGGTTCATTCTGAGGATGAGTCTATAGAAATCAATTCTTCTCTTTCTCATTGTGTCTGAAAGTTTCTTAATGCTTTGGTAAAGGGTTTCATTTCTGGATTAATTACTATTTTCTTTTATGTATTTATATATTTTTTTATTTAGTACACATCACTAATGTGGTCATTATTTTTATCTTGACTAATCAATTAACTATAATATTTAATTGTTTGGTATTTAAACCACTGTTTTTTTTTAAATATTAGTGCATTATTTCAGGAATAAGAGTGATATTTTGGCCTATACATCAACAAACGGTGACTTGATTATTAATATAAATAATTAAAAAAATTGAAATTTTGAAGATAAACTTGCCACAGTTCGGAAGATTTTTTTTTTTCCAAGGAATAAAGATTTAATTTGCTGATTCACAGTGCCAACGAGGCTTCAGAATTATACCTACTTGTTCTTACCTTTCTCTAGGATAGGTTAGTAAATAATATAGTCTTCCCTAGATTATTAAATTTCTTCTAAATCTAAGTCTATTTTAATCACAATTAGTAAAGTTATTTGCTTATTATTAAAAATTTGCTGGAGTAATATTTTGAATACGTTTTTATTAACTTCATCTGTATGAATCTTGCATCGTAATTTTTTGCTATTTCCATCTATCTGATTATCTTTTAAATTTGCACACGTGTCAAGGACCAATGACAATACAATAATTGCATTACTTTGTTTTAATATTCTTACTTAGTCCAGTCGAAATATTCGAACTTAGCAAAAGGTAGAGTAGTAGGTTTTATGATTCAGTATGGTCCAGATAGGTCCTGAGAATAAAATATCAAAAATGTGACTACATTCGATAGGGGGAAAAAATAATTTTTTTTTTAGGGGGGGCAAAAAACCCAACATTTTCCAGCTTTTGCAAAAACATGCTTTAAAATCGAAAAATGTATTATTTACAAAATTAAAGTTTATTAAATTCTACGTCGAAAGACATCTGTTAAGCTGAATTTAATTGAGGCATTTATAGGCATCGATTGGCAAAATCGACGAATTTCGCCAACTTTCTCAAAAAGTTAGTTTTGGTCATGATTTTATGACACAAAAATAACTAATCCAATCAAAAAATGTTATATATTAATAGTTATATAACATTATATTTTGCCTGCGATAGGTTTAATACGGTTTTCTATTAAAGCGTGTTTTTTTGAAATATAATTTTTGATTGATTAAAAGCATAGATATGCAGTCATAGACACACAGCAATTAAAAATAAGTTTTAAGTATATAATGCCGACGTTTCGACTTGCATTGCAAGCCTTCATCAGGACTAAAAAACAAAAAAAATGATATGACAAAATTGCAGATAGAATAAAAAAGGTAAGAAAGGAATAACTGTATGAGAATAAAGAAAATTCATAGAGGCAATATATAAAGACCATAAATACATTACATAAAGACTATTGTATTAATAATAAAATCGAATATTTGTTGATATCATTATAAAAACAGATATTACGATAAAAGACGTGTGATTCAGTTATGTGTTAATACAAAAAATTATGAGTAAATACAAAGTTAATGAGTTATTGAGGTTGACTTTGATTTTATAATTAAAATTTATTTTTATAACTGCTGTGTATCTATGACTGCATATCCCAACAAACTGCATCTTTAATAACTTCTCAGTCAACAAATACCCCATCAATATAAAAACATAGTTCTTGTGACCTAAAAGATTCTTCTTGCTCTGCTCAAATATAAGGATTTTCTTTATAAAATTTTCAGGCAATCATGAAGATAAATATTTTAGCTTTAAGTTACTTTAATGGTTTGTTTCCCGATATTGCCTATATTATTGTTAATAACCCGGTTCATATTTCACTTTTTAAACAGGTACCTGAATCCATGAATTTTTATTTTAATTTTTTTTTTTACAACAGAGTACCACTTTTTTAATTTCATAAGATGTATCAATGCTTTCGCAGATTGAATCTAATAATAAGAAATTAAGATTCCCATGATTTCTCATAGAAAAATTAATTGTTTTTTTTTAATAACAAAATAATACCTGAATTTTACTGGAATGACCATTATGTAAGAAAATTATTTTTATTAATTACATATCATGTATTTGTATTTGTTTAATATATAATTTAATTTATTTAATCGGATATATAACTACAGAACCGAAATTTACTCAATTATCGGTAGGTCGCATAGAGGACTGAGAGGAAAGACAAACAAGATAGGTCTGGTGAATTATTATTCTCACCGCACTAGTTGCCTATCGCCGATAGCATCTCATATAATAGACAATTCCTAGAGGACTATAGAAGAGATATTAAAGGTTCTTTATAACTTGCTATTGATCATAATAAAGCTATTTTTAAAATAAATTCTTTTAGTTAGATTTTCTATCCTTTCCACCTTGTATTATGAATATTGGAAATTATTTCCAGTAAATATCAAGTAAAGTAATTTACAGTTTTGAGTATTTTCTTGTCATTAATTTTATATTTAATATATATATTTTTTTGGGGGAACAACTTTTATATGTAAATATTTGTATACAATACCTTTTTGCAATATTTGTAAAAAAAAAAAAAAAAAAAAAAAAAATAATAAATGTTAATAAAAGATGTTTTATATAACATTTTTATCACAGTTTTTAACAGTCATCATTAAAAAAAATGTTTTTATAAATTCCAGTTGTTTTTGTTATACGTAAACGTTATCTAAATGAGAACTTTTACTAGCAACCAATATTATTAGTTTAAAAATATTTACATGGGTGATTCTTAAACTATGATCAATTTTCTCATGAGATCTGTACCAAAATGAATAATAAAATCGTATGTTTTCATGCGTGTGCAATTTGTCGCATATTCATTTTTAAGTTATACAATGCATTTATCTGTAGAACTTTTAGTATATTTATATAACTTAAGGGGCAATTAATAATTAGCATGCTTGTCCTAAATCCAATATTTACAATATTAGGTTGTCTTTCGAATCCTTACTACCATTATAAAAAAATAAATTATTATTTTTGTAAAGTAGGAGAAAATTTAATTCTACGATTATGCTGTTGTATATATCATAACTAAATTCTGATTGAGATTACTGTGTACGTTTTTCTCGATTACATTGTAATTACCGTGGATAAAAGTTGAAACCGGTACATCGTGAAAGCTAAGAAGGTAAGTTCATCTAACACTTCTATAAGACGGTAGCCATCATTATCAATAGTTTTCTCAATGTAAACGGGCGGTTTGCAGGTAATTATCACACTTCTTAGGTAATTATCTGTCAATCGTATTCATATTATCTCATCACATAAATTTAAATTATTTATCGATTATAATTTTTTTATTATATGGGGGATTATCGATTATCGAGATAAACGACTTTGAATTATGAAATATAATTACCATAGCAGAAAATGTTAAATTACTATAGGTTTTTTTAAGGTTCAGAATAATTATGTTTTCCCTTGGTAATTAATGATTTTGGGCCTAAAAATCAGTTTTGGTTTCGGCAAAACACGTTTTTATCAAAATTTCAATCATCAAAGTGCGCATCAGAAATTTTTTTTCATGAATTCTTGGATCTGGTGATTTTTTGGAAATCCTCCACTGAAAGTTGTTCTTTTTTTTTCAATATCCATAATTAAAGTTTAAAACTGTACAGAATATACAACCCACCGAAATTTATACTATCCTTTTTAAATTAAATATAGTATATTCAAATTCATAATGAATCATTTCCTTTTCATTTTTCACAACCGTTAAACACGCGCGCACTTTCGGTACTCAAATGGAACAAGAACCAATAAATCACATTAGAAATCCTCCGAGAATTGAAATTTTACACGAAAACATAAGAACCACACATCTATCTCAAGACAAAACTGACTTACTACTTGACATATGTCATAATTTAACGACGTATTTTATCTCCCCAATGACACACTAACTCCATACCAACACTCTTAAACATCAAAATACGACAACGAATGAAACACCCATTACGTCTAAACTTTATCGTTATCCCAAAATTCACGCGGAAGAAGTAAAAAAACCCAAATCTGTAAATTATTAGAAAACGGTATAATTCAAAATTCGACCTCTCCGTGGTCATCTCCCGTCTGGATAGTCCCAAAAAAATTAGATGCTTCGGGAAAGCAAAAATGGAGATTAGTCGTTGACTATAGAAATCTAAATTCCGTAACAACCTCAGATCGGTACCCCATTCCAAACATTGACGACATTTTCGATAAATTAAGCGATGCGAAATATTTTACTACTTTGGATCTCGCCTCCGGTTTCCACCAAATTTTAGTTGATTCAAAAGACATTCCCAAAACAGCATTCACAACACCTCACGGACATTACGAATTCATTAGAATGCCTTTCGGTTTAAAAAAAACGCTCCCGCAACATTTCAACGGTTAATGAACACGGTACTTCGCGGAACAAATTCATTCGTTTACCTCGACGATATAATCGTATTCGGAAAAAATTTAAAGGACCACAACAAAATCTAAACCGAAGTATTTGAAAAATTACGCGTACACAATCTAAAACTCCAACCGGACAAATGTGAATTTATAAAAACTGAAACACAATATCTAGGTCACATATTTCAGACAAAGGCATTACTCCAAATCCTGATAAAATCGAAGCAATTGTCAATATTAAAAACTCCTAAAAATACTAAAGATATCAAATCATTTCTTGGACTCGTTGGCTACTATCGTAAATTGTTCCCCAATTTTCGGAAACAGCTAAAACCATTGACTGAATTACTAAAAAGGACACTATCTTTAATTGGACAGCAAAATGCGAAAACTTCTTTTCAGAAATTAAAATATTCACTAACGTCACAGCCAATTTTACAATTTCCAAACTTTGAAAAAACCTTTTTATTTTAACGACAGACGCTTCAAACACAGCAATCGGTTCTGTACTATCTCAAGGACAAATCGGAAAAGACTTACCAATCGCGTATTACTCTAAAACATTAACAACGCAGAAAAAAAATTACTCTACAACTGAAAAGAATTATTAGCCATCGTTGAATCAATAAAACACTTTAGACCCTATCTATTCGGTAACAAATTTCTCATCGTAACAGACCATAAACCTCTAATATCCAGGAACTTTAAATCAAAAAAACGCGGACGCGCTTTCAAGATAATGTTTATTTTATCTTTTATATTGTATTCATTTCATTATTTTCAATTCATATTATTATATTTTGTATATCCTTTTATTCATATTAATCATATTTATGTCTTTATTATATTACTATTATTCATTATATTATTCAAATTTAATTCAACTTCGATACTATAATATTGTATTCAGTTTAACCTTAATTGCATCATATCAAGTAAATCGGTTGATAAAAATTACAGTAAAATGTCATAACTTGAAAAGGACTACCCTTCTTTTCAGACGCCTCGGAGGATTATCGGGAATGGAGAGGGAAGCAATTTTAAAAACTAGTGGATCAGAGTGGTTATGCAGCTTACTATGAAAGGATCTGGTTTGGTTAAAATCGTTAAATATTTAAAAACAGTATAAATATAGTATTATTTATACTGATATTAAATTTATACTATATTAAATATAGTAAAAATATCCAGGAGGACAACAATGACGGAAGTTTAAAACTGTACCTTCGGATAACTTAAAAACCGTTAAATATCTTAAAACAGCTTCCTTAAGGACGAAAAAACTAATAAAATACTGCCATTTTAAAACCGCATCCTTAAGGACGAAAACTAATTCTAATTCTGGAAGGAGAGAGTGGCCAAGGATGTCCGTCGGCCTCGAAAAATCATCAGATCCTGACATATCTGTAAAACAGCGTAACTTTGAACGTTTGTCTAGTAAATATTGAAGTAATCTGTAACGACGAGCAGTTTCTTGACGTTTTAGTTTTGTAAGGTTACCATCAGTTTGAGAATTACACAAATATGTATTTAGAAAATAAAGAGAAATTTTTTATTTAATGCATAAACAGTAAAGTATATAATATAAAGCATAAAATACTGGTTATATATTCATTTAAGGACCGTCACAATTCAAATATAGGACTCATTTGAATGGTACACATTAAGAAAAATTTCGAAGGTTTAAGGATAAAAAGGGAGGAAATTAAAATTTTCAGTGAGACCGGGTTGATTTCTCATTATAATACTGTTAATAAATGGTATGCTTTTCAACATTAAATTGGTGAATATTGTCGTTTCATTTACGCAAATTCTTTATTCTGTCCATTTTATTTCAGTCAAGTGTTTTTTTTTTTTTTGTTGTCTTTTTTTATAATGCATAAAAATACAATTACTCGCCTAGGGGATAATCGGCCAGTGAATAGATGAAGTGACTGAGTCTTTGCGACAAGGGGTTGAAGATTTGCATCTGATTAGCATCACAGATAGTGTAAAGTCACCGAGATTGAAACGGCGGGCAAGTGAATATGCACGAGCAGGGGCCAGGTGATTAGCGAACGGAATATCAATGAACAGCTTCCACAGGATCTGTCCGAGGCGTAGAAGGTAGGATTACATAAAGCTATAATGCAGTAGCGGTATTGCCTTTGTTTTTAATTTGCAGTCGAGGTTACTGAAGTTTTACATTTTTTTCTCACAGTCAATTACACAGCACGACTTCATTTGTGTAAAAGATAATTATAAATAAACAGAGAGCCGAGTCGGGCTTGAATTAATGATTATACAGTTTTCTTTTTATTTTCGCCAAAAATACTTTATTAACAATCTGTGAAAAGCCTTCATTGTTATTATTTTTTTTTTCAAACATTGCTTAGTTATCTACATTTTTTTTTTTTACTTTATATATTTATTCACACCTGTCAATTACAATATGGTAAGACAACCAGTGAATTTGTTGTGAGAAAGAAAATGGCATAAGGGGGAATAGAACCCAGCGGCATTCCCAGTCTTTTATTTTTTTTTTAAATTTTATTTTAGGTCTTTCATCCAGCTCCTTTTTAGCCTTCTCAGGTTGTCGGGAGTATGTATTGTGGCCATGTCGTTTATAAGTGTATTAGGATGTCCATGTAATTTTTTGTGGAATCGTTTGTAGTAGGTTCGTATTTATTAGTTAACTGTTGTCATGCGTAGGTCAGTATGTAGAGTTATCTTGCTATAAGTACAAATACAAATTAGCAATAAGCAGGTTGTAGGAGGTGTGTAAAATTATTATTATTTCATAATCCCGACTGATCCCCACGACTTAAAAAATGGTTTGTGATAATCAATGTGGTGGTTTCTATTGTAACCTTGAGAAACTGAAGTTACATAAAATGTCTTTATGTGGTGACATCTACATTCACTGTAAGCTTATTCAAAGCCTGGCAGCCATATTATTATAATTTAACTATCCAATTGGCCACGAGCTGAAACATTTATTTTGACAAATATAAATGTAATTTATATTATGTCATTACAGCTTGATGTAATTAAAGGTGTAACTATCAAAAAAATAATTAGGAAAAACATAGTGGTGTGACGAATATGGTAAGGGATGCAGTAAGGTTTATAAAATACTCATCCAAGTTAAAAAAAACAAAAAACTTTATATAAGGGGGCGACGTTTCGAACTGCCTTGCAGGTCTTCTTCTGGAAGATTGTAGTCAGGTGTTGAAAGACACGATAGACTCCTTATAGTCCAGTCAATAAACATATTGTAGAGTACATAAAATATGCGATAATTTTTTACTTCACAGCTTCGTTAGAAGTAGAAGATAAAAATCCCCTTTCTTGAGGGGTGATCTAATGGTGGAGGGGGAGGGGGAGATGGTCCCATTTTTGGGTTTTTCTATTAGACCTCGAAAACGGTGGACTCTAGAAAACCATACTACATATCAAAATTAAAACTAATTAAATTTCCAGTGAAATTGTTTCTATACATATTTGTCGAACTTTCAACGGTTTTCGAGATATACGTTATAAAACTTTCTAAAACAACAACTTTTACCTTACATTTTGTCAAACACTTGCTTCAATTGTCAGAAATTCATATATGAAATGAGGGTTAATTTAATGCTCTACGACTTTGATTATCACATTTTTTTCTGAGAAGTGATTGCGAAAAGCATTAGAAGCAAATGTTTGACAAAAAGTGAGGTATTTTTTTTTCTTCGAAGATTACTAATTTGCAATAAAGTATGTCTTAAAAAATCAATTTTATAGGAAATTTAATTAGCTTTAATTTTTATTTAAAACATATTTTTCTAGAGTCCACCGTTTTTGAGATATGATAGAATAACTCAAACCCCGCCCCCTCTGTTAGCTCACCCCCCAGAGGCGGGAACTTTTATTATGTTCACCTCCTATCTACTCCTAACGAAGCTATAAAGTCAAAAATTTCCACATATTCCATGCAAGCTACACCCCTCATTTCAACACTCATTGACTTGAATTTCATATAAAGTTTTTTTTTTTTAAACTTGGATGTGTAGTTCATGAACCTTACTGCATCCCTAATTATATTCTTCAACCGGTCATTATCATAAAGTCAACTTTATTCTCATCATGAAAAAAAAAATTTATATTTATAATTTTCAATTTAATCAATTCCGCTTGGTTTCGATTATTTAGGATTGCCGAGAGTGCATTATAACAACTACACATTTTAACAGACATACTCTCTCATTATCAAATTTTATCGTTTACTTAAAAAAAAAGACAAATATCCCACTTCTTAAAATTTATCAATTTCCTCGGTCTATTTAAAACCCTATTTTCCTGAACTAGCTTGTATAAAACTGGCATTTGCGAGAATTCGCTCACATTTGGTGACCACAACCAACACCAGGTCCTTTGCAACGGCAATTCCTAACATTAAGCAAACGTCACTACGGGTCGGTAAACTTACCTCATCTCTTTGACAAAGATCTCAGCTCTCACATTTCTCAGTATAGGAATTTCAAATTACTAATTACCTTCCGAAATTCAGAGAGCAATTTGAGAATTTACTTTCAATCGATCTGAGCGATTACACAGTTTACTTTACTGACATTTTACATAAGTTGTTATAAAATTTAAAAAAAAAAAAAAAAAATCAATCCAAAAGTTTTCCATACAGGAAGACGTTAATAAGAAACGTCTATTTCTAAATTTTAATTTAACTACCTACATAAGATCTCTAGCTGGTTGATTTTAAAATATTTAAAATATTTTTTTCTGATGACATGTAATATTAATATTATTATTTAGATGCAAAATCCCAAACACTCCAATCTATATCATAAACGTTAAAAAATAGAGAATTAAAATAAATCTAAACAAATCTTATCGAATAAACTACTCTTCGTCGCTCATTTTTATAAAATGACATGAAACTTATACGTACGAATCTTTTGATATATATATATATATATATATATATATAGATAGAGATATAGAGATATATATATATATAGAGAGAGAGAGAGAGAGAGAGAGAGAGAGAGAGAGAGAGAGAGAGAGAGAGAGAGAG
Source organism: Euschistus heros (assembly GCA_003667255.2). NCBI lineage: Eukaryota > Metazoa > Arthropoda > Insecta > Hemiptera > Pentatomidae > Euschistus > Euschistus heros. The sequence goes on from RCWM02000267.1 coordinate 242,053, forward strand.
AGAGAGAGAGAGAGAGAGAGAGAGAGAGAGAGAGAGAGAGAGTTAATTAGTCGGAACAGCAAAATAATTATATAACATTTTATGTTCAGGAACCTCCAGAAAAATTGCCTACAAGATCAATGGATGACTGAGTGTGTCCTCATTAGTAAGATATAATTGGGTTTTATTATCTTAAAAATAACTATAAAAAATACAAAATCATTATAACTGAATAAATATCCGGTACCAAAAAAGTTTTTTATTCTGTAACTTTCTACTAGAATGATAGAATGATAAACATTATGAGGAAAATGTTGATTGTAACGAAAATAGGACGGACATTATCTCTGCTGTTGAGTGCTTCATTTTAACACTAGGCTGTTTAGGCAACCTTCTCTTTCAACCCTTCAACCCTTTTTTGTAACGTATGACCGTTGTTAAGCATTGTTCGCTGTATGTTTATATGTTTTTAACACATTCATGAATATAATGCTTTGTTATCAACGAGCATCTTCCTGATTTCTGTCGTTACATTTAAAAAACAAATGGTTCATGACTAAAAAATAGACTTATCAAACATAGTCATAACATTTTCTCATTTGATGATAGAGTATTATTTTTTTTCCCCATAGACGAAAACATGAATCATAGACTGCAGAAATATCCTGGTATATGTTTTATGAATAAATAAGATAAAATAATAATTAATCATTAAGGGCTGTATATAGAGAGGAAAAGGTGTAAATATGGGCACCCACTTTTGTTTTTTGATTTAAAGTTACTTTTAACTTGAAAAATTCAATTTACAATATTTAGTTTTTAATTTTGCTACACATTTATTGATCTTATATAATCACATTTGTATTATATTTACAATTTCTTTAAAAATGATTACGTTTCTCTGCTTCATTCATTTTTTTTTTTTTTTTTTTTTTTTTTTTTTTTTTTTTTAGATTTATTTTTTTTCCAGCATGTTTTTATTCATAATAGTAAAGTACAGGGGCATGAATTTCGTTAGAAGTCTCAAGAGACTTAAAAATTAAAATATTTATATTAATATTAAAATATTTTAATTTTTTTCCTAATAAGATCTTGACGATACGACTAATCCAAAATGGTAACTAAAAGTCTTATACATTTTTGATTTAAATTATATATATATTTTTTTAAATTCTGGATTAAGGTTGGGTTAGTTGTTATTCGAAATTCTAGTTCTTCGACTTTCCTACATACCAAACTTTTTAATGTTTAATAACATCCCTCAGCCAATTCCGTAAACTTTTTCAATTTACATGTTGATACCGTCCCTTGATATACCAGAAAAGTACCAGAGATTACAGCATCTATGATTCAGAGAACTAAAGTAAACATTTCTCCTTCAGTCAGTACAGTGCATGAGATTCAATTGAATTGATTAGAAACTTTATTCATATCGACTCTAAAATGTTAAAGTTTTAATCATCCGCGGTTAACTAACCTTATTTTTCTATTGCAAGTCTTCTGGACTCTACTTACTGAAAAAAAAGATTAATCAATTCAAAAAGTTTAGTTTTATTGCTAGAAATTTCTGTTTATTTATATTTTAGTTTAATATGTCGTTATCTCTCCTAATATTATATTAGCGTTCACTATTTATGCTTGAGATTTTCAGTTTTTAAAAATTGGATTTAATTTAGATTTTAATATTTACTTAATGTTTGAGTTTGAGTATATATATATATATATATATATATATATATATTATATATATTTTATATATATATATATATATATATATATATATTTTTTTTTTTTTTTTTATATGGTAATTATATATTTATATATTTTTTTTTTTTTTTTTTTTTAATTTTTTAAAAATTTTTTTTTTTTTAGATAAAATATAACAGTATTCTTCACTAAATGGCGATAATTATCAGAGATAACTCTTTTATACACTTAGTACGAAAAAAATAAATAAATAATAATAAAAAATAAAAAAAAACCCTTAATATACGAATTATTCAATTAATTAGTAATAATAATAGTAAAGGACATGCCAGACCCAGGAGATCTCAGCGTTAATCTCCTGGCCATTTATGTTAATTTCCATTTGAGGCTGAGTGGGAGCTCTTTTGAAATAATTCATTTCCTTTATTTTATTTTATTTTTTATGTTACATAAGGGATTGGCTGTTAATTAAGATATTATGAAAATTATAAAGAAAGAAAAAAGAAAACATGAACATATAATAGATTGAAAAATACAATTAAAACATACCAGGAAGTAGTTATCCTTTTCAGTGAAGTGAACTCAACTAAATTGTTTTTATTTATTCTGTCGAAGTTTGAATAAATTAAAAATATTTAATTGTTTTTCCCTGTCTGCACATCCCAACTATTAAATATCTACTTCCTTGCATAGTTTATTACGTTTTATACTTCCTTGTAAATTTCTAAAATGAATATAAACAAAACATTTAACCGAGTTGCAGTACAAGGAGAAAATTTTTTAAATATTTAATTAAAAAAAACAAAAAAACATAGGGCATGAAAATAAATAAAAATATTTTCAAGAAATGTGTTACTCTTTCCTCTAAACTATAATGAAATCTAGACATAAAAAAAAAATGTGGAATAATCCATTCAAGGTTTAATTCTACACATAAATACATCAAAAATGATTTACATATTATTTAATAATTATGATTTTCTATTTTACAGAAGTCGGTCAAAAACCTTGAAATAACTTTCGATTCACACCAGTCCTCGGTTAACCACTTCTCACAAGTCGCTAGAAAATGGAACTCTATCCCTAAACAGTTTCTTAAATTCTGAGATTCAGTATCAAGAAGTAAGTAGAGACGCGCCGGATATGAGTTTGCCCGATTGTGGGGGCCAAGCTATAGCTTCCATTGGGAATGGGATGGTAACATCGACAATGCTGAAGGCGCTTTGTTTATAGCTTTATATAGCCTTCTGTACACGTAGGCTTCAGGTTTTTGTTGATCTTATATTTTTTCATTTGTTGTTTGCGAACGGAGTGTTTATTTAGAAAAATAAATCAAAAGTTACGAATTTACTTTACTTAGATAGTTAATTGTGAAATTTCGATATAAATCATGCCGAAAAAGATATCGTCTTTATATATATATAAAACACAAAAATATCATATATGTAATTGTAAATAAACATGTCTGTAAGTTTTAAAACAGCAGTTTTCTTTACGTGTTCCAACCTTTATATTACATTTCAATGAAGAATTAGTATTTTGGAATTATAAAGCTAAAAAAAACTATGATAAAAAAAAAAACGAGTGGGTCAAGCATGTTCGTTATTAAGTATATTAGAAGTTATTGAATTTATTTTTTGTTAATGTTGTTATATTTCTTAAAATTCGATAATTAATTTGGAAAAAAGAAGTTTCCATTCCTAGAATAAATAACAAACTGAAAAGATGACACTGATTTTTTTTTTCTTGGGTTGGAAAATGATCAGGGATGCAGTCAAAGAGAATATACTTTAATACGTGCCGACGTTTCGACCTCCCTTGCAGGTATTCTTCAGGGCGTACCACACTGGTGAGGTTGGCACGTATTAAAGTATTTCCACTTAGACGTGGTGTTCCTCTTTGACTGCATCCCTCATCGTCATCTTATCCATTCATCATAACAGTCAACTATACTTTAATCATATATATATATATATATATATATATATATATATATATATATATATATATATATATATATTTGTATCTGTTATTGATATTTACAACTGTATGAATTATATACTACTTAATTTAATGAAAACGATTTCAATGACATAAAGGACCATTCACTACTAGATGTGAATAACTTTGTGAATTATTGTCACATCAATAAGATGTGAACTTCAATAATAATTCTACATTGGAAAGTATTTTAGGCCTTCAGGCAATCTTCTTTTCAGACGCCTAGGAGGATTTTCGGGATTTGAGTATAAAGCAAGTTAGGAGACTAGGGGGTATGGAGTTTCCAATGAAAGGAAAGCCAAATCTCCAACATATGGAACACTAAGATCTTTATTGATAAGTTTGTTTGTGACATAATAAGAAGCATTGAGAGGATAGGATTTCAGATTGTAAGGATTGGATGTAAAATTATTTGGAAAGTCTAGTGTAGCCACAGAGCTCAACTTTGTATATCCAAATTGGTCTAATTACTGTCTTGTAAAAAAGTCTTTTGTAATTTATTGGGAGCTTTGAACGCTTGTCTAGTAGATGTTGAAGTCGTCGAAAACGACAGATTCCGAGTTAGTCGTTTTTAAATGTTCTAGGTAGCGGATCTGTTTAACGGGGATCAGTGGAATATTATTTATATAAAATAAAAAAATATATAATTAATGAAGGCCGTGTTTTCATTTCAACCTATTTTTAAATGTAGAAATAAAAATGAATAAAATGGCCGACTACTAAGTAATAATCTTCGACTACAAAATGGACGACTGCCCCATCTCTATCGTCTATCAAATTCTTCAATCATCGATCTTCTGAGCATTCGTGAAATGTAAGAATGTAAACATGAAAGGGTTTTTATTCTGATTTATATATTTGTTAGCTTTAGTATGTGTGTTAGCATTTGTGGATACGTTTGATCATAATCATAATTCTACTTTGTATCATAATTTGTGATTTATAATTCTTAGAGGTCAAATTAAAAATTCAGATAATGGTTAGTATTTTCGGAATTAGTGATAGTGACATTGGGCTAAAATATAGAACGGAAGACACACCTTGAGTAAATATTGAACGAAGAGACGTAAGTTAACAATTAGTAGAGGGAGGACAATCAACGGGATATTGTGTGTAATGTATCTGCTGGACATCCCTACCCCCCTCCTACCCCAGACTGTCCACAATCCGTCTCAACCATAATTACAGTAATTACCTCGCCCCACATTTATCAGCATTAAATTGACATTATCTGTTTAAAGAGGTAATCTTTGATCAGGTTAGTGCCTTAGCTCTTTATCTAAATTAGATTTTGGATTACTTTAAATTTTTTATATTTGACTACAAAAAACTCATATTACCATGAAACACAAAGCAAACAACATCGATTCACCTTCTTGATACCGACCAATTAGTCGCTTTCTAAAGCTTTCGTTCTAAAGTTTTTGAAAAATTATTTTATCAACGAATACTAGACATACTGACAAATAAAAATTACTGTCTACACATTAATTTTGATTCCGTTCATTTCACTCAACAGTTCCTTAACTTGAGGAAAAACTATATGCAACAGGTGCATTTCTAGATGTAGCTGGACCATTCGAAAGAGTTCGGCATAAGGTTGTTTTTTTTTTAATTAAAAAATCTCCTTCCTTTTACCTAATATCTAATCCTTCAATATGTTTTCTTTGATGATATTTTCTTTGTCCGACAAGGTTTAAATATATCTTATATTCATTTAGTAAAAGCTGGAATACCACAGGCGTCAATACTAGCTCCACTTTTATTTATTCTTTACACTCATGATACGGAACTTATCCCTGATAATAAAACACAATTAGACAAAATCAAAGTATATCCCCTTTGCACACAGACATGATTTTAGTCCACCTGTCTTCATCGCCTATTAATTCATTACGAACGAAATTCATTACTTAGGACTTACATTCGATAGACATGGAGCCCACATGTAAAACAATAACGTATTAGTCTAAACAAGAAACTAAAACTATTAAATCCAATCCTTAATAAAAGGTCGATATTAAATCTCCGACAGCGGCTAAATACATACTCTAACTTACTCAAACCAATACGCTACAAAAGAATACGGACTGCAAAAAATACGCACCTTAAACAAAATACAAACATTAAATACTAATCATGAAGTCGCCTTGATACATTGCAAACCACACATTTCACTTACATTTACAAGTACTCACAGTAAACGAATATATAATAACCTTTATAGACGATTTCACGACGGACTTCATGGAAATAACAACATAACTTATTACATGGCCACGACTGAGATACCCAGAAATATTTTTAGAATGCTGAAAAGAAGCTAGATGAAAAATTCACTCAATTAAATCCTTCCTTCAAATTAACTTTTTTTTTTTCTTTTTTTTTCAATCTAGGAGGATTTACTGTAGAGTGATTGTCTTCCTCAAGTCTATAATGCCTGTATAATTACACTTTCGGCAGATTCATTTATTGTTACTTTCATAGCAGGTGTGAAAAAATAAATGTTTAAAAATAACTAAACAACTCTTCAGTTTACTCAACGAAGTAATGTGATATATCGTGGTAGATTTAACAGTAAATAAGTTAAAACGAATAAAATTCCTCTAAACCCAAACTAAAAAGTGGTTGGTTTAACTTCATTGGTCGAGTTTAAAGTCAGCTTTTAAGTCAATTAACTTAATCTCTTTTCTATGCCTTTAGAACATTCACTTTTATTTGAGGGATGTCATTTTCTGGTGCAATTACTACTCTTATCAGTTGTACTCTTGTACTGTAAACATAATGCCGTAATAAAAAATTTGAATTTTTTAAGGTGTTTGATTTATTAACATATTAACACATAATGAGATATTCCATGTTTCCCTAAGAAAAATATTTAGGAATATAACAAAAACACTTATGAACCTGCGAAAAATTACACGGACGTCCCTAAAAATTCATAAACGACATGGCCACTAATCAAATTTTACAAAAAACATAAAAAAAGCTGAAATGGAGCCGAATGATGGATCTCCTTGACTGAAATAAAAAAAAACAAAAATTAAATCAAGATGGGAGGAGGTGCCGCCAAGTTCTGCTCCCCCTCGTCAATTTCATGCCATGTATATGTTTACTCAACAGGATCACAGATTGTCTAGATTATAATTGATGGTTTTTTTCTTTCTTTTTTTCGAATAAGCCACTATGTGCTAATCAAAATGGTTTTCAGTTCAGGCTTTGCGAATATGGGTAGGTAAGGAATTCCAAAAAGAGGTAGCACGGATAACGAAGAATTTTTCAAAGGGGGCAGGTCTATGTGAGCAGGAAGGTTGGGATCTTGTATTCAGGTGGTGAATGGAGGAACGCAGAGTAAGTAGATCTAGGATATAGGAAGGTTTATTGGTTTTTAATGACTGGAACAGCAGTTACATTATTCTGAACGGAGACTTCAATAGTCATGTCGGGGATCTGAATAACTTAGATGAGGACACAATAATGAACTCAAATCTCTACGATACAAGGATTACCCTTCACAGCAATATAAACAGACGAGGTAAACTGTTAGTAGAAACCATGAAGAGCCTAGGGTTTGTCTTATGTAATGGGAGAACTCAATCAGAGAGACCTGGAAAGTATACATACCTATCAACATCAGGAAGAAGTACCATTGATTTAACATGGATAAACGATAACTGTTCATCGATATTCCAGAATATGGAAATTATATGTATTTCTGAGCTTCTCAGCCATCTGGCTTGTTTTACTACTTTAAAAATCACCGATCACAAGAATCTAAACTCTACAGCAGAAAGCCCACTACCTCAACAAGCAAAATATACTATTTGGAATCTAAAAAAATAAATGATTTAATTATACACCTATCTCACTCCAATAAAATCTATTTTCACAGTGATGATAATAATGCCCTCTATAACAATTTCCTTGAAGGTGTGAACGAAGCTATGGTTAATGCAGGAATAATGGTAAAGAAAAAAAATCCAAGCAGACCAAGATTACAGCCACTTCAGCGTTGGTTTGATACAGAATGTGCCAATGAAAAAAGAAAACTACGTAAAAAATATAGAGGCTGGCTAAAGAGCAAATATTCTCAAAATGCACTAGAAAAATATTTGGAAAGTAGGAAATGCTATAGAAACCTAGCAAATACAAAAAAAAAAAAAAAAAAAAAAAAAAAAGGAATACAGAACATCAATAATAGAGGAATTGAGAAATGTAAAAAATAACATTGAATTTTGGAAAACTACGAATATGCTAAAACCAGCTAACCCCGACCAGAATGAAATTGAATTGAGAGAATGGACAGAATATTATAATGCCCTATATCGTGGATCGCTTATCCAAGAAGTTTATTTTTTCTCAGTAACCCATCCCTTCCTCGATACAGAAATCTCTCTGGAAGAACTTCAGCATTGTATAGCTCGCAGTAAAAATAATAAATCCCCTGGGATAGACAAATTAAAGAACGAAGTTTTTAAGATTCTTACACCGAAATGGGAACTTTATCTTCTACATATGTTTAATAATGTCCTACGAAATGAGAAACCACCCAAAAGTTGGGCAACTTCTATATTGCGCTTATTTTTTAAGAAAGGGGACAGGAAAAATCCCGATAACTACAGAGGAATTTCATTAGTAAACTCAATCACTAAATTATTCACAAGCATATTAACTAACAGAATCATGTTTTGGGCCGAATCAGAAAATATAATACCAGAGGAGCAAGCAGGGTTTAGAACTGGCAGAGGTTGCGTGGATCATATTTTCACACTGAGTTCACTAATTAACATTAACCTGAGGAGGAAAGGTAGCTATGTGTACGGAATATTTATAGACTTCAAAAAAGCCTTTGATTCTATAAACCATAACCTTCTATGGAAGAAACTGTTCATATTGGCGTTAGCGGGAAATTTATCAGATTGTTGAAAGCGCTTTACGATGAAGCGGCAATGCAAATTAAAATAGGAATGGCCTTATCTGAAGAAATAAAAGTTACATCTGGTTTATTACAGGGAGAATGTCTGAGTCCTGCGCTCTTCATATTATTTATTTCTGATATTGTCGCTTACTTCAAAGAAAAAGAGGCTAAAGGTATCTCCATAGACCAAAACCATGAAGTTTGTTTGTTTGTTTCGTTTAACGTCACTTTATGCTGCTATGGCTAATCGGACGATGCTACGGTGGGAGTCCTAAATTTTGCCTATCCAGGTATAATTAGGATAGGGATCTTTAACGAGTACCTGACATCGCACAGGCTCGGGACCCATTTTACGTCCCTTCCGAAGGACGGCATAGCTGAGGATTTTTTACTCCCTTTAAAAAATCCTAAGATCATCTGCCGGGCTGCGAACCCGCGATCTTGGGTTTAGTAGGTTGCTATGCTAACCACTACACCACAGATGACCCCAAAACCATGAAGTAATAATGCTGTTACTTGCAGATTACATTGTTCTTCATGACACTACATGGCAAGGCGCTCAAAAGAAATTGAGGATACTTGAAGAATACTGCGGAATTAACGACCTAACACTAAATCCAGAAAAATCCAAAGTAGTTGTATTCCATAAGTCTCCCAAAATCATTACTCTGAAACCTCTCTATTGGCAGAACTCTCGACTGGAATATACCAAGAACTATACTTATTTAGGGGTACCATTCTCATCCTCTGGAAAATTCCATAAAGCAACAAAACATTTTATTCAAAGGGCATCCGTGGCGAGTGGCAGGGTTTCAGAAATCCTTAGAAAAGGGAAGAGTGATTCCTGGAAAACTAAAATGATACTGTTCGATTCAATGGTTTCGACTACATTGCTGTACGCTGCTGAGATATGGAGCCTCAGGTATTTAGAAGCACTCGAAGTCATCCAGTTAAAATTTCTTAAAAATCTTTTCCTCTGGCCAAAAAGTGTTCCGAATTATATAGTTAGACTTGAGACTGGTCGACGCCCTCTGAAAATGATGGTCATGAAAAAAGTAATTAACTTTTGGACAAGACTCTCTACGCTGCCAGAGCCACATTCAATAGCCACATCAACTAACACCCTCAATGAACTTAACGATATCTACAGATCGGAACTGCAATACCACTATAAGAATATCATAGAAAAAATAGAAAATCGTTTCCTGTTTCTGGACATTAATAGAGCTCTAAATTCAAATACTAACCCCGTCTACAGAACTATCAGCCGTCTGGATTTTTCTCCAGAAGAATATCTAACTTTTAATACCTGCATCCACAAAACACGAGTTGTCAGCCGTTTAAGAATTTTAAACCCACACGCTGTAAATATATATTTAAAAAATACATCCTACACTATTCAAGATGAAGAAATCTGCAGTGCCTGTAAGCAACATATATCTAATAGCCTACGTCATCTTCTACTCCTGTGCCCGTCATTCACCGTATATAGGAAGAGATATCTGAAGCAATATATAACTGATTCACCTCATTATACAAATACAGAGAACATTCTCAATATAGACAGTATTGAAAAAGAAAATTATATTTACTTATTTTTGTTATCAGTTGCTAAGATATACACTGTTCCCGAAATTACTAATTAACTAGTTACTTGCTCTGATGTTATTATTTAAGTATTATTTGCTTTATGGATATGATATATCAGTATTACTATTTATTTAATCTTTATTCATTTATATATATATATATATATATATATATATATATATATATGATATATATATATATATATATATATATATATATATATATATATATATGTATATGAGTATACTAATTATTAATTTTTAATTATTTAAAATTATGCATTTATACCAGAATCTAATAATGTGTAATATGTATATAGTAGGAGTAATGTTTTATTTTATTCACAATGCAAACTTTACTAACACTAAGATGTGCGGTCAGCTACTCATAAGAAGTATGTATTAAATTGTTTATATTTTGAAATATTTGTACAAGATCTTTTTCTTTAACAAATAAAGTGGTTATTATAATGACTGGAATAGGAAAGTGCCGAGGAAGTATTTCCGACGAAAATCGGGGAAAAGCCACCCTAGCTCTTTGTACCGGCAAGATACGTGAGACTGTCTGTCGACACCAAAGATAAATCTTATGAAACAATTCATAAGTCTTCTTAGTCTAATCTCTAGATCAACTGACAGCCCCCCATACACCAAGCACCCGTAATCAAAGTGGAGAAAAATGAGAGAGGATACCAGAAGTGGGTGGGTACTTCGAGGAAAGGAGTCACGATGTCTTTGGAGCTGTTTGAGGATCATGATGGATTTTCTGGTTATTTGGGAAATTTGGTTGTTCCAAGATAAGTGCTGATCAAAGGAGATTCCGAGGTTTTTGATGGAAATTTGAAATTCAATTGTACGGTTATTGAGGTAAAGTAATGGATGGTAAGGAAGGAAATTAAGGGTAGGTTTGAACCGATAAGGATAGCCTTGCTTTTCTCTGGATTCAGGCGTAGCTTATTTTTCACTGCCCATCTGCTGATGTTCTCAATATCATCCTGAATCTTACGAGATGCTTCGAACATGTCTGAAGGATGGAAGGATAGGTAGATTAACAAATAGCGAAAATATTATTTAATTACATATGCAGTAAAACCTCTGTAGATCATTTCTCTGAATCCAAAAGAAGAAGCCGAGCTCTTTCGGTAGAATAGAAAATTTCAAAGAAAGCGGTTATTTTTGAAGATGCCCATGCGTGGGGTGGTGGGGCGATGGAAAAGGGGGAGGGAATCAAGAGGGGCAGGATCAACGCAACAAATCAGTCGGAACGATCTTGAGTGGAGCGAAACCAGAGATGCAATCTCAACTCTACTAAACCGAGGAAACAAAACGACAAAACGAGAGATCTTTTGGCGTTGGTTTTCGTTCCAGGTGGAACGAAAAACTTGGGCGATTCGTTTCGTTCCAAACCGGTTCAAAGCTGGAACCAGTTACAAGTTTCGTTCCACCCATAACGTGCCATCACTATTTGAGAGCCCTTTTCCTAGCCTTTATTTCCTTCGATTTTGACTTTGTAGTTGTTTGGCTGCTTCTGATCTTTTTTGGTCTCTTCCCTTTCTTAAGTTTTATACTTGGGACTTCCTTTTTACATTTTCCGAAAAGCTTGTCCGTCCTGGATGTGGGATTCATAGATGTTGAAGGTTTGAATATCATGTTTCAACTGTGACAGGTATTTAATGTAAAGATATAAAGTAAAAAAAAAAAAAAAAAAAAATATATATATATATATATATATATATATATATATATATATATATATATATCTTTTACGATCTTTTAATGTTCTGATTTTGGATAAATCCCATAGCACGTAGAATTAATCTAAGAACTAGCATTTATTCCCTTGTGTTTATCGTATTAATATTTTTTTTTAAATAGAAATTGAACAATGTATATATATATATATATATATATATATATATATATATATATATATATATAGAGAGAGAGAGAGAGAGAGAGAGAGAGAGGACAAGTAATAATGTATAAGTAGGTGTATCGTCAAAAAAATAAGATATGATCAGACAAAATGATTCCAGCTAAATCTAAAACGAATCTCCTGGCTCATCATTTATCTTCTTTCCTGTTCCCTATAGTATTTTTACTCTTCGATATAAAACAGATCACTCAAAAGAAATCGATGACTTAAGAAAGCAGGTATATGAGAAAATACAAAACAAATACATATATGAGATGTGATTAGGCGGCCTGGGGTAGAGTGGTTGTGGAGGGGGGAAGGAGGGGGGAGGGGATATATATTCCGAATGCATTGGAGGAGAGCCCCGATATTGACACAATGATACCTCTGCCCTCCTTTTCTCTTTGTTTGGAGATTTCACATCCGTTATGCGGCTTCCTTCAAACAATAAAGTCAGATTTTATTTCCTTACATCCCTCCCAGAGTTCTTTGCTTATGCCCTTTTCGCCGATTGTCATATAACTCTGTATAGTAGATGGTTTTATTTTATATATTCATAAGAAATCATTTATGCAATAGTTTATGAGTTGTTAAATTTCCTTCTCCTACTCGCACCTTTTTATTCGCATTCAGAACCCTTGGCTCTGGTAAATGAAAATTACCTCACATTTCTCTACCTGGTTAAGAAAGCCCTTACGTATAAATCAGAAAATCCCTTGATTCCAACAGCCTCAATTAATCTTACGACAATGATTTTATTTCTCATATTTATGCTAATCATGTTTACATGGGGAAGCTCCTATGCCAGCCAGCTGAAGGTTTGACTATAGGAACTTATAACTTTAAAAAGGTTGCAGAATTTAGGCACTTGAGATCTACAGTCACCAAGGACAAATCCTGATGCTGAAAAAGAGCTATTTCTTCACCAAATTTTCGGAGGTGTTTTGAAAATAATGGAGGCGACGCACCAACTCCATACCTCGCCTATGGTGAGACTGATGTGGTCTGAGAAATTAAGTTAAGGTGTGTAAGGTACGCAGGGCATAAGGATGCCAGTAGTTGAGATGCCTAAGATGATGCTGCTCACAAATCAAATTAATAGAAATACGGGGAGAGGAAGACCAATGCTGTGGTGCTTGGATGGTGTAGCGGAGGACGATAGAAACGCTTTGAGAGTCAGTCAGTAATTTGATGGCGTCAGTACAAGACCGTGAGGATTGGAGGAAGCGGTTGGAGGAGGCTAAGACCCGTAACTGGATTGTAGCTCCATGTAAAAAAAAATAAAAGAAAGAGAAATGACAGAGAGACCAAAAGATAACAAAATAACAAGTCAATGTTTACTCCTTTAATCACTCTTCTATATAAATGGAGTGCTGAACGATTTGGATTCCAATGGTTTGATGGTCCAGGAAGAGGTGCTCAGATGAAACATGTAAAGTTTATTAGCTCTAATTTTTTCTAATTGTTTCTTTATTTTTTTTATTTAAACTTTTTTTTTTATAAAAATGTAAATGTTGCTGAGGTCTACAATTAATCATTCTGCAGTGAGGTATTTACTTGACTGTTACAAAAGTCCTGCATGAACACAACCTTTATAATAACTGCCATAAATAATCCATCTACAAAATGTTTGTTCCTATTTATGTCAATGTTTACTTTAACTCATATATTTTTAAAGATGGGTAATAGTTTGGTAAAAAAAAAGACATTTTGAAGAATAGTATTTTTTTTTTTCGGCCCTAGACTTCCATTGAAGTTCTATTTAGGCCTGCGTGAGGTCAAGATTCATTTCGTGGGTCCTCCACGAAATAAATTTTAACCCTCCCTGGTGGGATTCGAACCCACGACCTTCTGGTTACGAGCGCGAAGAATAGTATCCAATAATGTTTAAAATATGTTATCTGAAACAACGCTATACTTATGTACAAGAAATTTTGTATCCTTCTTGTATCGTTATATTTCTGCTTGCTACTTTGCTTGCTACTTATAGGTTTTATAAGTTTAAATTATGAAGTATGGACCAAAATTATGAAACATTTTTGGATTTAAAATTTTCACAATTATTCGATAAAGATGTACTGCAAGCAAAGATAAAAATAATTTTAATTATCTCAATAAAATGTTATTATGATGATCATACAAAACAGGTTTCCGAAATATTTTATTTTATATTATTGCTACCGAAAGGTGTATATATAAAAGGGAAAATTGATTTCACCGCAGATCAAAGAATGCCAGTCGAAGCAGTGCATCTTATTATTTATTCTCAGACGAACCTTTAGTTACTAAAAACCTCAGAAGTGTATTCCGTTTGAGACTATTATTCTTTTGTTTACTTATTTACATTTTTTTTTTTTCGGTTGAGCGTTTCGTATGAAACCGCCATTATGGTCCTACAATGCTTGTTTTTCTTTGTTATTTAAATTTTACCTTAAGGTATATCTTTTTTCAATCAATAATTAAGATAACTATAATTAATTGTAGTGTAAACCATAATTGGAATAATATTTTAAATAATAAATGGTTAATAATTTATTTAAAGTATTGTAAATTATTATTAATAATTAGTTTGTGACTTATTCTTACTCATACGAATTTCATTTTATATTACTTTTACCTACATCACATTTATACTATAGTTATAAATTATTTATAATATAATTTACTTATAATTTTAATTATTATATTATGTAACTACGTATTAATAATTGAAAAAATCGAATCTATTATTAAAATGTGTGTCTTAGCGTTTTCGTCCCTTAATACTCTCAAAGTAGTTAGTTATTAAATTTATAAAATTTACAAATTTTATTTCGCTTAACCATCCTTTAGAATACTGTTTCTTCTTATACTTACAAGTAATATAGGGCAAACGAAATCACTTACAATATTCAAACCTCGATTCCGAATTAAATTTCCACTTTCCAATATTTCTTTGGAACATCCCTTTATCAAATTATGAATCCTTCCTATTTGCAATATGCTTCAATCCAATGCACACAAGATCCCATCTTTCTGGTCTACATACGCTATCCCATAAAACTTCTGCATTTAATCGCTTCTTGGCCTTATTTTTAACCATCCTCTGGAATTCTTTTTTTCCTCATATCAGACAAGCAAAATCCCTGAAAACATTTAAATTCATCTATTTTCAGTACCTCATTCTTATCAAAGGTGATTCTTGCTATCCTACCTACTCAATCAAATAATATAATTTTCTTGCTATTCTGGGGTCCTTTCAATAACCATTTTGTAGAATTTATATTCCAATTAGTACAATATTTTTCTCTATAGATACTTCTATTGTATGTTCTGCACTAGACTAAGCATGGAATCATATTTATTTATTTAATTATAAAAAAAATTATTTGTGGAGAATTTTATTATTTTGCTCTCTTCTCTTTACATCTTATTTTGGTATTTAAGTATATATTTAACCATCTGTATAACACAATCTGTATTGTTATTTTGATTTTTTCACTTTTACATGTCTCTAACTATATGAAATTGCATTTATTTCTGTACCCATAATTCATAAGTGACTTTGTCCCAGAATAAAGTTATTTTACATTTATATAATTTTCTATTGGTCCAAAAGGCGCTGATGCTGCTCTTGGCCTGCTCAACAGTAGCCAACCATCTTCCTCGATCAGTCGCTTCCACGACAGAGACCACTATCCGCCGGAGATCCTGTCCTATGCCATCCCTCCATCGACCCTTTGGCCTACTGCGTGGACGTTAGCCATCTGGGATATTTTTGTATACTCTACTGGCCATTCTATTATCACTCATTCTCATCTCGTGGCCAAACCATTTCAGCCTCTGTATCCTGATGTTTGGGGAGATGCTGATGTCTTTGCAGCGCTGGAACAGTTCGCTATTTCTCCTTCACCGCCACTTAACATCCTCACGCACAGTCCCTATTATTCTTCTAAGAAATACCCTTTCAATCCTATCTAGTAGGTTAATATTTTTCTTGTTGAGGGTCCACGTCTCTCCACCCTATGTGACTACCGGTCTTATTAAGGTCTTGTACAGCATAAACGGTGGAACGGCTAACGAGCTTGCTTTTGATTGTCCTTGAGATGGAGAAATAGGCTGTATTCCCAGCTGAAAATTCTGTTTCTAACCTCCTCTTCCAGGTTATCATTAATAACAGATCCAAGCTTCCAATAGCTTGGATCTATTTCGAAACTGTAGGGGCCTATTTCATAGTGACTCTGCCTCGGATCTAGCCTTTTGTTTTCTTTTCTATAGTGTTATATATATTTACTTTTTTAGTTTACGCTAATGTTCGGTCGACTTGATTTTTTAGCAACTTTTGTTGGCATTTGTTAACTGCTAACTAATTTTACATATAAAATCTATATAGTAAATGAATGTATTTTTGGTCAAGGTGTGCCTCTATATACAGGGGGTGTCCCGAATTTAAATGGCAAAATTTCAGGAACTTATAGGGGGCCAAAAAACTAAGACAAAAAGTCCTTTAGAGATTTCCTCGTTTTTGCTTAGTTTCAGAGAAAATCGCAAAAAAAAGAAACAAAACAAGTTTTCAATGTTATACTTATTTATTTACATTTATATTTATGTTATGTTCTTTTTAATGTAAATATTGCTCAAAATGTTGTCCTCTTGCACCAATGCAAGCATTACATCTAGCACTCACTTGATAAATTGCAGCTAAACATAGTTCTGATGATATTTGGTGCACTGCATTTATGGTTCGTCCTCTTAATTGCTCTCTTGAGTTTATTGACACCGAATAAACTTTCTGCTTCAAGGTTCCCCATACGAAGAAATCCATGGTTGTCATATCAGGTGATCTGGGTGGCCAAGGTACCACTCCTCCACGTCCAATCCATCGTTGTGGATAATTTATATCCAGCCAAGCTCGAGCAACTCTGCTATAATGAGCTGGACATCCATCGAGTTGGAACCACATTTCAATCCGCTGCTGTAAGGGAATGTATCTAAGTAATTAGAAAAATCGTTCTCCAAAATTGTGTAAATGTGATACCATTCAATCTTCCAGGTAAAAAATATGGTCCCACCAGTAATCTGTTCCAAATTCCAAGCCAAACATTAATAGCAAATTCATGCTGAAACCTATTCTCTCTAATAGCTCTGGGATTTTCAAGAGCCCATACGTGATAATTTCTTTGATTAACAATTCCTCCTCTTGTAAAGGTAGCTTCATCGGTCCACATAATTTTTAATGGAAATAAATTATCATCCCGAATTTTGTCAAGAAACCAGTTACTAAAATTCAATCTCTTGACATAATCTTGAGGTAATAAATTCTGAACTTTTTGAAGATGTTATGGGTAGCGATTATCACCTTTCAAAGTTCGCCATATTGCTTGCCGCTATATTGCTAATGCAGCATTTCTTCGGATGCTAGTCTCAGGATTGTTATCGAAGTGGCGTTGGACACAATTTCTTCTCCCGTAATCTGCTCTAATTGCTACCTGGAATTGGTCGCCTTTACTACGTATTAAGAATGACCCAGTCTCTCGTAGTCTATTAAAAGTTAACGAAAAGACTGTATAACACAATCTGTATTGTTATTTTGATTTTTTCACTTTTACATGTCTCTAACTATATGAAATTGTATTTATTTCTGTACCCATAATTCATAAGTGACTTTGTCCCAGAATAAAGTTATTTTACTTTTATATAATTTTATATTGGTCCAAAAGGCGCTGATGCTGCTCTTGGCTTGCTCAACAGTAGCCAACCATCTTCCTCGATCAGTCGCTTCCACGACAGAGACCACTATCCGCCGGAGATCCTGTCCTATGCCATCCCTCCATCGACCCTTTGGCCTACCGCGTGGACGTTGGCCATCTGGGATATTTTTGTATACTCTACTGGCCATTCTATTATCACTCATCCTCATCTCGTGGCCAAACCATTTTAGCCTCTGTATCCTGATGTTTGGGGAGATGCTGATGTCTTTGCAGAGCTGAAACAGTTCGCTATTTCTCCTTCACCGCCACTTAACATCCTCACGCACAGCCCCTATTATTCTTCTAAGAAATACACTTTCAATCCTATCTAGTAGGTTAATATTTTTCTTGTTGAGGGTCCACGTCTCTCCACCCTATGTGACTACCGGTCTTATTAAGGTCTTGTACAGCATAAACGGTGGAACGGCTAACGAGCTTGCTTTTGATTGTCCTTGAGATGGAGAAATAGGCTGTATTCCCAGCTGAAAATTCTGTTTCTAACCTCCTCTTCCAGGTTATCATTAATAACAGATCCAAGCTTCCAATAGCTTGGATCTATTTCGAAACTGTAGGGGCCTATTTCATAGTTACTCTGCCTCGGATCTAGCCTTTTGTTTTCTTTTCTATAGTGTTCTATATATTTACTTTTTTAGTTTACGCTAATGTTCGGTCGACTTGACTTGATTTTTTTAGCAACTTTTGTTGGCATTTGTTAAATACTAACTAATTTTACATATAAAATCTATATAGTAAATGAATGTATTTTTGGTCAAGGTGTGCCTCTATATACAGGGTGTCCCGAATTTAAATGGCAAAATTTCAGGAACTTATAGGGGGCCAAAAAACTAAGACAAAAAGTCCTTTAGAGATTTCCTCGTTTTTGCTTAGTTTCAGAGAAAATCGCAAAAAAAGAAACAAAACAAGTTTTCAATGTTATACTTATTTATTTACATTTATATTTATGTTATGTTCTTTTTAATGTAAATATTGCTCAAAATGTTGTCCTCTTGCACCAATGCAAGCATTACATCTAGCACTCACTTGATAAATTGCAGCTAAACATAGTTCTGATGATATTTGGTGCACTGCATTTATGGTTCGTCCTCTTAATTGCTCTCTTGAGTTTATTGACACCGAATAAACTTTCTGCTTCAAGGTTCCCCATACGAAGAAATCCATGGTTGTCATATCAGGTGATCTGGGTGGCCAAGGTACCACTCCTCCACGTCCAATCCATCGTTGTGGATAATTTATATCCAGCCAAGCTCGAGCAACTCTGCTATAATGAGCTGGACATCCATCGAGTTGGAACCACATTTCAATCCGCTGCTGTAAGGGAATGTATCTAAGTAATTAGAAAAATCGTTCTCCAAAATTGTGTAAATGTGATACCATTCAATCTTCCAGGTAAAAATTATGGTCCCACCAGTAATCTGTTCCAAATTCCAAGCCAAACATTAATAGCAAATTCATGCTGAAACCTATTCTCTCTAATAGCTCTGGGATTTTCAAGAGCCCATACATGATAATTTCTTTGATTAACAATTCCTCCTCTTGTAAAGGTAGCTTCATCGGTCCACATAATTTTTAATGGAAATAAATTATCATCCCGAATTTTGTCAAGAAACCAGTTACTAAAATTCAATCTCTTGACATAATCTTGAGGTAATAAATTCTGAACTTTTTGAAGATGTTATGGGTAGCGATTATCACCTTTCAAAGTTCGCCATATTGGTTGCCGCTATATTGCTAATGCAGCATTTCTTCGGATGCTTGTCTCAGGATTGTTATCGAAGTGGCGTTGGACACAATTTCTTCTCCCGTAATCTGCTCTTATTGCTGCCTGGAATTGGTCGCCTTCACTACGTATTAAGAATGACCCAGTCTCTCGTATTCTATTAAAAGTTAACGAAGAGACTCGTCGATTAGGCACTCTTCTATTTGGAAATCGGCGCGCATACTCCCGCACCGCTTCTAAAGCATTACCGTTACAGAAACCATACACAAAAATCATATCAGCGTATTCAACATTAGAATATGTATGCGGCATTGTGGCTGATGCTATTCACACAAAAATATCTGAGTAACTGACTGAAGACTGATTTAGGAATTATAATCCTGGAAGGAAGCCAAAATGTAAACAAATAAAAGGATGTAAAGGATAACATTAAGTGTTTACATATCTCACTGCCTAACCTGACGCACTTTGAAAGGTGATAATCGCTACCTTTAACATTATTGTTTTCTTTCTTTTTTTGCGATTTTCTCTCAAACTAAGCAAAAACGAGCAAATCTCTAAAGGACTTTTTACCTTAGTTTTTCGGTCCCCTATAAGTTTCTGAAGTTTTGCCATTTAAATTCGGGACACCCTGTATATTATTACTATTTAATTTTAAATGCCATAGCTCTTTGTTGTTATTTATTTATACAAATAATACTTGTACTTAAGAATTAAATAGGATTATTTATTTATTATTATTAGTCAGTAATAAATAAATAAGATTTTTTTAATATTAGGAACGGTATACTGTTACTAACTCTTTGGAACCGTTATATTTTTTAAAGATATAAAACTGTAAAAAAGGTGGACTAGTCAATAGCTCTCAGCTGGTGAATAGGATCGTGCCAGTCAAGTGCCTACGTCCTTTGTTCCGAGGTTCGAGTCGATCCCGTTAACGGAATTTCATTAGGAACTCGACCTGCATACTGGCCCCGGATCTATTGTATTTAAGTAGCCATTGTTCAGTAATTAATAATAATGTTCTCTTGATCGGGTGAAGGGATGCCGATGGATTATATCGATTCAATTCATCTTGTCAGGATTAGCACTCTAATAAGTGTCAAGGCTCTGTTCTTAAAATCTGTGTTATTAGGAAATGTCTTTTTCTATTCATTTATCGTTCACGTGTTTTCTGTGAAGTGTATGGAATATGTTATAATTTATATTATTTTTTGTTGTCCTGAACTACATCCTTTAGTAGCTCTTTATTTTTTTCATCTTGTTAGCTAAATCAGGAGGAGGCTACTAAGGAGTTCTCACCCCATTTATTTTACATGGCGTAAAATAACATTATATTCATAGCCTTTTGTTGATTTGTATGTTAAAAATTAAATTTTGTTAATCTGTTTTAAATGTCATTATTTTGAAATTTTCTCTTTCAAATTTTTATTCACACCTGTTGTTAGAGTAATAATAAGTGAATTTGCTCATAGTATAATAATAGAATCCATATAGACTTGAGCGAGCGTACCTCCTTCAGGCATAGATTAAAAAAAAAAAGATTTATTTGTGCAAATCTCTCATCCAGCTTCTTTTAAGCCTTCTGAGAGTATTTCCAGGTATGTCAGTCGTGACCATGTCATTAATGAGTATGTTATTATATCTATAAAGTAAGTCGTGATATTGTCGATAAAGGTTGTATATGTTCGTTTACTGTGAGTTGTAAATCTGAGTGATGTGTATGGTTTGAAATGTACCAAGGTTACTTCGTGATTAGTCTGAGTATTTTTTATTAGAATATTTGATTTGTTTTTTTAAGGTTCGTATTTTTTTAGTCCTGTGTATTTGTGTGACGCATGTCCATATAGATTTAAGTAAGTAAGCGTGTGTATTTAGTCGTCGGAGTGTTAATGTTTATGTTATTTATGTTTATGAAGTTTTGAATACAAAAGTTTTAGTCTCTTGTTTAGATCGGGACGTTTATGTTTTCATGTGTGCCCCAGGTCATTCTCCTAAGCAATGAATTTCTTTTGTCCGTATTAAGGGTTGTCGGTGGAGACAGGTGGACAAGTCTGAGTGTAAAGGTGGTTTGGTGTAATTTAGTTTATTTCCTATTTTTGGGACCAGTCTTGTAATATTGAAAGTGGTGTTGAAGAGTTAATGGTGGAGTCATTATGTCTAGTTAATATTACCGTTAATGCTCGGTGGTGATTAATTCAATGATTAACTCAAATCCTTGAGCTTGTTTTGGTAGTACCTTACTGAATAATTGTAAAACGTAAGAAGAAGTGAAAGAAGGTGGTGGTGGTGTTAATTGAAGAGGAGCTTTTAGAGTTTGTTGTAGGTAATTTTAATGCTCATTATCTGAGTAGTCTGTATGTGGTGTAAAAACAGTCGATGAATGTTCAGCAGAGTTCCGACTTTCCTTTATCGGACCCGTCTTCTTTTATAAGAGGCGCTGTTACCTCGTTATCCTTTAGATGTTTTTTGGCTGCCTCCATAAGCATCCGTCGTCAATCGTGATATTAGATAAATAAACATCCTCTTTGGCCTGTTTAAATGGATTATAAATAGTTAAATTTTATTAATAATAATATTCATATTAATCCACATTAGATTCTAGTGTGAACTTGAAGCAGGAATGTATAGTTAGAAAAATTATTTTTTTTTTTTCCACGAAACGGCCTTGGAGACCACGCGAATATCAATTTTTGGCTCCTCTCTTGTTTTTTCTTTCCTTCCATTTTTCTTTCATTATTTCTGCGTGTCTTTTTTTTCTTTCTTCTGTCCACGCCACTCCCTTTTTTGAACTTCTCCTGCCCACAACAACCTTCAATTCCTTATGTCTGTTTCTATATCTTTCTCTGTCCTGACAGTCCTGGTCCATTATACCTAATCTTTCCGTTTCTTCTTTCATCTGTTTTATATATCCTCCTGAGCTTTTATATCCACGGATTTTCTGAAATATTTGTTTATTTAGTCTTTCCGGGACCATTCTTATCATAGGTCCATAGAATTTCAGTCTTCTGACCCGGATTTCCGTTTCTATGTCCTTTGTATCTTTATAGATTTCCCGGTTGGGTCTAAGCCTGTATCCTTCTTGAGTCTTTTTGGGGCCATAGATCCTTCTCAGAATTCTCCGTTCAATCCTTAGTAGTTCTTCCAGACTAGGAATGCAAGTGGCTTCTGTCCCGTATAAAATCACAGGTTTAACGACTGTGTTGTAGTGTCTTATTTCTGCTTTTGTGCACAGGGTTTTTTTTTTGTAGACGTTAGAGGTTGCAAAAGATAGTTTCTGTAGTTTAGTTATTCTTTCCTTTATACTTTCTTTTTCCGAACCGTTGCTACATATAGTCTCACCTAGGTATTTAAATTTGTTTGTTACTTTTATTGTTCCGTATTTGGTTTCTACTGACCTGTTTTTTTTTTTTTTTTTTGAAGTCTGGGTCGGTAGTCACCCGTTTTATTAACTTTCTGTTTTTTCGTAGGAGATTTGCCATTATATAGACCTGTTTTAAAAATTTTTTTTCCCGAATTAAAAAAAATTTCTGCCAGGATGTTTATTTTGTTCAATCACTTCTTCTTCCGTTTCCGCTAAAAGGGCAAGATCGTCTGCGTAGGCAAGGCATCTTACATGGTTGACATGGTTGTTATAATCGCACCCGTTTTATTAACTTTCCATAGTTCTTTCATTATTTTATCCAATTGAACAATGTTGGGGAGAGGCCGTCTCCTAGGCGCGCCGCGGCGTTACGTTCTACAGTACCCGCAAAACATTGCATTTCGTTAATAGTATCCTAGCCCCTTCCATATCCATTTTACTGTTTAATCCAAATTAATATTTCATATCTTAAAATAAAGAGAAAATGACTATACTTTTATCTTAGTTTTAATTAAAGTACATAGTATTATACATTAAAAAATATGTAAACATTTTCGACCACTTCTACATACATATTTGCAGATACTATACAAATGTTTAAATTAATAACTAATGTACCTCCATTGGGTCTCCACTTTATTATTCAATTATTTTCTAATTCAATCCATTCAATCCAAAGCAATTAGTGAAATACTCAACCATATTATGTCAAAAATAAACATCTATTCATTTTAATGTCCTTTATAATTAGCTCTATACCTACTTGAGTTACTGGGTTTTCAACTTTTTTTTTCACAAATACGAATAGCCCTTAGAGACTAAGAAAACCTTTATTAAAGTTGCTTTACTATTTATTTACTAGAAGTATATAGTTTGAACTGTTGTAAATGCTAATAAAAAAGAATAATTGAATCATGAAATTTTTAGTTTAGGTTAATATTTATTTAGTGTAAGCCTTAAATTTTGTATATTTTGAAATAAATGAGTAAATTTATGTTACTTTTAGTCTTGGACCTATGGATTTCATATATTGTGCATTATACCCTTCTATTACTGCTCCTTACTATTAATATATATTATATCAAATTTATATAGTGTACTGGAAATAAATGGATGACATTTTAGTAACTTCTCTTGATACATAATGGAAGCGCTAATCCGTTTCACGCTTTCTGAGGAAAACCTATCTAGACAGGATAGGATGAAGTGAGGATTTTGAAAGGGCAGTGTAAGAAGAGCTTTTAATAAGTACAAGGTGGCTGCCTTGGGCGTTAACGAGAAACATGAAAGGACAGGCTTGTAATTGTGGCGGCCCATGAATCTTTTATGAGACGCTGGTTCAGTGCCAGGGAACCTCTCGCAGCCTCTCGATTCGAGGATAATTTGGTATAATAATCTACATCGGCCGGCGGAGAAATGATAAAATGGAAGAGGCGGTCTGAATCGCTTAACATCGGAAAAATCGTTTACTTTCGTCCCGGGGAAAGGTGATTGCCAAATTATCTCGGAGACGGAGGGATAAAAAATTGTTATAATTCTCTTGGGAGGCTTTTTATTTTTTATTTTTTCAGACGATAAGAATGATGTTTGAAGAAAGTGGGAGGGGTCAACATAACGACGCCCTTAAGGAATCGGTACTTACAAAGATTGCTACGAAAACCGCAACAATATAGATAATATTTATATCATGGACGTAAATCTTGAAAATATCCCACCTGATGGTTTATTATTGTTTCTATTTATGTAATATAAAACCTTTTTAATCGATATTTTATTATTTATTCATTGACCTTGTTAGGGTTGTCTTATTTGAATAACTGATTTAAATTATTGTAATTATCTTAATTTACTATACCATATACAGGGTGTTCGGAGGATCGTTGACCAAAGAGGTATCACGAGTAGGGAGGTTCATGTTGAACCTGTTTAATGTTATTTACCTGTATACAAAATCTTGCGATTTTTTATTTTTTTAAATAGCCCAAACCAAGCATTTATGTTCGTTGTAAACATATAAGTTCGTTGTTTACAGACATATCAACACCTTTTTTTTTTTTTGCTGTAATTACTTATACATTGTCCATGCAAAATAAAAATAGATTTGATGCAAAAAACAAATACAAAAAAAAAAATAGGAGATAGTTGAACCTTGTTAAAGGAAAAAAAAATTATTCAAGTATAGGTTTAAAAAAAAAAAAAAAAAAAAAAAAAAAAAAAAAAAAAAAAAAAAAAAAAAAAAAAAAAAAAAAAAAAAAAAAAAAGTAAGCGCACCAAAATCCAAATTATTTTAAGACTAGACCTAAAAAAAAAAAATTTATTTTTTTTTTTTTTTTGTCTTTAACAAGATTTAACGATCTCCCGTTTTTTTAAAATTTGTTTTTTGTATCAATTTTTTTTTTATTTTACATGGACAATGTATTAGTAATTTCAGAAAATAAAATGCATTAGATACATCAGTAAACAATGAAGTTCTAAAGTATAAATATTTGGTTTTGGCCATTTTTTCAAAAATATTCATTAAAAAAAACCTTAAGACTTTGCATATAGGTAAGTGACCTTAAATAGGTTCAAAATGAACCTCCCCACCCGAAATCTTCTTTGGCCAACGATCTTTCGAACACCCTGTATAGTAAACTATACCAATTATTCATATTTCTCAAAAACGTTTTAACTTAATAGATTAAAAATATATTACCTGTTAGTATTTAATACTGCCACGGAGCAGTTGAGCACGTAATTTATAAAATTAATTAAATTAATTTATATTATCCAGAAATTCACTAGGACAAGTCAGGTATTTCACATTTACACAAAGACGCACCAATCCCTCTGTACATATACAACCACCCTATACCACAAGCACAGTGACCTGGGACTTCTTTTTAACAGGAGGCTGACATTGGGGCCATATGTCAGTATTAAAAGTAAATTTACTACATATATTTGATTCTAATTTATCACTCAGACAGAAACGCAACGTATACACTTTTTTTACTTAAACCCATTTAGACACATGACAAATTTAAGGACCTACTTAAAAGACACATATTCGAAAAATCTAAGTTGTTAAGACTAATAACAGATTCACCTCCATACGTTAAACAAACGTAATATAAAGATTTATTTATTCCGACTTGAACGAACCATATTCAAGAGAATTACAAACGATTTTATGACTAATGGAATAGAAACATCAAAAGACTAGTAAAAAAATATGACAATGATAGAATACTCTGATGTAGTATGGTAGAGGTTAAAGAGGAGCTGGTTGCTAGATCTCCTTGGAAAGTAGTAACACTTTATATTTAGCTTTCAGGAGTGTGCCCCACTGGGAGTGGTCTCCATGATGCCATCCCATGCCATGATTATTATATAAATATATTACATTTGCTGCATGTAACACTGTATTACATGTGCAAACATTAATAAAAGTTGTTAATGTAATATATATATATATATATATATATATATATATATATATATATATATAATAGAATAGAATAGAATAGAAAGAAAACTTTATTCTGGGACAAATCTCCCTTAAGAATAACTTTAAATAATACAAAGTAAGATCATAACCGAGAGGCGGTTAAAAATAAAACAACATAGGTAAAATTAAATAAAAATACGTATGAGAAAAAGTACAAGAGAAAATACAATAAAAAAGAGAAAATACAAAAACTATTAATAAAAGAGAGTGAAAAAATAAATATACAAAATAGAGGTTAATATATACAGGGAGTTCGGAAGATCGTTGGCCAAAACATTATCTCAGGTAGGGAGGTTCACTTTGAACCTATTTAAGGTCACTTACCTATATACAAAGTCTTACGGTTTTTTTTGTATGAATTTTTTTGTAAAAATGGCCAAATCCAAACATTTATGCCTTATAACTCCGTTGTTTACTGTTATATCAACGCCATTTTTTCCCCTGTAATTACTAATACATTGTCCATGTAAAATAAAAAAGATATGGTGCAAAAAACAAATACCAAAAAAAAACGGGAGATCGTTAAATCTTGTCAAAGGCAAAAATAAAAATTATGAACTTCAAGTTTAGGTTCAATAAAAAAAAAAGTAAGCGCAACAGCCGAATCCAAATTGTTTTAGAAACTTCTCTATTTAATACTCTTTATAAAAATACCATTTGCAAGCACGCAGCACATCTAGTTTTTTTTATTTTTTATAAAGTAACAAAAGGGTGCTACCAGCGCACACTGACAATAATAATAAATCGAATCATATTTTTTATGCAAAACGTAACAAATAGTTGTGTTTCTTTATAGCATAGGTTAAACTGCATATTATCTCTTTCTTTCTCGGAATTTCGATTTTATCAGAGTAAACTTTATCTACATTTTTGTAAACAATAATCAGGGAACAAAATTAAACTAATTTTAAATTATTCATAAATTTAATTTGTTGAGTATCACAGGTATTGCTCAAAATGATCTCCACTTTTTCTAATACAAGCACGATATCTTTTTTCTTCTTTCTGTGTGGTTGTTCTTAAAACAAATTCTTCCTTCATTATGGTAAATGCGGCATTGATTTTTTTGAATAAGTTGTTGTCTTTATAACAATTCTTCATTATAGACCAAATCTTTGACACGGTCCCAGTGTAATAATCGAGCGGCGTAAGTCTGGAGACCGTGCTGGCCACTCAATTGGACCCCGTCTTCCTATCCAGGATTGTGGGTGACAATTGTTTAAACATTCTCTTACAGGTAAGTTGTAGTGGGCTTTTTCAAAACAAGAACTTATTTAAAAAATCAATGCCGCGTTTACCATTATGAAGGAAGAATTTATTTTTAGAACAACTACCACAGGAATAAGAAAAAGATATCGTGCTTGTATAAGAAATAGTGGAGATCATTTTGAGCAATACCTGAGATAACAAGAACAACACTGACAACACATAAACAAAATCAAAACTGCTCGACCTTTTGCATTAAAAAATATGCAATTTTACTGGGCTATTAGAGAATCCACGAAAATATTGTTCTCCACTCTTAGAACTCCACCCGTGGGATCAGATTAGTGAGGTACTACAGAAAAATAAAAACATTAATTTTTTTTTTAAAACTATTTATTGATATTTACAACTGTACATCAATATACATCAAGTAAATTTAAGGAAATGATTGTAATGACATGTAAATCACTACTCACTAGTAGCACTTCAAAAAATGTTATAAACTAGAAGGTCTCTTGGCCACCTTTTTTTCAGACGCCTCGGTGGGTTATCAGGTATCGAATGAGAAGCAAGTTGGGAGACTTATGGATTCGTGTGGGAGTGCAGTTTACTATGAGAGGATTGGTATCTGGTTTGTGCTAAATCAGCAACATATGGAACATTGAGGTCATTATGGATAAGTTTATTCGTGATAAAGTAAGAAGAATTAAGGATTTTACGAAGGATTTTGGATTGTAAGGATTGGATTCGAGAAGAATTGGATGGTTTAGGATCAACTCCGTATGTCCATATAGGTCTAATAACTGTCATGTAAATGAGTCTCTTGTAATTTATTGGAAGCTTTGATCGTTTGTCTAGTAAGTGTTGGAGTAGTCTATAGCGACGGGCCGTTTCTTGTCGTTTTAGTCTTGTATGTGGATTCCAAGTGAGACGTTTGTCCAAATGGAGTCCCAGGTAGCGGATCTGTTCAACAGGGATTAGAGGAATATCATAAAAACATTAATTAAAAGAATATTTTAGCAGATCTCTCACAATGCTCTTTATAAGCTTTCTGAGAATATTTCTGGGTTTATCAATCGTGGCAATGTCCTTTTTAATTAATTTAATGTTTTCAGATTTTTTAAGACCCATTGAGCCCTTGGCCTCAGTCTTCTCGTTCGTTAAGCATTTGAATATCCTAATCCAGAATATTAATAAGCTTTTGCAAAAGAGATCAGTCTACGAAGTGACTCTATTCAACCCCTAAACTTAATGTGATGTAGCTTCAAACTCTGAATCACGATGAAACAGTTCGACTAAGCCAGCTAATTAACACCGCTTCTCTGGCTAACTCAAGTTGCGGTGAATATCAGGCCAAAGCCAGTCTTATAAAGCCTTATAAAAGCTTAGCTAAGTTGCTATATTTGATTTGTTTCAGATTACGAGGAAAGGAAAGATATTATTTCACATAATAAAACTGTCTCCCTAGTAGGAAAGTTTCATGTTAAAGGACTTGATGCTATTCCTTTAACTAGATTAATGATTAATAGAAATGAAGGAACCGAATATATATGATGTCATTATTCCATTAACTTCAAAACTTCTGGAGTATTATCTATGATTTTAATTGGAACCAACGATTGGTTTAAGAAACATGTATGTTATACTTTGATTGTATGTTCCAATAAAAAGGTAAATTTTTCAGATACTGTTTTTTTACCGTACGAAAACAAAAGAATGGACATCCCCAGCTGATGGTTGTTCAGTTGTTTTGGGGTGTAGGAAGCCGGAAGCTGTAGAGTCATTACATAAACACGGAAAACAAATACAATTATGATCGTTTACCCTGAAACAATATGCGTAGGACTTTTTCTTTTTTTTTTTTAACCTGTAACCCGGTAAAGTAAAAGAGAATAATATGAAAAAATTAACGCAAATATTTAAACCCTTAATCCATAATCACTAGAGTATTGTTGTACCTCTGCGGCACCGGTTCGAATCCGCCCAGGGCGGTTTGAATTTTATGTTCGTGTAAAAGTTCATGTGATGGTTGACCCACAGATGATTTTCAAACTATAGGTTGGTAACATTTAGAATAAGTCGCCCCTTCTCTAGTTAGAACCTCTAATAGCCTCAAAAAAAAAAAAAAATTATTGGGGGGTGCTCAATCTGAATTTTTAGTTCTTCCTTATGGGAGGTAGCTTCACTACTATAATATTGAAGTATTTACACTGTTTCAAGCTCGTGGAAACAAGAATCTTGGGCCCATGTTGACCTGCAAAATCTACAGCCTACGCATACCGGATTTGTGGTACAAAATGTGATTTTAAAGTTGTCGGCCTTATGGAAAGTAGACCTATTTGGGTTTTGTATGAAAGTAGACATGTTACCCCTCCAAAAGGATACAAACTTTTCCTATGATTGAACTTGAAATAATAATGAATAATGTAGATAATTAGGTACAGTCAAGGAAAACACAATTAAACCTATTAATTTATTGGACCGACGTTTCTTAATTTGTAATTGGCCTGAATGAAGGCTTAAGGGGTAATATTTTTATTTGTGTTTTCTGACTGCACACCCCAACCATCTACAGTTGAGAGAAGGACATCAAAAGATAATATTTTTTCTTTTCCTAAATTGAACTATACCTACACAAGCGTTGCTATGACGCTGGTTCACAATACTAACTACAGGCAAGTTGATAAGTGGAGTTAATTTCCTGTCCAATTAGGGGCACCAGCAGCCCGCGAGATGTGCCGTGTGGTTAAGAAGGTGTCGCCGGGCCACAATCAGAACTGGCAGCCACTAATGGCTTCAACCTCTTTGTTGGCATTTAACGGTTCAGTTCTCTCTGATTGAATCTCTGCTATAATTCCCTCATCTTCGTAAAGGGATTCTTGTTAGCATTGCCTAGACCACTGTGTGCTCAAAGACGAAACAGAGATATACATTGCCTTTGAAGTTAAAACCCAAAAAAAAAAGTTGTGTTTTTTTATTTCAATTCCATGAGGGCCTAACACAGCATATGAAAAATGCCCCTGCGTCTGATAAATGGATCTTACATTGATTTTATTGTTCCCCAATTATTAGCTTACTATATGGATAAAAAGGATGGGATCAGGTGTGTAGCTGCACAATGAAGAAATACAAAATTGAGGTAATACTCGTTCATTAGGTACTGGTGGAGTTTTCATATTATTAAACCGCTAGAACCTTTTCTATTATTATTTATTTATATCATATTTAAATATCTCTATATTAAACAGTTATATTTAATTGCTGGATTTATGATTTTGTTATTTTTTTTTTTTTAATTTGAAATTTTTTACGGTTCTAGGCATACCACACTCAACGGATATTGCATTGCATTATTACAGCATTGCAACGCAGGTGGATATCCAAAGGTTACCTTATATTCCTTGTTCCAAATATTAGGTTATTTCCCTAGAGGCCTATCCAGCATTTGGGCGGTCGATCTTGACAGGCTTTGCTGCGATTTATGTACCTTGGAGGATTTCCGATGCTAAGATATGGAGTACTGTGGTATGTGCTGAGGCAGAGGGAGGTAAGATATGGAGTAGAGGAAGGCGATATGAACTACCTATCCATTTTATTATTATAAAAGTGTGTTAATCGTGAATACTTAACCATGTGCTTCATTCAATAGTTTTGTATAACTCTCTCCCATCTTCCTCCCTATCTATCTCTCACTTCTCTCTCTCTTTCTCACTCTCACCCTCTCTCTTAATCTATTTATCTCTCACTCACTTCCTCCACCTCGCACAGTCTTTCACGTTTTCCTTTCTTCTTTCCTCTTTTCCTCTCCAACCCTATATATAAAACTATTATACTTATAATATATAGCTATAATTTTTAATAACACGTTAATTAACTAAATAAATGGATCTCTCTCTCTCTATCTCTCTATCTCTCTATCTCTCTATCTCTCTCTCTCTCTTGCATTCTCTCAAGTAATGAAAATTCCTAAAGAACTGAAACTGGAAACCGTTTATTGTTAATGTACGTGAATACTGAACTTTTTTTTTTATTCACAATGCAACTAGTCATAATTAATATTTTCATGTTGAATAAATTATTTCAGTCTGATTATATAATTACAATCTAAATTAAAGTTTTATAATACTTCATTATTAAATAATAATTTAGCATGTCAGTGAACTCTCAGAGTAACGACAAAAAAAAAAAAAAAAAAAAAAAAAAAATAAGACTTTTAGGTTTGCTCTAAAATACATATTTACTCTTGTCATAAAAAAAAAAAAAAAAGTGACGATCAGGGATTCTGAAACGAAATAATGACATGTCAGGTGAAGAGCAGCCAGCAACAACACCCTCTTCGCGGACTGTTGGTTACGGAACTGTCAGTTGCTGCTGGTTTTAGGAAGTATCTGTATCCTTCTTTTTTTTTTTTTTTTTTTTTTTTTTTTTTTTTTTTTTTTTTTTTTTTTTTTTTTAATTTTAAGCCTTTTCCTCGCATTGTTGGAATCATCTTTTGTGAAATTTTTTCGTTCCTGTTGATATAAAACTCCGGATTTTCATTTTAAAATTTATTTTGAAATTAGGGTCATTAGTTATTTTTTGGTTTAATTTTATTTTGACAATGCCACGGTTAAGGACAATAAGTAGTTGTGCTTTAGTTTTACATTCATGCTTTATTTACGATAAAACCAAATTATAATTAAAATAGAATAAAATTATGATACAGTAAATAAATAAATAATCGGATAGAATAAAAAATTATAAAAATAAAATACATATTTAGGCTCAGGCTAAGGACCCACCGGCCAGTTTCCTCTCCCCATCATGTAAGGGATTAAACAGGGCTCTGCGAGATCCTAACGCCTCTCTTTCACTACGTCACTGGTTCTTTGGTCAGTGGTTAAAGTGTGAGAGCGCTAAAGCTGCAAGCATTTCCGACATGAGTGGAGAGATAAGCCATTGCCAGGACCACCTTGTCGAAATTTTCAAAAGATCTCGTGATCACTCTCTGTTTAACCTGCATAGAGGATTATAGGGATGTGTGGCACTGTATAGCGATTGACATGTTCTTAAGTCATGTGCTATGTTTTTCGCTCTTTGTCGCTCTTGGTGGGTAAGGTGTAGCCGGTGGAATTCATGGTCTCGATCGGTAAGGTGTCATCATGAGATGACGAAGCCGACTCGGCTACTTGGTGACCAGAGCGGGAACAGAAGCTCAAGACGAAACAAGAAGACTAGCTTTCGACAATATTTTTCTGACTACTGACCAACTTCAACACGTCAACTGACTTCTTGGTAGTTTGAGGCTGAAAGTTAAAATAGGATACAAGTGTTTACTTATAATATTGTAAAGTAAGAGATAGTTACAAACAACTATCCTTTGTGTACGGCCCAAATGCTGGGCATTATATGACAGAAGGGTTGCTGATTCCCGGATCTTCCGTCAAGAGCTCTGTAGACTATTTCGCATATCGCGAATATTCTAATTGTTAAAAATAATAATAATACAACGATTCGTCGAAATATTGACAAATTTCGTTGCTGATTTTTTACAAAATTATATAAGGTCAGGATTGAAAACTGTCGTATAAATACTTTGTACTCTTAATCTCGAAGATTGTGAAAGAGTTATAATTAATTAATTATAATTAAATATACTCAGTTATATATTTTCATATATTTGCTCGAAAATCTTCCATTAAGCCGAATTCAACTGAAGTGCCTGGTTTAGGGACAAATGAGACGCAATCAGGGCTGAGCCAGTTACTGTAGAGGAAGTGGAATTAAATGTTGTCGGCCTATATTCCCTCTGGCGGGAAATCGATATAAACGCGGGTTAATTGGCGCCATAAATCTCTACCGGGAGGACGATGATTTGCGAGGGACAGAGTCCCGTTTTATAACTGATTAGAGGAGAGATAAATTATTTAAAGCAGGCGAGGAGCTGCGGTGGAGCTGGCGGTTTGTGATTTAATGGACGATTTGACTCCTCCGCGGGAAAAATATTTGAGGTTAGTATCGGTTACTGATAGTCACTATGAAGTAACTGGAACTGTTACCTGTAACATAACTACTAAAGTAGTTTAGGTTGTGAACAAACTCTGCTTAATTTGTTTCCTAAATGATAGTGCCTCAAAAAAAAAGAAAAAAAAAGTAATCACTTGAGGTACGCATGATGATATAGAAGGATCAATACAATTAGGATTGATGAATTTAGTGCCACTTCTAGAAGTTACTTTCAGTTCTTTTATAATTATTACTTGGTCACGGACATTTATTTTCTTACTGTCCGAAAGAGACCAGGTTATCTTTGTTATCGGTAAATGTCGGAGTCCCGCATGAGTCAATATTTGCTCAATACGTTATATTGAGGTATATGCATCTTAAACCTCATAAATATATTAGCATTAACAAGCTGAAGACCCAGAAGAAAATTTTAAAAAGATAAAGACTTCTGCTACATGATTAACTCATTAACAACATTTAATAGGTTTGTATACAAGGTTTCCAAAAAATAAATAGCGAGAAAAACATAACATATATATTCCCCGTCAAAAGTATTGCAACACCCATAAGTTTCGAGATTTTCCTGAATTTTACATTAATCCTTACTTGGTTTATATTCATATAATTATTATTTATTCAATGTGAGACATTAAGGATTAGAAACATCAATGTTTTTCCCTGTTAATAACAAACGATGGAAAATTAGATTATTTCTTTCAAATTTTCTTCAGTCTATGTATATCATTCGTTTCGTTATTTACTAGTATGCCAAGACTAGTGAAAGTAGTAATTCAAGCCAGAGGGGGCAATATGTCTTATTAAATATAAATTCAAAAGTTAAAAGTTTGGGCAGTATAAGACTTCAATGGGAGTCTTGGGCCCCAAAAAAAGAAAAAAAAATCTTCATAGTTCTAGGAAGGTTTATAATAATAAATTTTACTAAAGTAATTGTTAAAATGTATAGACTTGAGTGCCAGAAACGAAGTCAGCAAAACAGTCATGCGTAAAATTATCATTGAAGAAATAATGCTAAATTCCATATTTCAATATAAGATATTTATGGATAAACGAATGAAATTTAATTATAAGTTAAAATAATCTAAGTCCTTTTTTTATGAGTGCGGGCGAAGGCGCGACGTTGTGTGCTAGTTATAAATATATGAATAAATTAAACAAAAATAATTATAATTGGGTATTTTACATAATATCCAAGCTAGATTATATCCAGTTTTAACGAATCTCTTATTTACCCCTAATATTTTAGTTTTTAATAATTTTATATTTTAATTATTTTTTGTTACATATATTGTTGGTATACAGCTGCTCAAGATACATAGCTTAAAAAAATGTTAAAAATGTATATATTTGTTTATACTAAAGGCAACGGAATACAAACGTATTGTGTTACTGATCTTTTTACGAAAAAAAAAAGAGTAAAAAGATAAGAGATACTAAAAAAGCAAAGGGAGGTTCTTTTTTCTAGATTTTCAAAGTTTAATATCGATAGGGGACAATGAAATTAAAAGACAGAATTTTTTGGCATCCA
Source organism: Euschistus heros (assembly GCA_003667255.2). Classification (NCBI taxonomy): domain Eukaryota; kingdom Metazoa; phylum Arthropoda; class Insecta; order Hemiptera; family Pentatomidae; genus Euschistus; species Euschistus heros. The sequence continues at coordinate 277,220 of RCWM02000267.1, forward strand.
TTTAAATGGAACCTGACGCGAAGTCTATTATCATTTCTCTGAAAGGAAGAGATAGCGAAGTCAACTTATAATGAGCTGTACTTTTTATTTTCTTTTAATAACTCAACAGTTTCCTCAATATTTATCGGAAATAGGAGAGAAATAAATTAATCTGATATATAAGATGGAAGAACTCTGCGCAAAAGAGAATTTCAAACTTTCCTCTTAAAATGAATCAAAATGTGCTCCGCTGAAAAAAAAAAATAAAACAGCAGCTAATTGAGAAGTATCGGAGTAATGAAAAGAAATAACTTTGAAAGGAAGCCCCCGAGCATTAGCTGTAGTTACCGAACCAAAACTTTTCTTTTTTTTTTTAATTTTTTAAAAGTTGTTTTCAATAGGCGGGTGAGAGGTGGTGAATATATTTTCGCATTAGTGCCTCGGCGAGGGAAGGAGTTAAAGAGTCGATCGTTAGCCCAGGGGCTTTGTTATGGATCGATAAATATATCTAAATACTGTTTCTTAGCTTTGTTTATGTTTCAGTGTGCGTATGTACATTGGTATATACTTACTGTTGAGAGTTTCCGTTCTTGTCTGGATATGTCCGTTATTAGCTTTAATTCAACTTCGTTGATATATATTAACAACAGCTAAGAAAAATACATCATTAACGGTATTTATCGAAACAAAAAAAACAAGAAAAAAAACCCAGCAAATATCAATATATAGTATACTGTATGGCTCAATTCCTTAAATCCTACTTGGACGAATTGAAATTTATTTTATGGTGGACCCACACAATAAATTTTGATCTTCACACACATAGCTAAGGTAGGTTGGTAACCTGTACGACACTTATCCTCGGGGCTGGTCTTAAAACTTAAAATAAAATTAAGCTTAATTTGGATCAGGGTAGTTTTTACGGAAAAGACTAATTACTATGGTCTAGGCAATTCTGATAATAACTGGCACAACCCTAAAAAAGAAAAAAACAAATGACGTTTTGATTGTCGTCCAAAATTCACTCTTGGATTGTGTGCATAGGGGTGCTTATAAAAAGTTGAAATTTCGAATCTGGTTTCCTACTGACGTTATGAATGCTGATAGTCATTTCGTGGAAATTCATTTTTGACGTTATGTTACAGGAATAAGAAAATAGTTTTTTTTTTCAGCAAGATAATTAACTTATAATGTCTCCCATTTTAAAAATCGTTAATTCCTGGTAGATCTCAAAATAGTACCCTTAAAGAAGAATACTAAGATTTTAAAATAGCATCCTTAAGGACGAAAATTTATTAATTGTCAAAGAATAGAGTGGAAAGGAGAGAAAGGCCAAGGATGTCCTTCCACCATTTCAAAAATCATTAAATCTTGGCAGATCTCAAAATAGTATCCTTAATGACGAATGCTAATATTTCAAAATATCATCCTTAAGGACAAAAACTAATTAATTTTCGGAAAAGAGAGTGGCCAAGGATGTCCGGCCTTCCAAAATCGCCAGATCCTGGCAGATCTTTTACAAGTATCCTTCACTGGCTCTTTATTATAGGGACAATTTTTTTTTTAAGTTCGTTAACAAAGAGTTAGTTTGTTTGGACAAATTATTATTATAAATTTTTTTTATTTACTTTTTGGGGCCTAACTTCCTTATGTACTGAGTCAAGAAGGACAGGTTCCCTACATATTTAAGCACAGATGGTAAGGCCAAGAATAATTCCGTGTGTCCGTCTCGAAATAAAATTAAACCCGCCTAGGGATTCCAACCTTCTTTATCGATTGTACTAATGTGTGCACTCTAAGTTTTTTTTTTTCATCTTATTATATATTTATAATACTACGTATCATATACCTTAATATAATACATGTAATTTTAAATGTATTTATAATTGTATGTATAATGTTGCTTTATCGGTGTTACAATCCATTGCATATAAAAGAAATAAAAAAAATGCCAGCGCTTTTTTTTTTTTTTTTTTTTTTTTTTTTTTTTTTTCAAAAATAATGACAGTGAATCCCTATTCGAATACTGAACTTTTGTTTTGGATTAATAATTTCATTTCTATGTAATTTGAGATTGTTAGGAAATTTAACACCGTAAAGCTTCTATTGATTTTATGCATCCGTATTATCTTTCAAGGTTTTTTTTTATGTATGTAGCCCATTTACCTAAAAATACTTTTTAATTTGGCTTGGTTTCCCGGTTTTTTTTTGTGCCCCTCTAATTAGTCTCAGTTTCTTTATTATTTCTTCTTTCTCGTCCTGTTCTTTATTCTTTCAAAATCTCATTATTTTTATACTTGTTTTAATTACTAGAATTTTTCTTTATGTTGATTTACTCAGTAAAACCGAATGAGATAAGTATACCATAACCTTCTGTTATAGTTTTTACACAAAAAATGGTTATTGTTAATGTTTTTATCACAGTATATTTATTGACATAAGCAAATAAACAAATTATTGAATATTATTAATAATAATATATTAAAAGTTTAAGAACAAGCAGCATCTTAAGAGCCGACTTTTGGGAGGGTACTCAATAAGGGTATCCTTATCTATACTGTGAAACCTGGCCCTACTTAGATCCTCTGTCAGCAACGATTTTCGAACTCTGGAAAATGTTTTCAAACAATGGATTCAAAATTCAAATGAAGAAATAGAAATGTTAGCTGGAGTACCTCTATTTAAGATGGATCCGGGAAATAAGAGGGAATCCATTTGAGGGGATCCACAGCCTTGGAACGCTTGTAATGGATGAAGTTGGTGCGAGTGAGAAGAGACATGGAAAGACGGACAAGAAGATGCTTTGCCGTAATACATAAGACTTAAGATAAGTAACCTTATAATGCAGGAAAACGTATATATAGAAAACTGTGTGCTGTTTAAGTAAAGTAATTGCAAAATCATCCATAAGTTATTAATTTTTAATTTATGAAACCATTGAATAAAATATTATCACCAATATTAATTATTAATTATCACCTAATTGCCACTGATCATTATATAAAGATTTGTAGATACATATGTATATGGATTGTATGATACGAAGATAGGGTGAAATAGATCAGACATCTATACAAAAGACCATTGTGCCACTGGGGGCACGATGAATATTAAACGTAAATTATGTACTAAACCCCCAAGCAATGTACAACACAGAATTATGTATATATATATATATATATATATATATATATATATATATATATATATATATATTATATATATTTTGCCGAAGAAAAAACAGCTGAACTTTTATTTAAACGGATCTTTACGTTCTTTTGGGTGCTGAATTGGAATCTGAAGTTTGCTACTACGGCAGAAGTCGGCTTCATACCCAAAATCGCAAAAAAGGCCAAAAACACCGGTTACGTGTTTGTCGTATCCTTTTGTCTATAACATCGAAACAATTTGTCCGATTCAAACATTTTTTTTCATCTTAAAACTGATTAAATTTACTATTAGTCAATTGCATGTGAAGTTTAATAATGTCCCTTAAAATAAACATGCTAGCACGCTACAAACCTCATACTGTTGTGAAAACCACGTTTTTTTTTGCACATTTTTCACTATAACTTCAAACTATTTGGTCAGATTCAGATTCAGCACCTCAAAAAACATAAGGATCCGTTGAGAATAAAAGTTTGGCAGTTTTTTTTTCTTAAGAATGGATGTTTGGAGCTCTAATTTACTGGACTAATAACTCAGAATTCAGAATGGCTGGATCCCTCTTTTTTTATTTATATACATATTTTGAACTACGAATTTAAGGAAAAACATACGTACTGTAAAAATGTATTTACAGTACTGTAAAAACGTTTGTAAAAATGTTCCTACTGACTTATTTTATTGGCTTATGTATTATTAAATGAAAACAATATTTTCTTCACCTATACTATTATAAAATACAAATAATATTGCACATCTAAAATATAATAGAATATATGATCTATATGAATAATATCTATATGCTAATTTCCAAGCCAACATCACCTCTCTAAATCAAATCTGACTTTAAAACGGGGGTATGGCTTACATAATATACTGTAGTATTGTGCTTTAAGTACTGTAGTGAGAGAATTATAAAATACATATGATAGATGTTCCTGTTCAATGTGTGATTGAGTACGATTGAAAAGTTCAATAACACATTCGTTGAATGACGTTTTTTTAATGGCGATGAGAAATGATGAATCATTGATACCAGTGATCCCCACGGCATTGGTAATTGACAGAAATCTTATCCATCATTTTCAAACTGTCACACATTCCGTTTTTAACTGTAATTGTTTTATTCGTCTGTACCTGTAATAAAGTCGAATACTGTCCAGAACACACAATTAATTATACAAAATCCCAATTGTTTGATATCTTACCATTCCGTTTTATAACAGAAATTGACGGAAACATTAGCTGATTATTTGAAAGAAACTGAGCTGTTGGCGTATGCAAAAGGGTACAAATGACGAACTACAACAGTGTGGGAATTTTCTCAGCTTTTAAATGAATGCGCTGAGTGAACGAACCATTGGATCGTTGGCGATCTGAACACTTGTCGTCCATTATTGAACAATTCTTAAATAAATATTGAATATTACACCGTCGTTTACCCTAATAGTCACACCTTTAGAAACAAGACGAACGCGGCGTTTAGGTCAACAGTAGATTTATTGTTTTCTAGCAATACCATACACGGCAGTCCATAATGCCGATTTCAGCTCCCACAAAATATATATACCAAGAGGCGGATTGGCATGTATTTAAATCGCAGGTCTACCATGAACTATCGACTGTCCCTGTACTCCGCACGAATAGAGAAATCGATAATTATGTAGGCTTCTTCACGGCTACAATTCGACAGGCTGCTGACAGCTATACTGAAGTTACGCCCCCTTTCGCCTGCCTTGCAAATATTTTGACACTTATCGATTAACGCAATAACAGGAAGAATAAGTGGTATAGGACCAGAGATCAAGATGTCTAGTTAGTCTCCCATTACCCAAATACGCAACCTCATGAAACAATAACCGACATCTCTTTGGCACGAGAAATTAATGACCACACACAGTGATCAATTATTTTACTGAGGTCACAATAACACCTATTACTAGCCTTTATTCTTTCCCTAATTTATTCATCTATTTCTTTTTTTGAAATTATGACTCTTCCCGGGTACTTGAATTTTTCGACACTTTTGAAGTGATATCCTGCCTCTTCTAAGATTTCCACCCATATTTAATATACACCATATGTAAACAAACTAATAATTAAGACATAGCCAAAAAATAGTTTAGAATAGTGTGCGTATAGTCTTGAAGTGTGAAAAAAATAAATAAATAAAAAGTATAAGCTATAAAATGAAAAAAAAATCCTTTTTCTACAATTAAATTTTCAATTTTCAATTCTGCACCAATTCAATTAACACGCCTGAATTATTCCTTTTGATATCAGAAAATAAATGGCATTTACCGAATTCCTTTGATGGAGATGTACCGTGTTGCATTTGACAACTCTTAACCAGAGGTATTTGACAACTTCGAAACCAGACCTGAGTTTTTTAAACATATAATTGTATTAAAAGAGATATCTTTAATATTATTAAAATATTAAATTTTTAAAATAACAAAACTGAAATAAATAGAGTAACTTGAAAAACTAGAAATATTTTTTACTGTTGCATAATTAAAAACGTTCAAAATATAGTAAAACTCCCTAAATCGCACTAGACTATAAGCAAACGAATTGGCAGACACAGTCACCGATGAATTAAGAACCGTGTTACTTTTGCTAAATGTTAATAAGGAGCTATTCAATTTTAGTAAATCTGCCTTCTTCCTTTGCTAAGACGCTTGGCTTAACTTTTTTGTGCGAATTACAAAAAATTTTTTTTATAAATAAACAATATATTACCAAGAACAAAAAACATTCAAGTTGATCTATCCATAAACAACCAGGATCTAACGATTTTAATAGTCGCATGTAACTAGTCTTTTAATTTTTTTAAAAAAGTATTTTATAAAGTATTTTACGTTACCAAATTTCAGATATTGATCAATTTCTTAAATAACCACAAGAAAAAATTCATGATTAAAAAAAAAATTAATAAACCATGATAAAGGCTAAACGAATGTTAAACGAAATATCTCCTAAAAAACAAATCAACATAAAATTGGGAGGGGGCAACAATGGGATATATATGTGTGTATATATATATATATATATATATATATATATGTATATATATATATATATATATATATATATATATATATATATATATCTTAATTTTGTCTTGAAAATACATAGTAGACATTAATTGATTATGATATAATTGTCCACTATTTCGTAAGTTTAAATAGCTTTTATCGAAAAATGGATTGGAACTGAAATAAAATTTCCTTGTATGAAACATTGAAGAGGAAAATACGGACTCTAATACACTTGTTACATATCATATCATCACAAACCGTGACTGATTTCTTTCTTAATTGTTAATTATGGAGAGTGGAATTTTGCCAATAACAACCTCTTTGTAAAATTGAATTGCTGTGGAGTTAATTGGAAGTGTGAATATTTTCAGCTATAAGGTCAATTTCATCGTTCATTGCTCACAGGGATCTTAATTTGAGTTCAAATTTTCTCATCATCTTTCCATTCTTCATTTTGATGCCTTGGGGTTTTAATTGCCTCTCTATGAGTGCTGTAGTAATTTTCTTTCACAATTATACCAAGGAAGGTTATCGAGTATAATTTATGTATAATTAATAACGAAACCTATGATTACCACAATCTCAGAATTGTTTTCTCATAAAGGGATGAAAATTATACGAAACCATGAAATTCTTATTATCTATCAGAAATCTTTAGAAGACAACAGAAAAAGTATATTTAATAAAAATGTACCAATAGTTAAATGTAATAGGTGGTGATAAAGAATTAACATAATCACCTTCGAGTCATTTCTCGTTAATGAATTTTAATAAAATTGATATGAAATATTGTAAATTTCATTTCCAGACAATTTTTTGTTATTGTTGATAATGATAAAAATGACTTTCATAGGAAACGTATTTAATATAGAATAAGTAAACTATAAATAAATAAATAGAGAGGAGCTAAAAGTTCAATAGAAATAGATGCGAAACACAAACATGACATGAATGACGTAAAACTCTGTTAACTCAAGGTTTAATATCTATTTTGTGCTTGTTCATAGCCATTATTTTCTACTCTGCATTAATAATAACCAAAAAAATGAAATTGAGATTCTTAAGAGATCACATTGTTATGAGATTGGTTACACCTACTGTTTTTTTTTTATATATATATATCAATTGAAATATATATAAATATATCTATTGAAATTTACAAATATACAAATATGTACATCAAGTAAATGGGCTGATCAAGATTGCAATGTCATGTAAAAACTTGAAAAGAACTACTCATCAGTAGTACTTCAATAAAAATTATACACTAGAAGATCTCTAGGCTCTCTTCTTTTCAGACGCCTCGGAGGATTATCGGGAATGGAGTGGGAAGCAAGTTGAGAAACTAGTGGATTTGAGTGTTTATGGAGCTTACTATGAAAGGATAGGTATGTGGTTTGGGCTAACTCAGAAACATATGGAACATTAAGGTCTTTATGGATAAGCTTATTGTCGAAAAAGTAAGGGGCATTTCAAATTTTTCGAAGGAGTTTGGATTGTAAGGATTGGATACGAGATGAATTGGATGGTTTAGTGGAGCCCCAAAGCTCAACTCCGTAGTCCAAATAGGTCTAATAACAGTCATGTAAATAAGTCTTTTGTTATGAATTGGGAGGGTTAATCGTTTGTCTAGTAAATGTTGAAGTAGTCTATAACGATTAGCAGATTCTTGTCACTTTAGCCTTGTGGTTACACCTACCTAAAAACTGATTTATACGGTTGGCTAAACTAAGCCGACTTGTACTCAGGTTGAACTTTTTTTTTTTTTTTTTCGTGGGCAGGGTTGCTAGTTCCCTGAAGTAGATCTGTTGCTCACTGGGTTTGTGAGAAAGAGTATCTACCCGCTACCCCTCTACGCAACACAATAAAATAGCTTACTGTTATATTCCGTGTAAAAAAAAAAAAAAGAAAGTGAAGTGAAAGGTTTTCTCCCAAAAGTAGTTAAATCACATAGAAAACGACCTTACAAAAAATAATATTCCTTCCTTGTTCAGTCTGATCTTTACATTTATTGACCAGATGTGAAAAAAAAAGTTTTGAAATTCTAAGCTTCATATGATCCTACCAATAGAAAATTTCAACAAGAAGTCCGATTTTTTTGTTATTTCTAATTGGGATGATGAGAAACGTCTTGATATAAGTTGCCTTTAACCATCAATTATGGTCCAGAGGCTTCGAAATTCTAAATGAGTTTATACCGACAACATTTTGGGGACTTTTTGCTGACGGTTGCCTGTAGGACCAATTACCTGCCTCTAGAGGAAGGACTTCGTTAGTAAAGAGTAACTCATCGGAAGGATACGCTTCGTTGGTCTCTTAAGGTGCCCGGTATTTTCGACCTCTCCTTACTGAATATTACACAATAAAACATGTTACAAAAATATTTTTATATATTTCTATATGATGCTCATTAACATCCCCGGAGTCTGTAAAAATACTATTTATAGTCACAAGCAGATTTAATAAATTTTAAATGTAGTTTCTTACATTTTTGGATTTAAGAAAAGGACATTTGGATCTCTGAAGAAGGTAATAGATCTGTTTTCATTGCTTGTGAGCAGAAATGGGAAACATTTAATCATAGCTGTTTCGTAACTAATTTACCGGAATCAATCACCCTATTCAATAATGATTAAATCGTTCAGTAATTTTTTAGTGAACTAATAATTGTTTCACTGAAGGCTTCAATCATTATTAAATAAAATGATTGATTCCAGGAAATTAGTTTTCTATGAACAAATAGCAAAATTTTTCCAAACTCTGCTTGTGAAGGTGTAGTAAACTAGTATCTATATTTGTAGGGAAATGTTTATTTGTAGGTTATTAAAGGTAGAATAGAATAAAGTAAATAGTGTATTTTTATGTCCTTTAAGAATAAAACATAAGTACAAAAATAAATAAAATTACATCTGGTCAGAGACATATTAAAATGACAAAATCAAAAAAATAAAAATAAAAATAATAGGAATGAAGATAACCTATACAAAAATACTAACTTAAAGATATTAAAGATATCTGACATATATAGGGAAATGAGAGAACACCCCACAAAAGAATTAATAAATAAATTACTGTGGTACATTGCTTTGTGTGGAGCAAAAAAACACAATAAAATAGCTTAATGTTATATTCCATGTAAAAAAAAAAATAAATAAATAAACACTATAAGGAATCTGAGTGTCTTCTTGGATAAGAGACAGGTACTAAAAATTGAAGTATTTTGGTACAAGGTATTAATTGAAAACAAATAAATTTTAATTTTAATTTTAATGGTTGTTTACTTTAATATCCATAATAATATAGAACTATAAATATATTTTTTTTCTTTAAACCTTTAAATTTTTGTTGGCATCTACTAGAGTTAAAATTTTGTGTGCATTTCGGGAAGAGTATATCAACAGTGATGTATTGACTTCTTCTCATGAGTCAAAAAACTGATAAAGCTCGAGAGAATAATTAGCTACTTTACTTTCTTGGGGCATAAATAACTGTATTATCTTAAGGCTTTGTTTATTATATATTATTTTTATTTATTACACCGTCATAGGGCGTAAGATTGTTCTTATTTTCGATTTTCAAACATACATTTCATTAGTTATGAAATATTAAATAATTATGAGATCTTAAGTTTTAGTCATTGGATGCTGGTTTTTGTCCCATGAGTTTTTCGATAAGACAGTACTGGAACTTGAGACGAGCCATCGAAAGGTTGAAGCAAGTAGTGAAAGGGCGATCAAGATGAGATATACGGCTGGGAAAACTTTATGGATCAGTTGGGAAAATGAAGAGTTGCCCTCGGTATAAAATATTCCGCTCTATCCCAGGGAAGGGAAATATTTTACAACTCCTTCGATATTTCAGTCCGCGGTGGGGGAACTCCAGGTCGTTTGGTTTTCATTTATTGCACCTATTTGCCTTATTACGAATATTTCCCAAAAGGCAAGACTTTCATTTTGCAAAACTTTAACTCATGGTTACTGCTAATACATTGTTTATTTTTTATTAGTCCTGTCCACGATATTATCTATGATAATCCTTACGAATCTAAAAATATAACGTCAGAAATACTAGGTTTGATTCGGACTAATGATTTGAAGTATGCATTCATAGAAACACCTGGACTATCGTTTCCTGGACAATTGTCTTACTTGGAATCCACATAAAATACTAAAGCGACAAGAAACTGCTCGTCGTTACAGACCACTTCAACATTTACTAGAAAAACCTATTTAAACTTACGGAGTTGAGCTTTGGCGCTCTGCTAAACTATTCAATTCATCTCTTATCCAATCCATACAATCCAAAATCTTTGTCACCAACAAACTTATGCATAAAGACCTTAACGTTCCATATGATGCTGAGTTAGCCCAAACCAGATACCTATCCTTTCATATTAAGCTCCATAGCCACTCAAATTCATTAGTTTCTCAACTTGCTTCCCACTCCGTTCCCGATAATCCTCCGAAACCTCTGAAAAAAAGATGGCCTAGAGATCTTCTAGTGTAGAATTTTTATTAAGTGCTGCTGATAAGTAGTTCTTTTCAAGTTTTGATATGTTATTGTAATCATTATCAGATCATTTACTCGATGTATATGTTTGTACAGTTGTAAATTTCAATAAATTGATATTTAAAAAATAGTCATACTGTCGACGTTTTGGTCTATAATGTAAGCCTTCGTCAGGACTAAAAGAAAAACAAACAAAAATATATGACAAAGAGGGGGAGTGAATGTTAAAAAGATCAGAAAAAACAAAAGTATGAAAAAAATTAATGGAATAGGAATATATAAATTTATAATAAAAATTTTTTTTTTCTTTTGTAGAATAATGTGTCTCAATGTTCTCTTTTTTCTATTAATAACTAGACATAATGTACTCGCTTCGGTGGTAAATATACTAAAATTGATAAAGACATGATAAGATAAAAAAATAACAATATTAGGTTAATTGTATCTACCTGTATTTAAATTTTTTTAAAACTATTACAAGCTGCCTCACTCTATGATTAATATTGATGGCAGTGAATCTATCCATACAATATGTACAATGAAATGAATCACATAAATATATACTGCAATAACGTATAAAAATATATAATGAAAAGTTTTTAACTATACAACTTAACTATTTAACTATACAACAAATAAAATAAAAGTAATGTATGATAATGTCCAATAAATTAGAATTATAACTGTAGAGTTATAAATTAATGATTTTTTTTATCTTTAATTTTTAATCTATACCTTTCGATCGGCTGATGACAGTAAGCAGATGCAATACAAATATAAAGTTGTGGGTACGAATCCCAGTTTGGTGAATTTAAATTCATTTTGTGTCGAACCCACGAAATGAATCTCGACCTTCCCACCATGGCTAGGATAGATTCGTAACCTGTAGGATCACCCGTCCTTCCTGCTCTAGTTGGAGTACGTAAGGGCTTTAAGCCCAAATAAACTAACGAACAGCATAAAAATACTAACATATTTTTTGTCTATATATATCTATCAAATAAATATGCAAATTTGTGAGATTAAAAGAACTAAAATATTCATAGTTTTATGCTGTAATAAATGCTGTAACAGTCTCAGTTTTTGTCTCCAATAATTATTTTGTTATAAATTAGGTAAAGTATTAAACATGATTCTCTCTCGGCGAGAGACTCGCTCATTTCACGTCCAAACTAAAATTCTAATGAAAATATTACCATTATGATAAACCATATGATGCTAAGGTATTAATTATAATTAAATACGTAAATATAATATTTAAATAAAATATATATTTTTTTTAACGGCTATTTATGGTTATAAGGCATATACTTTTTTGATCCTGTTATGTCGATAACATGATTTTGTTTCATGAAGCTTCAAATACTTGATTAATAAAATGTTAAAAGATAAGCTGAACTGGTACTTATTCTACTTTTCCTTATTTCCTTAAGGAAAGGAGAGACTAAATAAATTATTGAAGTGTTACGAGGAATATACCAATAGTATAACCCTAAATAATAATATTTTCTCTGAAAGTCACTTTATAAAATCCCTTCCTCTCTTTCGCTTTGACAGCCTGGTGTTAAAAAAAAAAAAAAAAAAAAAAAAAAAAAAAAAAAAAAAAAAAAAAAAAAAAAAAAAAAAAAAAAAAAAAAAAAAAAAAAAACCTGAACAGCTGAAATAAGTTCTCTCCTATTCTCAGTAAAATAAACATTTTCTGCGTACTACTTATTACTATAGCATTTTTTTTTCTTTAACTTAAAGTCATTCTAGCATAATGTTACGGGATAAAAATGTTAGATTTTTCCGTATTTTAGGATTTATTAGGCAATAGTCAACATTTATTCCTTATGTTTTTTTTTATAGTAAATCACAATTAAACCAATTTAAACTTTATCAATTAGAAAAAAATATCCTGCAACATCCTTGATAATTGACCTGATACCTCTTAGGAAACAAAGTTATAATTATTAAGCTCCGAAGTTAAAAGTTTTCTCAACTGACTTCAGGAACTATATTCTATGAATTAAAAAAAAAAAAAGATGCTGGGATAACTCTCTTTCTCTCTCTCACCCTCTCACTCTCTCTCTCAAACACTCACACACACACTCCCTCTCTCTCTCTCTCTCTCTCTCTCTCTCTCTCTCTCTATCTCTCTCTCTCTCTTTCCTCTTAATCTTACTGTCTTCCCCTCAATCTTACCTCCCTTCCCCCTTCCCAACAATGCAAACAGTTTCAGATGATTTATTTCATCTGTAGATTACTTCTCTCTTTTATATTATTATAATTTTTATGTGTTTTTAAGTTTATATTTTAACTATATCTTGGATTTATTTATTTCCATATTCTTATTGAGATGTATCTTTGATTTATCTTTAAATTACATATAGACATTATTTCTTTTTTTAGTTTACTGACATGTATAAAGATTTTGACCATCAGGATTTATCATCATCATATATATATATATATATATATATATATATATATATATATATATATATATATATATATATATATATACACACATATATTCATCCTCAGTTTAGGAGGAAGGGAACAAGGTTGGTTAAATTTTATATAATAAAGAAAATAGCCTAAAAATAAATATTTATGAATTATTAGAAATAATAAAATCGTTTAAAACCGTTCCAGATTTTGGTTTAAATGACCAGTTAAACATTTCCAATAGCCCCATTTTAAATTTGTTTCCAATAAGAATGGAAAAATCCAATGAGTCATAGGAGAAATCCCTAAGTAAACCCCAAATATTTAACCTACTTGCCTCCTCCCTTCTTCCACGATGGATATATTTCAGATATCTGTTAGATCTCCTCAGGTGAGTACCTTTGTAATATTTGATTTCTTTTCTACGTTTTGGAAAACACTAGTATATATAATCCATGTAACATAGTGTTGATGTGTTGAAAATTTTGTATATTTTAGAACTGAAGATTCGTGCATTTGAAACTAGTTTTCTAATAAAGTAATTCCAAAAGAAGTAACAATTAATTCATCAATACTAATAGGATCTTTATCGACGATAATAGTTCTTAAAGAAATCTTAATTATGCAAAAGTCTTATGGGAGATGGATACTTTTAAACTAGAATCATTGATACATAATTCTAATATTTTGATTTTTTATTTTTTTAGTATTAGCAAATAGTTTACACTAAAAACCATCAAAACAGTCTCCAGAAATTAGTTTCGATATATCTTTTAAATTTAACAACATAGTTGAAGTGCTAACAAAGCCAGATACAGAACTGATTGAAGTTAAACCTTTAGGGTTTCATAATGAAGCTCAATTAATACGATATATTATTTATTTATTTATTAGTACATGCATTACAATGATTTTACATTCAATGCATAGTTATAAGCGAAATACCCCGTATGCCTGAAAAGGCTTGGCAGGGGGAAAAAAAAAAAAAAAAAAAAAAAAAAAAAAAAAAAAAAAAAAAAAAAAAAAAAAAAAAAAAAAAAAAAAAGGTTACAAGCGAAACGGAAAGCGGTTTTAAACGATTTTAAACGATTTTATTATTTATAATAATTCATAAATATTTATTTTTAGGATATTTTCTTTATTATATAAAATTTAACCTACCTTGTTCCCTTCCCCCTAAACTGAGGATGAATGTTTAGCATTCGAAACTAGTTTTCCAATTAAATAATTCTAATAGAAGTGGCAATTAATTCATCAATCCTGATTGTATTGATCCTTCTATGTCATCACGCATACCTCAAGTGATAATGCTCCCGTTTATCGAAAAAAGTTAGCCAAACAATTAAAAAAAAAAAATAGCAATAAATTATATAAAGTTAAATTTACCTCTAGTTTCAACAAGAGGAATTCTGTTTTATTTTATCCCTTAGATCTGCTTTTCAGCGTAATAGGTACATTTAAATTGCTTTGTGATGTCAATTTTTTTTTTTTTAATTCTGAAGAAACTCTATCTCGCTTTGAAATAGGTGTCCCATTCCAGCAGCCTGGAATTCCAACGAGTGTAAATTAGTGGTCTCTTTGTAATCTAATCAAGTTGAGCTCCTTTGTTCTCCTGATGGCTATTTCCTGAACGATGGTCAAGAACTGGAACGTCCTTTCTGTTGTTTTTATGAGTAAAAAATTGCTAAAACAGCTAAAGTGTTTTGACCGAGGGCTCCTAATTATAATTCTACACCTTGACTCCTCAGTAATTTAAAGAAGCTTCGAATGTCTCTCACTTGTTTCTTTGTTTTCTTTTCCTCTAATTTTTGCGTCACATCGTAGTTCAAAAATAAGAAATAATACCGCCAATTATATTACTTAAAAAAAGAAAAAAAAGAAAAGAACATGAATGAATGAATGAATTAAAATAAATTTTATTCTGGGGCCTTTGCCCCTTAAGAATAATTACAATGAACAATTAATGGCTACCTAGCATACCGTATATATAATTAAGAGATATGATAAAAGCCAAGAAATATAATAAAATTAAATTAGGAATTTAAACGAAATTCAAATTACAATATAAAAGTATTGTTAAATATTTTCAAATATCACACAAAAAACAAATTATATCTTGAGGTTAGAATCTAAGATAAGTTCCCAAAACAAAAATAGAAAAAATTAAACAAAACTTAATGAAATCAATTCAGTGCAATAGCATACAATAATCAAAGCAAATATAAATTATCTGGAAAGATAATGTGTCGTTGTTCATCTGGTAAATAATTAAAAATTATGCCCAAAACCAATTCAGTGCAATAGCACTAGACTAATACTGTAAAAATCAATATTACATTCTGAATGTTCATATCTCATTTAAAGAGATATTTTCTACATCTATATGACTATTAGACTGAATATCTAATCAGGTAACTGAAAAGTCGGGATTTGAAGCTGTTATGAGAGGAGGAATGGCGAATGATGGAAGGGAGGGAATTCCAGAAGTTGGAAGCTCTGGATATAAAGGAACGTTTGAAGGATGTTGCTATCTGATAGTTTAAAAAATAAGTGTTTATGTATAAATTTCACCACCGCGTTGGATTATACACCACAATGGTAAATAATGGTCACAAATTAAATGCTTTAATCAAAGATAGCAGCCTTGTTTTTAAGTGGATCGTTGTTACTATACGTTTACATTGCTCGTGCTGCTCTCCCTTTTATGGAACTTAATCGTTGACTCACTATTAAAAGAAACGATTTCCTTCTAATGCAACGATTTGGCCTTTGCAGATGACATAGTTAGCAATTATAACATCAAATATTTCAAACATTTACAGACAGCAGTTTCGATATAGTATTTTCACAAAATAAATTCTTGGCTTACTTAAACAAACTGATATTCAATAGAAAGAAATCTAATTATATGGTGATCACTAAAAAAACGACTAAGTCCGGCCTTAAATGTGAAAATTAATAACAAAAATCTAATCGAAATCGTGCTATGAAATAACCATAGACGAAAATCAAAGAGGGACAGACATATTGACATACTACAAAATAAACATAGCGGTTGAGAACGGCCCTGGAGGTTCTGTTATAAAGCCCACATTTTGCCTATTTTTACATATCTCATTCGAAATATGGCATCCAGGAATACAAGGTAAGTACAACAAGGCAAAGCTGGAATGGCAATAGCAAAGCCTAATGGCACTCAAAATTATCAAGGTTTTCGAACACTTATTCTAACGTCTGGCCAAAATGATCCCCATTATCATACTAACTGACAAATATGTTGGTAAAATAACCAACAGAGTTTACTGCTGAAAGGAAAACACTAACAAGATATCAACACACTAAACAAAACGGGGTAAAACAAGGGTTATAATGGAGAGGAAGGAGTTCTACAATCCTACAAATATGTAAAAAATATCTTTAATTCCAAATATTCTCCAAGGTCGCAAGTGGTCGCAGACCATTTCGATCTTAAGTTACTGTCCAGTATTGATATTTTGAATTAAAATGGGTTTCGGCTTAAAACAAGTTTAAAATTTTTCTAAAATCACATTTTTTTTTTTTTTGAAATTTAAAAATTTAGATACATTTATTATTTTTTATTTTTTGTAATCATTATTTTTACAGAAAAATGTTTTATTGACAATCGTGATATCATGCTTAAAGCTGTGAACAGCAAAAAATTTACATCGGACAGTACAGAATGTCTAATGCAATTTAACAAAACGGGATATTTTCGAGGACCTTTCAAACAAACCTTGTTTATCGATTTTTTGTACTGTTATGGCTTAATAAAATTATGTTTAACGTACTGTTGTTTATCGACAATGACCACAGCAAATATTTTATAAATGATTCAAGCCATAAATATAAATTTTTGTTTTCAGCCAATGTCCAACAAATAACTTTGGCTCGTCCCACTGTGCGCCTCTCCTATAGTTGACAACAACTTACTTTATAGGGTCATCGGACGTATGGACCAGACGAGGATCATGGGGCTCGGTTTCGGCACTGCCCAACCCGAACTGGAGGTACTCCTGATACAATACAGACCGGCGGTGGTGGCCCTGACTGACACATGCTCTCAGCCCAACGACCATACTAACATCACGGACTACAAAATATAGCAGGTTTGTCGTCCTGGGCGACCTCAATAAGCAATCCAGTAGGAAATATCATCAAAACCTGGCGTTCACACCTTCCGCTCGGACTTCGACTCTACTAAGACATCGACTTTGGACTTCAAGAAATTAACATCTTCATTATTCATTCGACTTGAAGCGGACTGGAAAAGGTTCGATATGCTGTAGGTCTGGTAAATTTAAAGTATACGCCAACATCCCAAAGTTTGCTCCTCCTACCAAAATAATAAATAGAGAAAGGTTTAGCGAACACGAAGGCTCTACGACGGACTCACAAACGACCATGGACACTACCAACCGTTGACCACACACCTCCATCCAACCCACTCCCCCAAATCCTCTCGGTCGTTTACCCGACGACTCAAAATGTTTGGTTTAACATCTTCACGGATTTTTTCGGAAATTCGATGTTCATTACTAAACGAGCGACTTTTCATGTTTCATCCAGCGTGGTGTTGCGTGTAACACAAATCAGCGTTAATTTTCTACCGATTCCGGTAGTTTTTTCCCGTAGAATTCGACGAGGCATCTCCATTACCATAAAATTAGTCAGGGTTTTTACAAATAGCCAGTATATGATAATTTATTTTCCAAATAGGATAAGACACGCTTATTTATTCTTTATTTTTTTCATTATTCTGAGTTTTTTAGCGAAACTTTTATTGTCTACTAGTTTTCTAATACTACTCGATAAAATGCTGGACCGTTAATTTGCACATTAATTATATTAATTACTTTGTAATAATCAGCAATGATAATCCAAAATTAGTAGTACCCACCTACATATAATGTTAAAAAGTAATTTTCTTTTAAATTTCCGTAATTCTAATAACCAGTAAATAATTAAATTATTATTTTTAAGATGTGGTACTAATAATGAAGAGAAACAAAAACTGTAGTAATAAAATGTATAATAATCGGAAAATCAAAAGTCAAAATCATCTCGGTTTGTACTCCATCAAGTTCAAAACAATATGTCAATGCCAAAATTGAAATAAAATAATGACGATTAATAATAAAAATTAATTTCCTTTTTTTTCGCCATTTTTTACTCTGAAGGCTCCCCATTGGATGAGTAATCAACAAAACTCTCTGAAACTCAAGCTCTATTAGCCTTAAGGTATAGTAAACACATATTTGTCACAAATTTAACGAGAAAAAACTTTTAAAAAATGTATTTTGAACATTTTTTTGCTCATTTGGCCCACTGTGAGTCGCGCTGCTATTACCTGAAGTATATCTACCGGATATAACTCCTGCAGTTCTGCATTTTGAAGCCTTCTAAATTCTCCGATTTCGCCGGATGCGAAACATGGTCGCTTACGTTAAGAAGCGACCATGTTTCGCATCCGTAGAGAACTGTTGGTAGTATATGGTAATAGTCTTATATATCCTAATTTTTATATTTCTGGAGAGTAGATGGGAACTGAGTAGTTTTGCGATCCCTCATTTCCTCTTGAATTTCATTTTTTCTTGATATAGTATACCCTAGATGTATGAATTGCTTAACGTGTTCAAACTTTATCCTAGAAATATCTAGATCACTAAAATGTTCACATTTCTACTACTAACCATATATTTCGTTTTATTGGTATTAATTACGAGACCATTTTCGTTACCGGTTTTCATGAGCGTAGCTGCGTTTAATTTAATATTTTCCTCGTTTTCACCCAAAAGTAACATATCATCAGCATATCAAAAAACCAGAAATTGATCAACCATCATCTAATTCTTTTCCCGTAAGCATTACCTTCCTAATGACGTATTCTAGTGCTAAGTTAAATAATATCGGAGAAAAATAATCTCCCTGTTTTAAACCTGAACGTACTTCAAAATTTTAAACGTAAAAAGTACCGATTCAGACATGCACATCGTAATTTCTTTGTTATTAAAAGTATAAACGAAATAATTAAAATATTTTAATACAAAATTATAAAATTAATAGTTATTATTTTGACTAATATGGTCATCTCCTTTACTTAAAAGGTTTGTTGTTAATTTGTTTCTTGTGCAGTTGAAAATCAACAGCTGTAATTTTATAGAATATTGATTACTTAACAACTTAAATTTTTCGGTTAAAAGTTCGAATTCTTTAGTTAAAAGTTTGCTCCAAAAATAAAGGATTTGAGTTTATATTTGCCAGTTTCCATGCGCCTCTTTAAACTAATGATTTTTTTTTCTTCAAAAGAGATTAGTGAAAATTACAAGCTATAAATATCAGAGTAGAGGATGGATTAGGAAAGACCTTTCGTTCATGAACCCGGTGCACGCAACCTTTTAGAAGTAGTTTATAGAATAACTAGCATAAATTAACCCGCTAGAACGCATTAAAATTCAAAGAAAAAATATATTAATAGTAACCTTGTCACGATTGTAATATATTGTTTACAGTTTTAATTTATTTGTTTACTAATAATTAAGTTTTAAATATAAATCGTCCTGAAAATCCCATATAATAAGGCCCATGTTGGAACTGATTTTAGATAAATATGTTGAATTCATAAGTAGGTTGATGATATAAGCATAGTTGACTGTTAAGATTAAGAAGAAGAAACCTGTGAGGTCGAAGCGTTAGCACACATTAAAGTAGTATTTCTATTTAGACTGTGTTTCTCTTTAACTGCTTCTCTGATTATCTTTTTCTTTATAAGTAGTTTATTTTATTAAAATTATTTTGATGTGGCTATTAGGATTATTTGTGTCGATGATCGTGTAATTTAATCCATTTATTTAAATAATGACCTTAACTACGTTCATTTATTTGTTTTGATTTTAAATGTTGTATTTTAGTAATTCATATTTTATACTATGAATCAGAATAAATTATGTTTTTATACAGGGTGACTAGAAAATAGATGCGGAGCCGGTAGAGGGAGAGAGTACAGGCTAATCTGAGTCGATTTTACTATAAAAACTACGGTCTGAAAATTATCCGTTTTCGAGTTATACTAATTTTTAAGATTTTATACAATTATCGTTCTACATACGTTAAACAAGTCATAAAACATTAAAAAAAAAAAAAAAAATGTGTGGGTTCGCATGAAACCTTTAGTATCTGATCAAAATCTTTTACTCTCAATAAAATACCTCAGAAACAGGATAATACATGCAGCACAAGAAATTCAAGCCTCTCTTAGGAATTCGGTGGTAGTGAAATCAACTGTAATAAGAAGAGCACGTATGTGCATTAGAAATAGAGGGCGCCACATAAAAAAATTATTATGAAAATAAAAAATGTAGTTTCAAACAAGAATCAAGAAATGAGCCCCAAAAGAGCCTTACAAAAATTGCAGAGCTTCCTATTGCACATGCTTTTACCATGATCTTTGGTTAGCTCGACTCCTTTCTTTAATCCATTGTTGTTTAATTGCTTCAGTTCTCTTCATGGCAGAGTGCCATTAAAATAATTTATCTTTTTTATTATTTTTACAACTTTCCATTTGCCCTGATTTGGCCGAAACTTTAACAATAGAATAAAATATGTTTGCTGATTTTCAAACATTTCCTAAATTTTTTTAAACCCAACATCTAATACAATATCCAGTCGCTCAACATGGCTCTTGAGCCATTTCTAATTACTTTTATGAATTTATAAATAAAAAATCTCATTCCTTGAATAAATAGTTTATCAAAGCTTATAGAAACAATATTAGATTTTTAAAAAAATAATTTGTGGATAATGCCCCGATTTAAATTGAGTTGGTTTTAAGATCCACAATTCAGCACTAACGAGCATAATGGCTATTTATTTTTTAATGAAACAGAAACTCTTTTTTAAAAGCTTTTTTTTCCCCTTGCTCAAGAAATAGATCCGCAGACACAGCACAATAACTACAGGAATCTGCTCCCTGAAGGCCGCTCGCCCTATTTCGACGAAAATAAAAGATCTCTCCCTCCAAAGGCGAGGCTATACCAATCCCTTTGGGACCAACTTCTCAATAATACCAGGAACCATTATAAGTTGCTTTTAGGGAGTGGATCTAGAACTTTTGGGTCCTCATTATTTCGATAAAGTTTCATCCCTTTCTCGAAGAGGAAAAAATCTTGCACCCTGTATTACGTGCCACTGTGAGGCCAAATCTTCTCAAGGAAATATTTATTTAGCTCATTCTTTATAAATCACTTACTAACCCATTTCAAGGATTATAATCTTATTTATAGATTATATTTTATGAGTCAATTTTCGATAATGCTTCTGAAACTAGTTTGGAACAATATAATCTTTTACAATAATGATTTTTTTAGAATATCAATACGATATCTCTATCGACATTTTTCATTAGCCTTAATTTTTAAACTATTATTTTTGAAAAATATTTCCAATTAGTCATCTTTGGCTATTCTCAGTTGACTAACGGTTCTTATTTTGGTGATATTAATATTATATATTAAATAATCTTCCGATTGGAGGTTATTAAAATTTGAAATTTTCATAAATAATGAGTTATATCTTGTATTTAAAGTACGATCAAGGCCTGTTGATAATAAATGATTAGTGACTTTTTCTATTATGTTATTTTTATTAGATAATAATTTTTGTGATTTGAAAAAATGTTGAAAGTGTTCTGGGATATTACCGTTAACGGTTAATTGTTTAATTTGAGATATCCAGTTATATTGAAAATCTGGTTTATTGGTATGTAAATCTAAAAGTCTTTCGAGGCAGATACGGGGTAGCCGATTTTCTGGTAATGCCATGATTTTAATTGAAAAAAATATTACTTTTTTATAGTATTGGGATGAATAACGTATTCGGCCCTGTTTACAATCCTACAATATAGTTTGGTGTGCATTTGGGCCAAAAATAAAGTGTTTTTAGAAATTTAAGTTGAATATTTTCGATTGTTTCCAGGTAGTTTAAACTCCAGATCTGAGCTGCATACAGAAGTGTTGATGAGACCATAGCATCAAAAAGAACCATTTTTGTTTCCCAGGAATCAATTTTACTCTTTGCAAGTATTCCTTTTACTTTTGCGCTTGCAATAGTTGCTTTTTGTACAAAGTGATCAGCTGCTTTTGCAAACTTTCCTGTTAAGGTAAATGGAACTCCTAGATAATTATAAGCCTTTTTTATTTGTAATTGATTTTCAGTGGTTTTATTTATACCTCCTGATATTAAAATGAGAAATAAGAAAATAATTATTATACTTCAATACCTTCAACTAATAATAGTTTATACAATTGCAAGAATTAAGGATATAACATAATGTATACTGCAGTAAATATCAATAAATAGTTAAGAAAAAAGAAAAAAGATTACTTATAATAATTCTGATTTACTAAAATATTAATTTAACATTTATTGAGTGCCCTATATTTCAATATTTTCTTATTTACACATTTTTTAAAATTTTATTTATATTTTTTTATTATTCTATTAACAGAAATTTACAACTTTATTAATACAGTTCTAAACTGTTACTAAAAGAATTAAGAAAAAAATGTGTAAATTAGAAAATATTGAAACATAGGGCGCTAAATAAATGTTAAATTTATATTTTAGTAAATCAGAATTATTATAAGTAATATTTTTTCTTTTTTCTTAACTATTTATTGATATTTACTTCAGTACACATTATGTTATATCCTTAATTATTGAAAATGTATAAACTATTGGTAGTTTAAGGGATTGAACTATAGATATTGAAACACTATGTAGCAAGTAGAACCTCGTATATTCGTATGTGACATCTGAAACAGAAGCTCAACAATCAAAAAGGAAGGTTACCTCCCCGTTAGGTGGGTCTTCGATACATAAAAATTAATCGGTACGAAACAACGATTACAATGACATGTCAATAACATGCAAAGAACTAGTCACTAGTAGCACTTCATTTGTTGTATAATAGTAGGTCTCTTGGCCATCTTCCTTTCAGAAGCCTCGGAGGATTATCTAGAGAGGAGTGGAGACTAGTGGATTCCACAAAATTCATGTTGAAACTTCCATTGTTAACTTAATTTAAGAAGACGAAATATCAATATAAACAACACAATCGAAATTGGCACTGTAGAAATAAACGTTTACTTGCTATGTTATAGGATAGAGCTGTCGATAAATTTGAAGCTGAAGTGAAGCATCGCAATATCATTGCAGGCCAGGCTGATTTGGTGGAGCACCTAGTTGATACAGATACCCTTAATACCAATCTATCGTTAAATTAAAATCATATTTCTTTTGGAAATAACATATACTGTTCATAACATAGGAGCTTACTGTTAAAAAACAAAACAAAAACTGATTATACTTATGTAACAGCAGTTTTTATGTTTAACGAAAACATGCGAGATGTAGATTTATATGGCAATGCATGGTACTTTTTATCAATAAGATTTGTGGGGCAGTTTTGATTTCCTGGAAAATATGCCGAATAAATTCCGTGTTTTGTAAAAGCGACTTTTATTTACTTATAAACGGAAACCCACATTCCTGCCACCCTGATTGCTTAAAACATTATGAATAAAACTATATTTTTATTGTTGATTTTGGTAGTACATATTACATAATAATAAACATGTACGTATTAATAAAATATCTAATTTTTTTTTTTTGTTTTTAAAGTTTGAACCATGTTAATTTAAAGTTTTTATATAAATAAATAAATAAAGACTTAGCGACCCCTAAGGTTCAATGCCTACACCGCCAACGGTTGACCACAAACCTCTTTACAACCCCCCCCCCCCCCCCCCCCCCCCCTCCAAAACCCAAATCTCCCAGGTCCGCCTGAACGCAATCTTCCCATCTACGTTTTGGTCTACCCCTCGGTCGCTTACCCGATGGCTCGAAACTGGTCACTATTTTCGAAATTCGTTTTAGAGAAAATCGCAAAAAAAGAAACAAAACAAAAATGTTACAGGTAGCGATTATCACCTTTCATAGTTCGTCAGTCTGGGCATATGTAAACACTTAATGTTATCCTTTACATTCTTTTATTTGTATACATTTTGGCTTTCTTCTAGGATTATAATTCCCAAATCAGTCTTCATTTAGTTACTCAGATATTTTTGTGTGAATAGCATCAGCCACAATGCCGCATACATATTCTAATGTTGAATACGCTGATATGATTTTTGTGTATGGTTTCTGTAACGGTAATGCTATAGAAGCGGTGCGGGAGTATGCGCGCCGATTTCCAAATAGAAGAGTGCCTAATCGAAGAGTCTTTTCGTTAACGTTTAATAGACTACGAGAGACTGGGTCATTCCTTATACGTAATGAAGGCGACCAATTCCAGGCAGCAATAAGCGCAGATTATCGGAGAATAAATTGTGTCCAACGCTACTTCGATATCAATCCTGAGAATAGCATCCGAAGAGCATCTGCTGCATTAGTAATATCGCGGCAAGCAATATGGCGAACTTTGAAAGATAATAATCGCTACTCATACCGTCTTCAAAAAGTTCAGAATTTATTACCTCAAGATTATGTCAAGAGATTGAATTTTAGTAACTGGTTTCTTGACAAAATTCGCGATGATAATTTATTTTCATTAAAAATTATATGGACCGATGAAGCTACCTTTACAAGAGTAGGAATTTTTAATCAAAGAAATTATCATGTATGGGCTCTTGAAAATCCCAGAGCTATTACAGAGAATAGGTTTCAGCATGAATTTGCTATTAACGTTTGGCTTGGAATTTGGAACGGATTACTGGTGGGATCATATTTTTTACCTGGAACATTGAATGGTATCACATAGCAGAGTTGCTCGAGCTTGGCTGGATATTAATTATCCGCCACGATGGATTGGACGTGGAGGAGTAGTTAGTACCTTGGCCACTCAGATCACCTGATATGACACCCATGCATGGATTTCTTCGTATGGAGAACCTTGAAGCAGAAAGTTTATTCGGTGTCAATCAACTCAAGAGAGTAATTAAGAGACCGAATCATAGATGCAGTGCACTAAATATCATCAGAAGAATGTTTATCTGCAATTTATCAAGTGAGTGCTAGATGTAATGCTTGCATTGGTGCAAGGGGACAACATTTTGAGCAATATTTACATTAAAAAAAACATAACATAAATATAAATGTAAATAAATAAGTATAAAAATGAAAAATTGTTTTGTTTCTTTTTTTGCGATTTTCTTTAAAACTAAGCAAAAACGAGCAAATCTCTAAAGGACTTTTTGTCTTAGTTTTTCGGTCTTCTATAAGTTCCTGAAGTTTTGCCATTTAAATTCGGGACACCCTATATAAAATTATGTAATGTGTGTTGATAACATTGTGTGTTAAAGTTGCTTTATAAAATTATTAAAACATCAAAAGCATTTAACAAGGGAACGGTGATAATCTCATCACATTCAGTGTATTTGGAACTCCGACCGCAGACGGATATGGTACCCACCTTATCGGATTCGACCTTGATGGATTCTGGCGGATATTAAATCAGCTATAAACGGATAGTGAAGGGACGGAACATTATTGAATATTGAATGGAATAGTAGGTGTTCCGTATCAGATCTGCTTCCTCTAATTACTGCTAGTTTAGACTTGCTAACTACTTCCCAGTAATCTAAGTAAGGCTAAATTAATTTTGGAGCCTATAGCAAGTTCATCACTTATTATTCAATCGCACTGGGCCCCACTGGCTGGAACCTGCTGGTACCTGGACAACCGATTAATATGGATTCAATCGCTTTAGTATGCCTACTAGCTTGTATGCATTTTCATAGTGGTTTAATTGGAATAGTTCATTCATAAATTGTTGATTTATGTTTATGCATGTGATGAAAGTTCATTATTCTGTGCAGTATTGAGAGAAGATATGCTTTATTGATATAAAAACATATTCCCGTCCAACTTTGTTGGGTAGCTCACACGCAGCATACTGATATTTCTAATTAATAATAACAATATTCTAATCAGGAATAAAAACAAAAAATTCAATATTCATAGTTTGGGTTTAATTCTATTCTATTATTTTACTTTATTATAATATTATATACCTCACGTTCTCTACTTATCTCTTGGTTTCTTATTTTATCTTTTCTCTTCTTATTTTTCTACTCTCTCCTTTCATTTATTTATTTGTTTACCTCTTTCAACAACCAGTACTTATTATGAATTCACTTAACAATTATTTTTATTCAAATAATTTTTTTTAACCCTTTTTAAGAATCATTTATACCTAATATATACACATGCACTTATCAAAATGATGTATTTAGATATTTTAAAATTATTTATTTACTTTTGTTGAAATATATTTTATATTTATTATGTAATATTCCTATTTATTATTCTAATTTAGTTTTCCCGTTTGTAATATTTGTCAATAATAGCAGTTTATTTTAAAATAAACTTGTAGCCAAATTTCATTCCAATATACAAAATTTGTGTTTGTTTAAGCAATTTATTTTGTTTTTTATTATATATTTTCATCTTTCTTAGTATTTTAAAGTCGTTATCTCGCTTATCGATCAGTAATAGAGTTAAATAATAATTAGATAATGGGCGTTAACGTTAAACAATAAAATAAACCTAAAACTACACACTAAATTTTTAGAATGTTTTCTTCCACCGTTTTGGTGCTCCTTAGGGTGAAATTCAGCCAAAGAACAATCTAAAACAAATTGTTCTTTTATTTCTAAAGTATTTCATTCTTTTAATTCAACTCCTTATCTTATGTGTTTTAATTGTTTCATTGTTATTTTTACATCCTTCATCATCCTATTTTTTTTTTTTATTTTATTTTAATAGTTTCTTCAATGTTCGGTAATATGTTGGACCATACAAAACAGGAAAGATCACACATATATACAAATGTATAAACCAACTTTTGGTCTTGATTTGATCTTTAATATTTAAAATTCACCTTCGAATATTAACTGGTTTTGACGAGAACGTTCAGAATATTTCATTTTGAATTCAGTTTAAGGTTGAAAATTAATTTTCGGCTGTGGGTTTCTGTTACTTTGAGATCGGAAGACGTTTCTGGGGTACACCCAGGTTATCTTTTATAATGTGGATATTCTTAATTTGGTGAAAAATGTGAATATTGAGCGTGATTTCAGCTAAATCTCTTCCTTTCACGATCCGTGGACTTGCGACATTAAATCCTTCTGAAAGTAATGATCTAGAATAAAGGTTTTTTTCTTGTATTTATAACTGCACTTTTTAAAAATATTTCTTGTGATGAAATAATTAAAAGTATATTTTTAAAATTACTTTAAAAGTAGACTGCCTATTGCTATTGGACACGATGCCACACTGTCCGTTAATTCTTGTCATGTTAATCTGTCCACGCCTGTCAATGCCTTCTCCTGAAAATTGAATATCTCCCCTGGGCCTCTGTAATGTCGTTAAGGGACAGGGTCAGAGTTGAAGGGATTTTTGATATAAGGGAGATTCAGCTGTTTTGCATAACTAGTTCCAAAAAAAAAGGAATAAAAAATTAAGAGTAATTTCCAAGTCAATGAAGGCTCATCACCTAAAAAGGTTGCCGTTAAAGGGATTAGCCATTGGAGACCGCTATTGAGTTAGAAAGCTCTTGAAATAATTAGCCTCGTACGGTGGCTATTATTCTGGGAGCACTTAGCTGGACTATTCCAGGACATCTCTGGATCCAGCCCCTTCTTCTGGATACTTAGTCTACTTACGTTTACTGTTCTATGCCTTTGTGAGTCTATTTTAAATACAATAACTTTTCATCTAAACTCCCCGTCAAAAGTATTGCAACAATCATAATTCTCGATATTTTCTTGGTTTTTACCTTAATACATACTTGGGTTATATTCATATTAATATTATTTAGGATTAGACACATCAATGTTTTTCCCTGTTAATAACAAACAATAGAATTTTATATTTTCTTTTCAAATGTCCTGAAGTCCATGTTTATCAATCGTTTTGTTATTTACAGGTATACCAAGACTAGTGGAAGCAGTCATTCAAGCCAGAGGGGGCAATATGTCTTTTTAAAAATAAATTAAAAAATTAAAAGTCAAAATTTTAAAAAGAATGTTTTCTAATTTTTTTATTTATTGGAAGAAATATTGTAGTTTATTTTAATAAAAATTGTTTATGACTAGTTTAGGAATGTTTATTATAGACTTCAGAACCTTTTTTTATTTTGAAGAAAAAATAGGTTTTTATAAAATTCAAATATTTCTAAGTGTTGCCATAGTTTAGACTGGGAGTTTATATCAATGGTCTTAACGACAAAACATCCATAATGGGTAACACATTTCACTTTTATAAATCGTCAGAAAATTACTAGGAATGATCCAGATTAAATTGCTTGTTATTCTGTGTTTTCGAATTTAAGTACTACACTTTCTTTATTGTTTGGAAGAGATTGGATTCATTTTAAAACGTTATTGAAAAGGAAAATATTATGAATATAATCATGAGACCTTTTTTAAATATAAAATTAATAGGAGTGTGTTCTACGTTTTTTAAAAATCATAT
The DNA here is from genome assembly GCA_003667255.2 of Euschistus heros. Taxonomy (NCBI): domain Eukaryota; kingdom Metazoa; phylum Arthropoda; class Insecta; order Hemiptera; family Pentatomidae; genus Euschistus; species Euschistus heros. Next base: position 305,896 of record RCWM02000267.1, read on the forward strand.
AACTGTGTTCTAGTAGTTCCGTAAGTATTTGAATTAAATTAATTAATTATGTTTTAATACTAGGCTCAGTAACCAAGGCACTATACTTCTCCCTATCCCGAGTTCAAGTCGAGCATAAGACAGAACATTTTTATTTTGTTATTTCAGCGGTGGATCGACTACGAGAACGGGAGACCCTCCTAGGGCACAACTTGCATCTATAAAATATTGACAAATCCAGGCGTTTTAGCATGATATTGACCATATCTCCTATTTACTACAGTTTGCCTAGTAAAAGTACAAACCTGAAACAAAACACTGAACCTAATACCCTTTATGAGTTTTGTGTATTTTTTTCCAATATCAGAGTAATATAAATACAAAAATTTAAAACATTTATTTTTAACTTTCCTCTTGCATAGTACCCTTAGATGTCATGTGTTTGACTATGTAGAAAATCAGTTTGAATGTCTTGTGAATAATACGCGAACTGCCTATCGTAAAACTATGTGGCTTTTTTGTAATGTAATGTTCATGGACTTTCTTTATAGTTCTAAAGTAATAACCATGTAAGATATAATTAGGTAAAGATTTAAATTATATAAGGTTCATCTAAAAAAAAACACAAAAACTGTGTGTAATAATTGGAATTGACTGTTGCTATGTTCAATTGCTATGTTAAACATCTTTATCAACAATCCCCTAGGTTTTACCAAAACAGATTTAAAAAGGGACTATTGGAAATAATTATCTGGTTATTTCCAACAGACCCATTTTTAATTTCTTTCAGTAGGAATAGAAAAACCGACTGGTCATAAGGAAAACCTTGAAGATTGGCCATTCTCCTGATTATTTAGATAAATGAATCATAACGGAATTAAAAGTATTTATTCAATAAATTATTCGTACATTATAATATTAAATTCCCCATCTCATAATCTACAGCAACAAAAACGATGGATTTAAAAATATTTTAACGTAAGTGACTTTAGAATGCGACCGAAATATAATCTACGACTACCTGTTTGACTAATCACTTAGCAAAATTCATAATTCGTTGTTTTATAATTACAAAAGCTGAAAAAATATTTAAATAGTTAGATAGCACAGCTCTTAATTTCTTCTTTTCTGAATTTATATTTAAAGTTGACCGATGATGGATCGCCTCCTCTTTTGAATGGTTCAATCTCTCTAAAAAAGAGAGGCAAGGCAGGTCGAAACGTCGCCTCTCTCTCTCTCTCTCTCTCTCTCTCTCTCTCTCTCTCTCTCTCTATATATATATATATATATATATATATATATATATATATATATATATATATATGGTATATAAACACAACTATTCTTAGTATTAATAAATGTTAAATTATTGATTATTATTCCTCAGCAATAATGCTTTAGCTGTGATTCTCTGTTTGAAAATCTGTTATTAGAAGAAATTTAGGTTTTAAAGGATTTAGGTTTAAATTGTCATTAAATTTAAAGTTTATAATTGTTCCTCATAAACAAAGTATTTTGTATCAAATTTTATCAAAATAGTACCTACATCATAACTTCGTTCTTGTATGTGCCTTTAAACAGTACAAAACCATTACAGGTATAGGCTGACTGATATGCTAAGTTATTTGGACCCTTAAATTTGAAGTTTAGTATTAAAATTAGAAGTAATTAAATTTGAATTGAGAAAGAGAAAAATCAAAATTGAATAGAGCTAAAATCCTAATGAAGCCTAAACAATAAAGAATCTGAAACAAATTCCGTTCACTCTAATACTTTAGGAAATACAATAATCGAAATACCAATAGCAGACTCTCCAGTAAATTTAGGAAAAAATCAGATTATTTTAAATTTAGTTGATATTAATCCCGCGAAACCCAAAATCGAAAAACTGTTTAATAATACTAAAAACAGAATTATCGCTCAGATATCAAAGGAAAATTTCGAAACAGATATAATAAAATTAATTAAAGAATTCGTTGAACCAAAAGTTAATATTATTTATTCTTGAAACTGATTTTTATACCCAATTTTATGAAACCATGGTAAAAATATTTTAAACCATTCGGAATAAATTTTGTAAAAAAAACTACAAGTAGATTAATCGATATTCAAGATCCTGATGAACAAAATAGTTTAAATAAATGATTACCACAGTGGCAAAACAAACCACCGCGGTTCGGAGGGGAAACATTTAATCGAATAAAAAGATTGTATTATTGGCCTAATATGAAAAACTTAATTCGAATTCAAATTAAAATTGCGAAAATTTGTACGGTATCAAAATATGATCGGAATCCTTTAAAACTCCAATATAACGTTACTCAACACCATCTAAACCATTTGAAATAGTTCACCATGGATACAATCACACTAGAAAACAAAAAATATTAACTCTAATCGACTCCTTTTCAAAATTTGCGCAAGTTTATAAATAAAAAATGGTCAAGCAACTGAAGTCGTTAATAAATTAATTTCTCATTTTTCTCATCACGGGTTACGAAAAAAATAATAACAGATAACGGTTTAGAATTTAGAAACTCATTATTATCCGATTTATGTAACAATTACACAGAATCCAACTACATATACAGCTACTCAATCACCTCAATCAAACGGACCCATTGAAGATTTCATAGCACATTAATAGAACATTTACGGTTATTAATAATAGAGACGAATTCAAAAAAGACGCAATGGAAAAAAAATTAAATATGCCGTACTCGCGTTATAACAAACCAACTATCATTACATCACAACATGGGGGGGGGGGGGGAGGCAACGTAAAAATCGCATCGAAAATAATATCTTGGACCTTTAGATATCGACTCGCCCGATGACAATAGTCCAATAATCAATCATAAATGATTAGTTGTGCAAAACATAAAGAAGAGTAACATTTTGCATGACCAAATAAATCTAGGATCGAGTATCACTCGGCAACACTAGATAACCCAGGATTAATAAAATCGCGAAGATTTTGCCAAACGAAATCCCGGGAACCAGTATTTGTACTAATCGATCAAAAACCATCAAAATTAAAACTAAATTTAAAAAAGAAAATATTACAAAAATAATAAACATGTAAAACCGCTGTATTGATACAAAACTTATACCACACGCGAGAAAAATTCATTTAAAAAAATAAAAACGACCGCAAAAGAAAAGGACAAATGTACGATGTTGTTAAGAACCCCCCGATAAACAGCCTTGACCGGAGTCAGCATTCTAGACTGAGATAAAGCACGCGCACGGACACATTCTTTCGCTTAAGACAAAGCTATAATTACAAGCTATAATAATTATGTTTATTTAAACTAATTTTTTTTTTTTAATATTATAAAGTAAATAATTTTTTTTTGCTTTAAAATAATTTTATTTTTTCTTTAAAATAAAAGCATACGAGACATAAGGTCGCTGGAACGACTTATATTGATGTGAAAAGATGGCAAGCTAAAATGCCCACTATATACAATAATAAAAAAAAAAAAAAAAAAAAAAAAGGTTAACAAGAATGATTAAAACTAAGAATTAACGAGTTCAGGGAATATGAACTCTTACTAGTTTAAGAGATGGCATTATAAGCCTAATTATGGAAAATATTTTATACAATAAAATAGTATAATTAAATGATTAGACTTTAATTTTTATAACTTAATTTTAATTTAATAATAATTTAATTTAATTTACATAACCAATATTCCATAAACAGTGATTTAATTACTCAATTTAATAATACTATTAAAACCATACAAGAGAATACGCTGCATATTGCACGAAAAATTAATGATATAGGAACCGTAGTTAACTTGTTAACAATTAAAGAATTATTAGATCACATCCAACTTATTTTCTCTTTAATTTCTACTACTATTTCTGATATAGAAACTTCTTTAACATTTTGTAAATTAAATATTCTACATCCAGCTATAATTAATACAAAAACATTGTTTCAAGAATTAGAAAAGATAGCTCCACATTACAATAACAAATTTCTTTATCCATTTCAATTTAAATTTATCCTAGATATAAGAACGCACAATATCTGTACAATGTGCTTTGCATGAAAATGAGATTATTTATACTTTAGCACTTCCAATTTTTGAAGAAACTGTTTATAGTTTGTATAATTTATACCCCATTCCATCTATTGTAAAGGATGAAATCATAACAATAATTCCAAGGTTCAAATATCTCTTAAATATTAATAACAACTTTAAATTTCTTAATCATCAATGTATCAAAAGATCATTGTTGTTATCGTTAGATCTCTCAGCTACGCCCCAATTTTCCTGTACACGAAGACTGTATCCTGCCACTTAGACAAATGGCATTTTATCACCTGCTAGCCGTCACGGATCGACATTTGTTAGTGTGGAAGGGAACACACAGTGGCAATTAGAAGCCATTCTCATTAATTGGTTTCTTGCTGGAAAATCAGAGAAAAAAAACCCTAGCGTGCCCCGAACACATTGAGGTACAGGAACGGGACACCTGGGCATTTCGGTATGTGCTGATTGATCACGCACGGAAAACAACCACCATCGACGCACTTAATGCGTATTTTGGCCCTTATAATCTTTCATATTACTGGAATACATTCTAATTTCGTATTCAGTACAAACTATATACAAACTAACGCGAATGATCCTTGATCCTTCTATACCATCATGCGTAACTCAAGTAATAACGTAGCTATCTCCGTAGTTAAAGAAGAAGATGACCCTGAGATCTTTTCATGTATAAAAATTATTATTTACTTTTTCAATCAAAAATAGGAAATCAGTAATAACATTTTTATCTATTTTTTTGTAATAACCATAGGTTTAAACTATTTATTCGCCATACGTTTCGTCATTTATTAAACAATTAACCTCCCTAATAGTCGAGTCAATAAACACATTGTATAGTAAGTAAATATGCGATAATTTTTGACTTCATAGCATCGTTAGGAATAGTTAGAAGGTAAACATACTAAAAGCCCCCGCTCCTGGGGGATGAGCTAACGGTGGCGGGGGGAGGGGAGAAGTTGAATCTTTTTGCTTTTTCGATTATACTTAGAAAACAGTTGACTCTAGAAAAATATATTTCAAATACATATTAAAGCTAATAAAATTTACTATTGGATTGATTCTATATAAATATGATATTTGTTATTGAAAATCGGCGATTTTCAGGGAAAACCAAATGTTACCTCACTTTTTGTCAAACTCTTGCTTCTAGTACTTTCCACGATCGTTTCTCAGAAAAAATGTCAGAATAAAAATTGTAGAATATTAAATTTCTTCAATTTTATTTACAAGTTTTTGGAATTTAAAACTAATGTTTAACAAAAAGTGAGGTAAACCTTTTTTTTTATTTCTAAAATCACCGATTTCAACAACGAATTTCTCGAAAACAGTTACAATTACGAGAATCAATTTTATAGGAAATTTTATTAGCTTTAATATTTATTTGTAACATATTTTTCTGGAGTCAACCATTTTCGAGATATATTCGAAAAACCAAAAACATTGAACTTCTTCCCTCCCACCGTTAGCTCACCTCCCAGGGGCGAAGACGTGTAGTATGTTTACCTTCTAACTATTCCTAACGAAGCTATGAAGTCAAAAATTAACGCATATTCCATGCACTCTAAACCCCTCATTTCAGCACTTATTGACTGGACTATAAAACGTATGGTTGCGATATTTACTCTTATTGCTAAAAAAAAATTAAATAAATTATTAATTGCAGACAATACGTTTGTATTAAAAAGAAATATAAATTTTAAAAAATCTGTTAATATAAAATGAAGAATGATAAAATATAAGGGTGTAAAAGTGATTGTAATAATTACCAAGGAGTGGCATTACTATATGGCATCTTCTTCTTCCTTGGCTCTACAACCCGCGAGGGATCAAGGCCGCCTGAATGGTGCGTGCATCACTTAACACACCGTCCACCCAGCGAAGTTTGGGGCGCCCACGTCTTCTGGTGAAATGAATTTCCTCCTCGAGGATCCTTCTTGGCACAGAGTCAGTGCGCACCCTGATCACATGACCAGCCCAACTGAGCCGACCAACTCTAATAAAACGCACAATGTCACAATCATTGAACAGTTCAGAGATTTCCGAATTTGTCCTTATCTGCCAGGCTTGCTCGTTGGTATCAAACATCGCTCCAAAAATTCTTCTCAACACTTTCCTTTCAAATCGGAGGAGTTGATTTCTCTGTGCACTGGTAAGCTTCCAACTCTCTGACCCATACGTATGCACCGGTCTAATTAGAGTTTTGTATAACTGGTAAAAACTATTATATGCCCAATTCATAAGAAAGGGGATGTCCTGGATTGTGGTAACTACCGTGGTATCTCACTGCTATCTAGCGCATATAAGGTGGTTTCCAGAATTATGTTGCACAGGTTGCTGCCCCACACCGAAAGAGAGATTGGCAATTACCAGGCTGGTTTTATGAGAGGAAGGGGTACCACAGACCAAGTTTTCTCACTCAGGTTAATGCTGGAAAGATCCCATGAATACAATATCCAAACCCATCACCTGTTTGTGGATTTTCGGGCAGCATACGATAGTGTGAAAAAGGATGAATTTAGAAAGTCATGATAAATATGAAAGTTCCACCTAAGCTTGTGAGACTCATCCAGAAGACAATGGAAGCGGTGCAATGTTCTATACGCATTGATGGCGAGCTCTCAAGCTATTTTCAGACTTTTAGGGGATTACAGCAGGGTGATGGTCTGGCGTGCCTTCTCATTAATGTTGCACTTGAGGACGCAGTAAGGGAGTTGGAGATCCAGGTGGGAAGAACGATTTTTAACCGTTCAGCTTAATTACTGGGGTATGCCGTTGACGTGGATATCATCGGACGAAATTTTAAAGCTATGGCAGAGGCGTTCACAAAACTGCGAGTAGCAGCTGCGATGGTGGGGCTTGAAGTCAACTAAGCAAAAACCAAGTACATGGTGACAAACCCACAAGGGATTCTTCCTTCATATGGCATCTACTTAAATAAATATAAAACTGGAGCATAGGCAAAGTAGAAAGGTTGCTTAACGATAATCTTTTTTTATTATTGGTTATATTATATTTTTGTAATGATATTATATTATATTATATCCCTCTCTAGATAGGGAACAGTACACCTGTTTTCGCAGTTTGTTGATACCGTAAACATAACTTGTTTTGTTTACAACTGTTAAAATTGACATACATTATTACGAAGCATTATAAGAATTTAAAGTCAAGAAGGGCATACTCTTTCAGCTTTCGTCACACTGCTGGTATCTCTCAAGGTAATATGATGGGTCCCATTCTTTATCCGGTGTATACAGCTGATATCCCAACTCAACCTAATACTATCCTCACAACCAACGCTGATGACGCTAGCGTGTTATCAGTCAATGATTATCCATTTGCTGCATCCCAGACACTCCATTCATGTATCACTTTTCTTGAAGATAAATCCTTGCAAATCTCAGCAGATTACCTTTACCCTGCGTCGAAAACCGATCTCATCGTGACCCTATCTCTATCGAATTCTTCCCTCATCCAATCACTCCTATCCAAAATCCATCGGATAATCCTTAATGTCACAAACGAACTGATCCTCAATGACCTAAATTTCCCATATGTCGCTGATTAAGCACGAGGCAGATGCCTTTCCTTTTACAATAAACTAAATACTCACCAAATCCACCTTTCTGAAATGGGAAGCAACCATTCCATTCCTGGCAATCCTCAGAAACGTGAAAAGAAGATTGACTCGGAATCTTCTATTGTAGAACTATCATTAGAGTTCAATGAATGTTCTATAATAGAAGAAAAGAACTACGCCAAAGTGTAGTTCCTTTACAAGTTTTGGTCATGTAATTCCATTTTATTGTAATAACCACATATTTACTGATGTATTTTCGCTATACGGTTGAGAATTTCTATTAATACATGAAAAGAAAAAAAAATCTATATGGTAATAACTTTTTCGGAATATAGCTGAACGTAAATTAAACGTAAAGTAAATTGAGTTGACAGGTAAATTGTGAGTTTAATTGGATGTGGGTGGAACATTATTGAAATTTGGCATAAAACACAGCAGTGAGAGGTTGAGCAGCTATGTAAATATTGGTTATTTCGTTTTTAATTACTCTTTCGTATCTCTTGCAGCTTAGCTAGGCTCCAATATCATCGGGGCTTCAAAGCATTGAATAACGGTTAATGTGGATATACGAGTTTTAATTTACCACGAAATGTGCTTTACGTTTCAATGGATCGAAGGACGGTCGTTTTAGACTTCGGCGAAACTTATTAAAACAAGTTTAGGAATTAAAAAAGATATATATATTCAGATACGAGAATGTCGTTTTTTGGCCTGTTAAAATGTTATTAGTCTTTGAGTAATGTTTTAATATTTTCGTGAACTATTTTCTGTCTCCTATGGCTGAATACTGGTCTAACCGTTTTTTTAAGTGAAGTGAATCTAATTGGCGGATTTACGGAAGTATTTAGCTGAAGTGAATTTTTTTCAATGTTTTCCTACTCAAAAAAAAAAACTTTTAAAACATTTTTTATAACATAATTTGATAGTTAAAAGGGTTAATTTTAAGAAGACTCCGAGACAAGCGCTTTCTTGAGATGCTTCTTTGAACAAGAAAAATTGACCCCCTCCTTATTCGTATTGAAGATAGCGAAATCGCTCACACGGGAATTTGAAGCCGAGTTGAGTAGCTACCACTGGGCCTGAGAAAATTAAAAAAAATCAACAAAAAGTGCAAAATGTACAAAACCGAGGATACCAATCTTCAAATACTATGAGAGGAAACAAGATTCTAACCCTTATTTTCCTTATCTTTGTTTTTGTAAATAAAAAAATATTGGAGAATTAGAAAAAAAAACAAAAAAAAAACATTAGTATTTATTTTTTTTCTAGGCACTGATAGCAATTCTGTATACTTATCGATTCATAATAAGAATTGTTTATATTTTATAATTGTTAGTTCGCTTAAAGTTTGTATAATTTAACCATGATAGTTACTGCTTGCTCTTTATGAAGTAATATTTTTGAAATTAACCTTCATTTCATTGACAGTAAATATGTAAATATACATTAACTTGGTATAAATAGTATACCATCTTTATGATGGGAGAACCATTATTAAACTTGCTGAGCTGTACAGCCTTTGAGTCGGGGGCGATAACTGCAACCTTGGCAGAGATTAATGATTTACTAAATTGGAACTTGAGGCTTTAGTGTCACCTAGCTATTCCTTAACTTTTTATAATATACATTTAAAGGTGATTTTTTTTTAAATTTTTAAATCTAACAAACTACTCGTTTAAACTACCTAAAGATATAATTTACATTTTTTTTGTATCTGCAAAGTTATCTAGAAAAATTAAATAATATTAGTTGATGTTTTACAGTTATGAAATCCGAAGTTATTAGTTTATGATCTATCAATAAATCTTTTTAAAACTGGAATCGATGCCTGAAAAAAATGGTAGTACGTGACAGGTTTGGGGAGTAGGACGGATGAGGATGCGTCAGGTTTCTACAAATAAATGATGCAATCATATCATAAACATAATTGTTGTTTGTCTTTCAGTACGTACGAATTCCCTGTTTCGAACTTTTTCACCTTTCAATCCCTTTGATGTGGTCAGGGGAGGCCGAATCGCTAAAAGTTTCTCAGTAAGTTAGCGAACAGTTGTTCCGGAATTTTCATTAACCATAGCCCTACCATGACCCTCTTTGTCTTCATTGTCTCAAAATCCAGCGTTTCGGGCTGTTCGTGCTACATTACAAATGAGTTAAAAATCGTAATAAGGAATTATGCATTGGGATATTAGCGAAAACGTAAAGTGTTATTTTCAAGTAGTGAAATCCTAAAGAGTTGCTATATACCTTACAAGAGTTTATTAAATACTGTGACATAATAGCCCCATCCATGTTTGACTTATAATATTTATTGGATTCTAGCCATATTCTAGTAAGAACCAATTCTGTTATGTATTAGTAGTGTCATTTAGGTAATGGAATAATTACACAGGTCTGCGACAAAAAAACTGCATAGGATTTTTTAACATTTTCTTATAGATTTTGACCTCCCAAAAACAGGAAACATATTTAAAAAATTCTACCACATAGGTTTTCATGAGTTTTGCAGTATTATGTTTATTATTATATATATGTTACTCACAATGCATTTGGGTCAGCAGGCAGGCTATACTAAATATCCATGCTTCTTATGCTTGTGGGATAGTACAGTAGAGCTAAAGAACAGCACTGGGCTAAAAGTGATTGGCCACCCCGAAAAGATTTAAAACCTGGAGAGAAAAATGTTATCAATACTACTTTGGTACCACCCGAAAAGGCTTTGTTTCCCCCTCTCTATATCAAATTGGGGTTAAAGAAACAAGACGTAAAACCGTTAAAAAGGATGGGGACTGTTTTAAATATCTATGTACAAAATTTCCGAATAAACGATTTGAATAAACGAGTGCTTTTACTACTTTTTTGTGTTTGAATTAGCAAAAAACCCTTATGCGATAGAAAAAAATAGACATAATTTCTGAAATTAGCGCATTTTAAAACATATAATTCAGTTAAAATATCTCATGCAGCTGACAAACAAAATTTCCATGCAGACCTGTGTTATTATTGTTAATGAACAGACTCTATTTGATATGTGATAAATAAAATTGAGAATGACTTTTCAATTCATTTATATGAGGGTCAACACACAATTCACAATATTAAAAAATAAACCTGTACCACTAACAACCTATGAAGGGTCATGGGTTCAGTACGTAGGTAAGGCTGTACTGTTACTGGGCCAACGGTTGTGAAAGCAGGAGATTTGGTTTAAATCACGCTCAACCGCCAGGTTTTTTAGCAGCCATCAGGGAAGTGTGGGCCACAAATAGTCTTCTGACCATCGAAATATTGCCACACTTTGGTTCGATTTGGTTTGGAAAAACAGTGATTCTGTAGAGTTTTGAATTCTGAAAGTGTTCATGACGGTCGAACAGTGTGCTCAAACTTGTTTTGTGAACGACTATCAATACAGAGTTTATGCAGTTATAAGTGCCTTGCCTCTCTTTGTTCGATAGAAACTACGCCAATTAGCAACACGACAATGCCTCTGCACATCGATCTCGTTTGACAAAGGAATTATCGGAAGTGATAATAGTAAATGTATTGCCTTTTTCTGCGTACAGTTTAGATATTGCACCAGCAGGTGCTTGTTTGGATCAATGGCTTATTTTTTAAAATATAGGATGATTATTAGTTAAAAGTCTTAAAAGTGTAAAGGGCTCTTTGCCTCAAAACTAATTAAGTGATATCGGTATCGTATCCAATTACTGGCAGAAGGATTGGTAAAAGTAGTTAAAAACAAAAGAATTTTCTTTGAAGAGAAGATTTTTTTTTTCCTAGTTTGTTGGTATAGAACTGCTTCGGTCACCAATTATTTGTTTTTATTTTTATATACTTATATCCCATCTATTTATGTATTGATTTTTATTTTTATTTTTATATGAACTTCATATCTATAATGACATACGTATACTTTATGACATATTTCTACTAACAAATAATTTTAGGGATGTAAATACTAATTCTAAAGTTGCATTGTTATATCTCTCTGTATATATTAGTGACATTTTTAAATGAATGTCGAAAGGTCAGGATTTAATTCGAAACTGTAGAGGCGTGACATAAAAATTGAGCATTCCTAGAGACTACGTGTATTGCATATTGTCAAGATGTTACTAAAATTTTGGAATTTTGGTAGAGCCTGTGGAAGTATCCTGGAAAGTAACATATTTCTTTATATGAAGAAGTGTATTTAATAAAGTTGAATGTATTTGTATGTTAAATGTGTATGCATGTTAATGTATTTGTTACTAAGAAAACGATAATATGTGGATAACAATGAAGTTTAAAAAATTGACCTGTAGAGCGCCCTTATAGGTGAGAGATTACATAAAATGTACGGCGTTATATAGAGCTTGAACTTGATAATTTACTCATTTTCAATGAAATTATATAAAATATTTAAATATGTGCGACATTTCATCCCAGTGAAGTTTGGAAATCGATAGATATGTGGTTAGCACCATTCCTCAAATGAGTTTATAATCATAAAACTACTGAACTTATCTGTACCAAATCATCTACATAGTTCTAGGAAGGCTGAACAATAATAAAACAATTTATATACAATGTTAAGAGGAAGATCCGAGGTTTGCCTCACTGTCTTTACTGCCTAATATAAATTATTACCTAATCAAAATGCGTATCCTTTTATTTCTGATATTGTTTGTAAAAAAATGATCCAAGGGCCTTTCTTTCTAATCACTGATAATGCAGTTCATGTTCTTCATTGCAAGTGTTTCTGAATAGTCTCTTCCCTCTCTTCTTAATAGAGAGTACATTTAAATTAAAAATTGAACATATAGTTATGCTTTTACGCAATTAGAACACCTAATTGTTGCAATTTTAACCAGGTTTAAAATTACTGCTTTAAGTGAAAATTTTGAAGAATGCTGTATTGCTTGATAACAATAATATAAGATTTTTATCAATAAAAAAGCAAACCAAAAAAAAGCAGGGAGTATCAAGGGGGTTTCAGGAAAGATAGGTCACGCCAGGAACCAATTTTGAGTCTGAAACTACTGATAAATTATTACAACTGCAGAGCGAACAAGAATCTTTATGTCTCCTTTGTGGTATTTAAGAAGGCCTACGGTTCTGTGGATAGGAGGGCATTACTGGGGATTCTGGGAGAGTATGGAGTGGATGGAAAGACAAGGAGGTAGGTAGAACAGACGCTGACCAACACGACCTCAAAGGTGAAATTCTAAGGAGTCATCACTGGGCCCTTTCTGGTGAGGACGGGGCATAGACAGGGTGATTGTTTGTCTCCGATACTGTTTAATGTAGTCCTGGATAAAGTAATGAAGCAATTGTGGGTCCAAAATTGCGCGGGGGCAAAATTAGGAACCAAAAATAATAATGTAAGAGTAAGTTGTCTAGCGTATGCTGTAGATCTTGCCCTCCTGGCGGAATCTGCAGATGAAGCAATAGGGCAGCTGGACGCCCTATAAGAAATAGCTGAAAGAGTAGCTTTACAAATATCATTCGAAAAAACGCAGTTCATGACTACGGTTCGAAACTTTCAGGAAAAAACAGTTAAAACAAAATATGGAGAAATATGGGTCACAAATAGCTTCAGTATTTGGGATAGATAATTTGTAGTAATGGGTCCGAGAAAAGGGGAATGGAGGAGAGGTTAGTCAAGATGGAAAGACTCAGCTTTGCCACCAGTAGCCTATACTGTAAAAAGGGTCTTTCAATAAGAGCGAAGATAGGACACTACAACACGGTTGTCAAGCCAGTTATTCTGTATGGAATGGAGACCACTTCTCTTCCTTGCTTTAGGAAAATTTTGGGAGTAGAGAGGAAGATCTTGAGGAAAATTTATGGACCAATAAAAATACCGGAAGGATATAGGCTGAGGCCTAACAGAGAATAAAACAGAGAAATGGATGACCTGGATACAGACATTAGGTTAAGGAGGCTACGTTTCTACGGTCATATGAGCAGGATGAACCAGAACAGAATGAATAGGAAGATCTTTAGGAAAGTGTGGGGGTATAAAAGGGTTGGGGGGACATCGGGCTGATGAAGAAAGAAACTGGAAAATTGGGGATTTCAAGTCAAGACTGTTTCGATAGGGATAGATATCGGGAAAAACTAAGGGAAATAAAGGTCCTTGTGGGTACCAAGGAGGTGAGGGGGAGGAGAGTATGGAGTGAGGAAGAAAGAAGAATACAGTCTGAGAGAATGAAGAAGAGGTGGGAGGAGAAGAAGAGGGAGGGATGTGTGGGGAGAGTTGGGAGGAAATGATATTCACGTGGTCTATAAGGCCGTTTCGTGTCAAAAAAAAAAAAAAAAAAAAAAAAAAAAAAAAGCACACCTTTATCCTCAATTATTATTATTTTTTAATAAATTAATTTATTGAAATTTACAACTGTACAAATATATACATCAAGTAAATGAGGAGATAACGATTACAATAACATGCCAAAACTTGAAAAGAACTACTCTTCAGTAGCACATAGTACTCAATAAAAATTCTACACTAGAAGATCTCTAGGCCATCTAATTTTCAGAAAGCTTGGAGGATAATCAAGACTGGAGTGGGAAGCAAGTTGAGAAACTAATGGATTTGAGCGGTTATGGAGTTTACTATGAAAACATCTGGTTTGCGCTCAGCAACATATGGAACATTAAGGTCTTTATGGATAAGTTTATTGGTGACAAAGTAAGGGGCATTTAGGATTTTTCGAAGGATTTTGGATTGTAAGGATTAGATACGCCATGAATTGGATGGTTAAGTGGAGACACAAAGCTCAACTCCGGAAATCCAAATAGGTATAACCACAGTCATGTAAATAAGTCTTTTGTAGTAGATTGGGATCTTAAATTATTTAAAATTATCTAAGTTTTTAACGAGAGAGGGCGAAGCCGCGACGAGGATGCTAGTCTAAAATAAATCTGTACTTTTACACTAGGACTTTTTTAACAACCTAGTAAGTGCAAATAGGTACTTTAAATAAAGCATGCATTATTTTTTGAAAAATGTTAATTGTACTTTTAGATTTGAGCTTATTTGATAGTAAGTATAATTTAAATCGTTAGAAAAATCTTGACTATTCTGTCCTAAGGTGCAGACAGACCCTGACTGAGCATGTTTGTCCTCTACAGAAGTCGCTCTTGATTGATGGTCCACCTTATAATTCTTTCCCTTATTTACTCTGAGCCCCTGGGGCCAGTTTGTTCTGTCAAATATTCAGGAGTCAAAGGTGTAACTGGGTCGGCTATAACTTATTTATAAACTTAAAACTTCCTCGCGATTCTCTTTACCCTTTTCCTTAACAAACGTTCGGACTCTTTGGGTTCCTACAGGGCCTTAATATTTTTTATAATTTTAGTAATATGAATAAAATACTTAAGTGTAGGAGTTTAATTATTAAAATTAATGAGGAATAGTATTTAGCTTTATTAAAGCGACACCAAGAATCTTAATGAGGGCATATCTATGAAAAGGGCTTAAAGGGTACTAGTTTAGTTATAATTAATTATATCTGTAGACGACGATACACATATTAATTAAAATATAGGAGGAGCTATAAATAATTTAACAATGTAATAATTAAAATGATTAAATTTTAAATGTAATTTATTTTAACGAATATATAAGATTACAAATTAAGCCTAGAGTATCTGCAGATATCCTTTGAACATTGAGGATTTTTTTTAGTTAATTAAGTCATTTGAAGGCTTAAAGAACAAATGAACACTTGTTTTTTTTTTAAGCACAAAGAAGACACAATAAATATTTGTTTCTTTTTTATCTATAATATTGTTTATATTTTCATAAAAGGGTGGTCTCCGGTTATCTTGGCAAAAAAAAAAATCTCATTACCAGAAAAAAAAATATAGATATATATTTTATTTATCTATTTATAGAATTTTTTTTTTTATTTTTGTTATTTTCTATTCTGTAGTAACCCCGTAAAAGAGGCGTTTATTTTAAAATTGTGCATACTCTATACAAAAAGCATATTATATGCATACAATATTATAAGTAGCTATTCTTCTAATACAAATCAATATTTTTAAGTGCCAATAACTTTAAAAAAAATAACTAAAACTAAATAAATGAATAAAGTGGAAAAAAAAAGAAGAAATAAAAAAAAGCAAAAAAACATTTCGAATGCCAACTGGTTGATACACAATTAAATCTTTACAATTTTTCATTTGGTCTTTGTGTATTTTCAAAATATTGATATAAGTATCCCCTTTCATTAGAGAAACCCCAACTAATTTGTGTCTCTCGTCTTCCTATAAGTGGCAGTCATTTAAAATGTGCAAGAATGTTCGTGTAGTTAGTCCATTAAAATTTACAACTGTATATAAATAAACAAAACGCATCTAGTCAGTGCGATAATAAAGATCATAATAATATAATTGGTTGTGAAGCAACCACTCATTGGTAAATATTCAATAATATTTCTATACAAAAAGGTCCCGATATCTTCTTTTGAGACGCCTTGGAATGTTTTTGGAAATAAAATGGGAGGAAAATCGAGATACTAGTGGATTTGAAAGGTTGCGGAGTTTACTGCGATTAGATATGTACCTGGTTTGGGGTAAATCAGCAATATATAAATAATTAAGGTCTTTATGGATAAGTTTATTTGTGGTAAATTAGGGAGCATTAAGGATTTTGGATTGCAAAGATTAGAATTAGATGGTTTAGTGGAGCCCCAGATTTCAATTCCGTATGCACAAGTAGATCTAATTACTGTCATGTAGATGACTGTTTTTTAATTATATTTATATATAAAATGAAATTGTAAAATAAAAAAAAAATAAAAATAAAAAAGGTAATAATCGTATGCTATTATATAAAAGGACAAGCTATTTTTCGTTTATGATCGCTAACCACGAAAACTGCTGAACCAATCTGTACCAAATTTTAACCAAAACATCGTTACAGTTTAACGAAGGCTTAGTAATTATAAAATTTGATGATTGTGAATTAATTTGTTATTAAAAAAACGATAATATATGGATGACAGTGAATTATGAAAATTGACTGATATCTGGTGAGCGTCATTTTGTAAGGGAGGTTACAAAGCTAAAGTGTTTAATAAAGCTTGAAATTTATAATAAAATTTAGTCAAATTCAAAATTATTAAAAAAGATTTTCACTAACTTCGTAAAAATTATAATGTAAAAATAAAACGTAACATAAGTTTAAAAAAACCAAATACTTCCTATATAAACCATGATTCGTTTTTTGGATGTTTAAGCTATGGGTATCATTAATTAATTATTTTATCGATGCTAGACATTGCCTACGATAATTTTAGAGTACATGAATGTATGCTGGTTTAAATTTAATTATATTTAACAGCAACAGCATCTTAACTATAGAAAAGAATATTTAAATGCAATAAATATTTGTTTGTTATCTTTTGAATCTACTTTTGTCAAACTTTCCTTGATTATAATATTCACTGAGTGAAAACTTTAAAACTTGGAACTTAAAATTAAGTTCTTAGATACGCTTTATAAAAATATTTTGCTACTGGTTAAATATCAGGGCCGTAAGTTGATTCTACGCCCCAGTGCACTGAACTTAGAAACCGTTTAGCGGGAGGCCTTGTAACTTGGACTTGCGGCTCCTGCTTCTACTTCGCCAAGTAAGGAAATTGAGTTGAATTAAGACTACTTAAATTAATTGCATCTCAAATCTAATTAACAGTATTTTCCTTTCTAAGGTGATAAGGTTGTATGAAACATAAAACTTTAACTGGAGTTAGTAAAATTATTAGGAGTTACATTTTTAACAAAAAACTCATCTTACTACAATTTGGTTTTTAAGCAATGTTTTCTTAATTTTTAGAATTTTAACTGAAGAATAAATTATTTTCGAAATAGAGAACGTTGAGATATCAATAGATTACATTTCAGTAAAAATTAGTATGTTACCTAAGCTTATCATTGACATCATAGATAATATTCTAGATAAGAACTATATACAATGGCTAGTTTTTGGAAGTGAGTGGTCAACACTTTGATACTTGACTAGGTAGCGATTTGCACTTTGTTTTAGCAAAGCATTGACTGACAACTATTAAATACTTTTTAATTTGAATTCACTGATCAACCGATTATTAAATTAATATATTTTATTCATTTATTACAACCATTTATAGGATAGGATGAGCCATATTAAAAGTGTCAGCGTAGGAAATTGAAATTTAACGAATCTTAAAATATTTAATACAATTAACATGAATAATAACTCCTCATACTAACATAAATTATATAATTTATTTAATGATATTATATTTAATTTTTAAATATTGTTTGATATATTAACAATACTCATTGTGAATAATATAACACTACATAAAATATATGAGATTCACTTCCTTGCAATTATTATAAAAGTTTTTTTATTTTTTTTGCAAATAACTCAATCAATTTTTCTTTTGGTTCTTCATTTTCTTTTAATAAGCTTTCATTCTTTCCGAAAAAGATTTTGACGTTTTTCTGACCACTCTGTACTCTTTTTGTTTTGGTTGCTCTGATGTAGCTTCCCATGTGTCTAATTTGTGTCTGAAGGTATCTATTTCTAAAATGTCGGTTGGTCTAATGTTCACATTTTTGAGGCCTTTTGAATAGCTTGATGCAGATAAGTTCGGAATTCTTTAGTAAGGTAATATTATCTACCCGCTCTCATAAGTAAATATTCGTAACTCGGATAATTTTATTTAATAAATTGATTTATGAGTGCTTCCAACTAAAGGCCCATGAATCATAAATTCCACATAGTATCAAAAAGCAAAGGATCGACAGTTTGATTTGGTAATAATTTTTATTCGCCAGAAATAATTTTTTTGATTTCGTCTGGTTTAATTTTAATTTCTAACTATAAAAGTATATGACAGTATGGTAAACCTCGTTTCTGCCACTCAAAATTGTACAGTTAAATTATAATTATAGTAAATTTTATTTTAGCTAAAACTTCCTCCAACTATGAAGTTAAAATTTGTTACAATTGGTTCAATAATTTTACCTTTGTAAATTATATTGCGAAATAATGCTAATCACGTATTGGTCGATTTTCAAACTTCACTGGGATCTTAATGCTGCATCACAAATTTTAATCTTTTTAATAATTTTATTGAATATAAGTAATTTTTATTATTAATTTAAACCTTTATATAACACCAACCTCTCCTGTAGAATGGCGCTTGCCTTCTATCGGCCAATTTTTAACCTTCACTGTTATTCACTTATCGTTTTTTTAAAATAACAGATTAATTGAAAATCAGTATATTTTATCATTGTTAAACCATCTTGGAACTATAAAGATAAGTGGTTGAAATATGGTACTGATTGGTTCAGTAGTTTCCGTGGTTAGTGTTTTTTTTTTCTTTAAATAATGTAAAAGTTTAGTATAAATGAACTTTAAAGTAATGTTTGAATTATTTATTTATTATTTATAATTTTATTATTATTATCATTCAGCTTATTTTCATTTTATAAATGAGCATTTTTTAATTTTTTTTTTCTACTTTAGATATTGTCAAGAAAAATATTAACTGACCTTAAGATTTGTATTACTAGAACATCCAGACGTTCGATTGTGACAGATTTATGTACTCTTCTATAACAAATAATTTAAAGACAACAAATTATACACTAATTATTTATAATACAACTATCTGTAATAATTAATTTATTATTATTTTTTTGTATTTTGGTTTACTTTTACTTACTCCATTAGTCGGTTATAGAATAATAAAACTCACAAATTCAATGGAATTTATTTAATAAATGGTGGATAGAGTTTACAAAGCCTCAGTGGGGATTCAATCTTCGATCAATGCTGTTTGCATTCACTATTTACAGTTCTGGGTAAACAACATTGTTGTCCGATACTACGCAGCTCGGTGGAATTATTCTTTAGCCACTGAATCAATCATTGTTGTGTTATTGTTCATTAACTTCTCTGAAAATATAAATCAATAATTGTGGGTGTATACACTACAATTATTCCTTCCACTTTTAATAGTTCTATATAGATAAATAAATAAAAAAGTTCCTTATTTATTCTGGGAACGTAACTCCCTTAAGAATAAAAAATAATGTACAATCAGGGGCCTTCAGAGCCTCAAAATGGTTATGAAATATTATTAATTATAATAAAGTAGTAAAAAATAATGATTAAAAAAAAAAAAAGCTTAAAAATATTGATACAAAGAAACTGAAATATTTTGATTTATTTTGTACATATACATATAAGAACATATAACTGTATAATATTTCTTTAATTAAACATATAATATTTCTTTTTTATTTATTGTGAACTGTTTGACAATAATATTTTTTTAAATATTATTATTACTTTTCTATTTATTTAATCCATCTTAAAATAATATACTAAGGAAAAGGAAATATACACATCTATGTATATTTCTGACTCCAAAGGACATTGTGTAGTCAAATGTAAGTATTTTTCTAATTCTAATTAAATTTTATTATTAATTATTATAAGCCTACATTTGACATCCATTAAATATTATATACTGAATTATATGACCGATCATAAAGATGAATACCCTGTTATAGATTAGAGTGAGAGATGGTAATTGGTGGATATCTCCGCGTGACCCAGTTTACGTTAGTCTTGAAATTCAATACTGGAAAAAATATTTCAAGGAACGTTTTCCTTCTTTCTTTCTCATTATTTCAACCTATTTAAGTGTCCGAGTTCAAAGAATTTATTTTTTAGCATTTAGGTTTTTACTATAGGAATAAAAACAGGAAAAAATAGTGGAAAAACAACAACAAAACAAGTAAGATAGAAAAAAAAAGAAAGAAATTTTTTAGTTTTTTTAGCATCGTACATTATATATTAGTTAGCTGTATTATACCCATAGTATATATATTATTAATGATGTTTATTTAGAATATAGTTACATGTTATTAGATTGATAAGTACGCTGTGTATTTAGCAACACAATAAAGTTGGGCAGCAATATGTTTTATATTAATAAAGCATATCTCTCTATTTCTTTGTCTTTTTCTCTTACCTAAAAACATGAATCCGATATTAGAGTGAATTATGAAAACTATGTATATCGGCTTAGAGTCTTTCTGTTTTTGTAGTTTGATTTGAATTTGAATTGAGTTTTTATTGAAATTTTATTTTGTTTTATTGACCCGAATCCTCTAGAGAATACAATATACATTGATTATATGTGAAGTCGACACCAGTAACGCAGCTGTGAGAGCAGCATTGGGATCTCTCGGGGCTTGTCTGTCCCTCCATCTGAGAAGGGACAGACCTGGTGCGGGGTCCCCTAGGCTAAATGTATGTACTGTAAATATAGTATGACATTTTTAAAAAAAAATGTTGGTTCATCTTTTACTTGATTATTGTTTATTTATTTTATTTCATTTCATATATTGTGTTGTTGGAGGTTTTATTTTATTTTCATTATTTTATTATTTCTTTTTTAAATTCTTGTATCTTATGAATGGATTGATAACCATTTATATTACTTATTTCCTTTAAGTGAGGCAGATTGTAAATATTACGCCATAAAAGTTTTCTCACTTAAAAATAAACTTATATGCGAAGAATTATAGGTTTAATTACCGTCTTCTTTCTTGTAAATTAATAAAAATCATTGATGAATTTTAAAAATAATTTTAAATTCTCATCTTACATCTGACATTTCGACTCCTCCTAGCACTTTCCTCACCACATACGCATTTTAAACGTTTATTACCAGTGAATAATTATCCCTTCATTTCGTAGTTTCGAATTTGGAGAATTAATTTTTCTCGTATCCAGTCCTTACAATCTAAATTCTTTCGAAAAATCCTCAACACTTTTTTACTTCGTCACCAACAACCTTTTTCACAAGATATCGCATTAATTAACATGTTGCATATGTTGCTGATTTTACCCAAACTATAATATACTTTCATAATAGACTCCATAACCAATCAAATCCACTAGTATCTCAGCTTTCTTTCTCTATTCTATCCCTGATAACCCTTCCTTTCTGATACTAAGATGGCTTAGAGGCCTTTAAATATAGGAGCCACTAATGGGTGGTTGCTTTACAACTTTTTGTCATATTACTGTATTAATGTTACCTTGCATTTACTGGATGTATTTTTACAATATAATTGTGTCAATGAAAAGGTGGAGGAAAAAAAAAAAGAACTTTTCATCTAGTTTTTTTTTTTTAGATATTTAAATACTTCTATTATTTCTAACATATTTATTTATCCTTTTGTTTCAGGTGAGTGCCTTTTTTGTATGACTATCGCTTTGTTGACTAGCCGCTTTGACGACCTGAGGCCAGTATTGAACAAATACCTTATTAGCGACGATAGATTAGGTTACCTAATTTAATTTGTGTTAAGTTATAAATGATGGCTAGCTGAGGGGGAGGGGAGCTAAGATTTAATTAAAATGAACGATGTAACTCCATGCCTATTAACGGAACAAATTTACAACGGCCATCTTGAGGGGCTCGATTACTGAGATATAGCCCTTCTCAAACATTAAAGATAAGATAAATTATCGGAAAGGTACTTATTCATAATCATCTTTACTAATTTTTTATCTCTTTGCACTTTAAAATACATTGTAATTATTTGAAAAAGGGATTGGGAAAACTGTAGAGTTTGTTTTAATAGAGTTTATTTAAAGGAATAACTTTATTTTAATCGGCAGAAATTATCAGTGACTCAACTCAGAGAACAGCACAGGGATCTCTTTGGTATGGTTTTTACCCTCCATAAGTGTGGGAACAGACACGACTCGTGGTTCCCCAGGCTGTCTGTACATTTACTATTACTTTTCTTTTTTTTTTCAATATTGTTACTCTAGCCGCCATATACTTCATTATTTTGACATATATATATATATATATATATATATTATATATATATATATACAGGGTGAGTATCTCTTAGTGTAAACAAAAAAAAATTGGGTAAAACTAGAACCAAAATGTAGCAAGATGCCGCAAATCTCATCTTTCTATTCCAATCCGTTGCAGATATACGATAAATCAAATATTTTTTTGAGGAAACCACGTTTTTTTCCCATAAAATATTTAATATCTTCATTTTTAACAAATATTTTTCAAATTTTGACCCCATTTTCGGATTTAGCATTAACTTTTCTATAATAGTAGAGTACCTGTAACATTGAATTTTACAAACTTGGTATCTAAAGAACAGCTTGATCCTCACCTTATTTGGGGAAGTCACAATGTCTTACATTACTTCAACGCTCACCTTTTTCAAAAAAAAACTATCCACAAAACGTCAAATCTCACAAAAACTTTCAAATTTAATTAGCTTTCGATTGATATGTTAAACTTAATAATTTCGTTTCAATTTCATGGAAAAATTCACTTTTAAAACCGAAAAAACATGGTGTTCCCATTTGGCATACAAATCAGTTACTTGTGTAAATAAAATATTTTGACAGTCCCCTAATGGAAATGTGCATTTTTAACATAATAAACTCTTTATTGGAATAAAAAGCAAAGAAAAAATTATTGTTTAAGAGAAAATAAAGGAAAACTGTCAATAAAGCGACAACAGATCAGAAGATCTTTTGTTATTACATTTATCTATTTATTATTATTATTATTCAGGATTTATTTTATTAGATTTTCAATATAATGTTTAAAATCTAATAATAATGAACATAGACCTCAATTTTGCCGTTAGCTTCTGAATGCAGATTGTGTAGAAGAATACTACTTTTTGAGGTGAATTTTATGGGCTGATGA
The DNA here is from genome assembly GCA_003667255.2 of Euschistus heros. Lineage (NCBI taxonomy): Eukaryota > Metazoa > Arthropoda > Insecta > Hemiptera > Pentatomidae > Euschistus > Euschistus heros. The sequence continues at coordinate 329,283 of RCWM02000267.1, forward strand.
GTCTGTTTTTACAGGGGAAGACATTTCTATCGTTCGATGTGGAGTATCGTTAGTTTATTCATCTTTGTATTGCTGTCGAATAGTGTTGAAAACTCATAGTTTTCCCAACAGATTGAATTATGAGATTACAAAGATTTGTTACCAAATTCCCTACCACAACTTCATAACGATATTTCACCTGAAGTTAGGTAAAATATGATTTTCCAACACCATGCTGCTCCTCCACATTATTCGAAAGCAATACAAATATAAACCAACGATATACATGGATAGGACTATATTTTTAGCATTATAAAAAATCCTTTTTTTGAATTAAAAATATTTTAACTCTTCGGCTGTTCAATATTCAAACACACTACAAATTAACTACCGTATTGTATGCTGGACTTGGGATATTTTCCCCCTCTGTGTGGCATAGCTGTGCTATTAATTCTGAGTCAGATTATCATGAACTATTCATACATATAAAGGTTCATAAAAATGTAAGTCTAAAAAATTATACTAAAACAAGAGATCGATTATTAAAAAATCCCTTAATACATTTTAGTTGTAGCGGCACATCCGAGGAGAACATATAAGCATATTTTTTGGCTAAATTTTAATTCCGCTCTAGAGTATTTTACTATCTAATTATAGGCAAATATCTTAGACGCCTTTCAGTTGGTCTGTACTTTATCTCATTGTATTTACCTTGTCTCATTCTTTCACCGATCTGAAGGCAATTCTGCTGAACAAACCAACTCGAAATATTCTGTGTAATATTCTTGAGGGAACAAATAACATTAATTACTATATGAGTTTTTATCGGCGTTCCTATCATTTCATAATTTCCTTTGAGGAATTTATTTTAAGCAGCTCTGCTACGAATTCGGTGCCTATCTATCAGAACCAAGTCCTCAGCAGCATAAATGATTCTAAATAAATAAATAAAAAATAATAATAATAATAGTCATAGAAAAATGTATATATTACTTTTATTGGAAGCATTGAATATGTGACAGGGAAGTATTTTCTGTGAATAATAATAAAGAAATAATGAAAAAAAGAAATTACACATTCAGTAAAATATGAATTAAAAAAAAAATATATATATATATATAATATAATATAATATATATATATATATATATATTTATTTATTTATTTATATTATACTTTCTGCGATGTGTGACTGGATGAAGGATGAGTTGACTGTAGAATTCCAAACGTTGCACACACTGGATTCGCGTGACCTACATCTGATAAATATAATTGAATCAATAAAAACGTGACGGCTAAAAGGAGCATGTAAAGTTTTTGGTCTCGATCACGAAAAAATCACTGAATACAATTGGATATGGGGCAATCATAGCCCTGAGTATAGGCCGAGGCGTAGTTGGAAGGATTGTATTGGGTTTCTTATTTTAAGAATCTGTGAAGGTAATTAAGTAATTATATTTGTGCGATGGGTAAAGAGCTCTCGATTTCGTTTGGCCTGAATGTTAATGTTATTTAGTCTGATGTCTTCTAGATAACCATAGAACTATAATGGTAACCATCAATTAACTATTTTTGCATTTCCCCATTTACATTGTTTAGTTAAGTATCGTTTTCAAATATTTTAAACGCTTGTAAATAGTTTTTCTTTGGATAATTATTTATATAAAATTTCTTTCTGTGCATTCTCTTAATTATAATTAAGAACGTATATTATGTTTTGTAGATTATAAATGCTGCTTGCTATTTACTAATTTATTTCTTGGACTATTGCATTTCTTGCAAAAACAAGTGTCGGTAGTTTTGGTGTTAATTTTAGTATTGGCTTACCTCTTCTTAAATTGTTTTAATCATAATATTTTAATAGAATTAATAACAATTTTAAAAGTTGAGTACCTTGATGGCCGAGTGAGTTGGGGCCAGGGTCTCAGCGCGCTCGGCACTAAAGGTCGTGGGTTCGAATCCCACCTGGGCGGGTTAAAATTTGTCTCGTGGTGGACCCACGCAATGAATCTTGACCTTCCCGCCCTGGCTAGTATAGGATTCAATGGAAGCGTTGGGATAAAAAAAAAAATTAATAATAAAAAATAAATCCTAAAAGTAACTCTATAATTTGTCGATATTTAAATCTAAAAAGTTTCAAATTTTTAAAAATACTCTCCTGATGTTTTTATTGAGAAACAAATAAAATTTGCCTTACATGTAGTATAACAAAAATAAAAACAATAGAAAATATATTCGAAAATAGAAAAAAAATATATTTAGCTGGGTAGTAATATTGATAATCACTCATGTATATTTAAAAATAATTAATATGAAGTCTGATCCATTCGTGATTTTTACTGTCTATTTATTTAAAATTTGTGTATCGTTTTTTATATGTATAACACTAATTAATTCATTATCCAGTAATTGCGTATTATGGTTGAAATATCAATTTTATTTCCATGCTACTTCCATATCAGATGACTATTATTATAAGATAACTTTTATTAGGAAAATATCATAATATCTCTCACTCCTGAGCAATGCGCAACATTTATGAAAGTGATTTTATTCGTACGATCTATTCAAAAAAAGTATATAAATAATCCCTAAATATACAAAATTTAATAATGTAAAAAACGAATCATAAACTGAGGGTAAATGCAATATATAAATAGATAAAATAAAACAAAGATACAATCGTAGGATATATAGGATATTTAAAAAAGTCTGGAGAATCTCGTACCAAACATTTTTCTCTATTTTCGGGGAAAAGCCGGATGCAAGGAAATCCCGCCGTTGCTCTCACGGAGATATCAGGTGTAGTAATACTAGTGTCGAAATATTATTCAGTATGATCTTATGATTCATTACAGCATCTGAACTTCAATAAAGTACATCATCTAACTTTATCTGATGGGATTTGCTTTTATAGGATTCCCTACTCAGAACTTGGATGTTTGCTTTGTCTTTTTCCATGGTATTTGGTATCAGTTCTTCTATTGGTATACGCTACTATCGTAATCTATGCGATCTATCCAGCGAAATGAGGCCTGGAATCAAAAAAATCGGCATTTTTCAGTGATATCAATGTTTTTCTTGCCTTTCAGCCTTATTTTTCTATTCCAGATGTGTACATGTCAGTGAAAATTATATGAAATATCAACCAGTAAAGTACTAGAAATTATAATTATACTATAAATATAATTTCTAGTATATTTAGAATTCGTATTTCTAGTATATTTCTAATAATAAATATTATAAAATTATAATCTTACTTAAATATAAAAAATAAATAAATGCTGTACATGAGCATTTATGTTTGTGATGTTTATAGAAAGCCATTGATAATTACAAATATTAAATTCAAAATGTTCTATTGAAAATTAATTTATAAATATCAGATCGAATAAAATAACACCTAAGTCAACTAATATGTAAGGAAGTTACTTCAAGCTTAAATATTTTTTTTGAAAAATTGATAGCCACTTTATTACCAACAGATAAAAATATAAATAAATAAATGGGTTGCCATTTCTTAAAATATAGTGGCAAGAATTGGGGGTCTAAAAGGTGCGCCATATTTAATCTGTTTTGACTGTAGACGCCATGAAGGCTGGAGATGATGGATCGGCTTGGGAAATGGACTAAGTTGCTTTCAAAATTTTGTTATATTTGTCTTTAGCGCTAGTAGTTTAATCTATTCGAGAAAAAAATATATAGTTTTTTTTTGTTTCGGCTTTTAAGTAATCTTAACAGGAAATTGTTAATGGAAAAAAAGGTAGTTGGAGAGGGATCTTCTCAAAAACAACCTGAAATTTTAGGTACCAATGACATATGGTCTCCATAAAACTTTATTATTTATTTATTTTTTGCTATCGGAATAAGGACAAGTGTGAATAAAATATATGACGTTTTATATATATATAACGTCATATTGATTCAAATACAATCAGCAAAAATACAAATACACGGGACTAGCCGGGACCGCTGCTGATCCCACATAACGAAAATCCGGGTTAAACAGAGAATGTTGAAAAAATAAAGAATATTTTTTTATTGCGGAAAAACACTGAAAATGCACATTACGATAAACTATAATAAAGTTTAATTTTTCCGAAATAGTTTTGTTAATTTGAGTTACGTCAGCTTTGAAATGCCGTTTCCGTGCCGTGCGGTCACGCATCTCGGCCGGTGTTGTCTCTTTATGTTGCTAGAAAGAAACTATTAACTCGCCTTAATGAGATGCTGCTTCTGCTTGGCTCATAACTGCGATATTTTTAGTGTTTTCTTCATCAGTATCCTCCTTGTTATCGTAATCTTTATCGCAACAAGACGCAATAATTTGGTCATCAGTTAGAGTACCATAGCCTCCGTCGTTGTCAGCCTCCAACCAACTTTCCATATCATTAATGTCAACGTCTGAGCATCCATCGAGTTCTTCAGGCTACGGATAAAAAAAAACATCCGTCTAGGCGGATGACAGAAAGCCAATTTAAAATTTTCCTGAACTGCTCCCATATAACGGGGGCCGACTAAACGAGGTTATACTATATATATATATGAAAATTATATTTTCTCGACCCTTAGAAATTATTTAAATAACTATTCTACAATATTCGGGTTATAGGTCCTTCTTTACGTTTAACAATATTTTGTTTAAAAAATATATGCATTATTTATTTATTTTAAATATGTATTTTTTTTCCTCACTCTTCTCTTTATTTACGTTTCGACCCCCTTTTTTAATGGGATCCTCTTCAGAATAAAAATTGGTACCCCGAAACTCCAGGCCAGTAAGCCCACCGACTCCTGCAGCAAGTGCTTGCCAGCTCAGACACCAGGGTACACCAGGGTCGGTGGGCTTACTGGCCTGGAGTTTCGGGGTACCAATTTTTATTCTGAAGAGGACCTATAACCCGACTATTGTAGTTATTTATATATATATATAAACACACAATCATATCACTTCTTAATTCTCCTAGTTTTTCTTTTAGTAATAATAATAAGCCTTTTATTATGTTCATCTTTTAAATGTTCATTAAACAAACAAATCTTAAATTGAAATAAATACACTTTTCTTTTAATAATTTTAATTAAATTTTTAATCAAGACATCTTCTCCTCATGTCCTAACTTCGCTTTCTTTATTTGTTTTACTATATCTGTCTCTTCACACAATCCCATTAATTTTTCTTTCTTTCTTACCTGCTGTCGCCTTTAACCCACACTGTGCCAATTACCTTTTCTAAATATTTTTCTTTCCCGAACCCCTAGGAGTTTTACATTCCTTCTTCAAGCAATTGTATATCTATATGTGTGTGTGTGTGTGTGTGTGTATGTATATATATATATATATATATATATATATATATATATATATATATATATATATATATATGTGTTTTAAATATATAAAATTGCCTCTATAAACATTTATGTATTAACTCTATTGTTTTAAATTGCATAATGGCGGACTTTGTGTGTATTTTCAAAATATCATAAATGAAAACTTAATAACTAAGTAATTGTTAATGTATATTTATTCTCATTGAAAATCGTTGAATGAAAATCTCGTTGCACTGATTAGGAGTTTGAATATTACGTAAAGCATAATTAATCTTAATGGATGATTTGGTAATCCAGATTGACAATGACTTTAACGAAACGTCTGCAGATAATGGACCGCAATAACAATGCTTACAACTAAAGGCCCATGAATCATATACTTACAAGGGGAGGACACACTCAGTCTCTCACAGATCTTGTTGGGAATTTTTTTGGAGGTTCCTGGTCAAAAAATATTAGACACGTGTTTTACCGTTCCGACCAATGGGCCCAAGGAGCCGAGAAAAAAAAATAGCATTAAACTAATTTATTTTTTATCTAGAGTTTAAAAAATGATATCGACATGATTTTTGCACCAAGATTTTTAGTTTTAATTGCAAATTCAAGGAAAAATATAGTCGCTCCATAGATTTTGGTTTAGGTTAATTAAATTCTAAAAAATAATTTTTTCAAACAAACTACCTCTATAGATTTTTTTTACACAAAAATTGACGTCGATTCTAATTCACCACCCTCAAAAACATTAAAAAACGGTTATTCAACAAAATCTAAAAAAATATCAATTTTTTCACCTTCTTCGAGGAAAATGAAATTTTTAAACCGATTATTGGTTACATACCTTTAAATCGCCATTACTTTGTCACGCAATTCCCTGGTTGGTATCCCTGGAAACAGGCGAGTCTCAGCTTTCTTTTGATGTATATAAATGTAAAATTCGATGAACAAAAACCTATTAAAAAAATTGGAAAATCTGAAAATCATTATGAGTTTTAGCTTGAGTTTGAAACCAGATAGGATGATGAAACCAAATACATTTCATGCATATTACCACCCTATATTTTGTGTAAAAAAATAGAGTTGATACTTTAAACCGTCTAAGCGTAATTAATGATTTTATCAATTTAAATAAAAGTTACCTGCCTACCATTATTTGGTCAGGCAAATTTTGAAGCTTATAAATTTTTATTTTTCTATTTGGATGAAATTTTGTATTTAAATGTTCTTTTAAATACTGAATTCGAATCCGTTGTCGGTTCTTCTGGTCGGGTAGGTAACTTTTATTTAAATTGATAAACTTATTAATTAAGCTTAGTCGGTTTAACGTATCAACTTTATTTTTTTACACAAAATATAGGATGGTAATACGCATGATATGTATTTGGTTTCATCATCCTATCTTGTTTCGAACTCAAGTTAAAAATCAAAATAATTTTCGGATTTTCCAATTTTTTTAATAGGTTTTAGTTCATCGAATTTTACATTTATATACATCAAAAGAAAGCTGAGGCTCTCCTCTTTCCAGCGATACCAACCAGTGAATTTAGTGAAAAAGTAATGGCGATTTAAAGGTATGTAACCTATTATCGGTTTAAAAATTTCATTTTCCTCGAAGAGGGTGAAAAAAATGATATTTTTTGATTTTGTTGAATAAGCGTTTTTATATGTTTTTGAGGGTGCTGAATTAGAATCTGACGTCAATTTTTGTGTAAAAAAATCTATAGAGGTAGTTTGTTTGAAAACTAATAATTTTTTTAGAATTTAATTAACCTAAACCAAAATCTATGGAGCGACTGTATTTTTCCTTAAATCCGCAATCAAAACTAAAAATCTTGGTGCAAGAATCATGTCAATATCATTTTTTAAACTGGAGATAAAAAATAAATTAGTTTAATGCTATTTTATTTTTTTTCTCGGATCCTAGGGCCCACTGGTCGAAACGGCAGAATTCGTGTCTATATTTTTTGACTAGGAACCTCCAAAAAAATTGCTAACAAGATTCGTGAGAGACTGAGTGTGTCCTCCCCTTGTTAATATCAAATAGCAAATTATCGGAATCTCGATTTCGTAATATTTTTTATTTGGCAGAAATAATTTTATTGATTTTATCTGGTTTGATTTTGATTTCTAAGTATTAAAATATATGACAGTGTGCCTCGTTTCTGCCACCTAATGTTGTATATTTAAATTTCTGTTATTGTATCTTGTAATATTCCTAAACCTTTCTAGAACTGTGGAAATGATTCAGTTGAAATTTGTTACAGCTGGGTTTAGCAGTTTTACCATTGTACTACATATCGGTCGATTTACAAACCACTCGGATGTAAATGTCGCACCACATATATAATTATTTTTTATAATTTCAGTGAATATGAGTAAATTGCATTATAAATTTTAAGCTCTATATAACACCGTATCTTTTATGTAACCTCCCAGGTAAAATGGGCCTTGCAACTTATCGATCAATTTTGAAACTTTAATGTTATCCATATAGGATCGCTTTTTTAATTACTAATTAATTGAAAATCAGTAGATTTATGATTGTGGTTAAAACTTGGTACAGACCGGTTCAGAAGTTTTCGTGGTTAGTGATCACAAAAGGAAAATGGTTTGTCCTTTTATTTAATAGTATAGATGTAGATATTGTTAAGTGTTGGTGTATTTACTTAAAGAAGGAAATTAGTATATGGAGTTGAATGTATTTTTATACATAAATGGGTACAAAAATAGATTATTATTTCATTACTGGATGAATACCTTTGTATTTTAAAAATGTTAAGAAAGCAAATATAGTTGAGAATACAATCCTATTTATAAGGATCAGTTGTAATTACACATAGGAACTGATCTTAAGAGAGTTCTTTCAAAACTGAATGTGTCTACTTTCGATTGGACTTTTATTTCGTTAAACATCTATAAAGGTTTTGAATAATATAACTGTCCTAGATTTATCAGTAGGGGGAGTACTGGTGTATTTTGCTCTTTTTAAAAATATTTTCTGAAGTGGACATGTTTAGTTAAGAATGAACTCTCCTCAACTGTTCATATCTGACTCAATTAGCTCAAATGTTTCTCTGTCATGATTCAATCCTACCTTAAAAATACTTTAAATCCATATACTTAGACATAAATGTTCCCCTTATGATGATTTCATTTCAGTAGTTTTCTTGGTTAGTGATCACAAATGAATAACGGCTTTTCTTTTATATAATAGTGTAGATTATCTGATACTCCAAAATCGAACAATCCGAGCTTGAAACAAGAGAAAAATGTTACGTAGGCGTGAAACAAGGCCACTCTCTGCAGAGTGCTGAACTCTTAACTGCCGATCTCGAGAGCCTATACGGCTACCTCTTCAGCTATAATAAGTCGATTCAGTTCCTATAACAGGCCGCAGCTGAGGTGCTCTGCTGCAAGTAGAACAAATTATATCGGATTTACGACCCCCTGGGCAGCAGTTCCAAATCGTAACCTGATTACTGGCCGTAGGCCCAGGGGGCACGGCCCCCTCGTTGCCTGCAGGAGGGCTAAAATAAATGGAAACCAAAAATAATTAGATTCAAGCCACAAAATTAACAGTTCAATATTATACACTCATTTCGATAATTTTGTACATTATAATAGTATATCACAATACACAGACACACATTCAAAGGTGTTCAAGGAATACATTTGAACCCTGTAATTATGTTTAATAATATTGCTAATTATATTAATTGAATTTTTTCTGGATGTGTGCAAAACTGAACACTACTTGTAGCTAAAAATTTATGAATAATGCCTCACTTTCCTTTAACAATTATGTTAATTTCTAACTTTACAGGAAAGTTGATCAATATCTAACGTTCCTATAAATTCACTTGAGGAACGCATAATGGTATAGAAGGATCCATACAATTAGGATTGATGAATTAATTTCCACTTCTATTAAAATTATTTTATTTAAAAATTAGTTTCAAATGCAAACATTTATATTATATTATATTTATTTAAGTTTCTAACGGACTTCTGAAATATATCGAGAGTGGAAGGGAAAGTAGAAAGAGCCAGGAAGGTTATATTTTAGGGTTTTTCTTTGACCTTTTTTTTTTTTTTTTTTTTTTTCTATTCAAACAAATTTAAAATATGACTATTGGAAATATTTATTAGCTCATTAACTAAAGATACTCGTCATACCAAGTCATTTGGAGGCAGCCGTCTTTTCAGTCAGTTATTTTACTAATTAATGTCATAATTAGAATCAAAAAGAGGATTATTTTGAGGATTCTTGTGCCCCAAGAAATTTCGATTGTTGCATATAAAATATTTTTTTTGTATTTCTTTCTTTTCTTTTTTTTTTGCATCTGGAAAAAATATTGAAATATAAGTTCGTAATTAAAATGATGTCATGATATGGCATTTCAATTCTATGATTATCTACCTTTATTATTTAAATTCCTTTTAATACATTTTTTTCTTACTCGGTATATAATATTTAGATTGTATATTTTGCGCTTATTATATTAATAATATATTTAATTTATAAGAGTGTTCTCTTATTTTTCTTTCTATAATTTTAATTCGTATTTATGTATATATTATTTTTTTCATTTTAATATGTCTCATTCCAGATGAAATGTATTTCTTTCTGCACTTATTTGTTATATACAAGGGATTTCGTGCCTGAATAAATTTATTATTCTGTTCTACTATAACTTTTTGAAATATACGGTTGTGCTTTGTATTTAAATGGCTGTATATGCTGTTATTTGCATCTATATCTGTAAATATGTTTTCCCCTTCAAAGTTGTTTACTAAGTGACGTTCATAACAGATCTTGAGCCTGAGTTGGTTGTTACTGTAATTCTAAACCATTTCCTAAATGTAGAAAATATTCAAATTTACATCAGAATGTTCAGGGATATTAGGAATATATCTATCACGCACAAAAACAGGGATTTCGTTAGCCACAACTTATTTATCTTTGATACATGCCATTTCGATGTATCGATAAATGCCCCATTATCATGTCACTTCCTACCCATAAGCTATTTCGCATGCTATTTTGATTCGGGGCTATCAGCCAGGTCGTGACGATTTGTATATTCTGGCGTGTGGTTTTTACGATCGATTGCACGGGGGCCATTTCCTCCAAATAATGCATTCCACTCCAAAATATAAACGTAAAACAAGTTGCTTAGAAACATTATAGAATCACTTCCGTGTAATAAAAAGTTTATTAAGTTTTTTAATGACCGGGGGATGGTGATGAGGCTATAAAGCGATGGTGTAAATTAAAGTAATAAAACCAGGGGGGGCTGCATCACTCCCTTGATGAGTTAATATCCTTGCTTCTCTTGATCACTGCCTCATCTTATATTACAACTTAAATAGAATGAGTTCTATACAACTTATTTTCCTCTTATTTTTCATGAAATTTAATCATGAATAATAATTAATCGTGCACTTAAAGAACCCTATTATTTTTTATTATCAGTGGAAAATAGTTTAGTATCATTTAAAATTAAATACAAACAAAGGTGATTAAAATAATACGAACATTTTTAAAATTTGTATTCAACGATGTTCCATTAATCCCCGTTGAACAGATCCGCTACCTAGGACTCCATCTAAACAAACGTTTTACTTGGAATCCACATACAAGACTAAAAAGACACAAAACTGCCCGTCGCTATCGACTACTTCAACATTAACTTGGCAAACGTTTCAAACTTCTAATTAATTACAATCGACTCATTTACATAACAATAATTAGACCAATTTGGACATACGGAGTTGAGCTTTATGGCTCCACTAAACCATCCAATTCATCTCGTATCCAATCCTTGCAATCCAAAATCCTTAGAAAAATCTTAAATGCTCCTTACTTCGTCACAAACATACTTATCCACAAAGATCTTAATATACCTTACGTTTCTGACTTAGCTCAAACCAGATATCAATCCTTTCATAGCTAACTCCACAACCATTCAGATCCATTAGTATCACAACTTGCTTCTCATTCCATCCCAGATAACCCTCCGAGGCGCCTGAAAAGAAGATGGCCTCGGGACCTTCTAATATAGTGCTTCATCATATAGAACCTTTATAAGTGCTACCAATGGTTAGTTGCTTTAAAAACAAGTGACGTGTAATTTTTATCTATTTTCTCACAGTTACTTGATGTATTATATTTTATATTGTATATACAGTTGTAAATTTCAATAAATAATTTTAAAAAAAAATTGTGTTCATGATGTACATATTAGATTTAAAAGTAGAAAATTACTGATGATTATCATCGTCTTTTTGTAGTAAGAATATCTTAATATAATATTTTGTGATAAATGCATATCACTCACAAAATATCTATATAAAATGTCTTTCTGTTATAATAATTTTAATAATAATCATAATAATATTTTTCTAAAAATGACTCTGTAATTTATTTAAATTTATTATATTCCTATTAATTTTAATTATATACTTTTTTCATTTTAGCTTGTCTATTGGGTTGTCACACATGAAATGACCGTTTTTAGAACCAGGAAGAAAACAAAAATTTGATATCAAATCTAACATATTTTTTATTCAAAGTATTTACCATAACTTTCGATAAACTTCTGCCAACGGCTTACCAAGTTTTCTATCCCAGATTTGATAAACGCTGAGTCACGTGATGAAAGGAATTCAGAAAATGCATTTCTAATGTCTAAATCATTGGTAAGCAGTTTTGCTCTCAAAAAGTAATCCAAACTCGGAAAAAAGTGGTCGTCTGTAGGGGATAGATCATAGGAATATGGGAGGGGGGTGTGGTAAGACTTCATAGCCCAACCCCTTTAATTTATTCACTGTCTGTATTGAAACATGAGGTTGGGCGTTATCATAAAAAAAGGATAGGTCCTTACCTGTTTACCAGTACCGGCTTTGATAAAATTTTGATGCTTTTGGTATGCTGTTGAATCAATAGTTTTTCCCGCCCACGGGGCAGATTTCCTAATGTCGTATCTCCTGAGGAAAGTTTTGTAAACCAACGATGGATAGTTCTTTCATTAGCACTTCCTTCATCAATAGCATGGTTGATATTTCTTGCTGCCTGGGCAGCGGAATGACCGAGTTTGTACTCATAAAAAAAATCGTTCGGAAATTGCTTGTTTCCATGGCCACGGTTAAAATTATACTAAAATCTGTATGCCTACTTGGGGGAAAAAAGTGGGAGTTTGCAAATAGAGGATTAACAAGTGCTTATTATAGATAGCAAATATTTTTGTAGGAATCAACAGGCAACGCTTTAATCCTCTATAAAGAAAAATCGGACATTTCATGTGTGACAACCCCATATTAATCATCTATCAACGCTAAAACTACCGACATTTCATGTATACTTTTTTTATAACAATTTCTAGGTAAAAAACAAGAGAGGAATGGATTTTGAAAAAAAAAAAAAACACTTTTATTATATTTTAAATTAATGTAGTAAAATCAGAAATCCCGAAAAGGGTCATTTGACCCGTCATGGTAGTTTTAAAGTTAATATTGAATATATTAATTATTTGTTATCGTTATTATATGAAGTTATTTATATTAAGTATTGTCTATTTCTCTCACAGCTTGTGGGTCTATTTAAAAATTAATAAGTACCAATTCTAATCCTCTCCATATGGTCACAATACCCTCTGATTTATTAGTACATTTTTCCTCATTGGTTAATTATGTTTACCTATCCAATTCTAATTAGTGGGATTTAGAGAATGATTAATTAATCCTGATTGTTAAGAATATTTTATTTAATGCTAATATGATATAATATATGCATGAAATGGAATGTTAAATGGATGGGTCCTACTTAGGGTGTCATCCAGCTCCTTTTTAGAATCCTGTACTTATTGTCAGGAATAGTATTGTATTGTTTTGATAAAGTATGTTTTTATAATTATCTAGCATCCCAAGTCGAGGCTTCGCCCGCTCTTATAAGTAAAGAACTTAGATAGGTTTAACTAATAATAGAGGTTTTATTTTTCAACAATAAAAATCTTACCATGCAGTTGAGAATTATTTTCTCACAATGTTTCTATATATTTTCACTTAAAGCTGTAATTTTTAACCCTTAACTTAACTGAAAGCATTATTGGATATTCAATCATTAATTCTAATCTATGCGTTGATAATTTAGATGGACAGAGACTTTTTAGGAGGAAACTCTGGCGGATAATGGACTGCATTATCAGTTCTTACAACCCTATCAATAGAGTTATTCTCTATGTCACAATTTACTTTTTCAATAATAATGTTAATTATATTCTCTGCTATAGTATTTGAAGGTAAAATTACACAACCTGCTCTATTACGCAACCAATGGTACGATTTATTAAATAAACTTGTAACATGAAAATGAATTTGAAATCATTGAAATTTTAGTCTTCTTAAAACCTTCATAGGGGTCACCTGTGGTGTAGTGGTTAGCATAGTGACCTACTAAACCCAAGATGACCTTAGGATTTTTTAAAGGGAGTAAAAAATCCTTAGCTATGCCGTCCTTCGGAAGGGACGTAAAATGGGGGTCCCGAGCCTGTGCGATGTCAGGTACTCGTTAAAGATCCCTATCCTAATTATACCTGGATAGGCAAAATTTAGGACTCCCACCGTAGCATCGTCCGATTAGCCATAGCAGCATAAAGGGACGTTAAACGAAATAAACAACAAAAACTTCATCAAAAACTAAGGTTAGGTCACCCGTTTTCAACACACAATATAAAAAAATACGAAATCGATATTTTGATAAGGCAATAATGTTCAGTGCGGAAAAAAATAATTTTATTGATTTCATTTGGTTGGATTTTAATTTCTAGCTAACTATAAATGTTAATAGCAGAGTGACAAACTTCTGCCACTTAACACTGTTAATTTAAATTATTATTATATTATAACTTACTATTTAAAATCTTCCTTGAATAAAGATTTTGCAGTTAAAATTTGGTACAGATGGGTTTAATAATTTTACCATTGCAAACTATGTTGCAGAATGCCGCTAACATATTGTTCGATTATTAAACATCCCTAGGATCCACACGTCACACTAAATATTTATAGCTATTTTTATAACAATTTATTTGAATCAAGCCAATTTTATTTTAAATTTCTAGCTCTATATAACACTGTACCGTTATAACCTCTCTTAAATGGCACTCGCCACATAACGGTCAATTTTAAAAATTCACTGCGTACCACATATTTATCGTTTTTTAGCAACAATTACTTAGAAAATATGTAAATTTTCTTATTACTAAACCTTCCTTAAACTATGAAGATGATGTAGTTATGGCTTGGTAAATGGTAAAATGGCTTGTCCTTTTATATAATAGTATAGATATAAATTAATTTAGAACATATGTTTTATTGTTTACAAACACTTGCACTAAATAAAAGTAGTATTTATAAAATATAAATGTTATTTTGATATTTTTGGGATATTTGTTTGGGAGCACCTAGAACCCTAACTCTGATTTTTTTTTTTAAAAATCCAAAAACCTTCCCGGGGATATACATAATGATTTCCCAAATTTTCACGGCAATTGGATGTATGGTTTTTAAATCTATTGAGTACAGACAGACACACATTCATTTTTAAATATATCGATAAATAATTATTATTATTAATAATCAATAAGCTTTAGTGACATCTATTTAGACAAAATCCTGTCCCACAGGAGGAATTTAAAAGTCGGCTACAGCCAACAGAAACAAAAAAATATTCATGAACAAATTAAAACACAAACAAAAAAAAATAATGAAATAAAAAAAAACCTTATAAAACATAACAAGAAACTAAATATTGCTGATAACTTTCTTCCACCTGATTTTGTCCCTCGCCGCACGCCACCAGTTCTTCCTTGCCAAATGCCTTGTCCAATTCTTTTTCAGGCGATGAGCTTCGACCCTTAAGTTTTTAACATCAACCTTACAAAGAATGTATTCATTTTTTCTTTTCTCTTTCTTCGTGATTGCCATTAGGCTCCTAAGTTTTATCTGCATGGCATTTAATCTACGTTCATGTTTACGAGCACCGTGGAGAACCGTAGGTTATACACTTGGCTTTAAGTACTATTGCCAGGTTGCTTTTAAAAATGTTATTGAGATGATCATATAAATTTTCGTGAAATATTCCGTATTTTGTTCTGATGTGGTCCAGTACAGTGGGTATGTGTAGGTCTGTATCTAGTGTTTTATTACTTATTTACCATCGGTATCGAGAACATTTTTTTTTTTAATTAACTAATATATTTTTATATAAGTAATTTATTAAATATAGACCGTTCTAATCTTTTTAACTAGTTTCATCCAGCTAATCTATTAATTTTATCTAGAACCCAAGATTTTACCTAATTTTATCTAGAACCTAATTTTAATTAATTTTTGCAACCTTTGATGAACCTTGATAAAGGTTATTTCTGTACTAAATAATCCATCGCTCATATATTTTTTTTTTTGGGGGGGGGTCGCGATATATAGTTATGTATCGCGATGATATATAAATATTTATTTGACCGTAACTTCCAAATCCCTTTAAATCTATACTAATGAATTTTTATCTTTTTAATGGATGAAGTTTTTTTAATAAATATTTAAAATAGTTTCACACGATAAAAATAAACGCTAAATGCGTTTTTTAATATTTATTTTGGAGTTGTGGTATTCCCAAAGCAGTGATGTGTTGTATATGAACGATCAACACGTGTTAAAAACTAAATGTCAGAGTTGACTAATGCGTTCCCTCTAATTGATTATATATATACAGTGAACCGGTGGACTGATTGGGTTCGGTATATATTCCATTAAACACAATCAGCCGACCAATCTGTTTCCCTGTTTTGATATATCTGTTTTATTCAACCTAATATTGTGATTGCATTTGGATACTAATTTGTGATAATGTCGAAATATTTCAACAAAATTAGTTACATGTTGTTGCAAATTAGTGATGCTTCCTGATTTCCTAGCATTGGTTTACACTCAGATTTTTAATTTGATTTTAATTTTAAGAATAATCAATTAATTACAAAAGACTCATATACATGACTGTGATTAGACCTATTTGGACGTACGGACTAATGAGCTTTGGGGCTCCACTAAATCATCTAATTCATCTAGTATTCAATCCTTACAATCCAAAATCCTTCGTAAAATCCTCAATGCTCCTTACTTTGTCACCAATAAACTTATCTATAAAGATCTTAATGTTCCATATGGTGCTGATTTAGCCCACACCAGATACCTATGCTTTCATAGTAAGCTCCATAATCACTCAAATCTGTTAGTTTCTCAACTTGCTTTCCACTCCATTCCTGATAATCCTCCGAGGCGTCTGAAACGAAGATGGCCTAGAGACCTTCTAGTGTAGTAGTTTTAAGTGCTACTGATGAGTAGTTCTTTCCAAGTTTTAACATGTTATTATAATCGTGGTCAATACATTTACTTGATGTATATATTCTGTACAGTTGTAAATTTCAATAAATGTATATAAAAAAAAAATAAAAAGAATAATCTAATAATATGTTTGCATTATTCGGATAGTATACGTAGGATATAGTTTGGGAGTCAGTAAAAAAACGTTTCGGCCAATTTTGATGGCCATTATCAGGGATAAAATGAGAAGTTTTAACTATTCTTTTCTAGTATGTTTTTAATTATAAAATAACACTGTTTCCTCATTTACTAATTATTTTCTACTTAATCGTAACTTCTCTTTCGATCATCTTGTATCTTATTTATGTTACTGTATTTTATTTTTAACCTCTGTGTACATATAATAATGTCAATTCTTTATATACTATAATTCCTAATGTTTATTCACGCTATAATACTTAATTCTACTTTATCATTGTATAATTTATTAATATTAAATCATAATTTTTTTAAAATTTATTTTTATTATTTATTTATTTATTTTGATTTTAGATGAATTCAGATTTCCACTAATCCCTGTTGAACAGATCCGAAAGACTCCACTTGGACAAACGTCTTACTTGGAATCCACATACAAGACTGAAACGACATGAAACTTTGCGTTACAGACTACTTAAACATTTACTAGACAAACGGCCAAAGCTTCCAATTAATTACAAAAGACTCATTTACATGACTGTGATTAGACCAATTTGGACGTACGGACTTGAGCTTTCCGGCACCACTAGACCATTCAATTCATCTCGTGTAAGGAAAATTGAGACTTTTATTTTGTAAAAGTTCCTTTATGGTACAATTTATACTCTATTTATAGATAACCCCAGCTTCCGCATTTCCATACTACAAAAATTACTGCCATAAATCCTTCCCAACCACAATACCCCACTATTTCGATGTTACCATTATTCAAAACCTATTTTTTCTTACAGTTATTGCCTATTTAATCTATAAAAAATTCAGAAAAATATAATAGATATAGTTGTTATAATATCATAGTCCACATCGAGTATGCCTGACGTCAAATTCTGCTGCTCAAACACCTTTCACATGATGTAAAGTTTTCAAACTTTACTTAAAGGTAAACTGGAACAATGTCTTTTAAAACATTAAATATGAAGAATATTAATTCGATAGAGTGGCGCGTTTCCAAAACTTACTCGCTGAAATATTTTTTTCCCCGCCTACGAGCCAGTTGCGAGACCAAAAATTGCTTGTCTTAAGTCTCCTAATCAGAATGGGAGACTGCAGGCAATATTATATAACATGTTGACAATGTGGACGTCACTCAGTGTCTAGAAGTCTTTCTAGCCACGTCTGGTTCTAGCTTCTAAGTGGTGTGGTTAGCCTGCTCACTGTTATTTTTCGAAGCTTTGCATTTATTTTCTACAGTCCGCTTTCTATGTAACGCAGTATGACTGCCAGATGAAAAAAAAGCTGTGTTGGTTTTTCTAAATTTTGTATCATGCTTCATTATTGACCCTCTAACCATCAGAAGCTCATATCATGTCTCATAATATCAGGTAAAATTTTATAAATCCGTTGTGTCTTTCAGTCTTATTTTAAAAAAATTGAAATTCACAACTGTATACTACTCTCAATACTAATAAAATACATCAAGTTAATGTTAAAAATGACATGTCAATTGCTTGTAAAGCAAATATCTATTTGTAGCGCTTATAAAAGTTCTGTGTAATAAAGAACTGCATTAGGAGGTCCCGAGGCCATTGCAAATAATTGCGTAATGCATTAAAAAATAATCCAGAAAAAATATCGCTGTTCGAATATGGATTTGACCCCATGAGACCCTGAACACCTTTTTCAATTCAATTATTTTTAATTGCAAGTTTTATTTTTAATTTTCGATGTTGAAATCACAATTATAATCCCAATTATCCTTTCATTAAAAGGAAGAATAACTAGAACATAAATCATAACAATTACTATATTTATCTAGGTTTTTATTTTATGTGTAATTAGCACTAAGCAGGAATTCGTTCTACACAAAACAATGTCTTTTAAGGTAGACTGCTAAGATGAGACTCTGAGAGAGAAGATGAGATAAATTCACATCGTAGTGTGGACAGTAGGCGAGATACAGAACAGTATCTATAGACCATGGCTAGAAACTACTCCTACAACGCCTATATACAAATTGCGTAACGTGGGTTTACTCGTGTCTACTAAATTCTAGAGGGTGATGGAGAAGTTTTAAGAGGTTAAGAGTAATGGTGTTTTCAAAGAGTTTGTACTCAGTATGTATTTTAATAAAGGAAAGCCTATATATGTCTCTCGACAAATGTAGGCTTTACTTTATTGTTCAAATAAGGTTTTGATCAACTTATTTTTGTATAATCAGAATTTTGGATCTTGTGAAGGATTTTTATTTAAAGAGAATGCTTCAAGACAAAATATAAAATATACATAATACCACTTAAAAATTAAAATTAGAAAAAAAAAAGCCTATTTACCTATTTCCACAATATTATATAATATTTGTGAGTTAGCCTAGCTAAGTGCCTTATTGAATGGGCTAAGTTATAGGCTGTCAATAAAATGGCGCTATGTAGAGGCTAAATGGGCCATCTATCTCAAGGAACTCACGCGATCAGAGCCATTCAGCCCTGGCATGAAACCAGGTCCTTAGAGCTTGTTTGTTATACTCACACGTTATCACATTTCGGGCCATTACTAACAATTTAGTGGGTAATTAGATAGGAAAGCTAAAATATTGATTGCTATTTAGGATTAATTTTTGATTTATTTATATTTTAAACTTGTCTTTGGTAAGAGACCCCATGCAAATGTATCTACGCTTAAGAACTACTGTTAACAGCATAATAATTTAAATTAAATTATTAAATCATATACTAGGATAAAAGGTAAATGTTATTTAAAAATATAGAAAATATATTGGAACAAAATTTACGAAACGCGTTTAACAACATAAAAAAAAAATTATAATCTATCATACAATGGCAAAGATATGGCAAAGAGAAATATAAGTTTTATAAAATAAACAATACATTAGCTTAAAAATAATTATACGAAAAATAAGCACCCTTTCTGCCTGAATGGATATATGGAATAAATGAATGTATAGGTAATTTTTGTTTGCAGCAACTCAAATAAATTGGGCATTATTACCCTGATAAAGCATTTGTATCCTACATTTAAATACTATTAACAGCTTTATTTTAAAACTTATTAAAAAGAAAATTTTTAAATAAAAACGACTTTCAATGCTTTTGTCTCATCATTGAAAATTTAGCTACTATGAATCGTGTTTATTGTAATTATGATGCCACTGTTGTGCAATGAAGCAATATTGTTTATGAACCGGATTAGCTTTTTCGAATTTAATTATTCACCTAAAATCAATATTTTTTTTTCTTCATTCATTCTAATAATGAAGGTTTAAAGCAATATACTGATTTCGTCACAATCTCACATTTAGCGTTGGTGCATAGGTACATAGAAATAGACTTCCAGACGTATCTGGTTTTGAAAATATTTTTCTGTTTCTTAAAATGTTTTACTGCGAGCTCTTGGACACATTTATATTCAGCAATTGAAGATTGTAATTGGAAATCTGAGGGGCAGCATCTGTGTCATCTCTGTAATTGTTTTGTTCGAAAACGCCTTGGATTCCACTCTGATCCTGCCATTCCAGGTAGGCCAATCAAGATGTTCGCCGATTCAGCGAATACCTGCAGATGGCGTCAGATTAGTATTGTAACAAACGATCCGTAAAGGAAAACCATTTTTGTATATCTAGAACATAGAAACCTATACGAACATCTATGAAAATTTTAAATCTGAAAGATTATTATTGTTCTTATATCTAAAAAAATGATTTTTTTAAATTATTACTACAATGATAAAACTAATATAATTAAATTAGCTATAAAACATACTCTAACATTATTTAATATTCCTATTTTTTTATTAACTTGGCTTGTAACATGTTTGGCTGATAGTGAAAATGACAACATTCATGACTAAGGTAGTTGTTTTCTTTCCATTAGACACCAATTTCGTTTCGTTTTGACTAATATGAGTTAAGTGACTAAAAATAAACTCGGATGTGTTTTGTTCATGGTTACTAAGTGTTTAAGTAAGATATTTATTTTAAAACCTAGTTATTTAAAATAAACATCTTTCCTAAACACATATTTGCCATGGAGAAAATACCTCCATGTTTATTTTTAGTCACTTAACTCATTTTGATCAAAATTCGACTTGACCATTTATTCACTTGTACGACAGATATGATGTAATTTGATTCAGCTGATAATATATATATTTATTAAGGTTCTTGAGGTTTAGTCAATAAATAAAAACAACTATTTTTGTGACGTTTCGAGACTATATTGTCCTCATAATCATGCCCTACAGTGAAAAAACAGGTTACAATAAAATTATATAAGTCATATTAGTTATTTCAAAACATAAAGTTAGTTACAGTACATATATCAACATGTGTTAGAATAATAAAAATATATATATATAATTACAGAATATAGAGGAGTATGAAGCTACTTACAATGTTACTAGTGGATATGGAATAGACTAACTAAATTCTAACAATTCTAGTACACAACTAACCTAGGGGAATTTTTGAACTGACAGTTACAAAGGTTGTGGGGAAATCCCTAGGAAAAATTTAGTTAAAAGGACTGGGTGCTATTCCCAAGATGCAGGCACAAAAATATTTCAGTATAATGGAAATATTTCTAATAAATGGAAGAATGATTTATATGATGTATATAAATGTAAATGTATATTATTGGTATTAAGTTGGATTAAGTTGGATGTATTAAGTTGGAATAACGGGTCTTAAATTTAGAACGTCTGATTTTTTGTTTATTGTGCGATTTTTAATTTTTTCTATGGTTATCATTTCTTTAATATTTCTTTTAAAATTTTTGTTCATGGTGAATAAGTTTGGGGGACTAACTGTCTGTAACTGTCAGCTCAAAAATTAAATTATTCTAACACATGTTGTTATATACTTGTACTGTAGCTAACTTAATGTTTTTAAATAACTTGTATAACTTATATAATTTTATTGTAATCTGTTTTTCCATTGTAGGGCATGATTATGAGAACAATATAGTCTCGAAACGTCGCCAAAATATTAGTTTTTATTTATTGACTGAACCTCAAGAACCTTACTAAACATTTAATAGTAACAGTCAAGAAATTTATCCATATATATGTATATTTAACATCCATGTACATAGAATGATTAAATAAATAAGTATATAAAGAATCTGTTTTCGTTTTTTTAGTTCGGTGCTGCCGCCCATTTGATCTTTATGTGCAAAAAAAAAATTAATCATTGTTTCGCACATATTTCTTTATGGAATGCATCTATACATCAATTTTTACCTTTTATACTGGGAGTATTACAAAAAGATGATAATGAAAACTAAGAAACCAGACAATACATGTTGATAAATGCCACAAACCACGAGATTCACTATATTAAAAACAAAACTGCAAGCGGTGTCAAATTTTATAGAAGTAGTGACATTTGATTAGTTTTCTAAAAGTATAGTCAAAACCAGAGATTTCTCAACTTAATAAGGTGATACCCAACGTAAGTAGAGACCTGTCTTTCCTTGATTCTATTTTTAACTGTCATTGTTGGCCGTGTCTTTAACCAGACCATAATCAGTGATTCAATTTATTTTAATTTCTGATATTTCCTTAACCTCTCCCTATGTTGATTGTGATGCTAACTTTCTTTTCGTTCTTACCTTTTCTTAACATTATTCTTCTTATATATTTTCCTTATATTTATTCAATTTCCTATTTATACCTTTATATTAAAAAAAAAAGAAAAAAAAAACTTTAATAAAAATGTATCATTTAATTAGTTTACACAATGTAAAATTTGTATCGTTTTTTGAAATTTATTTATTTAATTATTATTTAAAAGATACCATATCTTTCGACTTGGCCTTGATACTATTTCATATTCAGTTCTGTAATAAACCTTTTAGCCTTTTAGATAATCTTTCGATTACGTAAATAACTATTAATTTTTTGGTAAATTAATTTACTTTGCATCATGTTGGTCACATCCACTTTTTGTTATTTTGTCCTTGAAGAAAACCTGCAATGGAGGTCGAAACGTCGGCACTCTAGATATAAAGTTTTTCTAATAAATCAACTTGGATATATTAATTATACTTGACTGCATCGCTGACTATTTTTCGATTATAAATAAAATATAGATGAATTAGCAACTCAGATTCCAGATTACACTCATTGGTAATAATAGATAACTTACATTCAGCTTGTGATACATAAACAAATATCCACTCATTGTAAATCACATTGTTAATTTTGTAAAGAAAAAAATTGGTCTCATTTCTTCAACTACGAAAGTACACTTCAAACTTCAGAACCAAGTAAATTTGCAAATATATTGCCCCTTCCAGAGTTTAGAACCAGGTCAATTCATTCAGCCTTGTCTTAGTTCGTAACTGCTTTAAACAATGCAATTTGAATTTATTTCTGCTGCTAAGTTTTTTTAAAAGTCCTAAATTTACATTAGCGTGGTATGTTTCTTACATAAATGAATAGAGGAGGCACTGTAGTTTGGTGTGTAAGGTACTTGACTCTCAAAACATGGGCTCAGATTTAGCAGGTAATTAATTATATATTCTGTTATATCTGTCAAGGATCAAATCCAGGGTTGTGGTGCTCACTTAGGGTACACTCAGCCTTTATAAAGGGTTACCATTATTAAGGAAAAACTTGGCTATTTCTCATCACGATTTTTAGGGGTTCTGTGTATTTATTTATTTTGTTTTTTAAGTTCATTATATATATTTTTTTCTTTTCCAGAAATAGATTCATAAAAGTTCTAATAAAATATTACTGTTCATTGCCTTGTGGTCAGGCTTCTTATTCAATCTTGTTATAAAATATATACATATGAAGGGTTTGGTGGATACAGGGGTTACGTCACATTTTTAAAAACACTATCTGGTTCATTGGATGAAGGGTTTATGTGCAGGAGTGCTAAGCAGCATATTCTAAATTTCAAAACAACTGTTAAAAGAAATATGAACAAGATAAAGGGTCTATTTAACATACTCAAAATTGTGTTTCTTTTGTTACATGACCCCTTCATCCACTAAACCCTTCATGTATATATATATATATATATATATATATATATATATATATATATATATATATATATATATATGAATTCTGTTTAATTTACGGTAAGAAATTGTTTATTTACATACAAAATCAACAGCAAAAAAAAAAAAAAACTCCGGATACTCTGATTTGGTGATTTGGTCTCATAATGCTTTTTGTTAAATCCGTTATTTGTTATTTGTTGAATTCTGTTTAATTCTCAAAGATTAGTTCTCAACCGATAGTATCGGCCTATCGATAGTGCTAACCCTACGAAGAGCCCTAATCTTGTCAGGCATAGAAGAAATTAAAACAATCTAATAAATAAGAAATAAGTTGAATTGGTGAAATTTCAGTTGTAGGCATTATTTTTTAAAATCTATTCCTCATTCCTTCAAGATAGGAAGGTATATATTTATGAAAAAGCATCATCAAAGCATTTTTTCTGTGCCCTTTCGCAACGTATTCAACAAAATTATGAAACCAAATCTATATGAATGTTTTATTTTGACCCTAATAAAATTATAGATATAGGGTAAATGACCAGTTATGGACACCTTTAAGACAATTTTTTTTTTTGGTCAGCAATTAACAAGTTTTTGGCCATTTTTCAAATGATATGTTGATATATTTGTGTTCTTCTTGGCTTACAGAATAATTATACATCCTTCTCCAACCACAAATAAAAGTTCTATATTTTTAAAAATATTTTTAAATTTATGGTTGGTCAGCTTGATGAGTTATGGACACCTCTATAAGTTATGGACACCCCGAAATCTAGTTATGGACACCCCTTTATTTACCTTCATATCCCTTTAAATCAAATTCTGGTTTGTTAAATCAAATAAATAATTAAAAATAAACATTAATACATTTTATTTACATAAAAATATACAGATAAAGAAATAAAACATTCATTTGACAATTTTTCTGTTGTTTTTAACTAGCTGCAAAAATAATATCATCAATATCACTTTCATCATCAAGCTGAAAGCAAGACGGGCATACGAATTCACTTTCATCATCAGTATCAGGTAAATTTTTTGTATAATTTGTGGGTATGCACTTTTTGTGATATAGTCTGTCACAAAGAGAGCACTTGTATCCACTGTTTTTTGATATTCGACCCACAATCGAAACACAACCCAACGATACTGATTTCAGTTGCTCTCTTTTTACATTTCTTATTTTCTGTCTTCATGGTCTTCTTTAGTGCTCGTTCAATCTTTCTCTCTCTTCTTTCTTTTTAATTTCTTCGTTTTTCCTTTCTTCTTGTTTGTCATAAAAGTTTTGCCATCTAGCAGAGGAAATAACAAAAGGGAATCTTGCAATGTTACGTTTCCCTTTTCTTTTTGGAGACTCTGGCCAAAATAATGTTGTAGCAAACGGGGATATATTTGCTTTGTCTTCACTACACATTAATTTAGCTATATTTTGGACATTATTATTAAATTCTGGTTGCATTTCTTGGGACTTTACAGTTTCAGATATGCTTAGTTCTTGTGGAGTTTCATTATTATTATTATTATTATTAGACGACTCCATATTACCATTCCCTTCTTCTTCTTCGGTCATCAAGACTTCATTGTTAGTATCATTTTTAAAATAGCTCCAAATTTTTTTCAAACATTGTTCCGCAGTGGTAAGCACTTGATCTTTATCCAGTTTATCTAAAACTTTATCACCAACTAATTCTTCAAACTCCATCCGTGAAAGAGATTTAGTACTTTCAGCAGTTTTTTTTACAAGAATTTCTTCTCGAATCCCTTTGGACAAACACTTTTCATAGTCAATGGCGTTAGGATTCCATGGGTGTATTCCACACGTTCTAAACCCATTTATAATTGTCTCTGATTTTAGTTGACTTAATGTCTTCTGAAAAATTGGAGCAAATTGTTTCCGAGTAATTTCCCTTCCTGGATTTTCTGTTCGCCATAGGGACACATTTTGTCTCCAAAGTTCTTTTAAAGGCCTAAAGGCAGTAACATCAGCGGGCTGCAAAATTCTAGTAGAATTAGGGTATAATGAGATTAATACAATACCCGAATCAGAGCAAGTTTCACTCAATTGCCTAGTGAGGTGGCTCTTGTGTCCATCCACAAACAATATTATAGGGCGTTTAATTTTTTGAGAATCCAAGAAAGGAATGAAAATATTACAAATGTATTCATAGAACACCTCTGCTCTCATCCATCCACTCTCGCTTCTGCCAATACCCCAATTATGGGGAACTGTTTGTACTATTTCTGATGGAATCCTTTTATATGGAAATATAATCATTGGTGGGACAACAGCTCCACTTGCGGAAAATGAAAACATTACCGTTAATGAACTTTTCGCTTGCCCACAGTCAACTTGATACACATTTTTTGAACCTTTTTGGGCCAGAACGGCATTGCTACTTCCTGGATTCAATAAAAACCGCTTTCATCCCCATTAAAAACTCGGGAGGGGTCAGAAATAACGTCAAACATGCCATCTTCTTTTAAAACCTCTTCGATATTTGTGAACCACCCCTGTATATCTTTTTCACTTACACAGGCACTAGCTACAGTCACGGGCTCAGATGTTCGCTGTGAAATTACTGGATGTCTCTTGAGGAATCCGCGATACCATCCTTCTCCAGGCATATTATTTTTAAATTTTGTAGTTCTATTTGTTTGTATTATTACCTCTTTAGCACTCAGTAGTAAGTCTATCTTACGCCTCGGGAATCCTTTTCTTGCACATTCCAGGAGCCAGTTTACGAGTATTGCCTCTTCTTCAGTTGTCAGAATTGTATCCGGACCACATCTTGTTCTTCCTGTTCCTTGTAATCTCCTAATCAGGGTTGGTCTAGGAATCCGATATTTGAGTGCAACTGATTTCACTGACATCCCTACTTTGACATCCTCAATCACCAAAGCAACTTGTTCTTCATTATAAGTATTTGATTTACGCGGCATGATATCTAGAACAAAAACTGAATCAATTAAATATAATTATTTTTCATTTTATATGCATATGCATTCTTATAGCATTTTATAACCATTGAATAGTTTACTAAGAATTTATCAATACGATTTATTGTATGTCCATTACTTATAAAGGTATGTCCATAACTAGTTAAGATACGGTTGTTTCTAATTAGAACACCCCTGACCATAACTGGTAATCAGTAACTTATTAAAATTTGGAATATTGTAAGATAATCAGCTAGAAAAATGCAATATTTTCTAAAGGAAATCTTTAAGTAACACCAGGTTAAAGAAGGAATTCTTTAATACGTGCCAACGTTTCGACCTGCGTTGCAGTTCTCTTTCAGGGCCACCGAACCACACTTGAGAGGAGAAGGACGATGACTCAACGACGGTTCGGTGGCCCGAAGACCACCGCAGGTCGAAACGTTGCTACGTATTAAAGAATTCCTTCTTTAACGTGGTGTTACTTTGACTGCATCCCTGACAATCTTCTTCTCCATTTATTTTTCAACATGCTACAGGAAGATTTGACTACGTTGTTCGTGCCACTTGATATAGGGTTTTTGGATCTGTACTATCTTACACTTAGGTATCTTTTGATAATTTATTTAGTTAAAAAAAGTTTATTAGTTTTTTATTTGATTCTAAAAATCAATTATTATTCCACTGATACCCTAATATCAACTGTAAATAGCCGATGAAATATCTGGCAAGATAACTAACCTTACGGAGGTCTGGTAAAAGCAGACCCCCATCTCAAAGAGCCAATGTTTGTACGGTAGGCCAGTACTGGCTGAAACTGCTGTTGTCATGGCAAACATATCTGAGGCCAAGGCGGTGTTTGTCTGCTCACTGCCGAGCTTGCTTGTCCACGGTTCTGCAAACAGTCCTCTTCATATCTGCAGAAATCTCATCAGGGCCAATGTTATACAGTGGTATCATAGGATGTATGAATAAGCATTTTCAAAGTTGAATATAAACTACAACAGCAATATTAAAATAAAATAAAATGGTGTTGGCATCTTTTTGAATTTAACATTACATATCTTCTTCTTTTTTTTATTTTTTATTTTGTTAACAGGTGTAGTTTGCATTTAGTATTGAATAGATGGAAGTACAAACCTTTAATAATTTCGATTGTAACATGGCAAAAAAAAAAAAAATAAATAAATCAAAAGGTCAGAACGGTTACTTTATACACGGTAGACTTCTCTAAACTGACTCGAAACTCTCGTCGGTATTTCGTATAGTATAGAAAAATACTTTCATTATGGGACCAAATCCCTTAAGAATACAGTTAAGAGTATATAATATGGAGTACAAAAGCAGTATATAATATTTAATTTATTTTCATATATACTTTATTTTAGCTTAAACTCCTGATATTTCTATTTATCTTCACTACAATGTATTTACTTGTTTCGGGACAATTATCTTATCATAAGGCTCGAATACAATGTTTTAAAATAAATTCCTCTCACATTTCACTTAAACATTACATATCAAAATGAATTAACTTAAGTAATAAAACTAAATATATAATTCACCTCTTTTTTTCTTTTAGTGTTCACCTAGTTTAAGGGCCTATTCCTAATTTTGTTTTTGTTTATTTTTATTTCTAAGTTGCTTATCTATATTTTCAATTTGTCTATTATGTTTGCATATATGGTTCCTATTTTTTCTGTTTCAGTTTTATAATGTATTGAGTTATTTATATTTCTTTAGTTACAATGCTTCGTGCTGTATAGTCAGTAGAAGTAACTAAAAGTTATATTCATAGTAATAAAAATGTTTATCAAGTGGAATATAAATTATGAAAATAGTTAGGATTCGAGAAATGCAAGAAGAATGGAATACATAAGTTCTGTGGGATGGGGTATACAGATCAGAAAGACTGGATCTAATGTGCATTAAGCTGACTGAAGATCTGAACTGAAGTATTTTGTATATATAGGAAGGATCAAGGGTACAGATAATTTGGTAAAGGATTGCACCAAGGGAATATTGTCTACGGAAAGCGGGACAAAGCCAATTTATTTGGAATAGAAGTAGGAAACATGGGAGCTCCTCGGGATATCCAAGACAAATCTGGCAAAGCTGTTCATGATTTACTTCAATCTATGTGGTTTTTTAAATTAAAGAAAGCGGAATATCAAGAAGAAATTATGAACCCAAAATTGAACCACTTAGCAAGTTTCTGATCATCTAACTATTAATGGAAAATAGAGAAATCTTGAAACGAACGGAAAAGAAGAATAAAATTCAACAAAAACATGAATGGATTGTTAATATAAGGAGGGAACTTAAGTCCTGTAATAACCTGAGTCTTCATTTAATTTAAATTAAATTTATTTAGTTCGTCGTAAACATACGACTTCCTGTCCTTGAATATCCTTCTATGATATTCCAATAATTCCTATTGTACAGATCCGCTACCTAGGACTCCACTTGGACAAACGTCTTACTTGGAATCCACATACAATACTACAGCGACAAAAAACTGCTCTTCGTTACAGACTGTTTCAACATTTACTAGACAAACAATCAAAGCTCCTAATTAATTACAAAAGACTTATTTACATGACTGTGATTAGACCTATTTAGACTGACGGAGTTGAGCTTTGGGGCTCTACTAAACCATCCAATTCACCTCGTATTCAATCCTTACAATCCAAAATCCTAAATGCCCCTCACTTTGTCACCAATAAACTTATCCATAAAGACCTTAATGTTCCGTATGTTGCTGAGTTGGCCCAAACCAGATACCTATCCTTTCATCGTTAGCTCCATAACCACTCTAATCCATTAGTTTCTCAACTGGCTTCCCTCTCAATTCCCGATAATCCTCGGAGACGTCTGAAAAGAAGATGGCCTAGAGATCTTCTAGTGTAGAAGTTTTATTGAGTACTACTTAGGAGTAGTTCTTTTCAAATTTTGGCATGTTATTATAATCGTTATCGTCTCATTTACTTGATGTATATATTTGTACAGTCGTAAATTTCAATAAATTGATATTAAAAAAAAAAAAATTATTTAGAGTCGTCCAAGCACTGATTTGATTCCAGTCCTACTGACTTTTGGTTGAAACAGTTTATAGCTCCGAAGGAGGAAATAAAAATTAGATTTGGGAATTATCAGCGTGGAAATCTCAAGAACAGTGGTGAATAGGTTTAGGAATTAAAAGGGAGAGGGTAAATGCTAGAACCATGAGCAACACCTGAGGTTTAGAGTGAGAAAAGTAGATAGAGGTTGGTTAGGTATTTTAGCAGCTTAGGAACAGTGAGAGAGGAAATATTGATACCAACGTATGGAACTACAGGAAAAATGTTTACTACTGTTTTACTACGAACAGGCTGATCACTGTTCATTCAGGTTCAATCATTATGTATTTTTGTTTTACCATTGTTATCATTATGAAACATGTTCCAAACTATGCACGGGTTGATGTTCAAGGTTACGAATCTGCCTAATTAGTTAATGTAATAAATAAAATGTAACAAGACAAACAAATAGAACACAACTTTTCATGTAACCAATGTTTTATGTGTTCAAGCATAATATGTTAATTTATATAACATTATGCAACATATATTATGTATATTACTATGATAATAGAGACGAGGTAGTTTGATGTTCTGGTAGATATAGTATGGTAACTTCTCTTGTTTGAAATATCTAACTTATCTAAATATCTAAGCATGATGTTCACAACTTCGTCGTGTATTTGAACTATATTAAAACAAAATAAGCATAACAATCGAACTTTTTTTCTTGATTATTTAATTATTATGTTATTTTTAAAAATATTTTTTGTAAAATTCACATACCTTTAGGTATACTAACTAAAATTTATCGCAGAATAGTTCATCAGGATCTCCTGAAAAGAGCAAGCAAGCAAGCAAATAGGCCCAATAGTTACTGGACCGGTCTGTTTTCCTTGCCTTTGATGTCGACGTTTGCAGTGTTTGTACAGAGCCGTGAAACGGTTTGTAGGGTGTAACGTTAGTTAATTAGACCTCCGATTACAGTTCTACTGTCGATGTGTATTCACTTGATTAAAAATGTGCGTGGACCATTTTTAACAAACTCATCGTATTGTGAACAAAAAAAAACATGAAGATAGTTTTACTATCATTTTTATGTTTTTTATAGTTTCAGTACAAGAGGATATATATTAAAAACTGTCTAGACAAAGAAATTTGGTAAAAACGTTCAGAAACAAAGCGCTGGAAGGCTGGTGTTTTTTTCTGATTAGATACTTGCACTTAAGTGGCATTATTTCTTTGAGGCTAATTTACTAATTTTTATTTAAGGACACTTCTGAGCATTATTGTATTGTATTTACGATAATTAATCTAATCCATGTATTTTAGTTATTTTATTAATTATACATTATTTTATATCTACAATTTATGTATTAACTTAGAAATAATGTCTTGATAATATTTTAATGATGAGGCAGAATTAGAATCATATTCTTTCTTTAATAGCGATTGACATAAAAATAGCTTTCTAATTGTAAAAAAAAAAAGGTTGTATTTCATCAAATTTAGAAACGTTAAAACATATAAAAAAATAATGGAACCCTGATCAAGCAACTCGAAACTTAATCCAAAATACAATTTTTCATTGCTTTTTTTTATAGGTCATATTTTTTTTTATATTACATTCCGCATCTACTCACATGAGTCATTAGCGGCTCAATATAACATATTAGATTTTGTCGAACAGTTTACAAAAATTTTAGAAATTCAAAAATGTTTCTGATCCTTTCCTCTATGTCTTCCAGTGCTTTATCTATTTCTGAGGGTATATTGTACTTTGTTCTGGCGTCAGAGTATAGTGTACATGTTGTTACAATGTGTTTCAATGTCAGTGTTGTCATGCATGTTGTACAAATTGGTGGTTTTAGGCTTCTCATCAGGTAACCGTGGGTGAAAGCTGAATGTCCTATTCTTAGTCTCGTCAACATTATTTCCTCTATTCTTGATTTTCTACAAGATGTTGTCCAGGGTCGTGTGTCTTGTTTAATTTCTTGAAGTTTGCTGCGTATTTGGTTCCATTTTGTTTTCCAGTGATTGAGCAATTTTTTTTTCTACAGGATGTTTTTAAGTCAGAAGTTGTTGTAATGTCTGTAATAATGGTTCCTGTTTGGTTCAGTCTCGCAAGATTTGCTGCACTGTCTGCAGCCTCATTTCCGGAGATGCCACAATGTGAGGGTACCCACATTAGCACAGTCCCTCCACCCATCGACTCGTGCATCTCCCACAGGCAGTTATTAATCTTGCGTATTAGGGCATTTTCAGAATTGTCTTCAGCTATTGCCAATATTGAACTTAGAGAGTCTGTTACCAAAAGAGCATGTTTTGTATTTGTAGATTGTATTAATAGAAGACCTTGGTAGATTGCAAATAATTCTCCTGTAAAAACACTATTTAGTGACGGTAGGTTAAATTTTAGTACGCTATTGTTAAAAACCACTTCACAACCGACTTCTCCATCAGTTTTCGATGCATCAGTAAAAATTGTTTTGTGGTTTGGATACTTTTGCCTTAATTCTGCAAAAAGTCTCTTTTTAATGATGGGGTTGTCGTCTTCAATCTTTTCCTTGAGGGATGTGTCAACCTTGATGTAAGTATTGTCCCATCGAAAAAACAATGGATCATCTATGGTTAGTACTGTATTCGGTTTTATGTCTAAAAGTTGGAGGAGATTTTGGGTTCTACTTGCAATGCCCACCAGATTGTTTCCTAGGTTACTATTAAGGTTATGAAAAATGTTATGATTTGGATGATCTGGTTTGGAAATCAGAGTTGAGTAGTAAGATAGTGTAAGGTAGGATCTTCTTAAAGTTAGGCTCGGTTCTCCGCATTCTACATATAGGCTTTCAACTGGTGAAGATCTGAACGCACCAGTGCATATTCTGATTGCTGTGTTATGGATTGTATCGATTATTTTTGAGAGTTGTTTCTGAAGCGGAATTATATACTATACTACCATAGTCTATCTTGCTTCTAATTAGAGTTCGATAGAGAATTAGGAGTGTTTTTCTATCGGCTCCCCAACTCATTCCTGATACAACTTTAAGAATGTTTAATAATTTTAGGCAATCCGTTCTTAGCCTTTGTAAATGGACAGTCCACCTCAAGCGTTTGTCTACCCACATCCCGAGAAATCGTATATTTTCTAAAAATGTTAAGTTATTTCCATTAAAAACCAGTGTTGGATTTTCAGAGCACATTCTTTTCCTGCAGAAATGGATACATTTAGTCTTGGAGGTAGAGAAAGTAAAGCCCGTGGTAGAAGCCCACAGTTCTAGTCTATTTAAGATATTTTGTGCTTTCCATTGTATAAATTTAGTGGATTTGCTTTTTATTAAAATTGTGAAATCGTCGGCAAATAGCATGCAAGTTGCTGGCTCTTCAACCGACTTTCTAATATCATTGATTGCTATTAGAAACCTCAATACAGAGACCCTGAGGAATTCCGTTTTCTTGATTAAACGTTTTGGATAGCGTATCTCCAATTTTAACTTGAAAAACTCTTCCATCTAAAAACTTATCAATGTATCTGACCATTCTTCCTTTCAATCCCAATCCAAAAGTCTTACTATTATAAGTCTTCTCCATACCCTGTCGTAGGCTTTTTCTATATCGAAGAATATAGCTATTAAATTAAATGATCTACAGCCGAACGGTTTTTTACAAATCCACATTGTTCGTCAGCGATTACACGTTTTTTCTTTAGGGTGTCGGTCAATCTTTCATTAACCATCTTTTCCATAATTTTAGATGTACAACATGTCAGGGATATAGGACGAAACCTATCAGGAGTGAGAGTATCTTTAGATTTAGGGATAGGTATAATTATCGATTTCCTCCATATTTCAGGTATACTTCCTTCCATCCAAACATAGTTATAAAATTTTAATAAGTGAACTTTCGCTTCAATGGGGAGTTTTTTAATAAATATATAAGGTATCTCATCGGGACCAGGGCTTGATTTGGATTTACAATTTTGTATAGCTTTATTAATTTCTTCAAAAGTAAAGTTTTCATTATATTTTTCAAAATCATTGCAGGTTATATTTACCATATGATATTCAGTTATACGTTTATGAGATATAAATTTTTCATCATAATTTTCTGTGGCTGAAACCTTTTGAAAAAATTCACCGAACTCATTGGCGATATCTGTATTGTCCGTTTTGACTCCGTTTATTGTCTTCAGTCCTGATATTTTACAAATATTTTTATTTCCCTTAATAATTCTCATTTTAGACCATATTTCCTGAGATGTGCTTGAAGTATTCAGTGTAGACACAAACTCTCTCCAACATTGTTTCTTCCTATTTTTAATTAATCTGTTGGCATAGGCCCTTAATTTTTTGAACTCCTCTAAGTCTTCGATTATTAGTCTTCTTATACTTATTCAACGCTCTCTTCTTCGCTTTTATTGCAATGCTGCATTCGGCATTCCACCATGGAACTCTAACCCTAGAATATTCCTTGTATGTTCGAGGGATACTAAGACTAGCGCTTTCAATTATTACTTTATTGATTAAGTTCAATTTATCGTTGCTATGCATGGGAACATCAGCCTCGAAACAGCTGATTTGTCTTCTTATCGAGTCTCGGTAAAGTTCCCAGTCTGCTAAGGAATAATTCCAGCGACTGCTATAAGATACAAAAGGTCTATTTTTTTGCATTTCAATGATAATTGGGAAGTGATCACTACCAAAAAGTTCGTCTAGTACTGTCCAGTTTGTGTTTGGTAAGAGACTTCGGTCACAAAAGCTAAGATCTGGGGCTGATAGAGTATTATTGCTGATGTTAATATGTGTTTTTGCTCCATCATTCAATAAACATACATTGTTATTCATTTCCAAAAATTTGACTAATATATTACCTCTTGATTCTGTAAAAGATGAGCCCCAAAGAGGGTGGTGTCCATTCATATCTCCCAAAATATAAAAGGGTTTTGGTAGTTGATTCGTTAGATCGAACAATTCTTCCGCAGTAAAATGTTTTCTTTGTGGAATGTACAGACTACAAAGCGTGATTGGATTTGGTAAATAGACCCTAATGGCAACGGCTTCAAAATCAGTATTCAGGTTTAGCTTTTCGAAGTATACTCCATTTTTGACAATTATACATACACCTCCCCAAGCTGTGTATGAATTTCGGTCTTTTCTCATGATTTGGTAATTATTCAAGTCAAAAGAGTGGTGGTTTAATAAATGTGTTTCTTGAATGCAGGTACATATTGGGTCATGTATAGATAATAAAACTTTAAACAGGTCTTTATGGCAAATTAGACCATTACAGTTCCATTGCAAAATCTTGGCCATTTTTTTTGTTGATTATAAAATTAATATTAATGTTTAGTAACTAATAGGTTTTTAGGAAACTAACATGTTTTCTCTTCAGGGACATCTTTTAATTTTTTGAATAATCTAGTACATCTTAATTTTGCCGAACGTCCAGTAGCCAGTTTTCTTATATCTGTTATCATATTTAACACGCCTTGAGTGTCTGATGTAAATTAATAATCCTTATAATAAATTAATCATGAAATTAGTAGTTAAGATATAATAACTCTGATATTTTGTTAAATTAATAAAAATGTAGGACAGCCGCACAGTGGGACGATTGGCCCAAATTTCCAGACATGCACTAAAAATTGAAACTATTTTATTGCAATCTCCGACCACTTTGCACCTTCTTCTAACATCTTAGGAATAAGAGAATGTGGAAATTTTTCAGAAATACGTAGTGAAAATGCTGTTTTTAAAATAAAAAGGTAATGAAAATTGACATAAAATTACACGAAATCGTACTTAGTGATTATGATTGTTCCTGTAACTTTTTAAATTTTACTGATAACATTACCTCATGATCTCAAATAAAAAATTACTTTCTATTTCGTACTAGTCTATTTAAACTAAAAAAAAATAGTAGTGATGGTTTTATCATTAGAAAGAACTAGGATTATATAAAACAATGACATGTGGAGAAACTTTCAGGGTGTTTTGAGTACATTATTGCGTGCTGAAGAAAACGTCCAAATTTGTCCAAAAAGTGGACTTCATAGACTTTTACCTTAGGTATTTAATGGGTTAAGGTTAAGCATAGTTTATATATTTCTAATGTTGTAATTCGACCTAATTAAACCATCAACCTTTATTTTTATTTTTACCTTTCCCAGTTATGAAAAACAAAACAATATTTGTAATTTTTAGTTTAGAATTGTATTTTGTTAATTTCAAAATGTTTAGTTTTAGTTATTTTCTTTTCTTAAGTTTTTCCACGCAGTAACGGTGATAGGCGTCCTGCAATAGGTGCATATATTTCTACGCGTTCTCATGCATATATTCCTCGACATAAGGCATATTTAAATAAATATTTATACAAACTATTTTTATAGTAATACATAAAATATTTTTAGAATAATACTAAAATAATTTAACTTTAATAATTGAGTTGAGATGAAATTTAAGCAATAATTATCAAATGAATTTTTACGCTAATTGATGAATAGAATAAAGATTGGAGAAAAAAATTAATTAAAAAAATACATAAATGAATAAAAAATAGAAAAAAATAGAAGAAAAAAAAAGTATATATTATTAGGAGAAGGTAAAATTATGTAGGCAGTTTATTGGTTGCGCTCCATGATCTCAACGTGATCCAGAAAAAGTCTTAGTTATTCTATAGTCGTTTGTTGTTAACAAATGACAACAATAGCCATAAAAACATACAGGCAGCAACTGACCCATCAGTCTGTATCTAGATAAATGTTGTGATAGCTTGAAGCCATAGTCAACTTTTTTTTTTTTTTTTTTTTTTTAATCATCACTTATTTAACTATCGCGGGAAGTCGGGGTTAATTATTTATAACAGGTTAGTTGTTTTTTGTTTTTTTCATTTAAATGTCGACAAACCCTGATTTCTTAAATATTTAAAAAGTCCGAACAACGAAAAAGACAAACAACACGTATAACTCACATAAGGGTAAACTGATTGATTTGCAAATTTTTTAAATTCGAAAGCACATCAAAAATCATAGAAAATAATATCCCTCGAATCAAAACATGAACAAACAAAAATTGGATTTTTTGGACCCACTATTGGTTAACAGAGCAAAATCTTTAAATGATAGGCAAAAACAGACTTCAGATTCGAATTCTAAATCCTAGAAAACATATCCACATGAAATTTGAAGTCCATGCAAAAATTTTTAGAGGCTCAAATAGCGATGTCTAGAAAAAACCGTTTCGTCCCACTGTGCGCCGTTGACACTATTTAGTTATTTGCGCTGGTATATTAGATTAACATTGATTGCAATATCATGAATAACATTAAACAATAATAAAAAAACATGATGTAAAAATCAAACTGTCGCATAAAATTTATCTGTGATATTGAAATACCAGCAATTTTCATTTTCTTTATGCCCAGTTGTAAAATCCATGGGTCGTGAGTTTTATACTTTAATTTGTGCTATTCGTTCTATCGTTTGGTGAACATAAAAATATGGCCTTTTGAGAAAAGGCTTGTTTTTTCTTATATAAGAAAAGTTACAACTTTATGACTTATGACTGCTTTTAATTTGAATTTAGAAAAATTTACGTTCGATATGAGACAGTTATGATACTGACATTTTTTTTTTCAATCAACTTTGACTTTTCTGGATTGACAAACCCAAAACAAAATTGGATCCTACCCATTTTTTTGTGTTTGGTACATTATAAAGGGTCCCAAATAGAGAAATAATTTAGCATAGGGGTTTCGCTGGAAATCGTTAATCAGTGAAGGGACTCATCATATATTTAATAGTTGTCCTGATATTTTTGGTTATACTATTTAAACATTGAAGATAGATAAAGTTAATGGTAATAATATTTTTTTTATTAGTTTAATATACAGAGCAATAGTCTTATTAACAGCTTGGCTTAAATTATTTTTTTTTTATATCAAGTAAGTGAATCCTGTGGATATTGACAGATATTTTAGTCGTTCTCAGATTTAGGGAAGGTATTGTAAATATAGATTACATATAATTTATTAGGTATATAATATATTATATGTAATATTTATAGTAGTATATAATTTGTCAGCTTCGAACAATTGGGTATTCATTTTAAAAATAACTCACACAACTTTCTCTATATTGTGAGAAATAATGTTGCCAACACCAAACAATGACTTTTGTCATTGGAACGAATGTAATTTTTTCATTGAATTAGGATTATAATTTATTATGTATGAAGACAATTTCAAAGTTGTTACACCTTAATCACCTTTCAACCTTACAATATAGTAATAATAAGATTGCAAACCATTATATTGAATTGAAAATTAATAAATAAGTAATTAGGAGTGGCTTTTAAGAGGAATGGTATTAATGCTGATCTTGTCAGTTCTGCTTTAAAGTGTGAAAGATAAATATAATTAAGTTCAACTAATTGTAAGAGCAATCAAACTTGATAGAATGATCTTTTCTTAATCGAATTGTGAAGTTATAAGATAAGTATTAAATAGTTTTT
Source organism: Euschistus heros (assembly GCA_003667255.2). Lineage (NCBI taxonomy): Eukaryota > Metazoa > Arthropoda > Insecta > Hemiptera > Pentatomidae > Euschistus > Euschistus heros. Next base: position 367,700 of record RCWM02000267.1, read on the forward strand.
GAAAATAAATTGCTTATTTGTCTCCTTTCGTAAAAAAAGGTAAAAAAATTGGTAAAATCATATAAAAAGTTAAAAGGTTGAAATAATTAAATTTGGAGAATGTTTTGCGGTTTTTCCGACTCCAGTTTACAGCTAGTAAGTAGTCTTCGAATTTTACTCTATTAAAAATTCTTTTATTTATTCTAGGAATTTTTTTAATACTTCAGAACTTATTTGTATTTTATTATTTTAGTTTTAAGATTAAATTTCCCATAATCTGTGTCGAAATAACAATTATATCATTAAAACGTTTATAAAAGTATTGATCGATTAAGTTCTGTATACCTAGACTAAAAGCTATGTTATCAGACAACAAAAATTTTTTTGAAGGAAAAATCATCAAAATACCTTTATAGTCTGACCTTAATGCAGAAACATGATGCAAGAATACTTTTTAGACAAAAAAAAAAGAAGCCTATTGTAATGGAAAAAGGTTTTAGTATAATAACGTCTTGCGGATGAAAGACAAAGAATCACTTATATTTACTGTTCTATTGACAGTATATAATAAAATGTTTTCCTAGACTTCTCTTGGTGCTTCACTACACTTTAAACAGTAAGAAATTTAATTGTGATTCACAAAACACTAGCCTTTCCATCTATGTACATTGTGTGTACACTGGAATTACTGATCTGAAAGGGGAAGAGGCATAACGTTACAGTAAATGTTTTGCGGAGAAGTAGTCATATGGTACATCCAAGTAATAATAATTATATTCATCATAAAATAACAATCGAAGCGCAGTTATGTAACAACAATTTGATTGTATAATAACATATATCTACATACATACCACTTGTTATTCCTAATTGGCAAATTATGTGTTACATTTTAGTTAAAACATAGTTTTATCTCACTTTCTTGTTTTAGGTGGGTTGAAAGTGACATCGCAAAAGTGCCTGCCATACGCTCTACCAGAAACTCGTTAACAACGAAACGGGTCTAATGCGTTTAACATTCTGTTAGTAGTTGTCTCATGAAGTATTCATGCAAAACCAGCCTGTACCTTATTTCTGAATCCAACTTATCCTCCACACAGGAACCCATATTATAATTTGTTTAATTTAATAGTTTAAAAAAAAAATTTATATCACTGAAAAGATTATTTATATACTTTTTTATAAACTTTAAAATAAAGTTTTTAATTATTGTGGACGGATAGTAAATTTATATATATATATATATATATATATATTTTTTTTTTATTTTTATTTTTGAAGAGAAAAGATTTGACCCCGGTTGGGATTCGAACCCAAGTCTCCACCTCTCTATCGTGGCGCCTTATCCACTAGGCCACCGAGCTCGTATCCGAACCAGGGAAATCTTCTCTCTTCACGAGCTCGGTGGCCTAGTGGATAAGGCGCCACGCTAGAGAGGTGGAGACTTGGGTTCGAATCCCAACCGGGGTCAAATCTTTTCTCTTTAAAAATAAAAAATATATTTAAAAAATATTTAATAACCAAGAATTATTTCATAATTTAATATATAGGACAGCTCGTCAATAGATCCATTTAAAAGTAATGTTCAAATTGAACATTCATCCCCGAATTGTACATCGCAATTGCGAGTGCCCGGGGGTATGGATCAGTGAAGAGAGAAGATTTCCCTGGTTCGGATACGAGGTCGGTGGCCTAGTGGATAAGGCGCCACGATAGAGAGGTGGATACTTGGGTTCGAATCCCAACCGGGGTCAAATCTTTTCTCTTCAAAAATAAAAAATATATTTAAAAAATATTTAATAACCAAGAATTATTTCATAATTATATATATATATATATATATATATATATATATATATGATTTTTTTTTTCATTCATTGTAATTTCAATATCTTGTCAAATAAAATTTTTAGTTTAGATCTCTCGAACAATTCATTGAGGGTTGTACCATCGCTTACTGAACGAACGTTCTAATCCATTAATTCACTACAAAATACTTATCAACATGAACATTATCAGTTTTATTTGGGCTTAGGGCACAACGCTATGAGGTTACACTATCTTGTAATAATTCTATTAAATATACTAATTTAAAATCTTAAATATTAAATGTTAATTATATTTAGTTATTACATTACATCTAATTATATACAAAAATTATTTATTTGTTAGGATATGAAATATCTGAGGGATGTTTTCGAACTGTTACATCTACAGATGATAAATAAGAAAAAACCTCCTATATGCAAAACATAAAAAATATATCAAAATTATTTCATTATTAATAATAATGAAAACAAAAAAATAATTGATCTTAATTCAATATATTAAAAAAAAATAATTAAAATCACTATTACAATAAAAGTTTAAACTGACGTAAGATTACATTTATAGGTAACACACTCATCTCATGAACTGAAAAAAAAAAAAAAATAAAATTGAACAACCTTCAAATTTCTTCCTTAGAACAATCAGCTATTCGCCGCTCTACCATAAATTACAAGATGTATTTCATTTCAATAATAATTCACTTTATTATTTTCAAATAGTTCTTGAAGAAAACCAAAAGGTATTCTTTGCTTCTATTCTCAATTCCACGTTAATAACACGTTTAATAAGCGGGCTCTGGACTGCAAGTTCTTCCTCTCTCGAAATCTCCAATTCCAGCTTTTTCATGTATTTATATTTATAAAGCATTATGTATTGCATGATTTTTTTTTTGTGAGGAGGGGGGGGGGGGGGGGGGGGGGGGGGCGTTGTATGCGCGATCTCTTTGGAAAACAAAATTGTACCACTACAACCCATGAAGATAATTTTCTGCCCTCGGTCGGACTCAAACATGGACTCGGAAGCATTACAGTGAAATACCTTACGCACTAAGCTACCGCGCCTCCCCTTTTAAAAACAAAATGTTCATTACAACGGTGGTAATTTCAAATAAAAACAAGAATGTCTACATTATTTTCCGGAAAACCCCAATCGATGGGGCTGTTGGGTTATCAAGTTGAAGTTTTCTCGTCATTAGATATTAGTCAAAAAATACTGAGCTGATGATATAAACAATGCATCGATAGTTTTAAACGTCTAGGAAATTACGAGAATTTCGTAGGACACTGTCATGTTTCTTCTTTGAAATAAATTAAATGTAGGGAAGATCCTTACAGACTAACGGAGAAGGTAACGTATTTTGTGAACGAAGAAATGATGATGCAGTTTTATTTTTATTACTTGGCTCATGAATAGAATGGCTTGGTTTCTGAAGGCACTTTTTTTTTTTCCTATATATCAATTTATTGAAATTTACAACTTAAAATATATACATTCAGTAAATGGGCTGATAACGATTATAACATGCCAAAACTTGAAAATAACTACTTATCAGTAGAACTTCAACAAAAATCTACACTATAAAATCTCTAGGCCACCTTCTTTTCAGACACCTCGGAGGATTATCAGGAACGGAGTGAAGAGCAAGTTGAGAAACTAATGGATATCAGTGGTTATAGAGCTTACTATGAAAGGATAGGTATCTGGTTTGGGCTAACTCAGCAACATATAGAACATTAAGGTCTTTATGGATAAGTTTATTGGTGACAAAGTAAGGGGCATTTAGGATTTTTCGGAGGATTTTGGATTGTAAGGATTGGATACGAAATGAATTAAATGGTTTAGTATCGCCCCAAAGCTCAACTCCGTACGTCCAAATAGGTCTAATCACGGTAATGTAAATAAGTCTTTTGTAATGTAATGAAGGTACTTAAATCCAATGTTTAGGAAAAGAATTTATTTATTATTTTTTTAATACTAACCTTTCATTGAGTAAACATTACAACTTCCTTTAGTTAACGGCGATGAGTAATACGAATGATTATGAATACATTCAGTATTATGCGCAATATGAAATAATTAAAAAAACATAAAATGAAATGAAGAAATTTTAAATGAATATAAAAGTAAAGGTAAAAATACATTACAAGTTTATAATAGAATCATACTCTATGTACAATATATACACACTAAAATAGGGCCCACAAAACCAAGCCTGTCCCTCCACTTATGGAGAAGCAAGCCAGGATTCCAGTGCTGCTCTTACCTGATTAACTGTTGTGAAAACCTTGTGGAGGAATATAATTAAATTTACACATGTGAATTCGATGTTTTCAAGGTAAATTATATCCCTAACTGCTGCAATTCATTTCATAGTTATGTATTCGTCGCTTATAGTATATATTCGATATTTCTGAACCCTTGGCAGTAAAATACACCATAAATATTTCTGGTGAATTTTGAATTTTTAGTTTTTGCTAGTTTTATTATGGATTTTATGGTGCCAGGTGGCCTTTAAAACAATATTCTTTGGCATTAATTATTTTAAGGAAAATCTTTTATTTTTTTTATTTATTTATTTTTTTTTGAGTTCACATTTAGAATCCTTGGACTTGTAGAACAGCTTGAAAGTCGGATGAATGAAGGCCCAAGCCCTATAAGGAAATAATAAGAGGACAGTGTCCTACGAAATTCTCGTAATTTCCTAGGACACTGTCATGTTGCTTCTTTGAAATAAATTACTGAACTGAGGCTTTTTTTGAATAAGTCTGATGTTAGAAACAATCTTAGAGAATGCTCTAAAGGGATTATTAAGTATTGGTAAATAATAAATAGCATTGAGTTATTTACAGATTTTTGAACTCTGGAATTTGATAAAACGGTCATTTTTTTGATACGCCCTATTATATTATATTTTATTCTATCCTGATGACATAAATAAAACGTTGCCATTGTTAAACAAATATTTTTTAACTGGTTCCTAAATTAAACAATTTACTGATTTTATTTATAAAATATGACGTAAAAATGGAGAAGAGAAAAGCGATATTAATATAAAGCGGTGTAAAAGATGAAGATCTTTTTTCTTTTTTTTTTTTTTTTTTTTTTTTCACGACGGAATTTATTCAATTCAGATCTTTCATCTAGGATATCATCTAGAAAAAGTGGATCCTAAACCCTCTTATCATCGAGGCATTGTCCTATCCCGACGCTAGAAGGTTGCTGGGAGTGGATGAAAAATTGTTGGTAGCCTTTTTCTTTTATAGTGGCCGAGGGTTATAGCAATAAATTAGCGCTGAGGGGGCACTGCTGTAGGAAGGGCCTGCCCTATGTGAAAGATTAAAGGGCAGTTGGACCAAAGCCGGCCGACAATACGCTCAGCCAAATAGGGCGCCCACCTCCTGGAAAAACTCCTTAAAGCTCAGGTCTTTTTTTACTTCTTAAATATCTCCAGCCTACTGGGGTTATCAATAGTCTAGATCTTTTTTATGTCTGAGGCTGTCTCATTGCCTTCCTCTCAAAGGGCCCAAAAGGAGTCCTCTTATTATTTCCTTATAGGGCTTGGGCCTTCATTCATCCGACTTTCAAGCTGTTCTACAAGTCCAAGGATTCTAAATGTGAACTCAAAAAAAAAATAAAATAAATAAAAATAAAAAAAAATAAAAGGTTTTCCTTAAAATAATTAATGCCAAAGAATATTGTTTTAAAGGCCACCTGGCACCATAAAATCCATAATAAAACTAGCAAAAACTAAAAATTCAAAATTCACCAGAAATATTTATGGTGTATTTTACTGCCAAGGGTTCAGAAATATCGAATATATACTATAAGCGACGAATACATAACTATGAACTGAATTGCAGCAGTTAGGGATATAATTTACCTTGAAAACATCGAATTCACATGTGTAAATTTAATTATTTTCCTCCACAGGGTTTTCACAACAGTTAATCAGGTAAGAGCAGCACTGGAATCCTGGCTTGCTTCTCCATAAGTGGAGGGACAGGCTTGGTTTTGTGGGCCCTATTTTAGTGTGTATATATTGTACATAGTGTATGATTCTATTATAAACTTGTAATGTATTTTTACCTTTACTTTTATATTCTTTTAAAATTTATTCATTTTATTTTATGTTTTTTTAATTATTTCATATTGCGCATAATACTGAATGTATTCATAATCATTCGTATTACTCATCGCCGTTAACTAAAGGAAGTTGTAATGTTTACTCAATGAAAGGTTAGTATTAAAAAAACAATAAATAAAAAATTCTTTTCCTAAACATTGGATTTAAGTACCTTCATTACATTACAAAAGACTTATTTACATTACCGTGATTAGACCTATTTGGACGTACGGAGTTGAGCTTTGGGGCGATACTAAACCATTTAATTCATTTCGTATCCAATCCTTACAATCCAAAATCCTCCGAAAAATCCTAAATGCCCCTTACTTTGTCACCAATAAACTTATCCATAAAGACCTTAATGTTCTATATGTTGCTGAGTTAGCCCAAACCAGATACCTATCCTTTCATAGTAAGCTCTATAACCACTGATATCCATTAGTTTCTCAACTTGCTCTTCACTCCGTTCCTGATAATCCTCCGAGGTGTCTGAAAAGAAGGTGGCCTAGAGATTTTATAGTGTAGATTTTTGTTGAAGTTCTACTGATAAGTAGTTCTTTTCAAGTTTTGGCATGTTATAATCGTTATCAGCCCATTTACTGAATGTATATATTTTAAGTTGTAAATTTAAATAAATTGCATCATATATTGCCTTCAGAAACCAAGCCATTCTATTCATGAGCCAAGTAATAAAAATAAAACTGCATCATCATTTCTTCGTTCACAAAATACGTTACCTTCTCCGTTAGTCTGTAAGGATCTTCCCTACATTTAATCGTTGGCTAAATTTGTATACGATATTTATTCCTATTTCTTGTTTTCTTTCGGTTACCTAATAATATAAATCTTTATTTATTTTAAATATCTCCGACTTGATTTCACTTTCTGTAATGTAATGACATTCTTAAGGGACATTCTCCCGGAATAAATATAATATTCGAATTATACCTCAGTGATTTTCAGTTAATAAAATGTGTAACTGATGTTCTTAATGCAAAGGATACAGCTTTATTAGCATCCTATGTTACATATTTATTAGCACGAGCAACAATCTATTACAGGATACTATCAAAGAATCATCTATTTTCTATTAAAAAAATGGCAATGACACACCGATAAAAACGAAATCGATGCGGTTCTCACTAAAAGGCGGTCTAAAATTCCTCTGATATTTATGTGGAATCAGAAGAGCATACTAAGAACACATTCAGTTAAATATATAAGTGTAACCTTTGTTAGTGAATTATTTTAATTTTTATTAAAATTTAATTTAATTATTTTAAATTATAGGTTTCTTATATACAAGATTCAATTGGATATATTAAACTGAATATATTATATTTTTTAAACACTAGTGTTTAAATGCATCATTTAGAACTTTTTTGAATCCACCTATTTATTTTAAAACTTTTTCAAAATTGAACTTCTTTATATTTGTTGTGATTTGAAAAATTTAATTTTTTTCCGTCTACTGAAGTGTCGACACATAGGTCCTGTATAATCTCATCTACAGTTAAATGTCTGAGGCCCAAACTGCCGAGGGAGACAGGATCTACGTTTTAATGAAGCATTCCTTCAACTAATGATTAGGAACTATCTATGCCTTTGTGTTGGAGTAAAATGAGATTGTAGACCCCTCCTTCATTTAGAGAGTGTTAGGGAGCTGTTCAAGGTAGTATAAAGGACAAAGATTGTAGAACTTAAGTTGTAGAAATATAATAAATAAAGGTAAACATAAGTATGTTAATAAATTACAGCATATGTTTGTAGCACTAGCATCAATTTAAAAAGGGAGGCGTGCCATGGCTTACTAGACTCACAAATTATGAATATTCTAAAATAATTAATTGATAGACATTTTTTCTCTAAAAAAGTTAAATACGTATATGTAAGGTTAAATAACATTCACAAAACAAACGCTCGAAGCTCGCAATCAATTACAAAAGACTTATTTATATGACTGTGATTAGACCTATTTGGAGGTACGGAGTTGAGCTTTGGGGCTCCACTAAACTATCCAATTATCTCGAAACCAATCCTTTCAATCCAAAATCCTAAATGCTTCTCAGTTTATCACCAATAAATTTATCTATAAAGATCTTAATGTTCCACATGTTTCTGATTAAGCCCAAACCAGATATCTATCCTTTCAAAGTAAGCTCCATAACCACTCAAAACCCCTAGTTTCTCAACTTGCTTCCCACACTATTCCCGATAATCCTCCGATGCATCTGAAAAGAAGATGGTCTAGAGATCCTCTAGTGTAGAATTTAATTGAAGTGCTACTGATGAGTAGTTTTTTTCTAGTTATAGCATGTCATTGCTATCGTTATCAACACATTTACTTGATGTATGTATTTGTACAGTTGTAAATTTCAATAAGTTGTTATAAAATAATAAAAATTATAACAGAAAGTAGTCGAAAAGAAGTAATTAATTGACGTGCAAATAGTTAGTAAATTTGACTGATATTAATTAAAAAGCAATATATTTAAACAAGAGTCGAAATATAATTTATAATTAGAGTTTGAGATCATTAGTAAGTTTGATTACTTAAGTAGAAACAAAATCAAACTTATCTTAATAAGAGAGATTATTTTGTTGGGACTGTGTCGTCAATAGATGAAAATGTCTAGGAGCTCACATGGTGGTGTGTTGAGTATGATTTTCCAGCCATTTAAATAACCATTTCCCCGACCCTAAATGGTCTAACCATCGCTCGTACCTATTTCTTGGAAGTTAATTTTTTATTGAATTTTAATCTATGATAGTTAAGGGAATTACCGATTTAGTGGTCTAAATTGTCAAAAAAAAAATTAAGACTTAAGTCTTGTTGGAAAAAAAAAAAAAAAATCATATACAAAGTAGCAGCCCAACTGTTGTCCTTTTCCTAGATGAGTTATTGATTCCCTGATTGTTTACTAAGAGATGGAAGGCGTTGCTCCGCTGCAGTACAGTTATTTTTAATTTTAATTTCCGACTTTTTGCAAGATTTATAGTTTAAAAGGCGAGAGAATGTGATAATAATACAAACAAAATTGATCAGATCTATATATTAACTGTTTGAGAATTATTAAATTTTTCCCTCTGTCTTGATTGGTAATATTCTAAATTACAAAGAATATTAACATAGATCACACGTTGCTAACGAAATGAGACATGTCAGCTTGTAAAGCATTCATGCTATCAACTGCTATTGTAGGGACGCGGACAGTATTCAATGCTGCCGCCAAAGAACCGGAGCGGGAGGATGAGGGATAAAAGAGTCCTGACAAAGGAGACGGTTGGAGGCGACAGGACTAAGGACCTCCTTTCAGTTCGAACCTGGTCCCTGAATAAAGCCTATTTCCGTTTTTATACTGCTAATAAAGAGAGGGGATGTGAAATCACGTGACTGCCCTATCCTAGAAATAGAAGAAATCTCGTCAAAATGGAGACGTGCTTCTTCTTCCAAAAACCGGATTGAGTATAGAAGGAACTAATAGAAATGTCTACAGAAGTTTTGCTGAGGTGTTGGTTTGCTTTTTTTTTATTTATTTCCAAACTGAAGTAAATATGGCAAATTAAGTCATAATATTAAGGTAAAAAAAAGTAAATATAATTCGCAATAAAATATCATAGTTTTAAGGATTATTTACATTGAGTTAACTCGAATTGGCAAGGCACAACATGAAAAGCATCGCTTCAATAGCATCAATGTTGCTTTATAACTGCTTGTACATTTAATTATTGTAGGATAATTATTATAATTATTAGATATTTTTATTTTATTTTATTTTTGTCGGTCTGAACTAGAAGCCGCGTGGATTCATCTTGTTACAGATACTATGGAAGCGTGGTTTTCATGTTGATGCGGCAGTCTTCCTTTAACCCAATTATCTGCACCTTTGAGGGAAAACCGGAATGGTTCTCCATTGTGAATTTCAAATATTGAGGTTTCTAAAAGCAATGACCAATTCGTCTATGTTTACAGATTATAGTTGCTAAAGTTCAGCATTTCGACTACGACCCCTATATCTTTCTGATCCTTATCCTCCTGATCTGAAACTGATCCTCGAGGAGGCTGTTTTACATCCTGAAAAACCACTTCCTTTTGGATTTGGATTGGATTAAGATAAGGGTTATAGTCATCTTCCTTGATCCCGGTTGGTGCAAGTTGATTCCAGTAAGCTAGGGATTCACTTGCATGAGGGACTGGTAAAGTTGCTTAAGTCTTTGGATAGCAATCACACTTTCAACTACATATCATAGTCTTCTGTGTAGTTTTGATTACCTATTGCTCACGCCTTCTGTATATCCAGGAAGAAGTGTTGTAATTAAATTGTTTGCACCTGATAGCCGCACCTCAAATGCTAGAAATTCAATTAAGTTATTTAGAAATTTAGGTCTCTTGTGAAGGTTTCTTCTTACGTGGTCCTTTACAATTAGTATCATGTTGATAAAGAGTTTTGTTTTATTTTATTTATGGTTATTTCAATGATTAAATGAATATGTTTATTTTAATTTTATTAGATGTAAATTTCAATAATCAATTAACCGTATCGATTGTCTTGTAATTGGAAAATAAAATACATTCTAAAAAAATTAAGCTTATCAACTTCAATGGACGCTAAATTGTTAGATCATTTTATTTATCTTTTTATTTGTTTGACTAGGCAGTGAAGGTTTATTTAAGAACGTAGCTTTTATTTTAGCAATAACAATTAATAATTAAAATTTAAATTGATATTGTATTCAACAAAGGGTTCCATTTGTCTCTCTGACAACCTGAATAGCCCTTTCGACCCCCCTTACTAGCACTTCATGAAGCATTCCTGAAAAATCTAATTCCAATTTCAAGTGGAATATGAACGAGGGCGCTCGTCATACAAAGGGCAGGTCGGTTTCCGAGTTGCCTTGTGTATTTGTGAAGGGCCGTTGTGAAGTGGTCCCTTTGTGATATAGTTTGCTCGGACCTGTACAAACAATAGCTGAGCCGAAAACAACAGATATTTATCTCCAAAAGGACAGGGTCGAAAGCTGAGGGTTGGTGACAGGGTGGCGCAGAGAGGCTGGTATGAGAAAACGGGTTTGATGTCGTTCCTAAGGTTTCATTCAATGCCCAAGGAGTAGAATCGGAAATGGTGGTGGGAGACATCTGCTTAGACGATCTGTTTAATTTAAAATATATGGTCAAATGTTAAGTACGATAAGCAACTTTTCTTTATAATGTCTCTAAAAAGAGGATAGGGAACTGTGCTACTGCAGTTCTAGGGAATATATTCGTTTAGTATTCGGTAATGAAGTATTCTTTCAGAACCAACGGTTATGCAAAGAGATAATGTGGTCTAAATCTTCATTCAATCGTCGATAATTCTTCTAACGCCGAAGATATTACCTACCCACTACGAATAAAAACAATAACTTAAATTCAAGAACAATTTCTCTGCTGTCTTAGATCGGTCCAAAAATAGAAGTTTTTTTTTTTATCCACTTGATTGATTTTTACAACGGTTTACAATATATAATATTATTACAATGACATGTCAACAACGTGTAAAGAACTATCCATTTCTATGACTTCAATAAATTACTGTATTAGAATGTACATAGGTCATCTTCTTTTCAGACACTTCGGAGGGCTATTGTGAATTAAATAAAAAGCAATTTGGGAGGCTAGTGGATTCAAGTAGGAATAGAGTTTACTAGGAAAGGATTGGTATCTGGTTTGGTCTAAACTAAATCAGCAACATCTCAACGTCTTTTTAGATACGTTTATTTGTGACATAATAAGGTACATTTAGATTTTAGGAAGGGTTTTGGATTGTAAGAATTGGATGCGAGAAAAACTGGAAGGTATAGTGATTTATAGTATAGTATTTATTTATTATCAGTAACTGTTTATACTTAATGTAATAAACATAATTTACAAATTTTGTAATAAAACCACTTATATAAATAGTATTTATGTGTTTTTTTTTAAAACATCAAATCCTTACTTCACCTGTAAGGAGCCTGTTTGAGGCTGCGGAAGCCAATCCCCTGTTTGCCCAAATGATCTACATCCGGTTCCGATCCGACTGTCACAGCATGTCAGACTGTACCACAGCCTTCGGGATCTCCAAGTAGATTGCCATTGCCTCAATCGTGACTTATTTCCTAGCCAGAGGCAGTTCCCCTATAACAGCAACGTGTGACTGATGCCGCGTCAAACGTGACAGCAACACCTAATAATCTTTGAGCTGGTGTTGTGGCTTAGGAGAGAAAGAAACATGCCTGTTCTTGTTAAGCGCTTCATCAATCATAACTGAAATCGTATATACGCCAATTTAAAAAAAAAAAAAAAATATATATATATATATATATAATAATTAATTTCGTAGTAACAACAGTTTGTGTTAAATAAAGGCTATATAAGTTTATACTGACCTCAAGGTTTCTCTTGTTTTGTTTTTTTTTTATTCTTCTGAAAATAATTATTTCATTTTTGTATATAATATTGTTTTATTAAATATAACGTTTAATTAGTTACCTAATTACAACTAATTATTTACTAAATAATATTATTATATTAATCTTACCAAGTTCGGGATTTAATATTTCAAAGCTAATTTTAAGAAGAGATGGGCCGACTATGATTTTAACCAACTAGTCACAGGCCGACTGGCAAAAAAGTCGATTAATCGGCCAATCCGATTATTGCCTCAGTAGGAATAAGGGTGATATCGGCAATGTTCGAGGGTTTTCGTTTATATCTTTATAACCTATAGCACATGTAGCTACAGGTTTTTGTTGATTTTTTTTTTCTTCTGTTTTTGCAAACGGTCCTTTTTTAGAAAAATACAGTAAAAATCAGCAATCTACTTTACCACCCTTAGATTTTTTAATTGTGAATTTTTTGAATTTAATCATGCTGAAAAAAAATATCATGTTTGTGAACTTATATATATGTCAGAAAAATATCTTAAGGTAACAGTAAGTAGAAAGATTGGTGCAATCCCAAATTTCCAATTTCCTAGAAGATTCCAAGTTACTTGATCCTTTCCAATCTAGTTTCCGTCCCGGCTTCTCAACACAATTTTCCCTGATTAAAATTATCACTGACATCCAAACAGCGATGGACAAAAAAGAACTGACCATCCCGATCCTCCTTGATTTCTCTAAAGCATTCGATTCCATAGACCATAATATCCTTTTTTCCAAATTGAAATCATTGAACTTTTCCTACAGCTCCCTCTTTTGGTTTCAATCTTTCCTTTCTCATCGCATTCAAGCAGTCGCCACTCCTAACCAGGGCCTATCCTCTTTCCTCACTCTACAGTCAGGAGTAGCTCAAGGTTCGAGCATTTCCCCTCTACTGTTCAATTCCTACATCAATGATCTTCCCCATTCAATTCACCATTGTTCCCACCATCTTTATGCCGATGACTTCCAAATTTACTTTTCCTTTCCTCCATCCGAAATGTTAGCTGCGTTTGCCAAAATTTAGGAAGACCTAGACGAAATCTGTGCCTGGGCAAATCTGAACAAATTAACGTTAAACGCAGCTAAAACTCAAGCAATTGCCGTAGGATCACATACCCTTCTCCATTCAAATGCCAACTTTCCCATATTATTCCTTAATGGTCATCCAATAACTTTCCATTCCTCTGTTAAAAATGTAGGCCTAACCATTGATCAAACCCTCTCCTGGAAATCCCATATTGCACAAATCTCCCGAAGGTCAATCGGTATCCTAAAACTATTTCACCGCTCCCGTCACCTCCTTCCCCTACCCACTGGCAAACTTCTAGTATCCTCCCTTATCTTCCCCCAATTTGACTATGGTTGCGTGATATATGGCGGGCTTCGGAACTTCGAGACGTTCCCATGTTTCGCATCTCTACACTGAGTTAAATTGGCTTTTCCCCTCCTTCCGCAGAAAATACTTCCTAGGCACCTACCTATTCCAAGTTATCAACACCCGTCACCCTCCCTTTATTTACAGTTACCTGAAATTCAAGTCTCCTATCAAATCACCGCATACAAGATCTCGTCTTTCCGATCTCTTTACTCCATCCCACAGAAGTACTGCACTCCAACGTTCCTTCCTTCTCCTATCCTCTACTCTTTGGAATTCCCTCCCCCCCTATATCCGCAATGCTTCTTCCCTTGGAACATTCAAAACACTACTCTTTCACCATCTTCTTTCCCTCCAACCCGAGGCTCTCCAATTATAAGGATGTATGTACTATTTATCTAATCGTCTAATTTAATTACTAAGACCTTCAAACATGAAACATTAGCAAAAATTATAGTTTGACTATGATAATGTTTTGATTTCTTGTAATGATAATTTTTAATTTTCTATCTTTTATTTTTCTTTAAGTTTCTGTTTGTTTGTTTCCTCTTCTGCAATTTTGTTTATAATATTAACCTCTATTTTGTATATTTATTTTTTCACTCTCTTTTTATTAATAGTTTTTTCTTTTTCTAGTTTTTCTCTGTATTTTTTTTTCATGCATATTTGTATTTAAATTTACCTATGTTATTTTATTTTTAACAACCTCTCGGCCAGTTATGATCTTACTTTGTATTATTTAATGTTGTTCTTAAGGGACTTTGTCCCAGAATAAAGTTTTCTTTCTATTTCTATTTCTTTCTAAGTAAACACCATGTAAATTGCTAAAATAGCGGTTTTATTTTCGTGTACCACAAAACTGTAATTTTTATGTAATGTTCTTTATTCAATATTGTAGAAGTTATCGAATTTATTTTTTTTAATGCCATGATGATTTTTAAATTTCGATAATTTATCAATAAAAATAAGAGTACCGTTTCCTGAAATAAATAAGAAACTGTAGAGACGAATCTAAAATTAAAAAAAAAAAAAAAAATGAAAAATGTCATGCTTTCATAAACTAATATTTTTCTTTAAATCTCTGGTCTAACTCATTTCTAACATTCACTCATTGTACGTTTTCATTGGGTTTCGAAAATATTGAACTAACTCAAAATTTAAGCAAAAATTTTATTGTCGCATTAGAATTCAAACTGGAACGGTTTGTAACCAATGTTTGTCTGTAATGTCAGAAAAAGAATTTAAGGCTTGAATTTCTGGTTAGTGCTATGTGAATTAATAAATAGATTACCTATACTTGATTAAGATTATTGTTAATAATTAGTGCCATATATGCAATTATTTTAACATAATTCAAATTCATTTTAGAAAATCGATGAAGTCATAAGCACCATGAGGAAGGTCCGATCTAGTAGCTTTCATTATTTTCTTCTATTTTTATCTGTATATCATCTGTGAATAAGTTAAGCAAGTTTAAATAAAGAAACTTTCGTATGAATGTTGATTTTGATTAATTTGTTGATCTAAAGGAGTGGAAAATATTCTATTCATATTATTGATTGGTTATAGGGAAAATTATTGATAATTTCGATAGCTAATTCCATACTGTGTTTTAATTGTTTAGTAGAGCTATGGCAGTGTAAGCCTAATAAAAAAAAAATAAGGATATTCTGGTGGGGAAAAATATAATAGAAATAAGTAAACACTACTTCAACAAATTATCTTATTTATTTTTTTTTTTAAGATGTTTAGGTAACTGTAGTGGTTTATATATTTCTTTTATAAAATTTACAATTTTTTAAATAATTTTTCCCTCATGGCATTGCCGCTGTCAGGAGGGTTAAAAGTATCTTTTGTATTAATCATTCTGTAATGATTAAACAGTATTCAACTATTATTAAAACTAAGAAAACATGAATTTAAAAATATAAATATTAGGTAGCAACATCTTTATTCATTCCAGTCTTTGCCTCTCTTCTCTCCCACCTTGGAGATGTAGTCCATCCATTGAGTTCTGGGTCTCCCTCTGGGACGTTTTTCCTGTTGGTCTGGCCTCAAAGTATTTTCTCGGGTCTCGGTCCTCATTCATGCCGGCAGAGATGTCCGAACCATCTAAGTTGCCTCTTCTCAAGGGTATCCTTTAGAGAGACACCCTAGATCCTCTCTAGTCCTATCGTTCCTGATCCGATCCCTTCTGGTTCGGCCCGCTACTTTCCGAAGGTACCTCATTTCGCGCTGCAGTAACTCTGCTTAGGTGCTTCCCCAATGGTACCCAGCTTTCACTTCCATATAGAAGAGTAGGCCGGTAGAGAGCTTTGAATATATGTATCTTAACATTTTTCTCCACCTCCCTTTTTCCTATAACCGTGTTGCAGAGGTGGTAGTAGATTGAGTTAGCCTTCTTTTTATTCTGTTGGATATCTCCTGGTCTACCTTTCCGTTCCTGCTTATCACTGTTCCAGGTAAGTGTAGTCGTCTGCCATTTCCAGTGCTTCACCCTTGCAAAATAGCCCTCAACGTATTCTTGTTCCCGACCAATTTGCATTATTTTACTCTTCTTGACATTAATGGTCATTCCCTTCCTTTCAAGCTCGGCCTCCCATTCAATTACAGCTTGT
This sequence comes from Euschistus heros, assembly GCA_003667255.2. Classification (NCBI taxonomy): domain Eukaryota; kingdom Metazoa; phylum Arthropoda; class Insecta; order Hemiptera; family Pentatomidae; genus Euschistus; species Euschistus heros. The sequence goes on from RCWM02000267.1 coordinate 384,069, forward strand.
TGTAGGCTCTCTTTGGTAATCAGCTATAAGAACAATGTCATCTGCGAATACCATTACTTGAGCAAGGATTGTCCTCATATTCCACTTTCCAATAGTAGTACGGGCTGTTCTACGTTTGCACCATCTTCAAATCTCATCCATGTATATAATGAACAGGAGGGGGCTCAAACTATCTCCTTGTTTTACACCTTATTAATTGCAAACATTTCGGACTCTCTTCCATTAATCCTCCCGCTACTCCTTTGGAATCAGATAGGTCGACTTAATAGCTTTTATCAATCCTTGCGGGATCATCTTTATATGACATCTTTTATAGGATCATCTTTTAGAACATCTTTATTCATGGTAATAATTTATTAACTATAAACAAAACTATATTCAAGATGATTCATTTCAAATAGTTCTATGCCTTTAAAAGGATTTTTTTTTACTAGAATATCTACTGAAATAAATATATTAACTGGAGAAAAGTTCAATAAATCATAAATTCCCAGTTATTTTCTTTAAATATTTGTGGAAAAAATTCTTATCCACTGCATGCAGCCTGCTTCCATCCCCGCTTCAATTCCCTTGGCTAAAGTAGTGCATCATCAGCATACGTCCCAATCAATAATACAAGCTCACTTGCTCTGTGATCACTGCTCGGTTTGATTAAAAGCACGAGAATGATGTAAACAGCTCGTGTTTCTGATACTATACTACTCATGTTCAGAAACTTTTAATTACTAATTATGTCAATATGATATTAATTGAAATTAAAATATTAATTGATTAATTATCATTTAATGTGATCCACACAAATTATGAAAAAAAAAAACCCTCTCAACTGATGAGAATAAATAATTGAAAAGTTAATGTTTTGAAATAAAATGTCAATAAATTCTCGGAAGTGTAATAATAGAGGTAAAATTCAAATTGTTCAGTAATTAATTATTATTGAGGTAATTGTAAATGTGTTTATTGTCATTGTTTCTCTTTTATAATTGATTGCATTGAAATAATATCTTATCTCGTGAATGCTTCAATAAAATGAATAATGACTCAACGCTTTCCTAAAATTAACAAAAATAATTTAATTTAAAATGTGTAATCAGAATTCAATCGTTTAGAAAAGAAAAACTGTTATCGATTTCGCTTGCACTTTGAAAATCCATGGAAAACTGGCTGTTTACAAGATATATCTGTAATAGTTTTCATCTTTTTTTCGTTTTAGTTAACTAGGAACAACGTTAAATTTCAGCTCTTCTTATTTGTTGTTTTCTTTTCACATTTTTTTTTTCCTTTCACATAATTTTTATTTGCACTTTTATTTCTTATACCTGGGCTCTTTATGTGATGATTATTTTCTTACTATGTTCTTTATTTATCGATCATTTTTAAGACCTTGGATCCAGATTTTAGTTTATTTCTTTTCCTAGTGATACTTGAAGATATGATTTGATACACTGATTTGAATCTGTTGACATCCATTCTATATAAATGTCTAAAAAACGCCAATCTTCTTTTCCTTATTTCTTAGCTATTCTCAAACATGTTTAGACATGTTTGATAATGCTTCATAGTGTGCAGTCTTCAGTGCTTCTAGTAGGACATAAAATTTTCCTAGGAAATATTAAAATATTACTAAAAATTCTCTTCCATATTTGTATTGCTGTGTATTTAGATTATATATTAGATGAAATAAAAAAAAAAAATCTTTATTCTGGGAAGTATCGTTACAAGAATGACACAAATATGCAATGAGATTATCAAATAATCTGGCTACCATAATATCAGGCTAAGATAACTGTATAACTATATATATAGAATATGAGGGATCTATGTTCATTTAATAGGAAATCGAATTGCTCAAAGATCATTGATTAGTAAAAAAAATAATCAAAGTTCTGAAAATAATTACATAATCTAAGACAAATCACAGATAAATAAAATATCATAAAAATAATGATTTATAAGTATAAAAACAGAAAAGCTGCAATTAATATATTTTATAGTCATTATATATTAAAAAGGAAAGAGCTTGTAGCTTTAGAGAAAAGAGCTGAGGGGGCAACCTATTAGGGTGACCAATTCGGGCAGGTTTTAAATAGAACCAACTTTACATTTGTCAGCAAGCAGGCTAGCAAATTTAATGGAGAAAGATTTGGACAATTATTTAAAATGTCAAGTGGAGAAATTAAATGGTTGAATGTGAGAGGGGGGGGGGGCTAAACTCCTATTTAAGATGCCTCCAGGAAATAAGAAGTGCTCTCTACTGTAAGACTTGTGATGGAAGAAAGGAGAGACTACATGAAGAGGAAGCTCGATAGGAAGTGGATCATGATGGAGGATAGGGAAAACGTAGAGAAGGACATTGCCGACTTAGACCTTAGCACTAAAGATGTACCATATAATGTCAGTAACCTGTAATAAATAAATAATGTAAATTTCAAGCTGACCGACGAGTAGTGTAATAGTAAAATCGTCCAGAGTAACCTTTAACTTCATAATACTATTAAATAAAATATATTCATAAACATTGATAGTTAATCATGATCTCATAAAAAAAGGATTGGTTAACACAATAGGTAGAAGTTAAATAGAACAAACATCAATAAATAGGGCCAGTTGTGCAACCAGAGGCTATACCTAATATTGATAGAGATAGGTTATTGAATAAACCTACAAACTATGGCAACATAACACTATATTTTCTAAATTATAACTGAATGGTAGACGTAGACATCCAATTTCATAGTGGCATTCATGTGTTACTGGTACATAAATATAGATTTCAATATATAATTATATTTATAATTAATGCAATTTTGTTTATAATATTAACCTCTATTTGTATATTTATTTTTTTAAACAGCTCGTGTTTCTGATACTATACTACTCATGTTCAGAAACTTTTAATTACTAATTATGTCAATATGATATTAATTGAAATTAAAATATTAATTGATTATCATTTAATGTGATCCACACAAATTATGAAAAAAAAAAAAAACCCTCTCAACTGATGAGAATAAATAATTGAAAAGTTAATGTTTTGAAAAAAAAATGTCAATAAATTCTCGGAAGTGTAATAATAGAGGTGGTGAAATTCAAATTGTTCAGTAATTAATTATTATTGAGGTAATTGTAAATGTGTTTATTGTAATTGTTTCTCTTTTATAATTGATTGCATTGAAATAATATCTCATCTCGTGAATGCTTCAATAAAATGAATAATGACTCAACGCTTTCCTAAAATTAATAAAAATAATTGAATTTAAAATGTGTAATCAGAATTCAATCGTTTAGAAAAGAAAAAATGTAATCGATTTCGCTTGCACTTTGAAAATCCATGGAAAACTGGCTGTTTACAAGATATATCTGTAATAGTTTTCATATTTTTTTTGTTTTAGTTAACTAGGAACAACGTTAAATTTCAGCTCTTCTTATTTGTTGTTTTCTTTTCACATTTTTTTTTTCCTTTCACATAATTTTTATTTGCACTTTTATTTCTTATACCTTGGGCTCTTTATGTGATGATTATTTTCTTACTATGTTCTTTATTTATCGATCATTTTTAAGACCTTGGATCCAGATTTTAGTTTATTTCTTTTCCTAGTGATACTTGAAGATATGATTTGATACACTGATTTGAACCTGTTGACATCCATTCTGTATAAATGTCTAAAAAACGTCAATCTTCTTTTTCTTATTTCTTAGCTATTCTGAAACATGTTTAGACATGTTTCATAATGCTTCTTAGTGTGCAGGCTTCCGTGCTTCTAAAAGGACATAAAATTTTCCTAGGAAATATTAAAATATTACTAATAATTCTCTTTCATATTTGTATTGCTGTTTATTTAGATTATATATTAGATGAAAAAAAAAAAAAATCTTTATTCTGGGAAGTATCGTTACAAGAATGACACAAATATGCAATCAGATAATCAAATAATCTGGCTACCATAATATCAAGCTAAGATAACTGTATAACTATATATATAGAACATGAGGGATCTATGTTCAATTAATAGGAAATCGAATTGCTCAAAGATCATTGATTAGTAAAAAAAATAATCAAAGTTCTGAAAATAATTACATAATCTAAGACAAATCACAGATAAATAAAATATCATAAAAATAATGATTTATAAGTATAAAAACAGAAAAGCTGCAATTAATATATTTTATAGTCATTATATATTAAAAAGGAAAGAGCTTGTAGCTTTAGAGAAAAGAGCTGAGGGGGCAACCTATTAGGGTGACCAATTCGGGCAGGTTTTAAATAGAACCAACTTTTACTTTGTCAGCAAGCAGGCTAGCAAATTTAATGGAGAAAGATTTGGACAAATTATTTAAAATGTCAAGTGGAGAAATTAAATGGTTGAATGTGGAGAGGGGGGGGGGGCTAAACTCCTATTTAAGATGCTTCCAGGAAATAAGAAGTGCTCTCTACTGTAAGACTTGTGATGGAAGAAGGAGAGACTACATGAAGAGGAAGCTCGATAGGAAGTGGATCATGATGGAGGATAGGGAAAACGTAGAGAAGGACATTGCCGACTTAGACCTTAGCACTAAAGATGTACCATATAATGTCAGTAACCTGTAATAAATAAATAATGTAAATTTCAAGCTGACCGACGAGTAGTGTAATAGTAAAATCGTCCAGAGTAACCTTTAACTTCATAATACTATTAAATAAAATATATTCATAAACATTGATAGTTAATCATGATCTCATAAAAAAGGATTGGTTAACACAATAGGTAGAAGTTAAATAGAACAAACATCAATAAACAGGGCCAGTTGTGCAACCAGAGGCTATACCTAATATTGATAGAGATAGGTTATTGAATAAACCTACAAACTATGGCAACATAACACTATATTTTCTAAATTATAACTGAATGGTAGACGTAGACATCCAATTTCATAGTGGCATTCATGTGTTACTGGTACATAAATATAGATTTCAATATATAATTATATTTATAATTAATGTATTAAATTTTATTACAAAAATATTTTTATTATTATTACAGTTTTATAATAATTATTGCTAAATACCTCCCGGTCTGACTGTAAATAACTTTGATAGATCTCCAGGGCAGCTGCTCAGTGACACCCAAGATTGATACCTGTGAGCCAATGGCAAGGATAAATCGCCTAGGAAAATAATTTTCGATTTCTTTGCCGCACCCTCCCCCCACCTCCCGGGGGCAATGTCATTTGTCAAAGATGGATTTATAGATTTTGATGATTTTCCTCCGGCTGTGAACAACACTCCTTCAAGGTGATTCATTTGTCTTACGGGCCGCTCTTAGCAGTCCTGTCTTAATGGCGGATGAGGATCAACCGAATCGCTTATCTGAGCGGTCATGCATATACTTATGACTGTCTACAAATGAAAACTTCTTAATTATTCATTCTTAGTCTTATAACCAGTTAAGATTTATACTAGGTGTATTAAACTACAGTAGAACCTCCCAAATCCGATTCCTAAGTGACGTTAGTGTGGCATAACCAAAATCTGGGATTAACTGGAGATATTAATGAAACAAGTTTTTCATAGTCAAAAGTGTATTATGATTATATTAAAAGATATACATTAACAATAGAGGAAGTAGAAACGTAGATATATGGTATGCAATAAAGTAATGGCATGTTTGTATAGATATGTGTTAGCCGCCTATTAAAATATAGAAGTACTAGCATCCCCTGCCACGGCTTCGCACGCTCTCATAAGTAAATAATTTAGAAAACCTTTAAGGTTTATTTTTTTATCGATGAAATTCTTGTATTGAGCATTATGAAAGCAATTGAGCATTATTTCTTCAAATTATATTTTCACGCATAGCAGTTATTTTTAACCTGGTTAAAATTGCACCGATTAGATATTTGAAGATTAACTGGTATTCATATTTTTACACTCAATATCAAAAAGGAGAGAATCGAAATTTTAATTTGGTAATAACTTTTATTCGGAAGAAATAATTGAATGGGTCCGTCGAAAAACGTTCTAAGTGACAAAATTTCTAAAATGGCGATTTTAAAGTTCTTAGAATGTATAATAGTACGCCATAGCATTATACAGTACTTCATTAAGTCATTATACATGTAAATATTACAAATTAATATTTAAACATAAAATCTAACCTAATAAACTAACTTTAGATTATGATTTTCTTTCACTGATTACTCAAAATTTTATGTTTGCCGCGTAGAAGGATTTTTGGCTGACCCATTCAATTATATTGATTTCATTTGGTTGGATTTTAATTTCTAACCATAAAAGTACATGACTGTGTTAAAATCGTTTCCTACACTCAAAATTGGACATTTGAAATTGTATTATTGCTAAACCTTTCTAAATTTATGAAGAAGATTTAGTTAAAATTTGGTACAGATGTATTCCAAAGTTTTAAAATTGTAAACTATTGCGCAATGATCATAACCATATATTGGTCGATTAAAAACCTATCTGGGATCCACATTTCACACCACATATTTTAATCTTTTTATATAATTCAATCGAAAATTAGTAAATGTTATTATCAATTTCAAGCTCTATATAACACAGTACCCTTGTTCCCTTTCACGCTCTTAGATTTCTTGCAATGGACCTTTTTATATGTTGTTTGAACCCTATGAAATGACTGCGATCAACAGGTGAATTTATTATGTCTTTGCGTAATGGTTTATAATTCTTGCGATCTGCTTAATATTTGTTAATAAATTAAGGAATTAATTTAACAGATTCTCTCCTGATTATGTAATTTATCTATTATGTTACAATATAATATTAAACATAATACGTTAAAATATATTTGTTTAGTTTATTAGATTTTTTAAATAAATATTTTAAAGTAATCTAAAGGGTGTCAGGCCTTTTAAGGGAGAAAGCCAGCCTTCGTCAGAATTCAGAAGTGCTTTATATTCTGAGCTAAAGTCAGCACACAATTCTGCGAAGAGCCTTCTACTTAAAGGCTGTCCTTAATAATGTTTACGTCTCATCTCAGGAACAAAACAAGCATAAAAGGTTAAGGAAGGAATTGACGTACAAAGCCAAATAATGATAATTATTATTGTTATATGTAAACTCAGCTAAAAAATACAATTTTTGTGAACATAATAACGGGAAGATTTTACAGAAAATCGATCAGTCTACTGCCTTCGATTCTATTATCTGTTGAATAATTTCTGATATTAAATAATGATTAGTTAGTTTTACTTCTGGCCGCACTCCATCAAAATTTAGTACTCTATTCGTTCTGAATCCTGAATAAGAGGTAACTCAATACTTATGGGAATAATGATTCAAAACTTCTTGACCGTTTCTTGGAGGAAGTAACCTGCAACAAAGACCAGGAAAATGGAGGAACCCTGGGAAGTTATTACAGCTATCTGACGAATTATCTTAGGCCTGTTGTCTGGAAGTTTAATAAAACTTTACCAGCCCAGAGGTACGATACGATGGTATTTGTGTCAATTAGAGCCAGGGCTCAATTAAACCTTAGAACAAGGCACTGTTGTTGGGAGTAAAATTACTTTGTTGGCTTTCTAAATTTGTTTATATCTAGTTTATTTTTGTTTGTTTGTCAGGGTTTAGATAGTAAAAACCTCTCTTAGTCATTACACTTAATTTTTAATAAAAAAAATAAATAAACATGTAAGTATGAAGAGTACATGTTACATCCCACTGATTACATTACATCTGAGTCGACGGTTGAAATAATGGAAAACAAATGTTCTAGAGCCTTGAACTCGGGCCCGGGAGCTAAGATATAAATTAATATCTTACGTTTGTACTGGTGCAAATATGCTTAGAAAATTATCACTTGAAGTACGCATAATGGTATAGACGGATCAATACAATTAGGATTGATGAATTAATTGCCACTTGTATTGGAATTATTTTATTAGAATACTGGTTTCAAATTGTGATCATTTATCTTTAGTTCTAAAATATATAAAATTTTCAACACATCAGCACTATGTTACATGGATGCTATATACTAAAGTTTTCAAAAATGTAAGAAAAGAAATCATATATTTGTACTCACCTGAAGAGATGTATCAGATATCTGAAATATATCTATCATGAGAAGAGGAAGAATGGCAGGTAGATTAACTTTTTGGTGTTTACTATGGGATTTCACTTATGTCTCATTGGATTTTTCCGTTCCTATTGGAAGCATATTTAAAATGGGCCTATTCGAAATGTTTATCTGGCCATTTAAACAAAAATGTTACGCGAAATTTAGATGGATAGCGAAATAGGAATTTTGGGTCTTCAAGGAAAATTGTGTGCTCTTATATGTTCTTTTACTCTTTGATTTACCGATCGTCCAGTTTTTCCCCAGTATTTTTAGCTTCACAGTATTTACATTTGAGTTCGCATACCCCGCTTTTTTGGAAAGGATCTATATTGTCTTTAGGTAAAGGGAAGTATGATGATTATGGTTTATCCATTTTAAATGCAGGATTTATACTTTTTTTTTAACTCTTTTCCGACTTTGGTTAATATTTGGGTATATACACCCCTAGAAGTTAAAGCTGCCCCCAAGAAATATATTTTGATACCATATTATATTGGGCCGTTATTTCATAGGGGAAATCTCATGGTAAACCCCAAAAAATTAACTTATCTGCCCCCTCCCCCAATGATGATAGGTATATATTTTAGATATCTGTTAGATTTCTTCGGGTTAGTACCAATATATGATTTCTTGTGTTATATTTTTGAAAACTTTAGTATATATAATCCATGTAACATAGTGCTGATGTGTTGAAAATTTTGTATGTTTTAGAACTGAAGATGAATGTTCAGCATTCACTACTAGTATTCTAATAAAATAAGTCCAATATAAGTGGCAATTATCAATCCTAATTGATAAATTATAAGATTTTTTAAAAACAAATATGTGAAAACGGGGTGATTCTGAACTATGAAGTAACACTCCTTGCAAGAATAGGTTTTTAACTACTTGGACAAATTATTATTACAAGATTAATATTTTTTTGGACTTGATGGCCGACCGAGTTGGGGCGAGGTCATGGGTTCGATCCTCACCCTAAATTTATTTAGTGGTGGACCCACGATATGAATCATGACTTTCCCACCTTGGCTAGAATAGCTTAGTACCTTGTAGGATAACCTCTCCTTCTTGCCCCAGTTGTAGTGCATAAGGACGTTACCCTAATAAAAAAAAAAAAAAGGAGGAAGATCAATTTTAACCAACCCAGTAACCAAGTAATTTTCAAGATATAAATATTAAAAAAAAAAAAAATCAATACAGCAAGGACGTTATTCTTAGCATGCAGCAAAATGATAGCTAATAGTAATTACGTGTAAATCAGAAACTTGCGAAACCTTAAGCCAAGACGAGCTATACATGAATACATTAATAAATTAATATTTCATATTTATCATAGATTTTTTTATAATTGATGTATATTGGTGAACAGTCATATTATCGATGTACATTGAATGATTTCTTATAGTTTTAGACAAAATTTGTACACGCTAGAGTAATGCTACGAAATCTGTTGTTCTAACCTTGAATTGCCTAGATGGTTATGGTAAAGACTAAGCAATGGGATATAGGTTTAAATCTCTGAGCTTATTTTGAGAATCACAATCAATGCTATTATAATGGTCTTCTAAAAACTATACGCTAGTGCCTTTGATATACCTGAAATCATATGCAGCTGATATATAAATAAAATATGTGATAACATCAACCCCCTGTCCGTTTCAGCTAATTGAAAAACATTGGCGGCTATTTTTACATATTTTTTTATAAGAGTAGAATTTCTTATATTATCTTATATTACTCTGCCCAAAAAGCTAAATGCAAGACAATGCGGAGATCGCACAATAAGCTTGATGAACCACATCTTGAAATTGTTTTTGAAGGTGATACATAGAAGAATATATAGACTATGTGAAGAACAGATAGCCCCTAATCAGTTTGGGTTTGTTAATGCTGTGGGTACGAGAGAATCCTTGTTCAGTGTACAAGTATTGTTTCAGAGGTGCAGAGATGTAAATAAAAATGTATTTGCTTGCCTAATAGACTACCAGAAGGCTTTTGATAGAGTAAAACACGACAAATTGATGGAGATTTTGAAAAATATTGGAATGGAGGAAATAGATTTGCGAATCATCAAGAACCCACATTGGAATCAAACAGCGGTGTTGCGCATTGATGGTGAACACACTGAAGCAGTCAAAATTCTCAGGGGAGTAAGACAGGGATGTATATTGTCACCCATACTATTTAATATATATTCAGAATTCATATTTAGAGAAGCCCTAGAAGAAGTTGAAGAAGGAATTTTGATAAATGGAATAAAATTACACAACATTTAATATGCGGATGATACTATTGTATTTGCTGACACTATTCAAGCGTTACAATTATTAATGAATAGCATTGTAAGAGTCAGCAGTAAGTACGGGCTTGAAATAAACATCACAAAGACAAAACTCATGGTCGTAAGTAAGGAAAATATTACAGGAGTAAACTTAGTCATAAACCAAAGATGTATAGAAAGAGTAAAACAATATACATACCTTGGAACCATAATAAATGAAAATTGGGATAACTCTCAGGAAATCAGGATTCGTATCGGGAAAACAAGAAGTGTTTTTCAGAAAATGAGTGCCGTCTTCAAAAGCCATAATCTAACTCTAAGAACGAAAATCAGACTCTTGCACTGCTATGTATATTCTGTCCTCCTATATGGTCTAGAGACATGGACCTTAAATAAAAATATAGAGAAGAAGCTGGAGGCCTTTGAATTGTGGCTTTATAGGCGGATCCTGAGAATACCTTGGATCCAGAGGGTGACGAATGTAGAAGTGTTGAGAAGAATGAACACAATACCTAACTTAATCAAGATAGTGAAATCCCGAAAACTGCAATATCTAGGACATATCATGCGAAATACAAATAAATATGATTTGCTGCAAAAAATACTTTAAGGGAAAATCGACAGCAAAAGAGGTCCTGGAAGAAGACGAATATCTTGGTTTGACAACCTCAGATGCTGGCTCAGTATGTCTTCAACAGAACTTTTCCGCATTGCTACCGATAAAAGAAAAATAGCCATCATGATCGCCAACATCCGAAGCGGATACGCACCGAAAGAAGAAGAAGAATATCTTTATCTTTAAAAACGAAGATCTTTCCTCTTTTTTTTTTTTGTAATAATTATTTATTTATGATAATTTCAAATCAATTAGTCAAAATTACTGAATATAATATTTGCTTAGCTCAATCATATAAAACTCGACGTCCTTAATAGGGTATATTAGTCATCCTCGTGACATAGGCATCGATCATGCCTATCTTGACAGAATGGGGTTTCTTTATTATTTATTCATTAGGCCACTGACATATTTATTCCCGCCCACACTATTGACAAATAACAACAAATTTATTATCAACAAAATAAAAAAAAGTAGAACGCTTAATATAAAATTTCTATTTAAACAATATTAAGATATATCATGTTAATGCCTAAAACCTAATATTGCTCACGCAACATTGACCTGTAGAATTTATTATATTCTGTTTCAGAGATAGGTAAGATGATATATTTATAAATGATGATACAATAACAGTGTTCCATGAAAACTTTAATTGTAATTGTATGAATCATAAAATCACTCAAATAAATAAAAAATTACACAATTTAAATTTTGTTGATACGATTTAAAGCAATTTTTGTCTAATTTAATATTACATCGCTCACACTTGTTAATAGTTTGGCTTTTACATACTTTACATCTTTACCTTGTCTCCTCCCTCACGATCAAATGTCCAATTATGTCCTCACTTCATCTAACAGTTCATAGCTGTTCTCCCTCTTCTAGGTTGTTCATCAGTAGAACTGGCTGTTTGATCTGCGGTCTAAATCGCAACTAGGTAGGGTTTGAAGTTATGAATCGGCACCTTACTTTCGTTTACTATATTATATATGTCCCAAGCATTTATCCCAGCACTGACAATCATATTTATAAAGAGACACCACCACACTATTTTTGTCAAAGGATTTTTATCATTCAGTTAGCAACTCCATTATCATGCAAGTCTACTCCTTTCATGAATTCGTTGCAATGACAGATTATACTAGGCTAGCAAAATAACTAATATTACTATTATTTTACAATAGATTTTTTTTTAAAAAAAGCTAATTTTTTTTTCTCTATAATCTTATTTATTTATTTATTATTGAGCGCTACAGTCCTAGTTGGACCTTGGCTTCACAAAGTATAGACAGCCATTCCTGTCAATCTTCCGCCTTCCTCTTCCAACCTTTCACTCCCAATCTTCGCAGGTCATCCTGGGCGTTGTTCAACCACCTCAGCCTTGGACTTCCTCTATATATTTTTCCTCCCGGCCTGCAGTTCATCATCTTTTTTCGGAAGTCTATCTTCCGTCATCCTTTGAACATGACCGAGCTATCTTAATCTTGACTATAGAAATGATTTTGGGTTCACCGAACAATTGTCTCCAGGATGGTTCTGATTTTCCAATTTCCGTTGTTATTTACCTGACCGAGGATTTTTCAAAGGATCTTTCTTTCTCAAATCCTCAACAACTTCTCATTCTCTTTAGTCAGCACCCAACACTAGCTTTTATAAGTCACAACTGGTCTTATTACAGTTTTGTAGACAGTAATTTTGGCAGATCGGGACACCACTTCGGGCAAAAAGGTATTTGCTGCTTTGTTCTCCAATTTCATACCATTTTTTTTCTTCTGTTATTAGAGACCCTAAATACCTAAATTTTGACAACGGATTAATGTGTGCCTATTAATTTGTACGTATTTATCTCCAAACCCTTATAGGCATCTTGAAGTGTCCAAGTATTCCATCTTGCTACAATTGATAGTCAATCCCTGGTTCATAGCCGCTCTCTTTAATAATTACAAACCTTAAATAATAAGTTGGTGTAATGAAATAGAAAAATATTTTAGCTTCCTATAAAAAAAAAAAAGTTTTGAATCAGGAAAAATTATATATCTTTTTTGTTTATTATCATCATTCTACTTTTATTTTTTTTTATGAATCGAGTTACTTAAAATAGTTACTGACAATAGACAGAGATACTATCACTTACTTTTTCATTATTTCATTTTTTACACCTAAACCGTAAAAGTAAAGAGCCATGAATCGTTGTTTCAGGCTCCTTTTGTAACTTAAACTTCTAAAAGCTTTATTTGTGTTCTTTTCCTTGCAAACTTCTTTTGATCTAAAAGTCAGCTCGACTTCTCGAAACTTTATTTACTAATGTATTTTGCGAGAAAACTTTTATAACTTTTTATTGTATTTCTATAGAGTGAATAAGTATTGTGTCGGGAGTGTATAATTATTCATATCGTATTGAAGCTCAAGTAAAAGAGTATACCAACATACGTGTCCCTACACGCCGAAGCAAGGTGGGCTGTCTCTATACTCTAGCGGAATAATAGTCATCGCGAATAATATAATTGTTTTAAAATCAAGATTATTTCAAACACTCCAGTCCCATTTCCTAAACCTTCAAGAATAGTGTCAACAAATCTATAATTTTCGGGAAAAAAATTTTCCTTACTTTTTGTCAAACCTTTGTTTCTGATACCTTTTACGATCGTTTCTCAGAAAAAATGTAGAGCATTAAATTTACTTTGATTTGATATAAACTTTTCTGGCATTTGAAGCAAAAGTTTAATAAAAAGTAAGGTAAACATTTTGAATAACGTATATCTCTAAAAGTTTTGATTTGTAGCGAATGTTTCAAGAGTCCACCGTTTTCGAGATATAATTGAAAAAGTAAAAAAAGCAAACTTCTCCCCTCCCCCCACCGTTTGCTCCACCCCCAGGGGCTGGGATTTTTAGTATGTTTACCTTCTAATCCTAACGAAGCATAGAAGTTAAAAATTATTGCATATTCTATGCACTCTACAATGTGTTTATTGACTGGACAAATAGTAAATATTTATTAGTATTTGCAATATTAGAACTGCACATAAATGCAGTTCTTATTGTTTAAAAATTCATTGGCAATTATAAGGGCTCATGAGGTTTCTTTATATATATCCGTTATTGTCAAGAGACCTTTTTATAGCAAAATATTTTATGATGGAGGTTACGGGGATATTATGGGAGGATAAAAAGCGTCTGGATATAAGAGGTCCGTTAATATTATAGGAAATGTTTTTATTTTAGATATCAAGAATCCTTCTGTATTTAGATTTATATCGTACATGATATGTCTATTTAAGCGTCAATTTAAATATGAGATTTTTAGAAAATTCCTGGTCCTTCCAACTGTGGCCTATTATTTTCAGCTTTTATTTGTAATTTAATTCGTACAAGGATATGTTATACCTAAATGAATAGTTATTAGTAGTTCCGTTGCTGACAGAACGGTGGAAAATTGGCACCAAGAACGCGGACAAATTCAAGGAGAACGGTTCAAAGAGCTAAAGAAAGGATGATAGAGGAGGGTCGTAGGAGGGGGGAGTCAATTAAAGTGCAAATTGTATGAATGGCATTAGAGCTAGTACAGGGACTTAATTACCAGAGCTGCTTAGGGGCTTAGATCAAGTCCATATCCCATAGGGTGATAGCTTACAATGTTAGCCCACCGAGTCTAATAAGCACTTGGGCATTCGTTGTGTAGTTCGCATCCTCGCGTTCTATTCAATGAATTATTAATTGCCCTCTTCTCGAGGAGGCTAAAGGAGATATTTACATGAAAGAAAGGATTCAAAATATTTATTGTCTATTTAAAATTCAAATGTAATTTGAGAGTTTTAAGTGGAACTTTGTTTTCTTTTTTTGTGCGAATCCACCAACTGTCTTTAACATTTTTGTGTCCTCTTGTTGAATATAGTTACTAGAATAGATATATAATAATAATATATCTAAATATTTTTCATAAAATTAATAAAATGTATAACATTTTATTTTATTCTTTTAAGGTCCTTGTTTTGCTCATCAAATGCAAATTTTTAATCTTCTCCTCTTTCTTTATTTTATATAACAATAGTTCCTAAAAGTAATCAGGTAATGGTCTCTCTCTCTTTTCTTTTTTTTTATTAATTCTTTCTTATACTATAAAATAATGCTGAAACAACAAATTTATTTGTATTTATTTTTTTTTTATATTATCGTTTTATTACTGCTACCTGTGAAGCTTGCTGCAAAAAACGGAGCAATCATTTTTAAATACAATAATTCATAACAAATAAATTAAAGTTTGTTCAGCAAGAGTTTTAGTCTTCGCGAGTTTGACTAGTAAAAACGATTGACAACTATATTTCTATTAATATTTTTTTTTTTTTTTTTTTTTTTTTTTTAGATTTCGATGAAATTTCATATTCAAGTTTTTGATATACTTGCTAACGTTTTAAAATGGTTTTAATAGTTAAAATATATTGTTTTATTTTTTGAGGGGTGGTAGGGGGGATTAAATGTGGATTTCAGAACGACTCAGCTGCTGATATTCTGTGTTTCAATAAATTATATTGCGAGATATTTTTCAGCATTAGCTGCATCCCTACACTACTCTACATTTATCATGAAACTTTCGTTCTTGAGTTCTTGCAAATAATTTTTGATATGAATTATATGGTTTTTCAATATTCGATTTTTATAAATTTTACAAAAGTAGTCTCAGTTATTACTACTTAAAATGATTGATAGTATATAGTATAACCACAGCCAACAAAAGAAAGAAAAAATGAAAAATGAGTCATTCTTCTAAACAAATGGGAGAACCTTCAACAAGAATTTCCCACATATTGGACTGAATGATGTCTTATCTTGGTCACTTTCTTAAAATGTTAGTATATAATTAAGAAATTTTATTATCAAAGTTCATTAAAATTGGCTGAGTTGTCCTCAAACACACATTTAACCCCCTCCGACCACCCCTCAAAAATCAAAATTTTAACTGTTGATACCCTCAGTAACTTGATCATCAAATTTTATTGAAATCTTTAAAAACTATATTATTTGAATGAAAGCTGTCAATCATTTTCACAACTAATTTAGAGACTAATCATAATTAAATTTTGTCTAACACCGTTTTAGACCAGATCGAACCGACTAGTTGATAGGTAGTAATAACACAACCTAAAAAATAATTTATTTATTTATTATCTTTTTTTTATTATTTATATATTTTTTAAAAACCTTTCTATGCTTTATCTTTTTCGATTTTTTTTAAAAACCTTTCTATGCTTTATCTTTTTCGATTTCCTCGAGTTGGTCAAGGACATTCGATTTGCTGGCTGTGATTTCTTCTGCAGTTTTGGAACAGTTCTGGTACTTTCATCTCTAATAAGTAATAACCAATGAATCATTTCTAAGTAGTGGCCTGCAAAAGAGTTTATTAAAGAAATAATAAATATTGATATAGAGCCAAAGAAAAAAAAAACAGTGTTAACCTATTATTTCTTGTATTTTTAATTAAAATTTTAAATCCTATCGAGGCCCATGGTTGATTATTGTTGAACAATTTCGATGAGCAACCATAGGAGGTTGTTATAAAAATAAGACGATGAAATTGGAGGGAAGCTAATTGGGGTTTTATTACCAGGCAGTTCTAGCCACTGGTAATGGACCAGCCTGGAATAACTCCAGATAGGGACGTCCTGGAGAATCAATATCTTCCAGGATTAGGGCTACTGGAGTTGGGTTATCCCGAGGGAACCGGCTATAATGGTCAGGCCACCACTCCGATATAATTTCAAATAACAACTTCTCCTTGAGAATGGAGTCCAAGTCGGTTCCTGCCTGTAATCGTGAACTTTTATGTCTCCCTGGGCATTCGGCGGGGTTAGATGTGGTTAAAATCTACTTAAAGTACAAATATACATTTATTAACTTTCTCAACATCTTTTCTACTTCTTTACTAGATTAGAATTAAAAACATAGGATAAAAAATGATAATTGTTTTTATAGCATATGGTTATATCTAGATACTTTTTGAATTTCAAGTTTATAGTCATTTATTTATGAAAGTTTTTATAAATATATTTTTTTTTTTAATGAAATAAATATATTTCAAAAATTCGGATTTTGATATAGATGATCTAAAACAAATCTAATAAGTGGGATAATTATTATGTTTCACACAAGGAGGATTCTGGGTCCAGTACTCAACAACTATTATTGGGTTTGTTTAAAAACATTATTGTAATTTTAAGTGGTTTGCAATGTTGAGTGGTCCACTCAATAGTTTTAGTGTTTTGCAGTGTCTCAAATAGTTTTGCGAGGGTTTTCTTCTACCAAAGCCCTCAGCTGGGCGTGAACATCGCAACAGAAAGCCTACCATGACCCTCCTCCCTTCGAAATCGAAATTTCCAATACAAAATGTTTGCACCAACCCAATACATTACCATTTTCATACACCAAATTTTCTTCCAAAACAATCATTAATTAGGTATCTAACTTTTCATATAATGGTTTGATTATATAATTTGCGATATTATCCACTTTAATCCATTGATGACAGAAAGTAAATTTTATACTCACTGCCAGAATCGAGTGCTTGATTGATAGGCATCCACTACATTAACTCCTGCATCACAGCAAAATGAATCTATAAATAACTTATGGTAATGATTTCGATGAAGATTATTGCTAAAATAATTAAATTAAAAATATTAATAGAGAGAAAATTGTTTAATTTAAAAAAAAAAAAAAAGAAGATCATATTATTATAAAATCGCCTTACTAGCCTGACTGATGCATTTCAGATTTTTTTTCGAAATCAGTCAATGTTAAATTTAAACTCTTTGGATGTAGGTTGTGAATTGCGGGTTTATTGACTATATTCTCTCTGATCGGATCTTCATATTCCTTTTTAATATAAAATTAAAAATACAATAAAAAATATTGTAACAAGTTTTACAAAATCTTCCTCCTTAATTAAATGTGCAATGCATTTACAATAAATAATTTATTTTTTTTTTTTTTTGTACTGGTTTTGTAACTCATACATAGCCAATAATTAACTTGTAAAGTCGATTATGTAACCACTTCACAGCTGCAACATTAAAGGCTTTCCGTAATATCAGCACGAAATACTTCAGTCAAATAAGGAAAACAGTGAAAAATTATGTGCAGTCTGTTTATTTGACGTAGGAACAGTTTACCAGTAAGATTTCTGAATAACATCAAAATTCCTAGTTTTTTGTTGTTTTCTTTCAGTTAGTTTTATGAACATAAAAAAAAAATAATAAAATAAAATAAATAAATAAAATTAAATTTAAAAAAACCTCCCAGCTTTGCAACGTAGGCATCTCGCGGAATTTATTTAACACTTCATATGTTTGATCAGATAGTAAATTTAAATAGCATTAATATGAAAAAATGAAATTTGGAATTGGACAAATATGGAGTTATAGCTAGAAATATGCCGAAAAAGGCGAGGATTTCATAACAGTACGGGTTTATCAGCGTGTTAGCATGGTCGTTTAAGAGGATTAGTTCACAACTTCATTTATGGATTCTGGATAGTAAATTTAACTCGCAGCTAAATTTCAGATTAAAAAAAGAAATTTTGGATCGGACAAATAGTTTCAGAGTTATATCTGAAAGAGTACCGACAAACGTGTATTCGCAGAGAAGTGCGACTTACTGCAAGTTAGGCAATCTATTCAACTTTTCGCTCCCTCACAGCTGTAAAACTATCTGAGCAAAAAAATCAATAATATCAAATTTGTAGCAAATTTTTTAAACTTTAATATTGTAATTTAAAAAAAAGCGCTAAAAGTGACTGTTTCCGAGTTGTTTAATCAAACATCTAAAAATATGTAAATTTCAATCATTCCCCCCCCCCTCCTTTACCCAAACCTGACGCTATTTCGTTGAAGAGTTTTTACTACATTAAGGGATGTGAACAATTTCCGTAAAGTTTTGCGAACTCTATAGTGTAGCTATATGGTCCGGGTCTTCTAATGTCTTCATGTTTCCTTAGGTTCTCAATTATATCATATGATTACAAGTAACATTTCGAATTACTGTGTCTGTGTTAAATTAATTAGCTTATATATTAAGAAAAATGATTTGTTGTATTATAATTATTTTTAGCTTGAGATAAAAGCTTCTTTTTTTTTTGTTCTACTGGTGATAAATAATTGGTTCTCTTCCTGAATCAGATATTGAAGTCGCCTGGAGGGTGGGATTTAGGAATATCCAGCAAAGCCTCTTGTTAGCACTGATTTACAGGGACTGAAGTAGGCCAAGCGAAACAGAGATAGGGTTTTCTTGAGAGGCAGGTTGGCGGCAGCTGGGAGGGTGAGCGGTTAATCATCACAGTAACCTCGGGGTCGGGTGTCTTGGCATAGTGTAATGTTTAGCGAGAATATATTTAATTATCTGAAATATTTTTAATTTAAGATGAAAATACATCTCTCAGAGGTATCTCTGACAATACTGTATTGTTCGGGTTAAGGAGACAGTTTTTGGTAGTTCAGAAAGTTTATCAATAACTATGTATTATAAGTTAAAGCTTAGGAATTTCTAAGACTTCCTTTTAGAACTTCTGTAACGACTTTATTTGATCCAAACATCACAAGAAGTGCTGTTTATCAATGAATTTTTTTAAAAAATTTATTATTTTAATAATTATTCACTTTTTTTTTTTAATGGTTATTGCGCCCCTTTAATTTTACTATAAATCTACTTTCATAGCTACTCGCCAAAAAAAGTATAATGTGTTCGATAAGTTACAAAATAACTATACAACGACTAAATGGAATCAAACACCTAATTTAATCATGATTAAATTCTCCAGTTCATTATTTTGTCAACTGATGATTTAATTAACTTCAATATTATTATTATTATTATTATTCAATATTATGATTAAATTAGATGATTCCAGGAATATAGTCGTAACTTGAGTAGCTGTGATTAAATTTTACCCAACTCTGATATTATGGAAGAAAATGTATTAAAGTCTTTATTGTATTTTCTTATTTTAATTATCATCTTATTTTGTACACTGAGACACTTTTGTTTGTTTCAAAGTCTTCTTAAATAAGTAATAGTTTTCATAGTTTATTATTAATTTATAAAAATGGGCCAGTCCAGGGAATGATTACAGGCCTTATTGTATTGGTTTTTTATGTTTTCGTGGGTAGTACTTGAGTGTTATAATGTAAAAAAAAAAAAAAACCGAAAATTTAATATCTTAAACAAATATGATGGTTGATTTTAGAGTATGCTTTACATAAAAGATGCTTGGATGCTGTCAGGAATAATAAAAATAACGTTGAAGTTAAAAAAAAAAAAATGTTTTATGGAATTCTGACTCTTAGGTTTTCTTCAGGATTAAAAATAACTAAAAACTAGATTTTAACAAATTATAACAAAAATGAACTAATGAAGTAAATTAAATTACAAAATCAATGAAAAAAAATGTTCATTTAGATGGGAAATGTGGCAAGGAGCCCAAGTCTTCCCTACAATGAACTCTGCAGTGGTAGGAAATAGTCCAAAAGGGAGCCGAAACTTAAGGGCGGTCATGAGAAAAAACAACGCAGTCGAACATAACCTGGAATATTTAATAAGTTGAAAAGTTACTGCCCAGGATAGGCAAAGATAGAAGTAGCGAAGGTGAAGGCAACTTAAGATCTCCAAAGCCTGTAAGCCAACCAAATGTCAACATTAATTGTAATAATATCTGTAATGATATAGTAATAATATAGAGATTTCGATAGCATATGATGGGTGAGGGGTAAAAACTGCAGTAGTCCACTTTTTGTTAATTTTAAACTGGTGGGGCCATCTGATAATATAGAAAGTATATTTTATTTTCGTACATATTACTATCAGGAATAAACAGTAGTCCACATAAAATCGATAGTTTTAAATCAATACAAAAACGATAAGGAGAAAAAAACAGTTGAAGTGCTAAGCGCCCAATCCAAAGCCATTGGAGGATAATAATGTACGCCTGGATCTAACGATTTCTAAAGTATATCCTTGACTACTTCTTCCCGTCAATTTTTGTCCTTTTGAAAAGTTTATATATATGTTCGTGTTTTTTTAAGGAAGCTCTCTCTTCCCGTTTAATCTTTTTCATAGGATACTAAATAATACTATTCTGAGATATGCCAGGATCTAATGATTTTTTAAAACCGTATTTGATAGTATATCTAACATATTTGTAGAGATAGGGACCCTTCTATCCCTACCTGCCAAAAGTTTTTCTAAATTTTTCTCATGACTATTCAATTTACTGGCCAAAAACAAATAAGCACTTGACTATGGTGCTTACCAAACAATAATCAGTTTGGTAACGCAACGTTATTTTTTGGGAATTAAGAACTATTTTTTGGTTTTGAAAATTTGTGTAGAAGGAAAAGAGAATATTTTTCGAAGAAATAGTTTTATGATTTTTGAACAGTGAAACTCTAAATTTTATTTTTCCTATAATTGACTATGTTGGAACACCGTTTTTTTTTTTTTTTTTTTTTTTTTTTTTTTTTTTTTACTACCCTGGCCCTTCATTTATCATATGTTAATACAATACCTTGGGTTTCCATTGAGGAATCGGAATGTAAATGTAGATGGTATATGTTCCTGGTGAAAATAATGAATATTTTCAATTTAGATTTATATATTTTATTTCTTTTAGTAAATTATCAGAGACACGTTGGCCAATAATAATTCCTAGTAAATCCTGAGAGAAGCTCACAGAGCGAGGAGGGCTGAGCCCCTAATGGCCACCGGGACGATATATCTCCAGTCCGGCGATATCTCTTCTTTAGTGCTCTCTCCACTTCCTCTCACCTTACACCAGCTTTATCTAGCTATCTACTGTAGCTCTCTTCATTGTCTCATAGCAACAATAGTCGCAAGGCTATTAATGCGATCTATGGGGATAGTTCTGCATTGCTCCCCTGGCCGAGCTTCATCATAATGACTAGAAGAAGAAAAGTCCGACCATATATAGGAAAAGTGAAATATAACTAGCAAACTACCTCTGGCAGATACTTGCTTTTGGAGTTTCATTTATTATATATGTGTTTGAAGAGAGATTAATTCAATAAAAAAAATGTATTAGGGTCACAGGTTACAGGTAAATATGCAGTTCCAGGGGTATTCTTATTTTTATTTTTTGAATACATTTTAGATAAGTTGGGATGTTTATTCATTGTTGCATAAAGTACCTAATTATGCTTTATATTATTTATTTCAAAAGGTTTTTTTGATATTTTACTAACAAATATCAGCACCGTAACTGCTATATGTCAGACTTTTGAACCTATTTGATTCAGTCAACATCATCATATTTTCCTCTCTACCGCTATGCAGTGTGGGGATTCCCTCTATAGAGCTTGACTCAAGTGTCATTTCTTGAACCGATTCTCTCCTCCTCCTCCAGTCCAGCCCTCGCTTCCTGATCGCCTCCCGCACGCCTTCCTCTCAGGTGATCCGTGGTCTTCCTCTTAGTCTTCTTCCTTCTACTCTCGTCTCAAACGTTATCCTTTATTCCTCCTTAGACCAACAGAATATTACGATCCTGATTCTATTTGATTTTTCAAAAGCTTTTGATTCTGTTGACCATACAATCCTTCTCTCCAAACTCCATAACCTCTCAATATCTAATAGTGCGTTAAGCTGGCTTCTTTCCTTTTTATCCAACCGTTTCCAAACAGTAATTATACCTGGAAAACCTCACTCATCTTCACTACCACTCTCGCGAGGAGTCCCCCAGGGATCTTCTCTTTCACCTACCCTATTTTCTATTTATGTTAATGACTTACCGAATCGCATCCACTACTCCCAATATCATCTTTATGCTGACGACTTGCAAATATATTTATCATTTCATCCTTCAAATATGCTAGAGGCGATTTGTAAGCTACAGAAAGACATAGATAGCATTAACCTTTGGGCAGTGGAGAATAAATTAAGTCTGAATCCAGAAAAAACAAAGGCTATCCTCATTGGGTCAAAACCTCACCTAAAAGATCTTCCCTACTATCCACTGCTTTTCCTCAAAAACCGTCCAATTCATTTCCAAAATTCCATTAAAAATTTGGGAATAACTTTCGACCAACATCTTACTTGGAATAACCATATCTCTCAAATCACGAGGAAATCCATTTTTATTCTTAAGCAACTCTCACATTACCGTGATTTATTACCATTAAGTACTCGAAAACGTTTAGTATCATCACTGATTTTCCCTAACTTTGACTACGGATGCACAGTATATGGAGGACTGTCTGAAGAGCTCGAGATGAGATGTAAAAGAGTAATGAACTGTTTTATTAGATTTATTTTCGGGATCTCCAGACGTTCTCGCATATCTCATAAGTATTCTGAAATTGGTTGGCTTTACCCCTGTTTTCGACGTCAATACTTCCTGGGTGCTCTCATATTCCAAACCTTAAAAACCAAAAAACCCGCCTATATCCATGACCTCCTTACTCTGCGCTCCTCCGTTCACCTTTTAAATACTAGAACCCAACCCATCAACCTATACACTCCGGCTCATCGAACTGCATCCTTCGAGAAATCCTTTATTATCCGTGCTTCCTCTTTATGGCACTCATTGCCCATCACAATTCGAAAAAGCTCCACTCTTACTTCCTTTAAACAACATCTATTTCTTTACCTCCTGGATCTTCAATCTTCCGAGCAAATGTAAAACATGAATATTTAAGTTATATACATTATAATAGTACACATAAGATGTATCCTATTACAAGTTTCCTTAATTCATTTTTGTAACTCATAATTTAATTATTAATCAATTTTTATTATTATTTATTATTATCATTTATCATAGCCAGACGATTGTTCTATGTATTGTACTTGTTTTGTTATTCTTAGGGGACAAGTTGTCCCAGAATAAAGTTCATTTTTTCTTCTTCTTCTTCTTCTTATCCTGACCGTTCTCTCTGTGCTCATCCTTAGGAATTGCCCAAACCATCTTAGTTTATTTTCTTCAAGAGTGGTTTCTACCGCCTTAGGAGGTTCGATCTTATTGTAGAATTACGGATCCTATCTCTCCTGGTTCTTCCTTCAACCTTTCTTAGGTATCTCATTTCCATTGTCTAGATCTACCCTTTGTTTAATTCAGTGTATACCGAATATACTGATTGTAAGACAACTGTTCATGATTTCTTTTTTTTTGAAGTATAATGTACAGAGAATATTTTGAGAGCTTTTGTAATGATTAAAAAATTATCTAAAAATACTGTATACTTTTTTAATATTTATTTGACATTTTTCTAAAATTTAATTATCCTCATGTAATATTTTTTTTTTTTTTTTTGGATTTACTAAAATAATTTTGATCGTTAAATCTAGAAGTGTGACCTTGTGACAAAATTACTCATAGCTGCCTTTCTAGGGTTATTAGTAAAACTGGTGGTGCATATATGTGTCCTCTGCTACTTTAAGCATATAATATTCAGTTAAAGCAACAATATTAGTCAAAACCGCAACCCTTCTACAAACATTATTCTAAATCTTCCTAATCATTAAAATATCATCAAGAGACCACATTCTGTTAAATTAAACGAAATGCAAAACATTTTGATTAATTTTTTTGTTTTTGGTATTTTAGTTTCTGTATTTGGTCTGTAATTTCAGAATAACCCATTAAGCGATTCCATTTTTTTCTCACATTTTAAAATAAGCAGACATTACAAATTCGTATTGATTCAGAATATTTTTTTTTTTTTTATTTAGTGAGGTATATACTAGAACGACTAAATCGCGAATAGTCTTAGCATTGTGATTAAAAATATTTAATTTATAATTAAAATTTTATTGATCATATACAAATTACAAACACTTAAACGATTGCCCTGGTACGTAATAGAACACTGCTATCAGAGTTACATATACCCATTTCGCTTGACAGTATAAAACAAACTACAGAATATTTCTGTACAAACTTTGTGTCCATTCCAACAGACTGCCTCAAATAATAGCTACAGCCAGCTACAGAATAGAATAGAAAAATAACTACATTTTGGGACAATGTCTCTTAAGAATAACGTCAAATAACAGAATTTGATATAAAATCGGGCTTAAAGGATTTCTAAATAAGACAAGTATTTAATAAGAAAATAAAAATTAAGAAAATTTTCATAATAAGGTAACATATAACTAGAAACAGAGCAGTAAACAACTAGCCATCATAAGAATAAATGTTTTGTTTATTTTGTTTATCGTCACTTTATGCTGCTGTGGCTAATCGGACGATGCTACGGTGGGAGTCCTAAATTTTGCCTATCCAGGTATAATTAGGATAGGGATCTTTAACGAGTACCTGACATCGCACAGGCTCGGGACCCCCATTTTACGTCCCTTCCGAAGGACGGCATAGCTAAGGATTTTTTACTCCCTTTAAGGTCATCTGCCAGGCTCCAAACCCGCGATATAAAAATCTTGGGTTTAGTAGATTGCTATACTAACCACTACATCACAGGTGACCCCAAGAATAAATATTGTATAAAAGATTAAAAGAAGAAATCATTTCTGATATATATTATAGTGAAAGATTTTTTTTTTTAAAATAGATACAGAAAAGAATATGAAACAAAAGGAAATAAAATTATCTCTACAAATGAGAACTTTTTTTTTTAATACGAATCGGCCAGCAAGGACCACGCGAATGTCACTTTATTCTTTACTTTCCGACTTCCGTCTACTTTAATACGTTTTCATCCTCTTGAACTGTTCTTCTCGCTCTTCCTAAGTCCATTTTCTCCCTCGTCTTCCCTTCTTCCCACAAGAACCCTAACTTCATTTAGTTTTTTCCCCCAAAAGTTCTTTATCCAAGCAGTCTTTACCCATAAATGAGAACATTATTATTAATAAAAAGTTGTGTTACAGGGTAATGCTATAATATTATGTTTTAACGTGGCCAGATATATTATATCTGAATGTAATTTACTTTGAAGTATCTGAATATGATTAGAAAACGTCAGTTAGGAAAGAGAAGTGGTAGAAGGGGAGTGTTTTTAAGTGATCTGCGGGAAGAGGTATTGCAAATGTGAAGAGAGAGAGAATTCCAGAAAGTTGAGGAGCGGTCAAATAGAGCGTAATAAATAAATAATGTATGTAATATTCTGGAACCTTATGAATAAAAAATAATGTACAATCAGGGGCCTTCAGAGCCTCAAAATGGTTATGAAATATTATTAATTATTATAAAATAGTAAATAATAATGATAAAAAAATAAAAATTAAGCTTAAAAATATTTAAAAAAAGTAACAGAAATATGGGATGGTGCGGCGGGAAATTTCGGATACGTGGTTTTTCCAGTATAAGGTTTGATCGAAAATAACTCCGAGATTTTTGACAGAGAGGTAGAATTTGATAGGATCACTGCTCAGAAAAAGGGGGGGTATAGAAGGCTTGATTTTCAGGAGGTAACTCGAACCTATTACAAGCGCTTTAGTCTTGTCACTGCCCAGTTATAGATTCGATCCAAGTCTTCCTGGATCCTTCTGGTAATATGTACCAAATGTTAAAAAGGAGGTGGATGAGAGACCTTCTTAAGTAACAAACAACCTAAAATATTGTTCGGAGGAGGTACCGGTGGGTCCTGTTCTCCTTATGTATGTGGGTCTTATTTATTATGTATTTAGATCATTCACTTGTCTTTGGCATGAAGTCTGGTATGGATAAAAAAATATATATGTATATTAATTAACAAAACATTATTCCAGAAGTTTTTATTTATTTATTGCATTATGTAGAGAGTCCTCAATAAGATTACCCCATTTTTAGATAATCCACAATATTTGCAGAAGTAGCAAACCTTCAACAGCAATTTTCTTCTATTTTTTTAATTTATTCGTCAGATAATTGTTTTTTTTTCTTCTATAATTCGACAATTCCAACTGCTGGTTGATTAAAGAAATAAATAATATATTGAATATCACAACTTTGTGTAACTTTGAATATTCAGCCTAGTTTTGATTACAACGATCTAAAGCACTAAACCTGTTATCTGAATAGCTTAAGAGTATAAAATTGAAACTTTTCTATGATAATTTTCTTTCCTATTCATACTAAAATGAAAGGGGAATTGAAAACCTAGGTTGCGGAAAATTGAAAACTGCTGCATACAAAGTCTAAAAGGTCAAGCATTATATATATTTATGATGGAACGTAATCCTATGTAACCCGCTGAATTTCATTCTCTAGCCATGAATTTTAGTTTTATTATATTCTCTATTTTTTATTTTAAAATAAAAATGTATTTTAAATATATATTTTTATTTTTAAAGAATGTATTAACAGGGAAAATAGAAAAGTCATGATTATTTGCACTGTTCCTTGAAAATGGACGATAGTGGAATTTTTTCTTTTTTATTACTTTTATTTTATTTTTTACTTCCATTAGCAGAAGTGATGTAGCAATGATGTCTCTAATTGAAAGTAAGAGGTTCACATACAACTCTCAAAATAAAAATGAATATACAGTGTTTATTAATTCATGACTTTTTTTTTAAGAACTGTTACGGGTCCATGTCAAATCAACCAATTCTACATTAGATTTGGACATTGACCTCACCGATTTCTATGATTTTTGGTATAGAAGCTGTACTAACCAAGACTAGTAAAAATGTAAAATATTACATTCTTCTCTGTTATAAGTGTTGCGTTTTCAGCTTTTAAACATTAAAACAACTACCCTTTTTGGTCCCCACTTTGTATATTTAAAATTAGGCCATTAAAAAACTATTGCTTTTAATTATGCCTTTTAATTTGATATATTTTCAGTTCATTTTGAATTTTTTCGAAACGTCCAATAACGGTTTTCATTATTTCTCAATATACATACCCTTCGATTTTTTCGACAAAAAATATATGTGATTTATACTATCACTGAATACATGTGGGCAAAATTTTAGAATGGGACGGAAATGGGTTCTTCATAAAAAAAAATATTTTGCCTTTTTCTTAATGGACAGTTAGTCCACTCAATAAAGTATAACAGAATGCGTTTTCTGTAATCCAAGATTATTCTTCGGAAACTTCTTTAGGGTAATTAGAAAGTAAATAAGCTTTCTACGAGCAATAGTGTTTTAATGGCATATATATACAATAGTTTTTTGAATTTTTAAAAGCTTATTATTAAAACACCAAAAGACATGCAATATTTTACCAGTATTGGTCAGTACCACTTCTGTACCGAAAATCATAGTAATCAGAGAGGTCAAGGTCTAAACCATTGATCGATTTGAAGACCCTTACAGGTTAAATTGTTTTAAAAAAATTGTTAATTATTCACTTTTACCGTTTTATTCGTATGATAATCTAATATATTCGATAACCTGTCTTTTTTATTTTAGTTTATGTTTTATATCGTTTTAAGTTACTAGTATATTATTCATTAATATCTTTGTCTAAAATAAATGCAGCTGTGGTACCAAATCAAACTGGTTTCGTATTATTTTCTAAATACGAAGGTATTTCATAATATTTCTTATTCATTTATTTTTATCTACTATCATTAAGTTTTTATGGTAGTAGCTATAGTTCAATGGAAACAAGAACTATTTGATTTTAATTTATCAAATAAATATTTTAACATTCCCTAGAGTTATTTTTCTTGTAATGCTCATTGAGATCATTGTAAACTGTACTGTCCTGTTCGAAAATTGAGACGAAGGCACAATACACCGAAATGATAAATATACCCAAAGCTAAGGAGAGAAGGCGATCCATGATTCAAAAAATTTTCAATAGAAATCAGTCATTGCTTTGAGGAACAGTCCCACCGACAGGGAGCGTTTTAGAACAATGAGGGAGCAAACCAGGGAACTGCTACCAATTCAAACCCAGATTATTTATTATCCATTGTCTTTCCCATATCCAACTGAAAACGGTTCACTGCTCTCTGGCTCGTTTTTCAAAAGACTAATCCCGATTTGCTAAATTCTGTAACATACAATCAGTGAATCATCAGTAACATGAATTCAGGAGCAGTGGTATCTTACCAAAGCACCGGAATAAAACTCTTATGAATCGCATTTATACAATTTATAAGTACTTTAATAATAATTCATAAATTTTGATGGATGAACAAGTACATAAGAGCTCTTAGTACTTTCCCAGAACTGCACATATTTCACGTTATGCATCAACAGTTTAGGAGTATATACTTATTTTCCAACATTTCTCGGGAATAATAATGCAACCATTGAAATAGTTATCAAATTGCTGAAATCAATAATCTGTTTATAGAAATGTGACTTGATTAGTAAGCACTTAAACAGAAGGTAATTAAGAAATATAAATAAAAATAAACTAAAAAAAAAAGGGATGCATGTGTAAACAAATTGAAATAAAAACGAATAATAGGCATTTTTAAGATTTAAAAAAACATATTATTAACTCGTCTTGTATGTATGAACATACATCTATTTTCGTATCTGTGTTTTTGTGATAGTAAATTTAGTTTATGAATGTAAATGTTTATGAAAATTTAACAATTTTCTCTTATTTTATAGGAAATATATGATATGTTTTACGTATTCATTATTTTTATTACATTTTATTTAATTAGTAATAAACAAAAAGCAAAAATTTTTCTTTTTTTTTCTTCTTTGCATCCTGTAATCCACCACTTTGTGTAATCCGGTAGCTCTGTGGTTTCACGTGTGTCAGATTATCGAAATTGTACCGTACTGGATTTAAATCTGCATTTATATGAAATGTAAAGAACTACAAACTAGCACTTCATCTCTACATTAGAAGGTCTCTTGGCAATTTTCTTTTCGAAGCATTATCGGATTGTGCGGCATGTTGGGAGACTAGTGGATTAGAGTGGGTATGGAGAACTATAAAAGAATAAGTATCTGGTTTAGGCCAAATCAGAAACATAAGGAATATTAAGATATGTACGGATAAGTTTGTTTATGATATAATAAGCGGCATTGAGAATTTTACGAAAGATTTTAGATTGTAAGGATTGGATCCGAGAAGAATTTGTAGGTTTAGTGAACCCCAAAGATCAAATCCGTATGTCATTTAATGTGTATTACTGTCATGTAAATAAGTCTTATGTAATTAATTAGGAGCTTTGAACGCTTTTCTAGTAAATGTTGGATCAGTCAGAAACGACAAGCAGTTTCTTGTCTTTCAAGTCTAGTATCTCAGGGGTTAATTACACAAAGACAAAAAGATATTTATGGAATAAAAAAAAAAATATTTTCTACCTGGTCTTGGATCCAGTGCTTAGGTAAGGCCGAAACATTCGTTTAAGCGCCAGGTTTTTCCCCAATTAAGGGTACCAACATAAACGAGGGGCCTATTCTCCCCGAAGCCGTACTATATTTTCTATAGTAACAAATAATTGAAACATTTGATTATTAAGCTTTTAAATTACTAAATTTTAATTCTCTTAAGCCTAAGAGAAGCGGTTGACCTGAGGAAAGGTGAGCAGTCTCCTCAGCCTTTAAGTCTAGTATCTGCCTTAAATAATTAATTTTTTTTTAAATAGTTTTGGTTTGCTTATTTTTTGTAATAGGAAATTATTCTTAACTTAGATATCGGTATTGAGAAGCGTTCGTTAGTACCCGAACCGGTATAGAGAATCGAAAATTTGGTATCGTCACATAACTAAACTTTAGATATACTTGTATGTATGTCAAACCACGTAAGCTATCAAATATTGATCTTCATTTAATAGAGTTTTTGTCATACAAAGGTACAAACCTTGATTGATATAAGTGGAAGATTTACTGAAGAAGATCTTAGTACGTAAGCACACGATTCTGCACAGAAAATCCATCCTTTATAATGTGATTGATGAGGGGACTTTTTGTTTTTTTGGCTCCTCAAAATATGTTTGATTATCCATAAAGAAATTCACCACAGATTTCCATACTTTCTGTTATCCAGAAGTTGAGTAATGTAGAACTACCGTATTTGAATATTTTAATAATTTATTGATTAGCCTTCCCATGTGAAACTTCCTTGAAAATCGTGGATGATGTATGGCTTAGGAAGTGGAGACGATTACAGTTGATATGCGCAGTAAATAGTAAGAACATTAGAGATAACCGTAGAGTGCCAGGAGCATGCTCCACTAAGCTGGATTAACGGCTGTGTCGTCTTTATGAATAGCGTTACCTTTGGGAAATCAACAATGGCCGTTCCGCTAGCGTATATTTTATCCCAGGGCGATCCATCCCTTGGTTTAACGGGACAATTTTTGTAATGAATCGTCTTCGACGGAAGTTTAATTTTCAATTTACTGTTGCCTCTTAATTTATTATTCAGGTCTCGTTCATCGGTGAATTATTTCAACAAAATTAAAATATGTTGCCAAAATTCCCTTTTTAAGGATCCTTATCTGCTCCGAAGAAAAATATGAATAGCTAATATAATATTAAAATTATAATTTATTCTGTCACTGGTCTCTTTTTAATTAAAATAAAACGCCTTAAAGTAGAGAAAACAAAGAATTTATTTATTTTTTTTTTTTCTATTTTAATTTAAAAGATACATGACTTAGAAGATAAGGAACTGCTCGTCGTTTCCTACTACTCAAACATTAACCAGAAAATCATTCAATGTTCCCTAAAAATTACAAATGACTCATTTACATGGCAATAATTAGAGCCAATTGGACATATGGAGTTGAGCTTCCACTAAACCTTCTAATTCTTCTCTTATCCAATCTATACAATCAAAAATTCTTTGTAAAATGATCCTTATCATGTAACAAATAGACTTATACATAAATATTATTTCTTCAATAAAGGAGTACATAATGTTAAATATATTATGTTGTACACTTTATTTTAGCTAAACTCCTCATATATTATATATATCTTCACTATAATGTGACATGTTTCGGTATATGTTATCCCATCATCAGGCTCTTTTTTTTCTTCTGGTGTTATCCTACCCTGTCTATCTATAGTTTTAGATACCATAGACAAGGTGGGATAACAAAAAGAGTCTGATGATGGGATAACATATCCCGAAACATGTCACATTGTAGTGAAGATAAATTGATATATGAGGAATTTAGCTAAAATCAAGTGTATAAGATAATAAACTTATACATAAATATCGTAATGTTATATAAGTTGCTGATTTAGCACAAACCAGATACCTGTACTTTCATATTAAGCTCTATATCCACTTAAATCCACTAGTTTTTCTTACTTGCATCAAACTCAATTCCTGATAAGCCTCCTAGATCTCTGAAAAAAAAAAAAAAGGCCAAGAGACTTTCAATTATAGACTTTTATGTCATTGTAATAATTTCCCCAAGTTAACTATTCTCTCTCTCTCTCTCTCTCTCTCTCTCTCTCTCTCTATATATATATATAATATATATATATATATATATATATATATATATATATATATATATATATATATATATAAAATATCTATTTTAAAATTTAAAGCATCAGAATATATAGCATTATAATTACCCTGAAGGAGAATGTATTAAAAAAAAAAACGTCTTGAAAGAAAAACATATCAAGGCTGAGACGGGAAATGATGACGCAAAGTGAGTAGTTAAAGTTTAACTGTTTAGAAAATCATATTGAAACATAGAATAGCTTCATTCAATATGGAACGGGTTCTATTCCGCATTTATATATTTTACAATAGAAAAATGTATGATAGAATAAGAAAAAATGATCATGTGGTTAGATTAGGAAGGTCTATCATATTTATTTTTAAATGATGCTACAATATTACGAACATAGTATAATTTACTCCTGAAAAAAAAATAAAAAATAAAGTTAAAGGTTCACTCCGCCTTATGTTATCCGCCATCTTGAGTTGCAATCTCAATAAATTATAAGGTCTTACTTGTAACAATATCTTGTTTTCGTGAACATTAATAAAAAAATACATAGCAAAACTAAAAAATTATTGCGATATTTTATTTTTTTTGAAAAGTCGTCTATTTCATTAAGTAAAGTAAATTAATTTGTATTGTTGCTTTCAATTCAAATCTTCATGTTTTTGACAAAATGGGCCCATGCAATAGGTTATTTTTTAATTCCTCCCAGATTGTTAATAATCTTAAAATATGTTTAAATAAACATATTTTTTCGCACGATTAATATCACTTAATTCTCTTACTTTTGCAATTTTTAATTAAAACATAATAAAAAATATAAATTAGTATTGTCGAAAACTGAGCTAATATATATACTATTATACTAGCACTGTATTAGTTTCATTTAAATTAAATTATGTTTTTTTTTTTAAAGAATATTAAACGGCAGACTGGGGTTGAGAAGTAATTGATTAAAAGGGTTCAATTTGTTAACACAAGTTTAAGAAGCAACTATAAAAAAATTTACTAAAACACACATAATCTACTTGACCGAATATTACAGTACAGCAGCATTTTTCATAATTAAAAATATTATCTGATATTAATAAATTGCAATAGCATCATATTACCAATAAATATTAAAATAATTGTAATAAATATTAAAATGTCGTTTTGAACCATAACTTTTGTTATACTGACACTGGTTTGTTAATAAATCTTTGTTGAGGTTTGTAGTACCTCAGTTTTGCATAATTAAACTTGCGCTCATTCTATATGCATTTAAATAAACATTTTCAATTGCCAACTATTCTCTATTGTGTTGAATAATAATTTGCTTCAACGTATCATTGATGTAAAATCTGACTCAATATCTGTTTTAACTGTTGGTGCGGTTTTACTGAATGCATAATGGACTAAAAGTTGGCTGGAACTCTGTTCATTTAGCGTAAATCGTTAAATTTAAAAAGATAGAACAGCTGGTGATAATATATCACTTTAAATATTTTATTTTTAATTTATTTTATTCATGCTTGTAAATTGTTGTAAGAACTAGAAATAAAAAAAAAAATAAATAAATAAAGAGGAGCAGTTCTTATAAAACTGAATGTTCATAGGAATGCAGCATATGGTCCGCTTAATTAAAGAACAAGTACGAATCTCTAATAATTATTGATAATTTTTAAAAAAGGTTGGGACATTAAGAATATCTCATACCAACAACTGCTTAATATATACTCAAGCTAGTTTATATTTTAGTTTTCAATTTTCATTCAATTTTCAGAGCATAAATAATGTATGCAATAGACTCATTTCAGCATTGTATTCTTATTCGCTTCACTCACTCAACAGATAAATAATCCCCTAATCGATGCACTAAGGATTGGGCCCTATTCAGCGATGTTTATAACTGTTAATAGTATTTAATAATAATTTAAAATGATTTCCTGATCTATGAATTCATTACAAAAACAGTAATATAACACTGTATACATATAACAGTGATGTGTCGGTTCCAAAATCTTTCGATTCTCGTTTCTTTTGCCGTAACCGAAATATTGATTCTCGGTTTAAAAATGAATTTCAATAAAAAGATCTACATAAGAGTTGAAAAAGCTAACCGAATGCATTGAAAAACAAAAATTATTAAAAAAGTAAATGAGAAAACAGGTAGTAATATTTTTATTGACAACATATAATATTAATTAAGTTAAAAGTTAATTAATTTTATAACAATGTACAAAAATAATATATTTTATTGATACTAATTTAAAAAAAAAAAAAAAAAAAAAAAAAAAAAAAAAAAAAAAAAAAAAAAAAAAAAAAAAAAAACTTAAGGCATTGCTAATGTTGCTAAAACCTTCACTGCTGTAGATGGAATAAAGCAAATTAAATTTCTATAAAGTTTCTTTAAATAGTGTATTAAGAGTCCGAAACCTGTAATGATATGTAATGAAATGAAAACAAATGTTTATTATGAGATAAGAAAGTTCTTTAAGAATGACATAAAAGTATAATGGAATAGTACTAATGTCTGTCTGCATTTATTTCGTTTGGTAGTTTGACATTGTGATCTTTACTTATTTATTTATTTTCCAATAGCGGATTTTAAACAATTTTAGTGCTTGCAGGGCTCAATTTTTGAATTTATTTGTAGATATTAAACGTTTGATTTTTGAAATTTGATGTATACATATTTATGGATAAATTTCTTGATTGTTAATATTAGATATTTATTAAGGTTCTAGAGGGACATTCAATTAATAAAAACTGTTAATAAAAAATGGTAACGTTTCGAGACTATATTGTTCTTTTATCTTAGTAGATACTAAGATTCAGGGCATGATTATGAGAACAATGTAGTCTTGAAACGTCGCTAAAATAGTTGTTTTTATTTATTAACTGAATCTCAAGAACCTTACTAAACAAAATATTTATGCGGTGTTAAAGTGGCTCAATTCCTACCGCAGCCTGTGTTTTCTGTCATCTTTTCTTTTTAAAACTGTCCAATCTCAACGTCCACCTTATATTTCCGAACTCCTTCAACTAAAACCTTTAGTTCTTACCCGCCAAACCTGTTCCTGTGAATCAGATTTTTATACTCCAGCTCATTTTTCGGCTGGTTTCGCGACAGATTTTTCCTAATCCAATCCTCTTCTCTATGGAACTCCATCCCTCTCAACATTCGTTATTCAATTACCCTTTTCACTTTCAAATACCACTTCTTTAACCACCTACTATCCGTCCAGATCCTGCCCACCCAAAACTTTCAATAGCCATTTTTTAGTTATTAAAATATGAACAATTTATATTCATAAAATTTTATTGATTTTGTGAAAAAATTGAATTTAAATTTTCTGTTACATTTTATTATTTTTAAAAAAAATTATTATTATCTGTTCTTTTCTTTTAAAAATATTATTTTATTTAAAGGAACTGGAGGTCCCTTATTATACATTATTTTTTATCCCTAAGTTTTATTCCTAAGGTCCCAGAATAAATAAAGAACTTCATTATTATTATGTATATACATACACACACCTCCGTGACTAATGGAAACATTTAAGAATCGAAAAAAGAAATAAGTTTACTAAGGTAGCCAATAAGTTAGGGAAAGGGTGGTAATGACGCCAGGGCCGGAGGGGGGGGAGGGGGTGTAGGCCCAGTAATTACTGTCCCAAGTCACTGATGCTATCTTTATTACTCTTGCTATTTTATCTTTATCCCATTTCTACCTTAATGGGTTTTTATTTCCTCTCATGACTATTTCTTCCCACTGTGTAACCGATTCCCAAATCCTATAAGAATATATATAATTTTGTGATTACAGCCGGGTGACCAAATTCTCGCTTTTTTTCCGATGATATGTACGCTTTTGACAATAAGATAGACAATCTTTTGGCCAGACAGTCTGGGACAGGGTCCTTGTGGCCTATAAATAAATTTCCCCGTGAGATCAGTCTCGAGCTGTATCATTCACGGTCAAAGGGGCCCACCTGATTGGATCCACCCACTGGAGCGCTCCACCAATGAGCTGTGGGGGCTGCTCAACTTTTATCGGGTCAACCGCTTCTCCTAGGCTTCATCCTAAATAATTCATAAGCTTAAAAATGAAATATTTCAATTATTTTTTACTGTAGAAAATATACTTTTTATATTATTTTTTTGTATTCCATAAATGTAGTTATTTTTTTGAGTGATTAACTCCTGTCATGCTAGACTTAAAAGACAAGAAACTGCTCTTCGTGTCCGACTACTCCAACATTTACTAGACAAGCGTTCAAAGCTCCCAATATATTACAAACTTATATAAATGGCAATAATTAGGCCCATTTGTGTATATAGAGTTAACCTTTGGGGCTCACTAAACCTTCCACTTCTTCATGTATCCAATCCTTACAATCTAAAATCTAGCACCTTATCCTGCCACAAACAAACTTATCCATAAAGATCATAATGTTCCAAACGTTGCTGCTTTAGACTTGACCAGATACTTAAGCTTTTATAGTCAACTCCATACCCATCCAACTCCACTAGTCTCCCAACTTGCTTCACATTCAATTCCCGATAATCCTACGAGGTGTCTGAAAAGAAGATGGCCAATAAAATTTTTGTTCGTTCTACTCATTGTTACTAATGAGTTTCTCTTTACGTATTATTGCCATGCCATTGTAATAATTTTCCGCAAATGTACTTGTATATAATATATACCGTTGGAAATATCAATAAAAGTCCCGTCTCTCCGATCTCTACACCCCATCCTACAGAACTACTGCTTTCCAACGTTCCTTTCTTGCTCGTTCCGCTATTTTTTGGAATTCTCTTCCTCCTATTCGTAATGCATCCTCCCTCGGAACTTTTAAAACACTCCTCTTCAACCACCTTTCCTCCCTCCAGTCGGATGCTATCTAATTATATAGATGCTTTAATGAATTTCACCCAAGCATATCAGATATAAAAGTTTAGGCTGTTTAAGCAATCTTCGTATGATAATGTTTTCTCTATCATTGAAATAATTTTCATTTTTATTTTTCATCATCATTTTTTTTTTTGTTCATCCTTTACTAGATTTAACATCAGAAATCTATTGTTTAGTTAATTTCTTATATAATATTTTTTCTTTTACTGATTGTAAATATAGTTTATATGCGTATAGGCTTCTTTTTTTTCTTTTTTTT
Organism: Euschistus heros; assembly: GCA_003667255.2. Lineage (NCBI taxonomy): Eukaryota > Metazoa > Arthropoda > Insecta > Hemiptera > Pentatomidae > Euschistus > Euschistus heros. The sequence goes on from RCWM02000267.1 coordinate 421,538, forward strand.
TCATATTTTTATTTATTTTATTGTGAAATTGTATTTACTTTTAATTATCTTATTTTATTATCAAATTTATAATCTCTAGGCCAGATATAACTTATGTTCTGTCATGTAACTATTATTATTAAGGGACTTTGTCCCAGAATAAAAAGTTTCTTCTATTCTACTCTATTCTAAATAGTTAAAATAAAAAAAATTTAAAATTCTGTCAGTGAAGTGATCATCTTTATTACCGTACCAATGTAGGTCGACCTAAATATAAATTAACCCCTCCAACTTGAAAATGTTTACAGGAAAATACGTTCAAAACAATATTGTGGTGAATAGTTCGTTTTAACGTGGATATGTACTTTGTGCTACATACTACTTGGCGAGTAGTATGCTCTAATTTATATTAAAACTGGAACAAAGGAATAGCTGATGCATGTACGTATTATTTAAGAATACAAATCAATATCTTCTGTTTTTGTGCATTGTTCATATTTCTTAAACCCTTATAAAGACCGTTTATACATTTGCTAATGACGCTGCTATTTTTTCTTACAATTAGTAATCCCAGATCACCTATACATCTTAATGAAAAGGTTAAAAAGTGGAAAGTCAGTTTGATCCTCCCGGCAGTTCAAACCACAGTTGATAACAGATATCCTAAAGGAGGAACGACTGTTCAAAGATTTTGCTGTAGAATCCAACGCCATTCTACATGAGAGGTTAGAAATGTTCGGTGATATAGCAAGAGTTACTTATATTCAATTAATTTTAAAAAAAAATTAAATATGTGGTGCCACATGTGGATCTCAGTGAATTTTTGAAAATCAACCGATATGTGATAAGTTCCATTTCGCTATAAAGTTACAAGTTATAATAAAACTACTGAACTTATTTGTAACAAATTTTAACTACATAATTTTCATATTTCTAGGAAGGTTTAGAAATAAACATTTTTAAATGTACCATGTTGAGCTGGCAGAAGCGAGATTTACCACACTATTTTATCATTTTATAGTTAGAAAACCAACATAATGAAATCAATAAAATTATTTATACCGAATAAAAAATACTACCAAATCAAAATGTTAATCTTTTGCTTTTTGATATTTTGTGTAAAAAAAAAAAAATGATTCGTGGGCCTTTAGTTGTAAGCACTGATAATCCTGTCCATTATCTGCAAAAGTTTCTTAATATTCTCAGTCCATCTGTATAACCAACTCATAGATTAAAATTTAAAATTAGAGATATAATTATAAAGAAATAAAATTTCAATTATTAGTTTAAATTTTAAACTTTTGAGAGAGGGCAAAACCGCGACAGGTGATGCTAGTAAACGTATTAACTGAGAGAACTAAGGCAGTGAAATGACTGATGAAGAACTATAATAATAATTATAGTTTTTATGTAATAAAAAAAATGTGTATACTATGTCTTATAACTGAAAGGTTATTTCTTTTAATTTTATTTTAGTGTGTTGCTATTTTTCCTAATGTAAAATAAAAACAATATTATTACTTTTAGGTAAAATTACTGCTATTGTCACTAAAAACAGTAGAAATAGATGTTAATACATAACTGTTTAGATTAGGACTGAATATATTCTTAGAAGGTAATGAAAACTGTAGTGGTTAACAAAGTCAAACAGAGCGCTTGGATACGTGACTCCAGTAGGCGCGCCCGGTTTGGGGATTAAGCTAACTTGGAATATAATTATAAAACTTGAACAAAGATATATATATATATATATATATATATATATATATATATATATATATATATATATATATATATATTATATGACACGTTTACATGACATTCACTATTAACTCAAGAAGCCAAAAACTATTACTGTAATCTGAAGTAATCTGAAACTTTTTTGGAACTACAGAGCAGAAATTTGTGGTTCTGCCAAAACCACACATATTCATGAAATATAAACAGTACTGTCAAAAATATAAAGAACGATACTGCACTCACGATGGTACATTTCAAATTACACATTACTCAGTGATTTGTACATTTCATAAACATAAAATAGAATAGTTTTTGCATTATAAATCACTAGTGCATACAATTTATAATTTTGATAAATGAAGAATGTACGTTGGCTTAAACGTACCTGGTCTAGAACTCTGCTGTTTGTTTGTTTATCACTTCAAGTTTTATATTTAACTGATCAAAGTAGTTTTCAACTAACTTTTCTTTTTTTTAATTTAGTTTAATTTATAAAAAAATAAATTATTTGCAACACTAAAATAAAGAATGACTCGTATTATCAAGAATCTTGTTAATCTTTTTTTTTCTATTGCATGCCAATTTCTACTATTAAATTAGGTATTTAGGGTATACCCAGTGTTATTGGACTGTAATGTACCTTCTCTGAGAACTATACACTCATCCCACATGCTGAATAGTTATTGTTTAGGTCCTCCTAGTATCCAGAAACCCCTGTAGAACCGTGACAATACGACAGAGGAATCCGTACTAGAAGTGCTGGAGGCTGGTTGGTATTCCAGAGAGACTTCCCTTATTACAGGCAGTTAATGACTGCTCCAGCGGCTCAGCTTAATCCATCCCCATCTCCAACCTCCCTTGGGATCTGAATCTTCACTCAGGCCTCTGATTTAATATGGTCCTATTGGATTAGTAAATAAGAAATACTTAGTAATTGATACAAACTAACTAATAATCCCAATCCCCAGTGTAAATACCTGTTTAAATATTTCCAAGAGTTGGGAGGCAAACTTTCAAAAGATCAGTTTATTATCTCAAGAATTCAATTTGTGAACATGAATGCATTTTTTGTGTAACGCTTTATTCAGCCCTAAAATCATAGTCATCTAAAAGTAACAATCCAATAAATAATATTTTTAATTATGACAAACATAAAAAAATGAGCTATGAAATTCATCATGACAATTAATTTGTTTAGTGAAGATATTAGAAATTTATTTAGCCTAAATGTATATATTTATTATGATATATGTGTATATATAAATATATATTTATTTATTTAACTATTTTTCAGCTAATTTAAACCATATTTATATTACCTACCTTGGTGGCTTGAGGTTTGACCTTTTCTAGTCAGTGATCTTGTTTGCAGAAGACGCTGAGGGATTCATAAAGGAGTAGCTATCCCATTAAGGTTTTATAATTGCACCTTTATGTTGTTTCAAACTTCAACAATTACAGCTATAAGCATTTACTCGAACCTTAGCTCTTGTAAAAGTAAACAATTTCTCGTTAATTAGTTTATTAATGGGTCTCTTATTCTATAATATATGTATCTCCTAGGAAAAACATTGGATATACCATTATTATTTATAGTTTGTCTTGCTAAGTAATCAAAACTATTAATTAATGAAAATAAATATGAGATGCTGCAGACGTTGAAGAATCATCGGAATGAATTAAATTAACAAGGAGAGAAAATATTAACTATTTGAAAAATCCATAAAGCATGCAACTTAATGTTTTAAATGTAGGAATAAAATTAATATAAAACATTCGTGTACCATTTTTTTATTTTTGTATTTATTTTTTTCACAGAAACAATTTTTTAACAACTTACATTTTAAGCATGTCCGATATTCTACAAAATAAATTTTTTACATATTTTAGTATTAGTCGTTGTAATATAATGTTTATATATTTCAACTGTTATAATTATTGAATTAGTGAAAATCGGAAGGCAAGTTGGAAATCAGACACATTACATTCAGCCTCAAACTCAAAAAGTAAAAAAAAACTCCGAAACACAATAGAAGCTTGAATACTAAGATTTCAATTAATTAATTAAAAACCATTGTTTGTCAAACGCATAGAAAAATAATAAAGTTAGAGATTCCCATAACTTTTTTACTAATCATAAGATGCTAGAATATTTTTATTCAGGATCATATAAACACTCTTACGATATATCTCCTTCTTTTAAGCTACCTTGTATGCATTCTATGGATCTCTTGTATTTCATATATAAAAGTGAAACTCCAGACTCCGCCTGGGAGAGGGATTGCCTAGAGAGTCGGACTAGCGGGAGTGCGATTAGTGAGGTTCTACTGTATTACATAAATGATTGAATTGTCATAAATTTTTTTACGATTCTATTTTAGCTCTAACATCTTCTGCTGTCCGATTCAGTAACCTAATTTTACAGGCAGCTTTCGCTCAGCCTCCACTGGGTTTTTTACACCAGTGACGAAGCTGAGAAAGAAGACTGGGACTTCTTTGTGCTTGGCTTGTCCCTCCAAAAGTGGAGGGATGGTTCTGGTCGGAGGATCTCCAGGATGAATGTAAATTGTAAATAAACTATAATTGTATTTTTAGCCTTATCTTTATGACTGCATACCCTAACTATCTACTTCTTCTAATACTTAACATTCAACTATACCTCATCAATATAAAAACTTTTGTTAAAAAATAAAAAAAAATACAGGCAACAACTAATAACTCTCATTGATTTATCTTTCTCAACTTGAGGTCAAATGGTTAATAGGACTGAGAAACTTTACTAAACTAAATTTCTTTACATATTTTAACTTCTTTTCTTTCAGTGAATTGTCTTGTAACATTATAACACAGGCATTATTTTATATAATGAAGGAAATTTTGTTACAGTTCCTCGTTGTGAAACCCATTAAAATAGTTCATACTGCAAAAAGTTTTTTAATAGTTCATCCTTCTGCACGCTCATCATGCAACTAACTGGCGGAATACCGTCTCTCGCCTGCACTAACATAAAACAATAATTATCCTATTCCGCTGGAGAGCGCACAATACAATACAATAGACAAGAAGTACCCAAGGCCTCCATGATATCATAGATCGTGCATAAATAAGAGCGAGCTTTGGCATAGTGCCATCTGTTCCATTTCCATGTCCTCAACTTATCAACAACTGTGGCCGGAGCCCTTACAAAAAGCAGCCCCTGTTTAATGTACAACTCCTCCAGCTGGAAATATTATTCTTCAACCCCATTAGTGCCAGTTTTCTTGGCTTTCAGCGATTTTTAGTGTCTAATGGCTCTGTCCCGCTGAGTTGCTGGTAAATGGTTCCCTCAATTTTTTTAAAGGCCATTGAGAAAAGTTCTAGACTCCTTTATCCCCTTTTGACAGCAAATTCACCGCAAAAACCTCGTAATAAGACACAATTATCCGCTAGCTTAAGGGTTCAGCTTTCTTTTTTGTTATACTCTGACAAAAGATTAGCAATTTTTTTCCTTGTTGAGCAATAAAAAGCTGAGGTAGAAAATTAAATGTTAGTCTATGTCATGTACGAAGCTCTTGATTTGTCATACTTTTTATAATTAAATTTATTTCGGTTTTCGTAATTTTTATCAATAACACACTGTTCAATATTTTTAATGTTTTTGAAGAGCTATTTTGATTGACAGGATGAAGAGTATTTTTAGAATGTAGTTATGGATGAGTAAAAGAATAAAAAAAAAAAAACAACAAAACAATGTTTGATAAAAAAAAAACCAGTACCTCTAACAACCCTTTGATTAAGGGTTCCCACTTTGTAGAGGCTGGGTGTGCCCCAGGAGGTACCTCACTCCTTACCTCCAGATTGAGCCACGAAATAACATATAAATAAATGTTTTGCCTTATGTTGGACTCGAACTCGGTAGTCAAGTGCCTTACCAACTGAGCTACCACGTCTCCCAAATGTTTAATAAAAACAAAACATATTTTTTAGTCAACTTTTGCCATCGTCAAGGGTAAAAACGAATAATAAATAAAAAGAGAAAAGGAAAAATTAAAAAGAAGGTTAATAAGCAATTTTAAAACGACCTTAAAAAAATAAATAAAATAATTATGATCAAGCATTGATAAATTATTCAATGGTAAAGTACAATTAAAAATAAAAGAGTTATAAACAATAGGAATTTTGTTATGTAAAAAATTTACATTATTATCTGTAAAGAAATCTATATCAAATAGTTTGCATACTTTGAATACTAAGCAAAGTTGAGATAATTATCTTTTGCCCAACCATTCACCCAATGATTATAACCTTTTCAGATCTCTGGACAATTTTCTACTGCAGAAACGTTCTGATAGATAACCAGCAAGGCCTTGAATTGGGAATAAATCAGTTTTTTTTTTTTACCAGCTAAGATCAACCATTTTTTTTAAAACGGTATTTGGGATCTTGTATTACGGTGGACAAAATTATCAGTTGTAATGGAAAATATTTTAATCAATAAAGTTATTGTATAGTTATTGGTTCATTAGATTTATTTAATTACCCCAAAACTACTGGACTTTTGATACGAACTGGAATTTATGGTCTTCGCCTGCAATAAGTTTGGGTTCAGGGCTGGTTTATGGTTCCCCTGGATGCGTTTTAAATTGTTATCTATTTTATAATGTGCATTTTCAGACTTTTTGTAAATAATGTATGAATGTAACAATTACCATATCTATTAATTATTACATTTAATTGAAGCAGATAATAAACGGCGTATTATTTCTTCTATTATGTAAATTAAAATAATTTTATTTGTAATTTAATATATCTTCTATATCTATAAAATAATTATATTGAAGTTATATGTGTAATATAAAAATACAAAATTAATATTTTTATCGTTAACCATTTGACTCATAGTTCATTTATCTATATTAGAGCGATGAGTTATAGGGTTTTAAAATATTTAACTTAATAAAAAATAAATTACAATTATTAAACGAGGAATTAATATAGGGAGGAGTAAAATAACCGTGGGTGGTATTTAATAACGTAAAGAGCTGACCTTTTACGAAGTGACTGAACCTCGACCGCAGTAAACAGGGCCTGGATATGAAATTCCTTAAGACAGCACTCGATGGGCGGGAAATTTTGGGAAATTCCTGATGTTTTCACTGTAATCATTCAGGTAGCATTTAATAAGTTATATTGAAAATCAAGTGAGGTGATGTACACACTTTCCTTATACTGGAAAAAAATAATTTTTCATGATTTTCTGTCCATATTTTATTTTATTAAAATTGATAGGAAATTCCTTCAAGGAAAAAAAAAATTGTCTTGTTCCTTTAATAACTATCAATATCATTTTCATACGGTTTCATACAATGAGATATTAAACTTTAGTTACAAGAAATATAATATGATTAATAATAAAATAATATTCAGTTTTATCTGTACATTATTCTTAAAAGTATACTGGTTTTCAAACTACTCAATAACTAGTTGATGATGATTCTATAGTTGATTGTAAGTGAAGAAATGGTGAGGGGTGCAGTCAAGTAAATAAGCACGTCCAAGTTTTTAAATAAAAAAAACTTTATGTTTGGCGTGCCGACGTTTTGACCTGTCTAGCAGGCCTTCTTCAGGGCTGAAATAACAAAAAATTGGATGTGACCAAGATGATACAAAAATTTTTTGAAAATAAATTAATAAAAATAATTTAGAAATAAAAAAAAAAGCAATACAAAGTAAATTAGTCAACGAAAGAAATAATAGCTGTTTACATAATTGGAAGAATAATATATATATATATAATTAAATAATTGAATACAACTGACTGCAAGACAGTCCGAAACGTCGGCACGCCAAATATAAAGTTTTTTTTTTATTTAAAAACTTGGACGTATTTATTTACTAGACTGCACCCCTGACCATTTCTTCACTTACATACTTAATAACTTATTCGTTATTCATTGCCACATCTTGTAGCAATGATCAGATGATGATCATCAATCCTAGCTGAAGATAAATTTATTATTATTAACCTATGATTAATAACTTTTGGGTTCATACATCCGTACGTCGGAACCAGACTAACCTAAGTCACACTAGGATAACGTTTCAGGAGAAAACAAAAACTGCAAAAAAATGAACTCTAGGAGTGATTGTAAAGAGCTAACACTTTATTTAATTAATGAAATTATTGAAATTATTATACTATACTATATTATACTATTTTAAAATATTTCCTTTATAATCAACGCTTTATTCATTTAGGACTGGACTTAGTTTTTTTTTGGCTCTACTAATAAAATCTTAGTACTTAAGACTAGACTTGCCTTTTATTTTCTGTACGTGGAATGTTTTCAAAGAAGGATCTATTCTCTTCAGGAACCCATTACAAAAAATTCATGAGGTCCCTGTAATTCTCATTACTCATCTTTCTTTTGATTAATCTCATTATTGGGATTGCCACAGGCAAAATAATCCTTCTTTCTCTTATTGACGGTTTAGGTCAATGAAACTGGTCTTGTAGTACAACCTGGTATCTCCTTCACGAAGCTGTAACCATATGATATAAAAAAAAATGGTTCATTATCTACGTTTTTCTTTTTGAAAAACGTCCATTGAAACAAACAACCTGAAACAACGTCCATTTCTCAAGTGTCGAAGATCTACTTAAGACGCATTCTTCTCACAACAATGAAGTTATTTTTAGAGCATGAAACAATAAATTTCTCCTATTTATTTGTGGTAAAAAATAGTGTTTTTATTTATTTATTTATTTATTTTATTTTATTAGCTTTGGAAGACACTTTTGCAGATTAGACATAACAAATCTGAAGCCTTGATTAGCACGACCTTTCACCTTGTCCTCTCTTTTTAGTTTAGTTTTACTTCACAGTAACTTTCAGTTACTTACAGTAACTGACAAGTGGAAAGATAAGTTCAAGTATTCCTTAAAAACATTGAAATTGAACCATTTCTATTCTGGTTTAAGTTTTCTTTCCCGCACTAACCTACAGACATTGAGTGCATTATAGAAATATTCAGATCATCATCCAAATATTTACGTTTACATTTTTCTCTGTTGTAGTGGCTTTCTGATTATTCAGCTGTTGCCTTGCGTGTTAATGTACAGTGCAACCTAGTTAGGTCGGACTATCCAGGACCGCGGCCAATCCGACATAGCGAAAATCCAGGTTGGACGGAGAATTTTGAAAAAAATAAATGACAAAATGTGCAAACAACACATTATTTTTTTTTTATTGCGGAAAACACTTAAAATATACATCCCGATAAACTATAATACAGTGTATACAGTTAAATGTTTCTTAAAAAATATGTAAATTTGAGTTGCGCCAGCTTCGAATGCTGTTTCCGTGTTGTGCGGTCACGCATACTTCTGATCCGGGTTATTAAATTATTATTATTAATCTCATAGTCAAATTGATAAATTAAAATTAAATATTCTTAAAAAATAAAATAATGAAATAAGTAACTATTGCCAGTATGTTAGTGCGTATACATTTAGTCAAAAAGCTGGTGGCGGTAGACAATGCCCCAGGGTTCCATTATTATATTTTGAGCTAACATCACAACATTCTTTATGTCAACACGAATGTTTTCCATGAAGCATATTTTCCTCCTCCGCATTTCTCAATATATATACTGGAGATATAGACTCATATAATCCACTGTAAATACCAGAGTTTTCAAGAAATATTGATAACCTAAAGCCATGTGGAATTTTACCTTAAAATACCTTATATATATGTTTAATACCCTTTTGTACTCCACCCATTTAGAGTGTTTGTAATAGTTGTAATATACTTAAGTTCAAAATCTTTCAAAAAGAATAGTATTAATGTTATGAAGGTCATTAACTTAAAACATAAAAATGTCCATTTGAAAATGGCCAAGTTCAAGAAAGAACCAATTCAACTAAATTTTAGTAAGTTTAGTACTCTAAATCATTAAGTAATTTCATCTGTTTAATAGTTTAATACAAAATTTTTAAAATCAAAGCTTTCAACAGAAATTCATGTTTTTATTTTTAATCAATATTTACAGCTGTACAAATATACATCAAGTAAATGACGTTAACAATAACATGCCAAAACTTGAAAAGAACTACTTATCAGTAGCTCTTCAATAAAAAATCAATACAAGAAGATCTCGAGGCCATCTTCTTTTTAGATGAGTGGGAAGTAATTTGAGAAACCAGTGGATTTAAGTGGTGATCTTTATGGATAAGTTTATTAGTGACAAACTAAGGAGCATTGAGGATTTTTCGAAAGATTTTGAATTGTAAGGATTGGATACGGGATGAATTGGATGGTTTAGTAGAGCCCCAAAGCTCTACTCTGTGCGTCTATATAGGTCTAATCACAGTCATGTAAATGATTCTTTTGTAATTAATTGGGAGAATTGAACGTTTTTCTAGTTAATGTTGAAGTAGTCTGTAACAACGAGCAGTTTTTTGTCGTTTTAGTCTTGTATGTGAATTCCAAGTAAGAAAATTCATATGTAAGGAGGAAATGGTAAACTATAAAACTCACAAATATATTTTTCCTAGACTGGGAAAATATTAGATCATGGATATTTCTATCTATAATTAACCCGTTATAGATAAAAAGACAGCTTAATTAATGTATAGAACACAAAATGTGCTGAAAGTATTGGTTTCCGAATTACTGTATCAAACTGCTGAAAACATACGTTTCAATACTTTTCCCCGGTTTTATTTATTTTTTTTTTAAACAGAAGTATTACACCTACAGGCCTCGGTCAGTGATTAAATTAAAGTTAATTAAATTTACTTCAACTTTATTCCCTTTTACTTTCAGGGTAGGATCACTCCTTCGGCCGGTGTTCCGCACTAAAGTCGGCCTAAACTTAAAATTTAAACTTTTTTGAAAAAATTACCAATTTTCAAAGCGACGCAAGTCAGAATCTATCAGACCAACAGGGCTGCGATTGTTCTCAAATTGTAGCAACTTTAATCTTATTTAGAAACGGTAACACATGTTTTTTACTAAAAACACACCAATTAGGAGATACTGACCAAAAATTGAAATAACTCCGAAAATTTCGAAGTTTTTTGGCCTCAAACGTTTTCCCATCTGTTTTTTCGGTTGCAAACTTGGTTTTACACTACTTGGACATGCTCTTACAACATATCAAAAATACAGCTCTCTTTAATTTTTTGCGACCTAAAAACACCTCGCCGCTGGCCTAATGTCGGTATCAAGCCTGTGGGTTCACATGCCCTTTATATTTATTTTATTTTAAATAAAAATACCTTTGTTTCTAAAAGTTCATATTCTTATTGATCCATAAAAAATGTAATAAACCTTTAAATGACATGGATGAGCTTTGACCCAACGTTATTTAACCCATGAATAAAATATTTGTATGGTTTTATTCTGGACATTTTATTCCTTTAATAAAACACTTTACATGTTTCGGGAAAGACCTGTTCCCATATTCAGGTAAGAACCTTAAAATAATACAATTTTACAGACATTAACACGACATATAATAAAATTTAATTAAATAAAAAAAAAATAATTTAACCATTTATATTGTGTTTTCACATTCCAATAAAATTTAAAACATTTTTGTTTTTGTAAATCAGGTAAAATTATATTGTTTCATACCTGAAGATGGGAAAAGCGTTTTTTTTTCTGATGTATGTTGTAAAGTTGAATAAATTAATAAAGGAGTAAAATGCTGGACATAAAAATTATATAATTAAACCTCCTGTATTATTATTTAAATTAAACTATTTATGCTTTATCTTTGTTTTTATCATTTAGTAATAAAAGGCAGTAGTCATATAATTACAATATTCGAACAAAATGTTTTGAATTTTGTTCGTGTTTATTAACGTTTATAGTGTGTTGCTGTTTGGGAAAAATAAAATATTATTTAAAAAATAATTTTGAACTTTAAAAGCAGTTTAAAAAAAAAACAAAAAACATTTCTTTCAACCTTATTCTTGTATAACCCCACCCTCCCTAATCAACTCTCTCTCTCTCTCTCCTCCCGTACACACATTCACCTTCCAAATTATATTTACTTTTCGTTCCTTTTTCTCCTTTATTTATGCTTTTTTTTTTCCATCACATGAGATTTTGCTGCAATTACTGATTCACCTAAATAGAAGGTACCCTGAGCCTAACAGAAGTTTTATCATAGTTTTATAGAGGATAAGATGGTTATGGCGAAAAATAATTAAAAATTAAAAAGAATATTAAAACATATAAATATATTGTACCAAGGTGTTTAATGAGCACAGCAACAAAAGAAAAAACTAAAAAGATATATCTAAAACAATATAAATTCAAAAAAGATTAAAAATAAAGAAAATCGGGATGCAATAACAAAATACTTTTAAATAAATAAAATATAAGCTAATGAAGCTAACGTGCTAAGATCGGTGACTTTTTACAACTTATTTAGGAGACCTAAACAAAAGTATATGCAGAAATTCAGCTTCATTGGTTCATTTCCGAGGTGAAATGCTTATTTGATATCTATGTCTTAATACAATACCATTACCTCTACGTTCGATTGCTGCCTCCGCGGGAAGTATTGCTCCAAATATTCTTAACAGTATTCTACGTTCAAATCTCATTAGGGTGAGATAACACCCATGATGGACACTCTGAATCGTTTATTATTGAAATACGCACACGTTTTGTAGTAATCCTTCAATTTTATTTATCTTTTTATTTTATAAGTATCTTGTAATTTCACGTTGTTCTTTATGTTTAATCTTTTTTGAATTTATATTGTTTTAGATATAAGTTTTTAGTTATATACTTATAATATTTTTCTAGAGTCCACCATTTTCGAGATATAATCGAAAAACACAAAATTGGGACCTTCTCTTCCCCCCAACCACCAAGGGCGGGGACTTTTCCTTTTAACTATTCCTAACGAAGCTGTGAAGTCAATAATTATCGACTGGACTATTGGAACAACAAAATTGTATCACAAGATAGCACAATGGTCTGGCTAAAAAGCTATTTTCATATAACATGAGACACAAATACAGTTAATTCTAAATAATTCAGTAAATATAATAACATATGGAGGGGAAATGATTTTTTTTTTTTTTTCATTTATTGCTATTTACAACTGTACAGAATAATATACATCAAATTTGTTGATAGTGAATACAATGACATGTACCATAAATAGCTGTGAAGAACTACTCACCAGTAGCACTTCAATAAAATCTACACTGAAAGGCCATCTTCTTTTCAGACGCCTCGGAGGATTATCAGGGATGGAGGGGGAAACAAGTTGGGAGACTAGTGGATTGGAGTATAACTAAGCTTCCTATGGAAGGATAGGTATCTGGTTTAGGTTAAATCAGCAACATCTGAAACATTAAGATCTGGATAGGTTTACTGGTCACAAAGTAAGGAGCATTGAGGATTTTTCGAAGGATTTTGGATTGTAAGGATTGGATACGAGATGAATTGGATAGTTTAGTAGAGCCCCAAAGCTCAACACCGTACATCCAAATAGGTCTAATCACAGTCATGTAGATGAGTCTTTTGTAATTAAATGGGAGCTTTGAAAGTTCGTCTAGTAAATGTTGAAATAGTCTGTAACGACGGTAAGTTTCTTGTGGTTTTAGTCTATGTGGATTCCAAGTTAAAGACGTTTGTCAAAGTTGAGTCCTAGGTAGCGGATCTTTTCTACAGGGATTTGCGGAATATCATTGAGAAATGAAAAGTAACCATAAGAAAATAAGAAAACATATATACCGAAAATAAACTGTAGTTGTAAGTACATTCAATGACAAATATATTAAATGTATATAATATCAAATAATACTGCTTATTAATTTGATATCAGTTAAATACAATGCTATACTAATTCTTTTTAAATTACTTATGAATGTAAAGAATTCAAATCACGTTTACTTATGGCAGACAGAATGAATGAAAATATTTTTCTTAAGACTAAATATTTTAGCATAATATATACTTCGATTAAACGAATCTTCGATCAAGGGCTTGTTAGGGCTTTTTCGCTTCTAAGGATTTGGCCTAACAGTATTAATACCCTTATTAACCCCTTGGGTTAAGAAGAGTTTTCTGAAAAAGCTTTAAATCTCTTTAATCCAATCTACTCAGGGTAATAAATCGTTTTTAGAAATTTTTATTTTATTGAGATTTGTTTGTATCGGCAATTTACACTTTATTTTATACCTAAACATTAAGGAAAGAAATAGAATTGAAAGGCAATAGTATAGTTTATAAGAGCAATCTTGTAAAAAGAAAGATATTGATCGTTAATAAAAAAACGTTATCAAGGAAAAACGGGTTCTAAAAATATAGATTTTTTTTTTCTGTTATAAAATACTTTATGGGAAGAGGATGTCCTTCATAACCTAAAAAAAAATTTAAAAAATATTTTATAAATGTTGCTGAGAAAGAGATCCGCTATTTCTGATACTCAGAACTTGCCCACGACAGTTCTTTTGCGACAGTTATCATTTTTTTTTTTTTATAATCCTTTATCTTTAAAGCTTGTACCTCCATAGATAGAAAATATTCTCTTTTATTGTTTTCCAGATCATTAAATCCATTGTTTATAGCGTTTCTGAAACATTTTGTTCCATTTAAGCTATCTTTATTTTATATTGCTAAACATTCCATTTGTATTCATGCATGTAATTGTCAGAGAAATAAATATTGTATTTAGATCCTGTTTGATGCATTGTTTTTCCTGATACATTCTCCTGTGAATACTTTTCATTGTTAATGTACAAAAGCTTTTGTTGAATCAGTAATTTAAATAATTTCCGTTACTGTTTATTTATTTTTGTAAACAAAATATTCATAATTAACTATACGGTGTGAAGTGTCCATAACCGTATTATAGTATCTTTGTAGACACTTAGGAAAGCCCATACATAGGATTAGAATACCCAGAATATTTGAGTATGATCTTTGTTTTTATTAGTTGATTTTTTTTTATTATTCATTTATATAAAATTTAATGTAAAAGCTTTCGTTAATTAAAGAAAAAAATACATTTATTGAAAATAATAACTGTACAAAATATATAAACCAAGAAAATGTATTGACAACGATTACAATAATATGCTGAAACTTGAAAAGAACTACTCATCAGTAGCCCTTAATTAAAAATTCTACACTAGAAGGTGTACATATTCGTTTCAGACGCCTCGGAGAATTATCAGGAATGGATTGGAAAGCAAGTTGAGAAACTAACAGATTTCAGTCGTTATGGAGCTTACTATGAAAGGATAGGTATCTGGTGTGGGCTACATCATCAACGTATTGAACATTGAGATCTTTATGGATAAGTTTATTGGTGACAAAGTAAGGAGCATTGAGGACTTTTCGAAGGATTTTGGATTGTAAGGATTGAATACGAGATGAATTGGATGGTTTAATGGAGCCCCAAAGCTCAACTCCGTACGTCCAAATAGGTCTAATCACAGTCATGTATATGAGTCTTTTGTAATCCACTGGGAGCTTTTGAACGTTTGTCTAGTAAATGTTGAAGAAGTCTGTAATGACGGGCTGTTTCATGTCGTTTTAGTCTTGTATGTGGATTCCAAGATAGACGTTTGTCCAAGTGGAGTCCTAGGTAGCGGATCTGTTCAACAGGGATTAGTGGAATATCATTAAAGCCGTAGGTTTACGACGAAGAATAAACGTTATTCTATGGGATCTGTTTGGATTTAATAAATAAATTTCATTCCACCATTTTGATTAAATTTACAGTGCTATTTTTAAGAAATATAATTATACAAATGAAAAAGTTCAGTTTCATAAAACTTCTGAAAGCTGAGGTAATACAGAAAATAAAACACGTACAAAAATAACGGAATTTTATTGTAAATCATAATTTCTTTTGATAAATAAAAAGCAAATAAGTACTGTAAATAAATAGGTATATAATAAATAGGTGCGCAAAATTAAATCCATTTTGGGCAATTGTTTCCATCTATAATATTATTTATCCATTTACATATTTTCTAGTGCCGATTACATTTGGCTAGAGGAACCATTTGTAAATTGAAAACTACAAGTTTTTGCAGAGATTTATTTTAAGTTAATTATATGCAGAGTTGGGCAAAATTTAATGATAGCTAAAATTTATTAATAGATATTTTACAACAAATTTTCCGTAATCAATCACCTAATTAAATCATTTAGTCAAATAATTATTAGTTTACTGAAACATTTAATTATTTACAAATAGGTGATTGATTCTAGGATAGTAGTAGTCAAACATCTTTAACAATTTTAGCAATAAAAAAACATTGCCCTAAGCTGATGCATATGATTGTGGAAACATGTGTTATTTTCTAAACAATATTAAAATGTATCGATATGTCAGACCATTATCTTGTATCTGCTTCGAGTGTTTTATTGCCACAATAATGTATTTTATTGCCAGGTATACTTGACAATTGTTGAATTTTGGGGTAACAGCTCCCAGTAAGTAGCTGTGGACTAGCTTTGGGTAGTCAATTCTTTGTTCTTCTCTTAGAGTTGGTTCTTAATCTCATGGTCCTGGTGTAGGTTGTTTTAAGTTTTTTTTTTCCGGTTATCGATTCAGAGCCAACTTTCATGCCATGCCTTTTTAGCCGGCTGTTCAAGAAGGATTTAAGATGTTCAAAAGATAAATGGACTAAAGGTAATGAAAAGAGGGAACGCACTTGTTCAGCAGCTGTATCTGATTGTACATTACCTTATATATCTGTTTAGTGCCGAAAATGAGTCAGAACATATTGTATATTCTTTTTAGACCCCATCTAGTGTTTTTACTAAGGCTAATTTAATTGCAAAATATTCTGCTCAGTAAATGGTAACAATATATGGTAGTGTGATATGATAATCCTCTAATCATGCTCGTGTATTTATCATTCAGTAACAAAGATCAATAAAATTCAGGATATATGACGAAAATATTTAATTTACTTTCAAATAGAGACAGTAAATCTGTCATTCTATCAGGGAATTTATTTCCCAGGATTATAATGAATTGCGGCTAACTTTGTCTCAATCCTCATGCTCAAATCCACTGCTGTTAATTAAACGATGGGAAATTGAAATATGTTCTCAAGGGAAATCTATAGAGCACCAAGAAGCTCAGATCTTATCGAATCTAATTGAGGACGTCTAGTGAGGTATTTTCTACATAGTTGGTGCATTTTCCATACAGCCTTTAAAAACTCGAGATAGAATTCAAGGTAAAACTTGTTTTGCTCCAGTTACAAAACAACTGTTCGCTGTTTTTTTCAAAAGGACTTTCAAAGATTTTTTTTTTTTGATCCACAAATTCTTCTGTTAGATATATAATTTACCTAAAATTTAAACATTATATTGCTTTGTTGTTGGACCTCGCTGGAAGATCAGGCTGCTCAGGAGGCTGAGATAGACGCAGCCCGCCGGCACAGGTGGCCGCTCGCTAAGGGGCAAACTAATTAGGACTTTGCCTGCACCTGAGCATACAATAGTGTAAGGGAGGTAGTGTACCACCGGTATGGTAGGGGAGTTTAGTGCTTCCTTCTCATATAGAATCGTTTGTCAACGTCTGGGTTTCGTTGGGAGATCCAACGACGGAGACAAGATGTTCTAAACTTTATTCTACTTTACTGGTGATTCATCACTGACCAAATTGATTGAAGTCTTAGTTGGCCTTAAGAAGCAATGGAACACCTACAGATGCATTACGTTTAGGTTACATAGTCGTATGTATATAAGGGGATGAGATATAATCGAATCATGTGACATAGAAAATCTCTAACAAGTTTTACAAACGGCATTAATGTATTTCCATTGGATTTACCTACTAATATATGCTGCTCACTATATGAATAAATATATTTAAAAAATTCGATTTAAAAAAAAAAAATATTAAGGAGGTTAGATCTATACATGACAGGCAACTGTCAGTTCACAAATAGCTATATTTTAAGAAGTTCAAAGAAACACTTTAAAAACATTACAATGAATTTCAACCAACAAGCATATATGCATAATTAACTGTAATGTTAATTATAAGATGTATATCTAATAATTGAAGCCATGGGTGGAAAGTCGTTCTACGTTTCTTTTAAAAATATATTTTTTTATTATTATTATTTTTTTTTTTTAACTTTTTCTCACCTACAGTTTCAGTTTTAGTACATAGAAATTTCAATGTATAGCGAACGAAGCTTCTATTGCACATTAAAAGATGGGTCAACTCAAATAGAAATACGCTATTAACTCCCATTATGTGCAGAATAAAAAGTACATTTCAATAAAAGTAAATTAACATTTTTTATCAAAACGTAAAAAGGAATCTTAAATTCTTAAAAATTATTTTAAGTTGTTAATTTAACAGTTCTGGTAAAATTGAATTTTACTTTGGGATTCATTGTGTGATAGGTATAGTTTGGGATTCATGTTTTTTTTCGTTTTGTTTTTTGGGGTGTTAGATATCAAATTCTCAAATGGAGAAGAAAATCAGGGATACAGCTAAAGAGAAACACCTTAAGTAGAGATACCTTAATGCGTGCCAACTCCATTCATCTTAACAGTCAACTATACATTTATCATTAAAATTCTCAAATATTAAATTAATTTATCTTTTATACCTGTCATGTCTGACGGTTCATGTGACACAGGGTTAAACTTTGATGACACAAAAAGAATCCGTCTGAGATTGCAAAGTAACGCTTATCGGTTCATGAGTTAGACCATTGCGCTAGCCAAGACAGCTGTAATTAAAAGAAGTGACCAAGTTTAGGAGTAATAACGAAGTTTGGACACGGCCTGTACTTTATTTATTTCTACAGAAGTAATATCCGGAGGAATGCCGAAAAAGAAGAAAAGTACAAGAAGTGGAAGAGCGCGATAATGTTTGAACTATAAACTAGAAGTTAGGCCACCACTAACTGCCCCCCACAGCTCTTTATAGCCCCGCTAATGAGCCAGCCTCTGTGTCATATCTCTAACCAACTTTTACTAACCAAGTGCTTTTCCTAAGCTCCTTCTGCTACTTTAGTAGTTGCTATTATTTAATAGGCTTTGCTAGGTCCTTCGATATTTTCTACAGGCGTTTAGATTGTAAACAGCAGTATTTACCTCGTTTTTAATCGTTTTTGTTGTATCGTCATGTTAGCTACTGCTGCGTTTCCCATAGATAAGGATTTATTAAATAATATATAAATAATTAGTATGTTACTGATGACATAACAGTCCTATCTAGATAAGAATCGATTTGATTCTAACCATACTCTATTGTAAACCGATTTTGTTTATTGATGTGGCATTTAGGAAAGGAATAATTATTAGTAATAATGCATATCCTTTATTTAACATTATAGTTCTAGAAACATGAACCTGAGAATGAATTTACAAGTAATGTATTTTAGGGTCAACACACAATTCACAATATCTACTTATTACATTGTAGGGTATTTATAGTGGGTCCAAAAGGTATTGGCTTACCCACTTTTTTTCTAATATACTATAAGTATAAATGTCAATTGTTTGTTACTCAATTCAATTAAAAAGTAGCACACAACTTTTAATTTTTGGTGGCAATTGATTGAGATACGGTAATTAAAAAAAATAAAATACGAATTTCAAGGGATAAAAGTACTCATTTATGTGATACATAACTCAAATTGGAACGATACAGAGAAGATTAGCATGGCCCCTGCTCAAGGATGACACGCTGAACAGCCTATGCTGATGACAACAGCGTGTTATCAGTCAATGATGATCCATTTGCTGCATCCCAGACACTCCAGTCACATATCACTTCCCTTGAAGAATGGTTTCATGACTGGTGAGTTAAGATAAATTCTAGAAAATCCCACCAAATAACATTTACCCTGCGTCGAAAACCTACCTTATCCAGTCCTTGACAATTTTGATTAAGGATTACTCTGAAGCAGGTAAGTGAGACAATGTTTATCACGTTTGAGCAATAATTACAATTGCAAAAAGACAATTTGTGAATTAGTTAGACCACAAAGGAAAATATAAAATCTTTTCGCGTTTTCAGGGTCAACTGTTGGTAGAATCCAACACCATCACTGCGCTGTTTCCGTCCTATCAGAATTAGGTTTATCAAGGAGAATGCAGACATAACGAATGAAGAAATACAATATATTCAAAATTCAGTAAACTAATTAGAAGAATCAACAAGATATACAAAAACTGTATACTGTTAACCACACGTTATTACTAACAATTTTTGACGCTTAAAGGTAGGCGCACACCTTTCGTCATCGGACGGACGGCTCGCATCGGACGGATTCGAATTTTATATGTTACTTCTTTAGAATATACTTCCTATTGAAAGGTGTGCGCACTTCCTATTAAAATAATAGGATGAATCTAAAAATCCGATCCGTCCGACGCGAGCCGTCCGTTCGATGGCGAAAGGTGTGCGCCTACTTTAAGTGTGTAATGCCGCATCTCAAACTACGTATGCAATGAATTTTTTATGTGGTGCAAGATCAAAAACATGTAATGAGTTGTCGCAGATTACATCAATTAATAAAAAATCTTTACGATTTGGATTATTTTTTTTTTTGCACGCAAGGATTCCACTCTTTGAAGACTTAAAGGTAATGAGCCTATAAATCACCAGTGAAGAAGTGGCAAGTAAGGGAAGAAAATGACAAATTAATTTTAAAAGAAATGAAGGCAGATATTCAAAAATCAAATCAAAAAAAAAACAGATGAAATTCAAAATGGGGGCTTCTTTTAGATATCTATAAGCTTGGATTCGGCAACACAAATCACGGGAACACAAGTCGAATTTTTTTCGCAAATCCAATGTTAACAGCCCAGATAAGTAGTCTAGACTATGATTTCATATATCGCATCAAAGTGATTTTGGAAACTATTTCCAGTGGTCATGAAGATGGGTCATCTGATGAAGAAGGAATTTTCATCACTTTCTGAATGATTTCAAGGAATTGGTGTGTGAGTGTGTGTAATTGATAAACATTGATAGCTAATTTATAAAAATATACGTGTTATACCTTACATTGATAAAATAATTTAATAATTAAATAAAATAATTAATGAAATATTTTTTTATTTAAAACAACAGAAACCCTATTATTTTCTTAAAACCCATTTCTATATTCATATATTACCTATCTTTCAGCTTATCGGATCAAGTAAAATGAATTAAACATCAGAAATATTTTTGGCCAAGAAAATCAGTCAAATACCCTAATGTCCAATGGGTAGTTCCCCTACAAGTTTTAATCATGCAATTTTTTTCCATTGTATGCCGCATATTTACTAGATGTATTTTTTTTTAAACAGTTCTAATTTCTGTTAGTAAAATAATTTTAAAAAAATAAAGGAATAAAAAAAATATAAGTACAAATTTTAGATACTTAGAGAGATAGACCCAGGGGTCGATTTTAGGGTTGTATTAATTAATGACACCAAGAGTCACCGAAACAACAAGTAATGGAAAAAGGAGTACAACAAAATATTTCTTCTTGACTGAAAAGAAAAATAGATCATGGGTATGTTTATGTGTAATCTACTGATTATTCGATTTGCGAACGGACGGATTGATGAAGTATAGAAAGAAACAAAATTTATTTTTAATCATCTTTGTACATTTCGAAATAGGTACATTTTAGAATTAAATGATTAAATAAATAATTAAATAAATTAACAAATAATAATTATTCGAAATAAATTTGAGATAAAATACAGGTTGCAATTGAGACTTTTTTTCATTGAAACCAATGTAGCTCATAAACGGTAGGCCATAGCGATAAATGTTACTAAATAAATTACACAGGCCAACGATGAAAAAACGTTTTCACTTAAAACACCTTATTATTCTGTTTTTTAGGGTGTAAATCATGACCTTTTTTTTTTCACATTTGCACATCAATATATTCAATTTTTTGATTTATTTCAGAATTTAACAGCTTTTATATACTACAAATAAAATTGTGAAATAATTTGTGCTGGATGTAGAAGAGTTGGCAGCACTGCTGAAACAGATATAGATATAGATCAGCAAGATGATGAAGAGTTCCAATGTGCGACAACAAATATAGAGCCTAAACTGTTAACTCAGATGGAGCTTAACGACTTAGTTAGGGATCTTGGATTAACAAAAGAAAAAGCTGCATTGCTTGGTTCTAGACTAAAAGAAAAGAACTTGTTGGAAGTTGGAAATAGCATATATGTGAAGAGAGAGCAGCAGTTTTCGAAATTTTTTGAACAAGAAGGTGATTTAGTGTACTGCTCAGCGACATCTAGGTATGATCAAAAAGTTTGTGTTGTTCAATTAAAAAAAAAAAAAAAGACTGGAGGCTGTTTATTGATTCTTCCAAAACTATTTTAAAAGCTGTTTTATTACACAGTAGTAACACTTATGCATTTATACCTGTTGTCCATTCTGTTCATAATAAAGAGAGCTATAAACACCTAGAAATAGTGTTAAATAAAATTGGCTATTTGGCTCATGGTTGGATGATATCTGGTAACTTGAAAGTAATACGCTTCTTGGTCAGCAAGGCGGTTTTACCAAATTTCCATGTTTTTTGTGTGAATGGGACAGTAGAGCAAGGGGTCAACATTGGTGCAGAAAGAACTGGCCTGTGAGGGAATCTTTAAAACCCGGCGAGAAGAACATTCTCCGCAAAAACCTTGTAGATCCTAGAAACATTCTCTTACAACCTCTACATATAAAGTTAGGCCTCATGGAACTGTTATAGATTGCTTTATATTTATATGAAACAGTTATATATGCTTTTTTTAAATTATATAAAAAAAGCAAATTTCTCAAAAACTATAGGTGATACAAAAAAACTAAGACCAGATTTGGATCCAGCATTCATAAATCTATAAAAATCAGCTATTAAAGTAAACAAAGTTTTCAAAAACATTTTTTTTGTTGGCCAGTGTTATTCTCCATTATATTTCCGATAAGGAAATGGTAGAATTTTCGATCTGTGCAACACCAACATAGGTAGAGTGTGTCAGGCGTGTTACATTTTCGAGAGCGAAAAAGGACATATTTATGTCAAAAAATGTTTTAATTAACTAAACCAAAATGTGTCAGAGATTTTACTATCAATGCAATGTTAAAATAAATAAAAATGGTAAAGTAAATACAACCTTTCCGATATCCTTTATTGTCTGATATTTGCAGTTACTAAGGGAGACACTGACCTCCTCTACTCTATATCGTCTTGAGAGGTCATGTATTCCCAGTTGAAGAGCAGAAAGGAGAGTTCTGTGAGGGGTTCGTGCTCGAGTAGTGCTTCTGGTTAATGGAGGCTTCCAGCGTCGTAGGTTTGGGTTGACTTAAAGCGGTCGAAGATATGTCGTCCCAACTCTGCGGATTTGAATAAATGTGGTGCTGAATATAACAGTGACTTACAATATTAGAAATCGTTTTTAAAAGTATTTATTCATTAAAATATATAGCTGTATTAAAAAATATACTTTTGAAAGACTGTTAACCCCACAAATAAACTGCTCACAATTTGAAGTGGACCACTTTAGGAATTTAAGATATTTTATAATTTTGTCTACCTGATTGATGATAATAATACAATTGAACATGTTTGGGAAAAATAAAATAAATTTCATATGCGGTTTCCTTTCCATATAACTTGGATGAACTGACGCTTTAATTGGGGAATAAGCTTCTTTACCTTAACATTACATATTAGCATAATAAGGGAAGGGGTATGAACCGTCGATGTGAAGCATTATTTCAACGTTTTCAAAACTTCGATTATTTCAAAACAAAACACAATACAGAATTTTTTAAAAAATATAAATGTTTATATTGTATTTTTTTTTTTTTAATTTTTAAAAATTCCTTTTTCTCAAATTTTGTTTGATGTATCTTTCAGGAATTCAGGATTATTTCTTCAATGATATTTTCACGCATGGCAGGAAATTTGAACCTGGTTACAATCGCATTGATTAGGTGTTTGGAGAGTACTTAATAGCATGATTAGACATATAATTCAGCAGAAATAATTTTACTGATCCATCTGGTTGAATTTTAATTTCTAACCATAAAAGAGTATGACAGTTTGGCAAACCTCGTTTCTGGGACTCAACACTATACCTTTTAATCATTATTATACTAAAACTTATTATTATAAACCTTCCTAGAACTATGAAGGTGCTGTAGTTAAGACTTGTTACAGTTGGGTTCTATAGTTTTACCATTACCAACTCTGTTGCAGAATGGCCACAGATGTCGCTAAGTATATTTATAGCTTTTTTAATAATAATTAAATTAAAAATAAGTAAATTTTATCATAAATTTCTAGGCCTATATGACACCGTACCTTTGTAACCTCTCTCGAATGGTGCTCGCCACCTATCGGTCGATAATCAAACTTCACTGTGCACCACACATTTATCCCTTTTTTTTATAGCAATGTAATAAAAAATCTTTTTATTTTATTATTATGTAGTTTTCTTGGTTAGTGATCATAAAGGAAAAATGGTTTGTCCTTTTATATAATGGCATAAGATAACTATATTCGGTTACTGATATCTAACAAAAAAGCATATACAGCATTACCTAAGAGCATTTTTATGATTCTATCGATTCCCAAAAAGTATTATCCAATAGAAGGATGATAATGCAAAATATCCATAAAAGCGTTTATTATCTACAGATATCGACCCAGCTCTAAATTCAAGTTATTACTCGGTGTATAAGAAAATTTTATATTTTACTTATTACTCTTAGCTGGTTGAGTACTTAAAATTCAACTTCAGCATGACCAAACTAAGAACCGTTTGTATGATAAAAATATCAAAAAATCACTTATAATTTTTTTTTTTTAAATAATAGATTTTCAGAACTGTCAAATACATAAAAAGCTTATTAGACACGAAATGAAAAGCATAGTTGAATAACAAATCTCAATTTCGTAGAACTAAATACGTGTGATTATATGGGCCTATGTAATCAATAGGAAGCTTAGAGCATACTTCTAGGAAATAAAACAATGGAAAACAACGTGATGCACCAGTTCTATTCATCATTGTATGTCCATCCAAGTTTAATATTTTTCCAAATGGAGTTCTAATTAACGGATGTGATTTTAAAGATTAATGGAATACTGTATATTTTTCATTTATGTATTTATTAAATTTTACATTTGTATACAAATAAGCATACATCTAGTAAATGTGATAATAAAATGACAATTGTTTCTGGAACAACTACTCACTGGTAGAAATTCAATTAAAGTTCCATATAAGAAGGTCCCGAGGACATCTTCTTTTTAAAAACCTCGGAGGATTGTAGGGAATATAACGGGAAGCAAGTTAAGAGACTAGTGGATAGAAATATTGTTCGTGGATACAATCAAAATGGCAAAGATGGTTTGGTCGAATAAATTTTAATACTCCAGATTTGAAACAATCATTAAAAGTTGGTGGTTTGATATAGTGGTGATTGATGGTGGACATGGAAGAGAACAGCTAATTTCTATATAAAAACAAACTATTGATACGATTTAAACATTTTTTTTTTATTTGATTCGCCTCTGCTCCTTAAGGTTGTCAGCAGTTCGTTTTCAATTTTTATTCTTAGATTCGTCCATAAAAAATTATGGCCTTTGAAATCCCAAAAATACCTTATTGTCTGTGCAGTTCTTGAAATAAGAAACTTCCTTCGGCTTTCTTTTTCAGAAACCTTCATTTCTTTAAATGTAATGAGTAAATTTTTGTAGTAATAGTTTACGTTATTATTACATTTTTGATAGGATAAATTATAAAATGTTTAAAACGGTATGTCTGTTGTTATTAAATTGATAAAATTAACTTTTTTTTTGGTTTTCTTATTTTATTTTTTTTTAACAGTACTTTGTAAATATATTTTTTATATTTTATTTATGTATACGAAATATTTATTTATTGGCAGTAAGTATCCTAATGTAAATATTCAATTTTGATAGCATTGTTGCAATATATTTCAAAGGCCAGACAATATTACGTTAGTGAGAGCTGAGAGACTCAAGCAGTGCAGACCTCATTATAACCACAACTTAATAACAAACTTAGTTGATCGCAATGGACCTTAAGATGTAATATCCTGTTAATATATTTACTACAGTTAGATGCTCTGTTATAACTTATAGCAATAATAATAAATAATATCTCATTTTCTCTTCCTGAATTTTATATATATATATATATATATATATATATATATATATATATATATATATATATATATATATATACATACATACAAACAAAAGTAAATAAATAATATAATGCATAAATAATGTAATGTAAATAAAATAAAGTAATGCATAAAAATGAGAATTAGCTGCTTTGTTTAAATTTAGTGAATAGCAATAGTCTGAAAATCCTCAAAACTAAATACATTATTTAAAAAATAAATTCTAACTTTTTTTATTACTCCTAAATACTGTCGAATCTCTAGACCTTGACACTGCATTATTTGAATCTCTTGACAACTATAAGTAGTTTGCTAAAACCTTGATGTATAAAAGAAAAAAAAAAAATGTTTTAGTCTCTTTGATAATTTAAAAATAGTAATTTGGGAATAATCAAATAATCTTTTTTCCCAACATTTTAATTTTTAGGTCAGGGCACAATATTTTAAGTAATATTTTGGTTTGAATGTTTAACACATATTTTTATGCAATACTTAAAAAAAAAAAAAAAAAAAAAAAAAAATGGTAAAATTATCGAAGATTATATTTGATTCCTTGTCCGTTTGAACTCTTAGTAAGTTAAACTATTCTTGTTTTATGTTTTAAATTATAGAGAGTTGGTTGTATACCTTTTAGTCATATATTTTATATAACTGTAACAAAGTTTGACTAAATTATTACTTTTTTTTTTTTTTACAGATTCATCCATATGGGCTCTTCGTCTTTGATGTAAGTACAAAATTATTTTTACATTTCTAGTAATTTTTCATATTACAAAAAAATCCTGGAGTGATCATTAATGTTATGCGGCAGCTACGCCCCGCCATATCGCAGGGAACGCTTCCTTGTTTCGTAGCTTTAAGTTGGCACTTTTTATTTTCCTTACTCTATGATCCCAACTCCCTTCAGTTTGTCAGTATTCGTTGTAAAGTTCATATCAGACTGCGTGAAACACTTTGTACCTACTAATTTTCTTGAGTTTTGAATTGTGTCTCGGTCAGTACAGTTATGGCAACCCTACCCTATCATAATAATTTTCATATCCATTGAAAACATTAAATATTAATATTCATATTATTTCTCCAACTTTTTATTTGTGTGATACTTTTTAGTTATTTCTTAAAATTGTTTAAATTATTTTCATTGATTTTAGAATACTTCTTTGAAAAAAAAAATGGAATTTTCTTCCTTTCCTCTTTTTTTTTTTTTTTTTTTTTTTATCTTTGTGGTAAAATTTAAAATCTAGAAAAACATGTTTACTAAAAGTTTCAAACTTATTTCAAGGTTAAATCGAAGCTGAGAAAAGTTAAAATTAAATTAAGACTAGAATAACTATTGTAGTTTTTACAAGTTATACAAAAACTAATTTTTTATTTTATATTTTTTGTTTTTAGTAATTAACTGATACACATTTAAACTACATACACCTGCTTAATAATTTAAATTTATAAAAGATCTTTACGAAAACTGTAACAGAATAGCTTTTAAATTTTGCCTAACTGAATAATTTAGAAATTGAAGATTTCCAGGGCTTTCTAAAACGTATAAATCTTGTGGACAACTTTAGAGCTCGCATTTCTAATCAAATATAAAATTGTTTTATTTAAATAATTGTTCATTTTTTGTTTTACTATTATTTTTTTTTTAATGTTTTGAATTTTTATTATTCATCAACATACAAAAGTGTTTAAAGATGTTAAAAAGAAAAAACAAAATGATTAAAAGAGGTACTTTACATTAATCAATATGTCTTAATTTCATATTTACAATTAAAAATTTCATTTAACTATACATGTTGCGGCATACATCCTATTAATGAAAATATAGTTTTCAATTTAAAATTGACGTTTAAACATCAAGAAATTAAAAAAAACCAAAAAAAAAAACCTGAACTCCTTCAGATTAAATCTTCTGTTTTAAGCCCCCCCCCCCCACAAAAAACAAAACAAAAAAAAACTAGATTTTGTCAATCAGATTTGTATTGCTCCACATGCAGATGCTCATTGCTTCACTGGTTACGACAGATCTTTCCTAATCCGATCCTCATCTTTATGGAACTCCATCCTTTTCAACATTCGCCATTTATCACTTCTTTAGATTTCTACTATCCATCCAGATCTATGAAAGCTCCCATAGCCACTTTTTAGTAAAACAAATATTTACATAACTGACAAGAGACGTGTTAACTGTTTTGTTATGATAACATATTCTGTTCTTTCGTGAGTGTATATTTTGAGTGATTATTTATTGCACTACCGATTTTTTTGATATGCGAATCTTCTGAATAAGATTGAGATCGCGCAGCATTGTTTATATTTTTACAATAATAATATAAATATCAATGGTATTCAGCAAGGATCCTCATAGAAAAGTTTTGGATCCTTTCGTATAAGATATATGTATAACATAAAGATATATGTTCTGCTTATCAGATATTGTATGAGTTTTCAGACATTTCATGGAAAAAAAAAATCAAACGAAAAACAACATTACATGTTATTTATGAGTATATTTTTCTGATTTGTCCTTTGCGGGGATATATGAAATAGGTGTTTGTCCTGTTTTCCAAGCCCTGCTGGTAAAATGTGATTTTCCATTTCCAGGACAGGGCTAAGATCCATGAAATATTCCGTGGAGGCCCCGCGGCTACTGATACAGCAGGCGGTGTACGATGTATATAAATGCCGCCATCGGCACGAGGCTGAGAGGGAGGGAGGGGAGGACATTCCGATAAGCCAAAAATCTAGGGACAATTTGGTCCGCTGAGCCCCTCAATTTGGTGCCCCTATAATCCCCCGTCCATAGGCAGTCCTGGTCCAGATATTAAGTCTTTCGATAGGGGCGGCATGTTGGCGACTATTCGTTCTGGGTATTATAGATCCCTCGGCGGAATCTTCTTTTCTTGGGGTTTTAGCAGGACGCACTGAGTTCTTCTGATATGAGGACCGTAGAGGTAAATATTATGATTCTAGTTTATTTTTATCAATAACTGTAGAATTGAATAGATAGAATAAAATTCGAGGCGGTAACATAATTTACAACCTCATTTCTTCTTTTTTTTCACTGCGATAAAAATATGTGTATTCATCTCCATGAGTAATTGTTATGTGTCCTGTTTATTGTTATGAAGCGTTATAGCTAAAAACCAACATTGCCAGATGTGTTGAATTTTCATCACTTTTGGGAAAATGGTTTAATGGGGAAATAGGAAATCCAAAGGATTGGGGAATTCATAAAAATCACATTAACAAAAAAATATTAAAATATATGCAGGGTGAGTACCTTTTTAGAGTAAAAAAAAAAAAAAATTGGTGAAACTAGATTAAAAATGTAGAAAAATGCCGCAGGCCTTACCTTTCTATTCCAATCCGTTGCAGATATACGATAAATCAAAGACTTTTTTGAGGAAACCACGTTTTTTGCCATAAAAACTGTAATATCTCCACTTTGTCTAAACATTTTCAGATTTAGCGTTAAATATTCTATAAGAGCTAAGTACAAGTTACCTTGAATTTTACAAACTTGTGACGTAAAGAACAGATTGATCTTTATATTACTTCAACGCTTACCGTTTTTCAAAAAAACTATCCACAAAACTAATCTTTGAGATAAAATAGCATTAATAACCTTTGTTTGTAATCCATTAACTAGACTAGAGGATTTTCTTTTTATCACCAACCCTATATTTGTCAAATTTTACCTCGGTACTGAAAGAAAGAAATATCATCTTCTGCGCTAGCGTTCGATGTTCAATCGCTAATGTATAATATATCGATGGTTAGATCATTCGATGCCTCAGAGAGCGTTGGGCCGTTGGCTAACAGAAGTAGATTCAACTGACTTTACCCCAAAATTTAAACTTATTTTAAATTTATCTGGTTTATTAATTTTTATTCTGAGGTATAAAATGGATGACTTACATTTGTAATATTCTAATTACTAGTTCATTTTTATTTGAGAAACTTCTATGCTTGAGTTATTTATCACAAGGATACATAATATGACAAGGATTTTTAAAAAATACTGTAGTTAAAAAAAAAAAAAAATTACATGATATAAATTTTGTTTACATGTGGATTTTTGCTATGGAATTTTAGGTGAACAGTTGTTGAAAAACTGTAGAAATTTACCCCACAACACAGTGGAAAGTAATTTATGTTACCTGGCAACATTGCTAGAATAGGCCCGATTATGATTATTTGTTATTTTAATCTTTACTGACATCCTATTATAATATATTTCGAATCCTCTTATGAATATTGTCCCATATTACCTATAATTTAGGCTCTACTCTACCTTATCATGTTTACTGTTTACTATGGCAGCTGAACCTTATCCTAGCTTTAATCGTCTAGTGCACTCTAATCATTATTACCCATATCTATTTTCCCTAGAAGCTTACCTAGCTCTACCTTTCCCTAGCTCTGTACCTGTTTCTATCATATGCACCAGACAAATATAAATACTCATGTAACCCCCTAAGATCAGTTGCAGATCAATATAAAGGGAGACCCATAAGTAACGGGAATTGGGCTGTATAGAATAGGGAGAGTAGGGGAACCCATTGTTTGACCAGGTGCTCCTTAATGTCGTGAAGTCAGTGTGTGAAGTGTCGCTGTGAATGTATATGCTTGCTCGTGAGAAGTTTTTTTAAAAAATAAAACAACTATATCGCGAAAACCTGATGGCAGATTGTCAAGATTTTTTGAGTTTTTAAAATATTGAGGGATAGCATCAAAAAGAAAACGCCATGTCTTCAGTACACAGGTATGATATCAAACTACCCTTTCCATTAAGCAGTTTGTTTTACTAAAAAATGGAATGACATCGATTGTCCACCCCATCCTACTGACCGAATCTTGCCCCGTGAGGCTCTTTGTTCCCGACTTAAAAGGAAAGCGTTTCGTCACTGTGGATTAGATGAAACCACAACTCGTGAGAAGGCATGAAGGGCATACCGATAAGTGAAATTAATAACTGTTTCAAAATATGGTAGAATCGTTTGAAGAAGTACGTTGTGGTCAAAGTGGAATATTGTCAATTTATCAGCTAACCTTATTTAAAGTTAATATAAGAGTTGTAAAATATATATAAAATAACTCATTAATGTTAAGGCTATTTACGAAAATGTGTGCACTTTATATAAGTGCTACATAGTAAGTACTTAAATAATATAGCGAGGAAGGCTGGCTTTTTCGAAAAATCTTCACAATCACCCATACTATTTTCTGTATGCATTAATGAAATTTCGGTTTCCATCCATCATTGTCGGATACTCTTTACGCCGATTATCTTCAATTCTATTTATTTTTTTCCAAGCTCTGACCTATTGCAAGCTAGTAGAAGAATCTCTCAATATTCATAAGCTAGTGGGTCTACCACTTTGGCAATGTCCTTGTATCGAAGGCTTTGAATATATGATAGGCATTCTATTTTTTAAAAATATAGGGAAAAGGGATGTTTCTTGAGGTGATATCACTGACTTTATATAAACAAGATACAGTGGTGGATCCAAACCAGAAACAATCGAAATAGAATGACGGGAACTGTTTCATAATATAAGTAAAGCAGGTCCGAGCTTTGAATGGGGTTGTAAGCTTAGTGACATCAATCTTCTAAAACTTTTATTTTAAAATCATTAATGTGTATGTGCATTTTAGATTAATATGTTCATAATCGTTTAATGAACATACTAAGGACATTTAACTTTCCATTTTATGAACATCACCAAATCTTCATGGAAACAGTGATGGATACAACATGGATATAACAGTGAAACTAATATTAAATCTGGGAATTTAAATACTATAGACCCTACTCCAGGTTCCTGATGTAAGTGATATCAAGTTAATCGAAAATCCTCTCCAATAGGGGTCGTTAGGGGTTTTATTCTCTTAAATAAATAAAAGCTATACAAAGTATAGATAAATCAGAAAAAAAGTGTAAACAATAACATAAAAGTATAGTAATAATAAAGTAACATAATAACAATAATAACACAATTAAGCGAAAGAATTTTTATGAAAATAAACGTAATAAATTATACTGAGAATAGTAATTTCAAAAGAATTTTTTTCATACGATTTAAAGACTTCGGTAAAGGATTTTACGTTTTAGTTACCAAGCGGATAATCTGCCTGTAAGTAGTAACCGGAGATGAGAGGAAATTCAGATTTCCAGAAGTTGGTCCGTGACCAAATGCCATCTTTTAAGAACGTACGTGACCGAGGCCCCATTAGATGAAGGAAACTAAAGTGCTTTTTATAGGGACTGCCATCAAAGCGACTCGCTAAGCTTTTTATAATTTACAAAGCGGCTCTTAGTCTGCTGTAGGTTTTTATTTTTAACATAGAAGCGTATTGATTTTATATTTAGGAATAAGTGTGTGTGGGGGCCTAAACTGTTGACGTATTGGTATATAATTCCTACCTAATTAAAACCG
The DNA here is from genome assembly GCA_003667255.2 of Euschistus heros. Lineage (NCBI taxonomy): Eukaryota > Metazoa > Arthropoda > Insecta > Hemiptera > Pentatomidae > Euschistus > Euschistus heros. The sequence continues at coordinate 453,877 of RCWM02000267.1, forward strand.
TGTATCAGGTAAATTAAGCATTTAGCTTGTAACAATATACATTGTTCGGATAAATTAGTTGTTTCCTCATTTTGTTTTTGATTCATTCATCAATAAAACACTATTGGTTATTAATTTTAAAAATGTTTCTATTAAATTCTATAAAAAAAACAAAATAAATTAGTAGGTATAAAAAAAGTTTTCAAAACATTTTTACATGGAACATATTTTAGCGGTGAACTAGTTGGTCAAATGCGATACGTTTTTGGGGAACGCGAGGGCGTTATGCGTAGTTTTATAGTTTGACATTATGAGAATAGGAGCAGTTAACATCTCAACTCTCGTTATACTGAATATAAAAACTAGGTTATAAAGTGTTAGTTCCTCTTGACTGTTTCTCCTAATACGGAATAAAAAATGTAATGTGACATTGTGTCTAGCAATGTTCATAACGAACAATCATTAATTGTTAATTTAATTTAAATAATTTAAAATCTTACAGGTAAACGTAAAAAAAGAACATAAGGGCAGAGAAGGTCAGCATGATTAAGCTATTTAATTAATTAATTAATTAATTAGGATATTAGCTGCGCACCACGAATTTATCGCTTTTTTATGACAATATAATCGATAATCTTTGAATTTTATTATTTTATACATATTTGTCGAGCTTCCAACGGTTTCCGAGATAAACGTTTTCGAGATACAGCGCGGAGTAGCAGAAGCGGGCACCGGGTCGAGCAAACATATGCTTCTAGTGCCTTCGACAATTATTTCTCAGAAATATTGTCAGAAACAAAGTTGTAGAGCATTAAATTCACTTTAATTTCATATATACGTCTCTGGCACTTGAATAAAATATTTGACAGAAAGTGAAGTAAAAATATTTTTTCTCCATAATTATCGATTTTGAATAACGTATATCTCGAACACCGTTGTAAGTTGAACAAAAATGTAAAGAAACAATTTTATAGGAAATTTAATTAGCTTTATTTTTTATATGTAGTTTTTTTTCTAAAGTCCACTGTTTTCAAGATATAATCGAAAAACCTAAACATGGAACCTTCTCCCCTTCCCCTAACAAAAACTGGGGATTTCCGTACCCCCAGGGACCGGGACTTTTAGTATATTTACCTTCTACCTACTTCTAACGAGGCTGTGAAGTAGAAAATAGTCGCATAATTCATGCATTCTACACCCTTCACTTCAGCACTCTCTTCGGGGTCGCGCTTCTCCACGAAAACACGTTTTTCGGCATTCTTTTGGCTATATTTCCGAAACTAATCGTTCGATATAAAATATATTTTTTTCATCTGAAAGTTAATTAAATTTATTAAAAGAACTATATATAATAAATTTTGATCAAGTCTCATAAAATATCCATGTCAGCACCCTCAAAACCGGTTACTGTTTTGAAATCCAAGTTTGTTTGTTTTTTTTACACTATTTCTCCGATCTGAACTTTCATTTTTTCAACTGAAACCTGGTTAAATTTACTATTAGGCCCTTTATATGAAATTTTGATTAAACCTCGTAATACACCCAAGCAAGGCCACCGAAAATGACAAAATCGGCAGAAGTAGCCAAAACGTACAAATTAAGCGTGCTGGCTAGTGTGTATATGGGGTTTAATCAAAATTTTTGTTGACATATTAGGCATAGAGATCGAGATATTTGAATAAAACTGTTTTTTGTGACCTTTGGCCTTGAATATCTAATGAAGCTAACGTGCTGAGATCGGTGACTTTTCACCACATATTTAAAACAACAAAACAAAGGTATATGCAAAAATTAAGCTTCATAGGTTTATTTCCGAGGTGAAATCCTTATTTGACTGGGCTATAAGCATCAAGGACTCAGAATCGAACCAGTGCCGCTTCAGGCTTTAGAAAGCTTCATCTGCCTCACATGTATCGATTTAATTTTCGCGGATATGGGAGAGAAATCGATGATTGCGTTATTGGGAGTACCGGTGGTGGTGGACAAACAAGAGTCGGTTGGTAAATATCATTAGGCAGCTAATAGCCATCCCGCCTGTTTGTTTTGTGGCTATTTAAGTTCCAATCTCCCACAATCTACCGACCACAATACTCTGTTAGCTTTGGTCCTAGGATACAATAATATATAACATGTAGTGAAATTTATACTTTGTTGTATTTAAAATAGACGATTATACACTCATGGCATATACCCCTGCTTTTTTACAAAAATATATAATTTTAGCTTTGATTTTTTTTATTACTAAGTGTAATTTATTAAGATGATTAATTGTAAAAATAAAAAATAAAAAATAGTAACTATGAATATTATCTTTTCGATAGAAATTGAACCATCATTAAATAGCCCCTTTAAGATTAAAAAAACATTGCGACTCATTTTTATATTTTAGTTGAATGTACATCGTTAATTGTACCTCCATAAGTTAAGGGACATGTTTGGTTGGGATACTTAGGATTTGTGAAAATAAAGTATAATTGTATTTTTAAATTATTATATACTTTTATAATTAACTATAATAATTATAATTAAATACATTATCAATCGCTTTTACTGGATGTTTTTATTTATAGTGTGGTTAATTTCAATAAATTAATATTTATAAAATTATTTTTAGTATTTATGTAATTTTTAATGGACAGTATTACAATTGGCCTCACTCGAAAGTAATAAGCAATTAGGATTGTAATGATACCAACCATACGGTAAATATTACAGAAAATTTCTAACTATGCAAAAGATAAAAATTAATAAATAATATTAAAAAAAAAAAAAAAATTAATTTCCGCATGTTACGAAGGGAAACAAGATTTTCAAATTTTCTTTTTAAGATGAGATAGTCATTTACTATGCGTTAGTGTTACCATTGCTATAAATGTTTAGGCTCTGTCATTGAGCTTTTGCTTGATTTTACTGATAAAACAAGAAGGAACGACTTTGCGTGTCACAACCTGAGGGGAAGGAGCGCGGAGGGTGTGGGGGTTGAATGTTTGATGATGAGAGAGGGCCTAGGAAGAGGCGGAGCTCATGACTATTTAAAAATCACTCGGCTATCCGTCTCCAACCGCCGGGTAATCCGCCCCACATCGACTCCAGGTCCATCAGTAGGGATTTAGGATCGGGTTTTGGTAAGTAGGGTCCATGGATTATTTAAAGAGTCTACGCCTGCCAGGATGTCGGTAGGTGATGTAACAGACTCGAATACCTATCTTATTGTCACGTTGCATTAGCTGATTAAGGGCTCTAAAATAATTATTTAAAGTAATATTTTTATCTTTTAAGTACAGTGCCCAATCCTCAATGAGTATTTTATCGTAAAATTCTGTCTGTACAAAATATTAGTCCTTTGATATTGTAGTTTAAATGTTGAGTATTTAAAAAAAAAATAATTGTCAATTTAAACTATAAAAATAAATATATATTAAATTCAGAAGAAGAAGAAAATTCAGTTCATTTATTTTAATGCGACTAACCAATTCTCGATATAAATTTTATAAACTTGGTAATTGTAATACCTTTATCTACTTTAAAAAGTCATGTAAAAATAATAATATTTTATTTTATTTTTTATTTATATTTATTTTTATTTTTATATTTTATAATATTTTCTAAAATTTTATATTTTAAGGAGGGGCAAATGCGGAAAAAAAAAATTCAAAATTCAACATTCGATACGAGAATTTATTAGTGTTGTGTTTGAATGATGAATAACCGAAAAAATAAAATCTGTTTTAAAAAAAAAAAAAAAAAAAAAAAAAAAAAAAAATCTAAAAATATTGAAATTTTCCTTCAATTTAATCTCTTTTTTTTTCTTTTTTTTTTGTAAAATTTAATACATTTAAGTGATAAATATTTTATAGCCTTTGTATATATATGTAGAAGTTAGCATGTATTATAGTAGCCTTTGAACATAATCCACTAAAAAATACCTAATAAACTCAATAACTTAGTTAAAGGAAGATTATAGAACAAGCGTTAACCCGCGTTGAGTAGCGTTAAGTTGGCGTTTATTGTATCAATATTGGAATGTATCGGAGAAAACATCCCAATCCATTTGTCTGCATATTCTTGCATATTGGGTAGTTATTGCAATTTGTATGATAAATTTTGCTTAAAAGTTAGAATCGTCGCAATGACCCATATGTTTCCGCTACCCGACCCGAAAAAAAAAATATTTAACAGAAGCATTGAAGCTGTTGATTTAATTAATTTTAATTATTTAAAAAAATATCAACTATAAAAAAACACAATTTGTTTTAAAATTACATACAATTTAAGTTTATTTGTTCTATTATTTTAAGTTTAATAATTTTCTATTGATGTTTATTTGTTTAATAATTTGAATTTATTCCCAGTTTGAATTTTGTTTTTTATAAGCAAGTTAGTTTTAGGTAAATATCAATACTTTTTTTTTTTCATTTTACCCCTTTTTTAAGGAAAAACAATTAAACTCATTTTAGAAATTACAATAAAATTATAATTTGTCGTTTAGCGAAGTATAATTTTTCTGAGGGTGAAATGCCATTCTGAATTAAATAGGACAATCTGTCGATAAGATTATTAGTTTTTAAGATAATGAATTTTTCCTGTTTTTTACCCATTTGGTCCTACTGTGTGCTGTAACTATTTTCATTCAACCTAACTCTTTTTATTTTAGGAATTAAATGTATAGATTTAAACATAGTATCCCCTGCTTGAAACTCTTATACCTCCCGTTCGTCAGTCCGCTATGACTATAGACTTAGGGGTAAGCAGGTCCTACTTAAAATATTTGTCGATGCCTAAGAAGGAGGGGCCGGAAGCCAAGTTTAAAAGTGTGTTAGTTCCCCTGAATTTTTCATCACCGACACATTCCACTAAGTAAAAAAGGTCATTGCCCAAGAGACTGCGGCCTAATCCTTATGCATTGTTAAAACCCATTTCGGTTCCGCGCTGGAAGAGCTGTGTCAACGCGGCTGCAAAGCCTCGGCAGATGTGAGTAGACGTCAACATCCAAAGGAAAGATTCTTCCCACCCCATCCACTCTACAGCGAATGTAGACTTATAAGAGCAGCAGTTTTTTACTTTAAATTATATGAAATGTTTTAATTGCTTAATTAAAATAGAATCATAACGGGTTTTAATAGTTGAATATTCTTTAATCTTAGGATTAAACATTCAATAAAATATTATTTCTAAAAAAAGAAACTTCCAGATTTATTTATTTTTTATTTTTTGACTTTTGGGACACTTTTCACGAAACCAGAACAAATCATGAAATAACCGTCCAACAAACGCTTTCCATACTTCAAGTCCCAAAACTGTTTCGCACTAAACACCACACACTAGCCCCTAACCCCAAACCATAAATCTTGGAAAACATAAATTGCAAAAGAAAGGTGTACATTTTGAAATGTGTTTACTGCGGGTGTGGTTCGGTCTTGCTGTAATTGGCAAGGGGATGAATGTCCCTACTAACTTCCTGTTCCACGACCTGGTGATTTATCAGGCCGTGGACTTTGTTTTCTTTTCTGTTCGCTCTTCCTTCCGTTATTGGGTTTCCAGCACATTATTGGAACGGTTTTAAGGTTATATCGGCTTAAGCAGTCTTTAGAACCAGGCATTTTCAGGGCAGATTATTTTTATTATTATTTTTTTTCTATGTCAGTCGGAAGCTTTTTCCTGCTCCCTTTTTGTGAAATTATTTTTTTGCTAAAACGAGTTTTCCAACATTTTTTTATTAATCTTTTTCAACAATTTTCATATTAAATATATTAAAGAACACAGTATCTAACTAAGGAAGGACTGTACGTCGTACATGGCAGTAATAATACCCATTTGGACCTACGGAGTTGAGCTTTGGGGCTCCATTAAACCATCCAATTCTTCTCTTATCCAATCCTGTCATTACATTCTCAATTATAATGTCTCAAACAAACTTATCCATGAAGATCTTAATGTTCCAAATGCTGCTGATTTTTCCTAAACCAGGCAAGTATTCTTTTGTAGGAATCTCCATACGCACACAAATCGACTAGTCCACCTGCTTGCTTCACACTCAAATCTTGATATTCCTTCGAGGTATCTGAAAAGAAGATAGCGACGAGACCTATTGTTTTAAAACTTTTATTAAAACTTTTAAGTACTACTAATGAGTAGATCTAAACCTGTTATTGTAATCATTTTCCTCAAAATTACTTGTTGTAAATAATAATAAATTGTTTAAAAAGAAAACGCTTTTCATGCATGCAACGCTAATAAATTAAACACAGTTTAATTTTGCCGAGTCACGATGAAATGTTCTGAGAACACCGAAAATATAAGCATTAATAAAAAAGGAAAGAACATTCCTTCAAGCTGTGTTGGTAATGCTCAGATCGAAAATTTGAGGACAGTTTCCTTGTAAGAAATTTAATGGAAAACATTTTTTGTTAAATATAATTAGTCGATAGGCCCTGCCATATGTTTGATTGGTCACATTTTGCCTACATTTTTTTGTGATAGTGCTTTTTTGATATGCTCTAGATCTATTGATGTTCCTCGGATCGAAGAAATCAGAGGGTCATAGTTAGACATATCTATGATCTATTTTTTTTTTGCTCAGTGACCAAAAATTTTGATTTTTTTTTGGTAAGCCTTGTCATAATTTATTTTACTTTGATGTCAAGAGCTCTAAGCTCAAACTTTTCAGTTCCGAATTGATCAATGTAATATCTTAAAATTAATATTAAACGCATATTTAGTCTTCTGACCTTGTTTTAAGTGTTGAAACATGTTAATAAACATAATTAGAAGATTGCTTTAAGATAACGTTTTTAAAGCCTTTGTTTAGAAAAAAATATATATAGGCCGTTGACTGTAGCATATAAATCATATCTCGTGATTAATTAGTGACTGGCACGAAATTTATTTTCCAGGTTACTTCGAGATTCTTTAAGCGATATTAAATTATATATTACTCGAATTTCATTAATTTTCATTTTCATGTGTTATATATATATTTATATATATAAAACTCAAAATAAAACTAAACATTAAACAAAGCTTCTAAGAACATAAAATATGTCTTTTTGTGTACTATCAACAAAACATTTTAGTGCAAGTGTTTGTCATAATTATTAAATTTTATTTATAATAAATAAAACAATTTTCAATACACTCTCATATCATTATAATTTCTATTAAAATAAGGTCTATGTGGAAGATCGTGAATATATTCAGGAATATGAAGATAAATATTGACACATTAAACTATTTATTTTTCAGTACCTTGTTAGATGTATTTATCTTGTATAAGGGAATTATATTCTTGTTAATTATTTAATCTTATTAAAGACATCTTAATTTAAAAATAAAATTATGAGGTTTCGTGATTTTTTTGGTATCTTTAAAGCAACAAGTATAAACATTTTACTGTTATCAACATTGTTAACAGAGCAGAGAGGGGGAAGAAGAATAAAATAAATAGAATGAAAAAAGACCCGGGGTTAATCACCCAAGTATAATTATCTTAATAACTCAACAACCGTTTGTCTCCAGTTTATCCAATTTACCGTTCCCCAAATTAAACACTTTGAATTTCAAATACATTTACGTAATTGCTCTTGGACTTGTTACTGAAATTTCTCGACATCAGTTATTAGCATTAAGTCCCATTGTCAGATGAATAATTCATGGTGTCAGTCTTTAAGCTTATTTATAGTGGGTACTTCGTTGGTATAGTATACGCACTAGAGAGAAATATAAATAAATTTAAGAAACATGAAGAATTAGGGTTATTAGGGAAGAAGATATTAAAAACATAATTTTATAGCACAGTGTTATAATAATAAAAGGAGTTATAGTTTATTACAAAAGGAGGTCTAAACGATAATGAACCTCTAACGCCAATTTGTCATTTTTTTTTTTAATAGCTATTTATTTGAATTAACAACTGTATACAATATAAAATTAAATACATCAAGTTAATGTAGTTATAATGAATGAAACGCCAATAACTGGTAAACTAGTTTGGTAAAAGTTATAAAAGTCCTATATAAGGAGATCCCGAGAGGGTTATCTGGAATAGAATTCGAAGCAAGTTATAATAAATAATGGATATATATAGTTATAGTAAATAATGGATTTGAATGCTTATGGAGTTTGCTTTGAAAGGATGAATTGCTGGTTAGGGCTGAATCAACAACATATGGTACACTAAGGTCTATATGTATAAGTGTGTTAGTGACAAAGTAAGGAGTATTAAGGATTTTGGATTGTAAGGATTCCATACGAGATGAATTGGATGGTTTAGTCCCATGAGATAAAGCGCAACTCCGTATGTCCAAATAGGTCTAACTACTGTCATGTAAATGTTAAAGAAGTCGAAAATGATGTGACGTATACTGTCGTTTTAGTCATGTATGTGGATTTCAGAGAATTTAATTATTTATTTATCATTGCCCGACGATTGCCCTATAAATTACACTCATTTATTATTCTATGTGCCTATTTTGCCCGTATATTTCATTTCTTAAACTCGTAATTCTCTGCAAATCCTTCTGAAATTCTTTCCCAGATCTGTAATGTTGGAGTATTATTCTTCTGCCAGAATATTTTTCTGGTTTATGTAAAACATTTTCTTTAATAATGTCCACCGAGTGTATGAATTCTATGAAATGAAATATTTGGCTTACGATCACTATACATTTTTTTTAACTATGTAATTTTACGTGTTTTTATATATATATATATATATATATATATATATATATATATATATATATATATATATATATACAGTAAATACAGATACATAATGACCAGTAAAGCACCTACCCTATGGTAGTACTAGGCAAATGAAGTTCTATATTAGAAGGTCTGCTATTTTTTTAAAGGGTTTATCGGGGATCAAATGGAAAGGAAGTTGATATAATAAAGTGTTGGAATGGTTATACATTTTATTTAAATCGATTTACAAAATCAGTGACCGATAACTTTCTCAAAGCGATTCACCAAACTTCAACTACCATGAAAATATGGTAAAAAGGATAGAAATAAAAAAATAAAAAAACTTGACCATTACAATATTGTTCCCCAAAATATGAATCCACTCGGGATATATATTTAGCCCCAGAGGAGTGGGGATGGTATCCTTCCTTATTTCCAGGAGTAGGGAGTATGGGGTATATATGGCGGTTATATCTGGGCTTCGGCAGGAAATAAAGTCTGTTTATGCCGATGGCTGACTATGAGTTAGTGAGCCGGCAACTGCGGGGCCTTTTATTTCCTCTGTCGCTCTCTGGATATTTAGAATAAGGGCGAAATATTCCTGCGTTGGATAATCGGGATTTATATCTCTCTGCTAACTGAGGTCGTATCGCTGCCCTGTCTGCCAAGTGTAAACTGCCTCATCAAAACTAATTTTTAGCAACTGGGCAGCGAGTCAATAAGACAGCCTTAAAGCACTAACAACCTTTTAAAAAAATATAAATTTTTGGTTTAAATAGAAAGTAATGTCGGCTCTCTTTTACCTTGTAAAAAACAGAATTAAATATATGTATATATCTTTCCTCGGAACCTTTAAAACACTCCTCTCACCACCTTATCTCCCTCAAGTCGGATGCTAACTAATTTATATGTTTACCTTAATGAATCTCGTCCTTGCATATCAGATATAAAATTTTCATTTTTATTTTTTATAACCTTTTTTCTTTGTTCCTTCTCAACAAATATTATTTATCTTCATAGTTTACTATTTGTTACATCTGACATCTATCATTCAGTCAACCTTATATATAATATTCTTTCCTATACCAATTGTATATATCGTTTATCTATGTATATATATATATATATATATATATATATATATATATATATATATATATATATATATATCTAGAGAGGTGGAGACTTGGGTTCGAATCCCAACTGGGGTCGAATCTTTTCTCTTCAAAAATTTTTAAAAATATTTATTGAACCATTTCATAATTTATATATATATATATATATATATATATATATTATATATATATATATATATATATATATTTTTTTTTATTTATTGTAAACTTGTATTTTCTTTTGATTATCTTAATTTATATAAAACCTCTGAGCCCGTTATGATTTATGTTTTATCACGTAAATGTTATTCTTAAGGGACTTTGTCCCAGAATAAAGTTTTTTTTTTCTATTTTATTCTATTTAAATAAATACATATATAATAAACTGCCCGTCAAAAGTATCTCAACACTTTGAAATATTTGAATTTTATAAAAACGTATTTTTTCTTTCATAATAAAGAAAGGTTCTGAAGTCTGTAATAAACATTCCTCAACTAGGCATAAACGATTTTAATTAAAATAAATTAGAATAGTTCATCTAATAAACAAAAATGTTAAAACACGTACATTTTAAATTTTTTAAATTTATATTTAATAAGACATATTGCCCCCTCTGTCTTAAACGTCTGCACCCGCTTGTCTCGGCATACTTGTTAATAACGAAACGAATGATAAACATGGACTGAAGGAAAATTGAAAAAAATAAAATCTACAATTCCCTGTATTAACTCACTTTCTATAAATAATATTAATATAAACCAAGTATGGATTAAGGTAAAAACCAGTAAAATCTCGAGGATTATGGGTGTTGCAATACTTTTGACGGGGAGTTTATATATTATAGATATATATACATGATGCATATAAGTGATATTTTCGAATCGTATTTTATAGGAATAGCCCTGAATGAACTTTTCTAACGTTTAGAATGTACTTTTGAAGTACGAGTCTTACGTTTGTCACAATAAACTTCTAGATCATTACGAATTGACGAATACCTTAATCGGTTTTCATTTGATATATATCAAGATAACTAATCTGTCCTAGGAATAGAGGGCCATCCATCGCGACCCCCTCTCCTCTCCCCTCCATTACCACTCCAGACAACAGATTACCGCTTGATAACATTACAGTTCCATTATGAGCTAGGATTTGCTGTTATGGTCCCCCGGGCCGAGGCTATTATCATTAATATCAGCTGCTCATCCTCCTGCACTCCGCGTCACTCGGTCCTAATCATGTCCTCATCATAACAACACACTGTGCCTACTTCCCCTGCATACTTTATACCCAGCGGGATTAGACTTTCCGAGCGAGTGCCGGGAGGAGGCCATTCCACTCGGGCCGCATTCCCTAATGCTTTGGAATTCTTAATCCGGTTTTTCCTTGGGACCGCAGAGGATTGTTCCTTCTCTTATTAGTCCCGGTATTCAGGAGAAGGCGGCTCCTGTAATTGGATAAGGCTTGAATGGCATTATTTTATTATAGCATGTTGCACCCTGCAAGTCCTGAATGTCTTGCAGTTATTACAGCGAGCTCTAATTAAGTCCTATTCACGGCTTTTATAGAAGAAGTGGCATTAGCTGAGTGCTATAAATCTGAGCCGGCTGTGTGTTAGTGCAATTAAAGCAGTCTCTAAGCTCACTTGAATTAGAATTTTCTTCTCAGGAGACAAAATATATTTTATCCCTTAGAGTATCCCTCATTAAACACAATGGTATAATCTAAAGTTAAGAATATTGGATTATAATATTATAATAGCTAAGAATCTAGTACACACACATATACATATTTAATTCCTAATAGCCCACTAAACACTAAAAGTTCTGAAATGAGTAATAGGCTATTTTAATATGTATTTAGTTAAACTTGTTTTTTTGTTTTTTTCAGATTGCGGTGTTTCTTTTATTTTAACAATTAAAAAAGATTATGTTTTTAATAAGAAAATGGTTGTTATAATTTAATTTTATTTTTTTTATATAACTTTTAATATATTCTTCAATGAAGGAGTTACATATGTAGATAATTAAATGTATATTACTCCTCAGTATTTATTGTAAAAACATGTGACATGCTTCGGGATAAAGGTCCCATTATCAAACTGAAACATTATTAACAAATCACTATAATCATTCTCAAACATTAAAACAATACAATTCTGGATTCGATTAAGCTATATTATATTTCTTTATAAATTTACCTTTAAAACTATTACTTGGTGTTAACACACCGTGTCAGTATCATTTACATGGTCAATAAAATAAAATTATCCCGAAACATGTCACATGTTTTTACAATAAATACTGAGGAGTAAATGCTTTATATAATATACATTTAATAACTTTTAATATGCACATTAGCGTAACATACATTCTTTAAGAAAAAAATGTAGCTACTCCGCTCCATTTAAAATAACTATTTTTCCAATGTGATATTACATTGTTCTCTTCCTCTTCGAGCCATTACTGGTGTGGAGGGGCTTTACAGGCTAATTTTTCTGTAAAGAAACAGGGGATTTGAATAGTTTGAAAATAAATGAAAATCCACTGATACGGTCAGATAAGCTATCTTGAGATAGAATTATCAATAGAGCGTTACAAAATTTGACTCTGAAGTTCTGAAAATGTAGTAGAAAATGTAGTTGATACAAATATTGCTATAGATTTTAACAACTAACATATACAAACAACATCACCTTCCCCTCCACATTTACATGTAATCTCTGTAAAGCTACGTGACAAATGACCTGCCAGTGACACGCTCAAAGACGTTTGTTGTCCACTTGTCCAACTTGGCAGGCAGTATGTCCTCCACGCATAATTCATTATTACATGAGTTAATAAGGGATTAGGGGATGACATGTAATATGGAACCCCTAGGCTCAAACAGACCAAGGTTGGTGTGCATAATAATTCCGAGATCGTAGGACAGCAGTCATACAATTAAAATGAAAGTGTCATTAAGATGAGATCGCTCAGTGTTCAGTTAGAACATTGTACTTCTGCCTCTCTTTGAATCACCTTCACTCTCTCTCTCTCTCTCTCTCTCTATATATATATATATATATATATATATATATATATATATATATATATATATATATATATATATATATAGAAAGAGAGAGAGAGAGAGAGAGAGTATATATAGTAATAATTCATCAACTAGTTCAGGTTTATATATATCTTGAAAAGGTTAAAATCATATTGATCAAAAGTAAACTTAAACATATTTAGTGTAATATACCTATGGACAAATATTTATGGTGGAAAAAGTTGAATTACTGTCGTTTGGAATGGTAGAATTATTGATGAACGTGTGTTAAAACCGGACACCAAAAACGATGCAAAAAATACCTAACAATTTATAGCAAAGAATCAACCAAAGATGTTATGGATAAAATCATGATCAAAGAGAGGAAAGTAGCCATGAAAAATGGGATGTTCTGTAGCTGAGAGAGTAATCCACTTTGCGACCAAGCTACTTGGCCCGAGTTTGAATCCGATTGAAGGTAGAAAATTTATATTCTGTCATTTCATTCATGGATCGGATTCGAGGTCAGGAGACCCTCCTGGGGCACACCCAGCCTCTATAATGTAGGTTCCTTTAATTTTGAGAAAACATGGAGGTTGAGCTAGGTATCGCCCCATTATCTTATCACAAGCGTTGCCTCAGTATCAGTACACCCTTACTAAATTACTGAACCCAAAGACTCTTCATGGTTTGTAGCGGTGCAGGTTGATGTCATTTGATGTGTCTTTTGAATTTACACGGAAATCCCTCCACGCTAAGAATATAATAAGAATAAGAATATAGAATAATAGAAAGAAGAAATAACTAAAATATACCATGTATTTTACCAAGCAATTACTCCTCATCATAAATTGTTAAAAACAAGGATCATTGTCCCATCCTCAGACTTATACTCAGACTAATACTCTTACTTAGTGTTAACACACCGTGTGACGGTGAATGTTGAAGAAAATATATAAAATATATTTTTACCTAAGTATCTGACGGATTTCCAAAAAAGCATAAATAATTTTTTTTTTTTTTTTTTTTTTATATCATACTGGAATCGTCGGTAATAATTTAACATCACTTATATATTAACTGATGGCATGGGTAACATAAAATAAAATAAATGGAATAAACGTATATACATATGTATATTGCATGATTATCCTGGATGTATATCTATATAGTTATTGTTATTGTTACTTTATGTACATAGTTTTATATTAATTTTGTTTAGTATTGTATTATATAGTAGTATATAAGGTTGTACATTGCCTTTTTGATATTTTTAGCTGTTGTTTTATAATCACCATGTGATTGGTTATTTTAGCATGAAGATTTTTGTATTTTAAAATAATGACTACTAAGTTGTATATATATGTGTGTATATTGAATATTATCAGATAAATGCTGGATTGATGTAGTAATCTGTGTATGTAGCAACCTATTTGAAGTGGTAACAAAGTGTTTCTCCCTCTAATATTCGTACTATATATAGTGGGAATATATAATATATATATACACATATTTTATTTTTTTTTAATGTTTAAAATTATAAGCAGGTAATACTTTGTTGACAGGCAGAGTTGCGAAAAATGTAATCATAGCTATTTCACAACTAATTTACTGGAATCAATCACCTAATTAATTAATGATTAAATACTTCAGTCAAATATCATTAGCTTACTAAAAAAATTGACTGAAAGATTTAATCATAAGTAAATTAGGTGATTGATTCCGGGAAATTAGCTGTCAAATAGCTATGATTAAATTTTGCCTAACTCTGGGAGGTTACACGCCGAAGTAATAAAAAAAAAAATATTAACATTAATATGTCATTTGTTATCGATTTAAGCCCATCTAGGAGCTTTTATGACTAGTTCCTTTGGATGCTTTCTTTTCTTCACACTTCCTGAGACCAGCCGATAGTTTTTAATTTTTCTCTTGCGTCATAGGGTTTAATTTAGGGTAGTAGGGACTAAGATTTCACCATAGCTCTAAACTTCGATCGATCCAACACATCGAGGTCTGAAATTCCATCAGAATATAGGTCTTTTTGCTCTTAATTAAGCCACAGATTTCGAGTCTCTTAGCTTTTAATTAGTGAGACCTTCTTGGTAAGCCTGTTGTCCATTCTCAGGAGGTGTCCGTAGAATTCTAGTCTCCTACGTCGCATACTAGTGTTGGCTTTTTCCAAATGTCGATACAATTCGTGATTCGCCTTCAGTCTGTAGGATCCATCCGGGAGAACTCTCGGTCCATGAATTTTCCTGAAGATACGTCTTTCGACTTTTTCCAGAACATCCAGGTTTCTACTGCATGAAAGAACTAGGGTCTTACTACAATTTTGTAATGTTGGATTTTGGCGTTCTTCGAAATGCACCTCTCGAGTTACCGCCTCTACAAATTTGGATGTGCCCATTCACCGAGATACCGGAATCGGTTGACTCTCCCTATTTTTCCACAAATGGTCATCAAGGGGGCTTTTCAGGGTTATCGACTCTCAACGTACTTGGTTTTGTCGTACGATATCTATAATCCTGCCTTTACACTGTCTCGTACTAATTAACTAATAGGTAATAATTACATTCTTAAGATTTGGAGTAAAATCTAAGAATTACAAATTTCAAACATGTTCGTGCAAAAAACGTAGAAAAATATAATAATAGAATATATTCATACATAATTATTTCCATTTGTATTTTTTAAAATAAAAAAGAAATTATAAATACCGCAAGAAATCTTTATAATAGCTATTTATAAATGGGAGGTAGGAGTAGAACATAAGCTTCATTCTTCGACTATTTTTAGTTTTTTTATGAGAATCGTTGCGTATTGTGGTTACTTGATATCCTTATTCATTTTTTCCAGATAAAATATTTAAAAAAACTTTATATTGGTAAAGACTTTTTTTTTTACTGACACTAGAATAACCAGTTCTCTCCACCTATGTCGTCCCGTATATTTTCGGATACTTCTCAATATCCGATATACAGCTGTAAGGTATCTTCGTTTGTTTTATCTCCAGCCACGTTTTAGTCTTTTTCCTAGTTTTGAGTCTACCGCTGTTACCTCGGTCATACCTTACAGCTGAAAACAACAGAGTTTGAAGTCGCTTGCATCAAATCACCTCTTCAATTCTTTTGTTGGTGAAATGGAAATACCCGTAAATAATTTCTAGCTTTTCTATCATTGTTCCTTTTTGTTTTGTTCTTGGACCGATTCTGAACTAAATATTCTGTTACATTGTTTAATTTTATAATAGTTTGAGCGGTTTTGTTTTGTAACTTACAAAGATGTCGCAACAAATTTACTAAATTTAGCAAAGAATATCTAATCACAATAGCTTCTGCAACCTGTTTGGATGCATAATAAGGTTAAATATCTCAAAGCAAAGGACAATGGAGGGGCCTTCCACTTATGGGGCAACGCAAGGCTTATAGCATTAGTTACGCTTTATGTTACAGAATTGTTCGAAATTTGATTATCTTCTCCACCAAAAGTAAACATGAATAAATGTTGAATTATTTTGTCTCGTTGAGCATTTTATGTTTAGGTAGACAAAGCTATGTTCGCAGTTGGAAAAAGTATTTTAAATACAATTACGAATGAGTTTGTTAAAATTATATATTTATATTTGAGATATGATGAAAAACGATTTGTGTTATGTAAATATCGTGATTGTAAAGCCAATATTTTCAGTAAGTGGTGTAGCATAAAATGCTAACTATGTGGGTTATAATTAGGTCCAGCTGTTATAAGAAAAGTTATATTTCAGTCGTAAGTTACATAAGGTGGATAAATAAATGCTTTTTAACAAAAAGCGTATATTAAAATGTAGAGAATTACAGGGTTCACGAGTCTATTTATGCAGAAAAGAATGCTGATTCAACTACTTCCGGGTAGGTCAGTTATTGCTGATGGTCTTCCTGTTAATATTTCATAATTCGTTCACATAACTGTAGATCGGTAGGTCTTCCTGAGGCACACTCAGCCTCTATGGTAGGTGCCTAGATCTCTGCATTGCTTTGGGGTAAACATCTCGCTATTCGACACCGATGCTGACTGAATTAGGTATGAAACGATATTTTTTTCCCAAGCGCAGAATCCATGCAATGGCAGTGGTATATGTTAAATATATTATTTTTTTTTCAGGTTTATTTGCGAACATTAACTGCCCCATCTAAATCCGCTAACCTATATTCATGAATTTATATGTAGCAATCAATTGTGTAAATATTGATTTAAATATTTTTTTTTTTCCTTTTACATTACCAAATTATTTTATGATATCAGAAGAAAATAAAAATCCTGAACATTTAAATTAAATATGCTTGAAGAATAATACTAACCCATCACTAATATTTATAACTATACAATATCATTTAATTTAATTTCTAACAATTAATTTATTTGTCATTAATCATAACCGACGGTATTCTTATTATTTCCAAGCAAAAAAAAAAAAAAAAAAAAAAAAAAAATAAAAAAAAATTTCTAAATACATTTTAATGCATTGCTGTGTCCAGGTTCTCTGTGGAGTTCGAATCAGTACTAATCAGCTTTTTTTTTTTATTTTTTTTTTTTTTTTTTTAAACGTTTTTTTCTCTATATGCCCTTAACATTTAGAGCATATTTAATTATAAAAAAAAAAAAAAGTGAAAAATGAGACACTAGCTTAAATATTCCTTTGTAAAATAATTAGTATATTAGTGATATATGATTTAATCAGTTTTATATATGTTATTATTTCAAAGCAAAAGAAAAAAGAAAAGAAAAAAAAAATTTCTAATTACATTTCTATGCATTGCTATGTCCAGGCTCTCTGGGAGTTTTTAAATGTTTGAAATTCTCTTTCTAAACAAAATTTTTTTTTCCCTTTTTTCAGGCTTTTCTCTATACACCCTTAACAGCGAAATTTAGAGCATACTTCATTATAAACAATTTGAAAAATGGTTTAGTTAGCTACAAATTAAACACAAGTGCTATTATGACCAGTATACATTAACAGCTTGCTTAAGCATTCCTTTGTAAACCAATTAGTATTTTATTGGATATAAAGTACGTTTATATTTCATTTACTTTTTAAAAAGTATTAATATACAATTTTTAATGTAATTATAATAAACTTTAAAATTTGAAAAAAAAAAACACGTGTTTCATAAAAATCTCTGGTAATCCGATCTTTTTATTCCGCCCTACCCCTAGGTCCCTTGAGGATCGGATTAGTGATATTCAGCAAGAGTACATTTTTTCTCATGGAGTTAAACATTAGTAAAAAAAAAATAAAACAATAGGGGAAGTATTATACTTGATCGAAAATTTGTTCACATTGTAACCAAAAGAACATGAATTTCACTAAATATTTAATTATGTTGCCATTTTCAGTTTGTATTCATTATTCTAAGGAATCCATCTATCTAGGTTTCTTTTTCACTAACCGAAAAGATATGTGATACACAGTACTTAAGTTATTTCTTTACTGTTATTACTTTCTTGAAAACTAGTTTCCGACAATAACAATTTTCCAGTCAGTATATAAAAATATTTACCAGTCGTAAAATTTAGTATCTACATAAAGAAGATATATTATTTGTCGATCCCACTAAGCCACTGTCCAACAAGGCGATCCCAAGAGAAGCCAATGACGTTTAACTTCCTTTGAAGAGCTGAGTAGAGTAATTTTCCCTCTGATAGCGGCACAATAGAAGAGGCCCTCTATTTGCCTAACTGTTAAAGGCAGTTTAACCTAGTATAGGGCTTCTTGTCTTTTTTTCCTTTGAACCATTTGACTATTTGAATTATATTAGCTATTCAAACAGCTTTTTATTCATAAGATATTTGAAATAAATTTAAAATAATAGTATTTATCAATTTTATTATTTTGCGTTTATAACTACAGTCCACGCATTTGGTCAATTTGATATAATTTAACGAGATAATCATGAAATCATAGAAAGATCAATGATTTTTTTTTTTTTTTTTAATTTTTTTTTTTTTTATAGAAATTTACAACTGTACAAATATATACATCAAGTAAATGAGCTGATAGCGATTACAATAACATGTAAACACTTAAAGAAAACTACTCATCAGTAGCACTTTAACAAAAATTCTACGCTAGAAGATCTCTAGGCCATCTTCTTTTCAGACGCCTCGGAGGATTATCGGGAATGGGAATTTGAAGCAAGTTGAGAAACTAATATATTTGAGTGTTCATGGAGTTTACAATGAAAGGATAGGTATCTGGTTTGGGATAACTCAGCAACATATGGAACATAAAGTTTTTTATAGATAAGTTTATTGGTGATAAAATAAGGAGCATTTATGAATTTTCGAAGGATTTTAAATTGTAAGGATTGGATACGAGATGAATTGGATGGTTTAGCGGAGTCCCAAATCTCAAAGCCGTAGGTACAAACAAATCTAATCATGCAATTAAGTATTTTGTAATTAATTGGGAGCTTTGAACGTTTGTCTAGTAAATGTTGAAGTAGTCTGTTATGACGAGTAGTTTCTTGTCGCTTTAGTATTAATAAAATTAAAAATTTAATTATTTTAAATTAATATCATTAATTTAATCTGTATATCTAATTGCTGATGTTTTAAAATCAGAAGGATCCCTCATCCAACACCTTTTCAGCATTCCGTATTGTCTGAAATGTGCGTTGTGGCAATACCGTTTATAACAGTGTTAGGATGTCGATTTTTTGTAAAATCGTTTGTGAACAGTCCGTGTTAGTTAAAAGTTGTTTTGCGGTCAAGTTAAGTTACGTTGTTTGCGTATATGTATTACGTCAGCAAATAAGACTGATTTAATTTAATTGGATATACGATATTATTATATAACGTGAATTAATTATAATTGAAATTAACAATTATTTTGTCATAATCCATTTGAGAATTTGAAAAAAAATTGACGAAAATTGTCAAAAGTGATTAAATATAAATAAACGAAAAAAACAAACAAATACAAAGTCAGATTATAATAAATAATAACTAAAATATGAACATGCTTGTCAGTATAGCCTTAATCACTTAAAAATATCATAACGCAATAAAATAATTATGAAAAATATCATTGATGCGACCATATTAAAGAATGTATTTGGAGGAGACAATGTTTTAGTGCCATGCATTCCAATCATACTCTGACCAATGCAGTTTAATTGTTCATATTTTCTCATTAATTTGGAATGTGCAGTGGCCATCAATAATTTTGAAACAATGACGAAATAGGGATTACATTCACTGAATCCACGGTTTTCTCCCGGAAAAATTATGTTTAGGTTCATATGTTTTAAAACAATCATACATTTCCTTTCATACAAATAAAAAAAATTAGTTAATAAGAGCTTTATGATAAATTAAATATAAATAATATACAGTTAATATACATTGCAATGCAACATTTAATATATGATAGGATTTAGTATATCTATAATATTATATAAAAGGAAAATCTATTTTTCGTTTGTGATCACTAACCGTGAAAACTACTGAACCAATCTGCACCAAATTTAAACTAAATTATCATCATAGTTCAAGGAAAGTTTTGCAATAATAAAATTTACTTGTTTTCAATTAAATTGTATTAAATGGCGATAAATACATGGTGCGCAGTGAAGTTTGATAATCGACTAATATGTGGCGAGCACTATTCAAGAGAAGGTACGGTTATATAGCGGTCGAAATTGATATACAATCGACTTATTATCAGTTAAATTGTTATTTAAAAAAAAAAAAACTATAAATATGTCGTGTAACATATTTATTCACGGACTCCAGTGATTATTTGCTTCATAATATTTATCTTTGGGGTCGACAGACGGTCTCACGAATCTTGCCGGTACAATGAGCTAGGGTGGCATTTTCCTCATTTTCGACGGCAATACTTCCTCGACACTTTCCTAGACCTACTTACTCTGCGTTCCTCCATTCACCACCTGAATACAAGATCCCAACCTTCCAACCTATATACCTCCTCACATAGAACTGCCTCCATTAAAAAATCCTTCGTCATCCGTGCTACCTCTATTTGGAATTTCTTATCTGTCCATTTTCGCAAAGCCTCTTCCTAATAACTTCTTTTAAACATCATTTATTTATCCATCTCCTCGATCTTCAATCTTTCACAAAAATTTAAATAATATTTAAATATACATAAGTGTGTTAAAAATTTTACTGCTGATTGTTTTTTATTTATTTTTTTACTTAATTTTAATTTTTTTTTGTTTCTTGTCACTTCTTTTTTTTTCTCATTATTTAATTTGTAATGCTGATACGCTTATTTGTAACTAATCTCAACCAGACAATTGTACGTTTTATTGTGCACTTTAATTATTATTAGGGGACAGTCTGTGCCAGAATGAAGTTTATTTTTTATTTTTCATTTCATTATAAAAGATCGACCGATTTATAGCTGGCGTCACTCTCTTACAGTTTAAAATGGTAAACCTATTAAACCCATTACATGATGATAATAATTTAAACGTTAAATGATGTTGATTATTGGGTAATTAAAATATCGATTCCTTGGTTTTTGATATTTTGCGAAAAAATTATTCATGGGCATTTAGTTGTAAGCACTGGTATAGTAGTCCATTATTCGCAAGAGTTTCTTAATTGTCTCTGTCTATCTAAATTATCAACTCATATTAAAATTAAAAATTAGATGTCAAATTATTCTCAACCAGGTTAAAAATTACTGCTATGCGTGAAAATATTATTGTAAAAATAATGGTCAATCGCATATTTGAATACAAGATGTTTATCAATCAATCAACAAATAAAATTTGAATTATTATTTTAAATTATCTAAATTCTTTATTTATGAGAGCAGGCGGAGGGGGGTGCTAGTGTAAAATAAAATGTTTATACGGTACCGGTGTTTTTATTATTAAAATATAATATATTGTATAAAATCAGAAGCATTTAGTTGAATCTTCTACAATCAAGTGCAATGAATATTTTTTTTTATTTTTTTTTAATTTTTTAATTTTTTTTAAATTATTTTTTTTGGGGGGGCTTTCTAAGAACCACGAACTCGTAGCTACTTTTCGGTGAGGATCTTCTTCTTTCTCTTCCAGAATTCTTTCATTTTCTGACTATTAGCCAGCTTTCTCTCCTCTTTCCATTTGGTCCCTGTGGTCTTCTTAATAGTAAGGGACACTGGGAAAACTCCCTGTCGGATAGCTTGTCGGTCTCTTGTGTTTTATCCTGTGGGATCTCTAGTTGTTCCAGATCTGACTTTCAGATGTTTTCTACTTGTTCTTGGAAGCCTTGCCTCTACCTGCCACAGTAAATAAAAAATGAATGAACTTTACTACGTGGTATGTGAATAATGTCTAAGTCCTTTTTGTTAAAGCAGGAAAATAATTGAAAACAAAAAATTAAATAATAGAAACAAATTTTGATACAATGCATGGAGAAATATAAAGTTTGAATTTATTCTTATTTATAAAAGTAAAATTATTTCTGAAGAATCTCAAACGAGTTTTTCTGTAAACTTTGAGGAGCCAAACAGTACTCTAGGAGATATAAAATTAAAAAAATAAACTATATTTTTCGTGTTAGATTATGCTGTTTAAATGGTCCTCGTTTCTATTATCTAAACTGTCTTATTGAATTGGTTTTAATTACACTAATAAGATGAGGTTCAACACTAGAATGTGATGAGAAATGTTTATCATTAGTTGGAGACCAACATCAGATTAAACACACTTGCAAAACGTTGGAGTTTCTAGTTGCTATCTATTGGGTGGTTATAGCCGCTATAATAGCTTCGACGTAATAATGTTCTCAACCCATTAATGAACCCCTTTAATTGGATCAAAACATCATCAGAATCCCATTCCGTCTTCGAAATTACAGCCGCTAGCAAAACTCCAATGATTGAATTAGATCAGATCATCATTGCGATAGACTATATTTAGTAGAGGTAAACTTAGTAGGGTACTTCATAGTTTTGCTTTTAAGTTTAAATCCGTATTTTTGTCAAAATAAGACGAATTTGTGTATTTGTAAACAAAATTTTTGAAGGTACATATCATACTTAAATTTTCATATAGACATGGCTGGTGTTTTATACGTTTTTGGTGTTTGCAACATAAATTGTGGGTTGAGCGCGATTTCGGACAAATCTTCTCCTTTCGGAACCGTTGGCTCTGTACATCTTTATCTAATTTAATATACTTATAAAGAGTATAGATAATCAGGAAGATTAAAAAAAAAAAAAGAAAACTATTTCTACCTAATACAGGTGTCAGACTCTAGTCCTTTAACACAATAATAGCTATCGATACCCTCAACGCAGAACGATAGTTGAGTTGAATCCTTGAAATAGCTCTGAAGACCAAGCTCAAAAGGTTAAGTCAAGAGTCAGGAAAATTACAGTGGAAAAAACTCATAAATAATTAAAAATTGAACAGTGTTGTGCAACAGGTGTGGAAAGTGGAAGTAAGGAAGACAATGAGAAAAAGTGATGAAGAGTTTTTTTTTTTTTTTTTTTTTTTTTTTTTTGGCACAAACATGTTTGGGGATTGGCAGTTTTAATACTTTGCTCAGAGTAAAAGCTCTTAGGTTCAAAAACGAAGCAGAGGGTGGAAAAGGAGAATTTACAGCACGCGAAGGTTGGATGGGTAAGTGGAAATAGCGGTTTGGCGTTCGTCAGCTGAACATCAGTCGTGAGGTTTTGTCAGCAAACAAGGATGCAGTTCCTAGTTTTTAATAGTTTCTATTTGATTTATTGGAAAAAAAAGGCATTTCAACTGTATAGGTTAAAATAAATAGTTATTGACACCTAAGATAGTTTTTTACTTCCAAGCTGATTAATTAAAAAATAATTGAGAAGAAAATAATTAATAAAATTTCTTTTAAATCAGCTGTGTTGAAATACAGTGGAGTCTCACCTATACGAATGTGAGGGGGAACGGAAAATATTTCGTATAAGTGAATACTTCTTGTAACTGAATAGTTATAAGAGAGTTATTCGTTGGGCGGGAAACGAAAAATACTTCGTATAACTGAATGTTTCGTATAAGTGAAACTCCACTGTACTTCCAATTCAGTCCATATTTTAAAAGATACCCTTATGATTTCAATAACTGATTTTACATTAGTTATTGTCACTACCTTATAAAATACAATTCAGTAAAATGTTTGGTGTGAACTTCCTTGTTTAGCTTTAAGTAGTTATTAAGGATAAACAACTGTGAATTCCAACTTTATTGAACTATAATTGTAGTATGAATATTGCTTGAGGGTATCAATAACAGTCCGGATTACTCTTGTTAAGAGTAACTCTTACTGGACTCCATATATATTTTTTTTAAATATTCTAACCATAACTTTCGTGAAGAAGTTGATAAGTCAAAATTGTGCTATTTTCAGTAGGCCATTTCAGATTATTATTATATGGGCACTACGGTCCTACAAGGACCCGGGCCTCCTCCACAACAGCCCACCAATCTCTTCGATCCTGCGCTCTCTCCCTCCATTCTTGAACCCATTTCAGGTCTTCCTCCACATCATCCATCCATCTGCCATCCGGTTTCCCTTATAGCATCTTCTTTGGCACCCTTTGGTCGGTCATTCTTTCCACATGACATGTATAAAGTGGTTAGATACGAGCTCTTTTTATCATTACCACGATGTCGGGTTCCCCAAACAGGATTATCATCTCTTCATTCTTTCTCCTCCTCCAAAATCCGTTCTCGGAAACTCCGCCCCATACTCTCCTCAACACTTTCCTTTCCCAAGTGTTGAGCATCTTGTCTGATTTTTTTGTTAAGGGCCAGGCTTCACATCCATACATTACCACTGTTCTTATAATCTTGAAAATAAGAATTTTCATTCTTTTAGATAAAGAACCGAAGTTGAACAATTTTTGAAGGGAGAAATAGCACCTGTAGCAACAGTTTTCGTAAATCCTGAAATTACACTATAAATATCATTTGCACTAAAATAGATACTTCATGACCTTATTAAGAAGCACAACTTAACTATTTTTTCTCAACGCAGATAGTTAACTCGTATTCAAGGTAATGTAACTTATCCGATTTTTCACGACAGCTTATGAACATTGCTCCATAGGACCGGTTTTTTATTTTATAACTAAAACTTCAACGCCTCCTATTATTAAAGCTAATCACTGTACTATATCGAGCACGTTTATTTACGCCAACCTCATAGACCAGCTTTTCTTGAATTTTCCCCGGTTGAGTGCCCCATCAGAGCGAACTAGAGTGAGTCTACTTGTACGTGGTATCCAAAGTTTCGTTTTATGTTAGTTATGCAGTATCTGATATACTGCACATACCCTTTTTTCCGACTCTCTAAATATTTGTCTGGATCCATATATAGGCCGCAGAGTATGAAAGTTGGTATTAGTCCTGTGCTTACTGTGACCCCTTAGCTTCCTATGGAAGTAAGGGGCAAAAAAATGCATTAATTCTAAATAGAAAGACGAGACGAACACAGGTAGGCTTCCATTTAAATAGGTTACTTAAATGCATAAGGTAGGATGTATATCTCTAGCCTGAGTTGTGGCGAAAATCTCTATCGCCGGACCGGGTCCTAATAAAGATGTAAATGCGAGGGGCCTCAACACTACGCTCACCGCGGCCGCTATCCACAGCCAGAGATCTTATCGGCCTCCTCTGTATCTGTGCACTGCCCTTATCATCATTATTCTGGCGGGCAATGGTAAGCATTTAGGTGTATACAAAAGGTGAAGTCTGGAATTTTGATGATGCAAGAAACGTGTATTAAATGGTTGGTGTAAAATATAAATGTAATGCTTAAATTAAAATAAAATTACTTAAGTAACATTAATCATAACCGTTAAGTCATTCATAACCGTTCTTTCATAGATGAGGGGCTTATTCACATTTTTCCTCTGCTAATATAGGTCTTCTCCCTAGTGACACAATAGCCCCCCCTCCACCTATTGGTGTCTGATCTGTCTGATTTATTGGAATTCTATCTTATCGTGTAACCAATTCTATTCTAATAAGCGGCTTTCAGGATATTATTAAATATTAGTGATTGGTAAGTATTGGGATGATATGGGCCAACCAAAGATTTCAGAATTAAAAAAAAAAAATCCTTCTTCTTTGAAAGGATTTTCTTCGCTATTCGAAGTTTCCTTGAACCAAACTCCTCCCTCAGTCAGTTCCTCCACTCCTTTCTGTCTATCGTTTCTTCTTCCGTTAGACCCTGCCAGCGATACTTTCATCTACATCTCTCCGCGTGATGCAAAGCCTACCTCTGCTTCTACCCTCTGCTTACCATTCATAAGCTATTTTGGGGATTCTTTTATTACCCATTCCTTTTATATGGCCGAACTTTCATCCTTTCCTCCATTTCCTCCAGGGTATTCATCTTTACTTCTATTCTTTCTCTTATATTCTCATTTCGAATTTGTCGAATCCTTGAAATTCTAGCTAATCTCCAAAAATCCATCTTCTCTAGAAATCTTTTGCCTTGCTATTTTTCTAGAGGCCATGTTTCTGAGCTGTATAGAATTATGTTTTCTACTAGCACCTTATTTTTTAACAATTTTATATATGTTTGCACTCCAGAGGATTGAAATTAGCATTCTAATAGCTTTCCTTCCATCGGATATACTTTTTTTCACTTCGCTCTTCCATTGCTTTCGAGAATAGTGCCTAGGAAACGGACTACTGAAGTTTGTTAAAACTGGTTCACTCACCACATCGTTTTCTGTTGACAAACATTTTGTTTTGTTGGAGTTAATCTTTAGGCCCCACCTCTTATACTGTTCGTTTAATTTTCATCACATGTATGCAAGATCAAATTGATCTTGTGATAATTACTTGGTCATCAGCAAACAGTAGCTGAAATAGATGTGTATTTTTCATTAGGATTCCCATTTTGAATCTTTGTGACCAATTCTCTAGACATCTGTCAACATATATCTCAAACAAAGTCGAGGACATGCAATATCCCTGAAGGCCTCTAGTGATTCGAAACTTGTCTGATATCAGTGGCCAAATTTTTACTTTTGATTTGTTTTCTTCTTCGATTTTTTTGTCTGTTTTTCTAAAATCTGTCTTAGTGTAAATATGTGGTGAGTGCAAAAACTCCCTGCTGTAAAACTACATTGGTCTTCGGTTTCAGCAAATTCGTTTCGTAACATGTTCCTGTTCGTTCTGCCTAGTAGTTTCATAATTGGGTTTGTCACGCATATCTCTCTATAATTACTGCGTCTTGTATATATCGTTTCTTGAATATTGGAGTGATTTATTCTAGCTTCATCTCTTGTGGTAAAGATTAACCTTTTAAAATTATGTTGATAAGGTCTGCTATTAGTTTAGCCAATTTACTGTCTTCATATTTAATTAGTTCAAAACTCACGCCTTCTGATTTAGGAGCTTTCTTTTTTTTCAACTTTTTTATTTCTAACCATGTGTAATATATAGAGAAACGCCAGTAAAGTGTTCCACTTTTCCTCTTTCCCTAAATTCATCCCTCTTTCCGTCAACAATATTCTGAAATATTCTCACCACTCCTACATCGGTAGCTTAGAATGTTGTTTCTCCTCTTTCCTTAATACTTTCACCACAGACCATGCTGCAGCTACTTGTCCAAATCCCAGTCTGCTCTTTATATTTGCACATGTCCTTTCCCACCATTCATTCGTAGCTCTTCTTGTGGCTTTAATTGCTTTCTTATCCTCCTTTCTATACAAGTTTCTATTTTTTTCATTTTTGTGCTAAGCCACTTGAAGTAAGCTTGTTTTTTCCTTTAGATTCTATCGCATAGATCTTCTGTTATCCAATCTGCTCGAATGGTATATCTAGACTTAACACCGAGAACTAATTGTTTCTTCCAACCTTTGCTAGTATAATGTTCTGATCGTCTTGTAACAATTCTTCTTTATATCTGTGCTATGTTAGTTTATATCTAGTCCAACCGTTTCTTCTGTTAGTTTGTATTTATCCACGGGAAAGTACAACAGGATTTTAGTAGATAATGGTCCGGGCCACATTCAGCTCCTCTGTATATCCTTGTATCTTGTACCTTCATAGAGCTACCTCGTTTTGTAATTACATAATATATCATGGACTTTAGTCTTCTGCGTGAATTTGTGTTTGTCTTTATGTTCAAAGAAGGTGTTATTTACTTTTAGATCCTGTTGGTCGCAGATCTAGGACGAACTTTCTCCATTATCATTTCTTTCTGCTTCCCCAAATTTCCCTATCACTTTACTATTACACTCTTATTACTCTCTTAGATTTTTCTTATCCAAGATTGAAATCCCTGTGAATTTATGGCAGAGCGACGAATGCCTGGTTATTCAAAGGAAGAACTTTGAAGGTTGAAAATTAAAACAGATGAAATTACGTCAGTTTTTATATGCATTTATCGCAAGTTTGCTTAATGATATAATAGATATGTAATACACGATTTATTCATGAAATAATTATAAATTTTCGAATAAAAAGTTCAATTATTTATACGCAGAGTTGATTAAATAATAAATATCATATTTAATGCAGTACGACATTGTTAAAAGTGAATATACAACTTAGTTCTGAATAAAAATATCTGAAACTTTTATATTGAATAGTGTAAGAGTATAAAAAGTAAAAGCGTTTTTTTTATTTTCTTCCCTTCTTTTCATACTAAAATGAAAGGAGAATTCAAAACTTGGCTCGTGGAAAATTGAAAACTGTATAAAAAGCCTTAAAGGTCAAACAGTGTATACATTTATGATGGAACGCAAATATATGAAACCCGGTGAAGTTTTGTAAAATTGGTTATATTTTATTTCATATTTCTTCTTTGTAGGAAATATATGATTTCATATTGGTGCAGATCAATAATTTACTTGATATATTTTTTACATAACTTATCGTAGGATTAGTTTATCATTTATTATTTCAACATAATGTAAATTTTTCATCCATTTTGACATTAAATTTTCAAACAAAAATATATATAAAAAAATTTATTAAGGCACAAAAATTAAAAAAAAAAATATACTCAACATCCTCGTTGACTGAATGAAGGGAGGAAAAAATACTCATTATCTAACGGAAAAATATTATTTTTGAATCATCGGGAATCCTGAACATGTTCTGTAATGCGAAATATTTGACAACTTTTTCGAACTGTTTTAAACTGGCTGGTTGGACAGGTTGCATTTCCGCCCTATTGGTAGAGCACACGCGGTAGGTTTACGGTCCGTGACAGGCCTGTTCGGGAGAAGATAATGCGACCAGCTGCGATCAATTCACGCACTGACATCGTTCCCTGTCGGTACAGCCCTGTCGTGGATGAAAAATGATTTAGGACAACGCGAGGCCGGCCCTGGTAGCTGGTCCGGTCGGCTGATACTGTCGATCCTGCTTGTCTTACCCGGAAAGAAGTAGTGCAGGTACTGAATTACGTGTTTTGTGTTTGAAATACTTAAATATAAAATGGTCATTATTAACCCTGCAGAACACTTAAAACATTTGCTAGGATAAGTATACTGTAAGTAGCATAAGGATACTAGAGTACAGGTGTACTCCAAAAAAAAAAAAAAAAAAAATTAAGTGATAGTTAAAAGTATTTATTTGTATGTAAGTAGAGAATTTGTCAGGGGTGCAGTCAAGTAAATAAACACGTCCAAGTATTTAAATAAACAAAAAACTCTATATTTGGCGTGCCGACGTTTCTACCTACCTTGCAGGTCTTCTTCAGGGCTCTAAAATAACAAAAATTGAATGTGGCCAGGATGATACAAAAAATAAATAACTAAATAAAAATAATTTTAAAAATATGATCTTGGTCACATTCAATTTCTGTTATTTTAGCCCTGGAGAAGACCTGCAAGGCAGATAGTAACGTCGGCACGCCAAATATATATATTTTATTTTTATTTTTTAAAAATAAAACTTGGACGTATTTATTTACTTGATTGCACCCCTGTCCTCCATTTTTCTACTTATATTACATCCTAAAGTCAAATATAGAATCCTCATTATTTATTTTTATGTAAAGTGAATAGTTCTAAAGTATTAACATATTCTAACATATATTAAAAGGAAATATTATTATTTTGAGCACTCTTCACACATTTGTTGTTGATGATCCGAACAAACGAACTTTTGGCATTATATCCTGTGTGCGGTTTTGAGGTATTTTTTCAAGTCACATAAAAAACATCTCCCGGCTATTCCTACCTTAATCGATTGTACTTATGGCAGTGTTTTAATATTTAAGACTTGCATGGTCAGAGAGCGGAAAAAAGGTTGTGAATTTAGATTCCACTTGTGGTCTCACAAGCTCCCAAGCTATTTTTTTAATAAAGGTTCTTCATTTTATTATTTTTTTCTTTACATAGATGTTTCGATCTTTTCAATAGTATCAGCAACTTGACTGATATTTAAAGAACCCAGCGGTTTTTCTTCCTAGTGTATGTTCA
This sequence comes from Euschistus heros, assembly GCA_003667255.2. NCBI lineage: Eukaryota > Metazoa > Arthropoda > Insecta > Hemiptera > Pentatomidae > Euschistus > Euschistus heros. The sequence goes on from RCWM02000267.1 coordinate 484,111, forward strand.
TGTGTAGCACAAAGGATCTTAAGTATCAACACCTTCATTTGAGTTGTAGGATTCAATTTATCAACAATTTATGAAATCTTTAAATACCTTCGGTTTTTCATAAGCTGTTTTTACAGCAGCTATTGTTTCATAAACAATAAAAATGGGAGGAGGAATAAATAATGAAAAGAATTAAATTAACTTACACATACGGTACACTGGGGTAATGGTGTATCCCAAATGGTATTTAAAAAAAAAAAAAAAAAAAAAAAAATGGATTCATCGAAAAAAGGACTGATTGAATTGTCGAATACTGGTACAAAACTTAAGAAACTACCAGAAAGAGTATGTCAATAGCCCATTGTATTGAAATAATTTGGAAGTAATTAGTTCTCTAGGGTACTATTACAATGGAAAAATCTTATTTCTTATTCTTCTTCCATCTTATTCTTCTTTTGAGTTCGGCCATCATTGGACCACGTTCAAGAATTCATTTCTAACTCTTCCGTTCTTTCCAATATTTCTTTACTACCTCTGCCATCATGACTCTCTTAGAAATTTTTTTTGTTTGTTTATAACATCATGACCAACACGCTTGTTTGATCTTTATAATAACCAAATAAATACAATAAGAAAAAAATAATAATCAATAGTTGAAGATTCGTAGTATATCAGAAGTTTTATATTTTCTAATGTGAGAAAATATAGCAGAAATGAACAACATAACTTTCAACATAGATTCTTGTTTATGTATTTAAATTTTTTTAATTTACCTCCCTAATGTGAAAAAGTTTATCAGGTATTAGCATTGCTTGTCGTTTAGCATTATAATATTGCTGATTTGTTACATCAATTTAACAGTGAATTTAGTGTTTTATATTTATATATTTTCTTATTTGCACATAATTATTTAATTATTTTTCACTTTAATATGAGAAGTTATAACAGAAGTTAACATCTCTGTGAAAATGGATTTAGAGTTTGTTTCTAACAAGAGAAGAATAACCTTCCCCCTTTTTTCCAATTAACAAAAAGGAAAGCTGATTCGCGAAGTGGAGAAAGAAGTTGGGCGGTTATTGCTAGTGAATTCCGAATTCCACCAAGTTCCCTCTCAACCGTCCTAAAGAATAAAGAAAAGATCGCTATTAGAGGAAGGCGGTAAGTCTAATTTTAGGTATTGCCAGAATAAACCGCAGTTCAGTGGTATTGAATGTTGTATGATTAAGCGGTTCCGGGTATTTAATTTTCTGTTTCAATGACTTCATATGTATGTTGTTTGAACATAAATTTATGCATTAGTGAAAAATATACGTAATGATTTCAACTCCAATTTTTGTTCATTTTTCCATTTGCATGAAGATGAGTTTACTTATTGAAACTTATTATTCAATAAGTTGAACTGTAGGTAAGTCGAACTATTTTTCAGGGCCCCTTCAAGATCGACTTATCGAGAGTTGACTGTATACATAAATAAAGTGTACTCACTCACCACTAAAAACTTACATGAGCAAAAACCTGAACTAAAAAGTAAAAAAAAAATTAAATACTTCGAAACAAACAGTATTAAATGACAATCAACGATATTATCGACACTTATATACATATTTACAATTTATGATCAGTTATTTTTATAGTCGGTGTCAAACAAAACAAACAGAATTCAAAAAGAAATGGTAACTGTAAAAGTCTCCTAACTATTTCATTACCGCCACACCGCTGTCTTGTGTCATTCGAAAGTTTGTTGCAAAGGTAGGCAAACTGGCACCGAATCCAAAAATAACTGATCATAAATTGTTAATAGGTATATAAATATCAATAATTTCGTTGACTGTCTATTAATTCTCTTTGTTTCGAAGTAATTGAATTTGTTTTTTATCTAGAAGTCGATTTTTTTTTCTAAAAATTATTTTTTTAAAAAAATAACACATTTAAATTTTTCAAGTAGGTAGTAAGGGAAATTCCAGGTAAGAAAAAATGAGACCGTTTGCTTTCATGCATCGAATGCCCAACAATATCGAAACGCAACGATAAAAAAATCAAATAAACTATCGATAAAATGTCCCATAAAGTCCACCTGGCACGGACCAATCAGCTCGGTGTTGGGAAAAGGCGCGTGTAAAAAACCGCAGGACTGGCTGGTAGTGATGCTTACTGAACAATAAACCCAACACGCTACGACATCCGTTATAACGGCCACATATCGTAAACCGTACGCAGTCCCGCATTCCCAACCTTTATCGGTTCTACGTTTTTCTTTCTTATACTTTTTGTCTTATATTTTTTTTCGGTCCTTGAAGGTGTCGGTAGGCATCTTTTTTTCTTTTTTTAAAATACTGCTTCTATTGAATGAATCTTACAATCTGCCTCACCCGAGATCAATAAGAAACAAGGATGGTAATGAATCTATTCATACCAATAAATAAAATTAATGGAATAATTACCAACTAAACATGATTTAATAAAATATATTAAGTACTGAAAAAATATATTGTGAAGCATAACATAAAGTAAATACAAATTAAAACATACAGTTTCGCACATACAAAATAAACACCGCCTGGGTAACTCAACAATGCCTATTCCTTTCTCTCACAGTAATCCAAACAAGACACTCAGAATTTGATTCATAATACAAATAACATATATATTAGTCCCCATACATAAGAAACGGATGCAGGCGGATACGCTCGGTCTCACAACTCTCAGACTCAATATGCCTTTCACCTAGTTGTCTATAAATTTATATACAATCAATTTTAGTTAGAACCGATTGACCGACCACTCGTGGAACCTCTTATTTGGCGAGAGGTAGCAGGCCCGGGTTTCAGACCCAGGCGACAAAACCCAGGAGAAACCATATTTTCACTCCCTCAGATATACATTTACAAAACGGGTCGCTGGGACCAGATTGATAAAAAATAGTACCTCGACGCTTCTGGACTAGCAAATCCGCCTTGGACTCAGTTCCAACCAGCGAAATGAAATATGGGAATGCGAGCCTGAGAAGTGAGAGGGTATTGCAGCTAGTGACGGTACTAGTGGAAGGCAAATCCGGTCCGGACCACTCCAGTTTACGCAATATCCACAAAGGAATTATAAGAGTACCAACGGGGTCAGGAATACTAGAGCATTTTAATATAAGGGCCAGCGGGGTTCTAAAGCACTCGTGACAGTACTACGATATCGGCCCTTGGCTCTTGTAGTTTAACTGGTGTTATGAGTGCGAGGAATAGCAAATTGTCTTTTCCATATGGTAAAAAGATGGAACTGAAAAGGACATTTGTAGGTATCGACAGCAACAGAAGAAATGCTCATGCCAGTGGTAACTCGAGCTGCCTAATGGCTAGCAGACGACATAGTGCTGATCGCTGACTCAGTGGAGAAGCTCCAGCAGGCTGTCATGGCAGAGTGGTTTGAAGAGCTGCGCAGAAAAGGCTATGGACATAAACGCCAGTCAGTAAATGTAAGGTCTACAAGTTGGGACGGAAGGCAAGGAGGAAGAGGGTATATGGCTTTACTGCAATTTGGAGTAAGAGGTTGGAGGTGGTCACCCGATTCCTACCTATCCTGGGAGCAGTTTGGACGAGGGCCGATCTGGGAAAGTTGACGCGGAATATCTGTCAGTATTATTAAGGCGTAAAGCACAACGCTGAGTTTATAGGCTTTCTACCAGATCTGCCAACACTGTTGTTGGTAAATTCAGAGCAAGTGAGCAAGAACGTTAAGCTACGCAATATCTATCAAAATCGATATGACCTGCCGATACTCTTATTATGGTTCGAGAGTATCTTGGATCCGCAACCCATTAATAACTTTCTAAACTATTTCTTTAATCATTCAAATATATAATATATATATATATATATATATATATATATATATATATATATATACATACATATTTATATTATTTTTTTTTTATTGAAATAAATGTACAATCTGCCTCAGTAAAGGGCAGTAGTTGGGACATAGTATTCATTCATACCATATATACAAATGCACACACATACACACAACTAATAATAATAAAAATTAAAAATAAAACTGATAATTATTTACGATTACCAAAAATAAAATGTACCTAATAAAAAATTAAAATTAAAATACAAAAAAATTAATAAAAGTTGAAATTAAAAGACAAAAAAAAATTACATTTTTTTAAAATTAAATTACAAACACACTCAACCTAGAGAACCCCAAATCAAGCTTATTCCTCACTTATTGGGAATCAAGGCTAGACCCGAATAAATCCCAGCGCTGCTCTCAGCTGCTTCACTGGTAATATCCAGTGCCGGCTGAGTGGGAGCCCTATGGCCACAGTATTGAGTAGGGAAGCTGGTCTTTACCAGGACTCCAACATAACTTTATTTATTACAAAAGGTCTCGGGGCCATTGCCGTTTTAACCTTCCGGGAGGGTTATAAGGATGGTTATGACTGGATAGGGATTGGGCCAGAGGATTGGGATAATTGGATAGATTTTGATGAAATTTAGAGAATTTTTAAGGAATGAGATCAAGAACAAAAGGTATTTTTAGGTCATTATGTAAGGTTTTATTGGTAACATAATAAGATGCATTGACTATTGTTCGGAATTTGGATTGGAAGGATTTAATACGTTTGACATTGCATTGTCTTGCTGTTCCCCAAAGTTCAAGCCCGTAGGTCCAAATAGATTTTAAGATTGTTCTGTATATGAGGAGTTTATTATCAACTAAGAGATAAGAATTCGTGCCTAGTAGACATCAAATATTAAGATCAATCTTAATATCTAATTTACTTTCATGATAGAAAAATTAAAAAAAAAAAAAATATTGTTTAATAATTTATATTTTGGGGTTTTCACTTTCGATGAACCAGTATTATGTAATCGAATTTACCGTATAGCTGTCGTGTACTTATTAAAACATAAAAAAAATATGGAACAAATTTAAATGAATTAAGAAATATTCGTAAATATCAAGAGCAATTAAACGCCTAGCTAAATTTTTTTAGGAAAATAAATATTGGAAAACAAAGTCAGTAGAGAGTTTTGTTATGTTGGTTTATTAATTAAATTCCAATGTAACCTTATGGTTTTGACAGCTCTGCTAAATACACAATGTTATTAAAATGTTTTAGATTTAGATTTTACAATAATCTGTATTAATGTTAATTTGTATAAAAGTCTACAATTCTGATTATAAATATTTTTTGATTATATTATAATTCAGTAGTAATAGTTTTAAATTATATATTTAGGCAATAGTGGTTTTAAGTCTTCCTAAGTCTCATTGTTGTAAATTATCTATTTGTTTAGTTTCGTATATTTATAATTTTTTCTTTATTTGGATTTATACAATTACGGTAAATTGATAAGAAATTTATTTTCTCACATCCTCTTTATTCAAACTACTATTGCATAGTTCTCTTACTGACATTCTTTCATTTACACCCTGGTTATATATTTTCCTCTTGTATCTTTCTGAACGATGACATTTCCAAAAAAAGTTTCATTGGTCTTATTTTTGTATCTATTCTCATTTAATCCCCGAACCATTTACGTTTCTTGGTTGTCTTTACTAAATATCTTTTTTCTGATCCATATTTTTTAAAAATTATTATTATTATCATTGAGGATAGTATTAGAGTCTTGCTAAGCCACTTTGTCTTTCCAGAAAAATATTATATTTATAACTAATAGTGAGGATTATCGTTGGGGGAACGGTAAATTTAAAGTTAAACTGATTATAAAATTGGAGAAAAAAATAATTAGGGATGCAGTCAAAGAGAAACACCACGTCCAAGAAGAATTACGTGTGCCAATGTGCTGATTAAAGTATTTATACTTGGATGTGGTGTTTCTCTTTGACTGCATGCCTGATTATTTTTTTCTCCATTCATCTTTACAGTCAACTATACTTTTATTATTACGAATATAAAATTCTTTAAAAAATAATAATATTAAATATTTAATACTAATAAACTATATAGTTTTTTTATTAATTTTATTAATTTTTTAAAATACATATTCTTGACCATGAGATTCTACACGAATTTTACTAATACATTAGCGAACCATAACCATAATTAAATAGTAAATTTTTATTAATATCTGCCATCTATGGTATTAGCTATATATTTTAATATATTTACACATTCATATTTATATTAGCCATTTTCTTTTAAAATGGCTTAAGTCCAGCTATACTTAAATTAAGATATTATATTATTGATAATATGCGAAAACGGTGATGAAGATAATTTTAATTAATTAATATTTAACTAGTTAACCTCAGTTTTTAGACGAATGCATTAGCTTAATAATGACTACGTTTAATTAATGTAATTTAAAAAATAAATATAAAACTTAAAATTCAATATAATAAGTATAAATGGACTTTGGCTACTTTCAAAATAAAGGGCCCATATAAAATGGAACTGATTCAACATTTATTTAAGGAATATTCTCGCGACATCCTAAATCCTCGCTTTTACTGTGCCAATATTTTGTAAGCCTTTATTAAAGCTTTAAATATTTTTAATAGTTCAATAATTTTCAATGTTTCGATTATTTTATTTTTTATATATCGAATTACAATATTTCTAATTTTCAATATTTGAAATTTTCAATAATTGAAGATATTATATATTTAATATTTGAATATATTATATTTTACATTTTCAATATTAGTATATTTTTTCTTTTTAATATTATTTTTTTTTATTTCATTTTTTTATATTTTTTTTATGATATTATGTATGTTCAATATTTTAATATTTTATATTTGCAATTTTCCAGTATTTCATATTTTTAATAGTCTTCATTTATGTCAATATATGTCGTTTTTGATAAGTTAATGTATTTTTTACAACGCGGAGAAGATTAAGAGTAAAAAAAAAAAAAAAAAAAAATCAGAATTATTACAGAATTTCCTATTTTATTTTTCAGTTTTTATATATATTTTTATATATTTTATATATATATATATATATATATATATATATTTTTTTTTTTTTTTTTTTTTTTATTTATATATATATATATTTTATATATTTTTAGTAATAATGCATTTTATCATATTCAGTACGTTTTAAATTTTTTTTCACCAAAATATTAGCGAATTATAATAAGAATTAAAAATTCAATTTTTTTAATATTTGGAGTTTTAATATTTTAACTCATTCTTATTTATAAAAAATATAACCGGTTCAGCATTTATTTAAGAAATTAATTTTATTGCGGCATAAACAGAATCCTCACTTTTACTGTGTCAATATTCGTAAGCCTTTATGAGTTTTGTTATTTAAATAATTTACATTTTCAATGTTTTAAAATTTTATAATTTTAATACTTGGTATTTTAAGCAATATCTTTTCATTTTTATGCAAGCCCTGATAGAGGCTTACCAAGTAATCCAAAAAGTTTGCACATTAATAATACAAATGTTTTATAAAGTAATACTTAATGTTACAAATATTTGAACTATCTTTTTTCTCTATTATTACAATTTCAATGTGGAGAAGAACTACACCATTATAATCAATTAATCTTTAGAAACGAACGAGAAACCTATATTCTTTATTGATGATGTTAACAGAAAAAGTTTTTATCTAATTATTGATTCGGGAAGCATTCCCATTTTTAAAAAGGTAAAGAAGACAGACCCATCTGTATCGGGGGATTACTAAAATCATTCCTAATTTGGGCCCTCTTTATCCTTGTTCTTAAAGAAGCTCTTGATTGTGGATCAGAAAAAAGCACCAATGGTTTAGGATCTGTTATTCCCTGATTTGGAATAAAGGGCCGAATAAGACCCTTAAATTACGGAGGCCTTGGAAGGAAATTACCCAGCCTTTTCGCTTTTATTAAAATCCACATTTCACTTAGTTGTCTCTTTAGCTGACGTTTTTCTACCCATACTTTATCTATCGCTTTATATTTAGGGGGTTTATTCTGAAATCAATGTCTCCTCAAATTGTCAAAAAGTCTTTATTTATTTAAATATTAATATAAATCGTATTCAGGTTTATTAAATTTCAGACATAGGTAGTGATGGGATTTTAAAAATGTAAAAACAGATATGTATTACTTAATTAATGTAGATATTAGCACAAGATACTGATAAGAATAACAACAAGAATAACTGATAAGAACAAGGTACTGAATATTTTCAAGGGGAATATTTTTTAACTGAATATTTAAGTACAAAGAGGTACTTAAATGTTTTAAGGCATTTTGCTTGTCTAATACGATGAGGAATGGAGTCCCAGAGGATGGTTGAGCGGAATAGGTTGAAACTCAAAAGTTCCATGGGATGGTTTGTACAGGCCAGATTTTTACATTTTTTTAACATTTGAGGGGACTTCTTTCAAAACTGAACATGTCCACTTTCGGTCGATTTTTTATTTTTATTTATTTATTTTTTCTTTTTGGTCAAGCCTTTAGACCTGCTCACACTACTATACTTTTTCTTTAGTTAGTAGGCATCTATCAAAGATAATTCAATATAACTGTTTTTGATTTAAGAGTAGAGGGAGTACTGGTGTAGATTTTTTTGCAATTTTTTAAACATTTTTTGAAGTGGACATATTCAAATTTGAAGAAGGAACCCTTCTCATTTCTGCATAAATTTACAAAAAAAAATATATAAATTTATAAAACAATAATAAAATAAAATAAATTATTTAACCAATATCATTATTAACAAATGTTGTAATATTTTTTCTTATTATTTTAAAACATTATCATTGCATTAGCAATCAACTCATGAAATGCTATACAATTTCATTCGCTATAGACTACTGTAATATGTGTTTTATAGCCCTGGTAGATGCCCCAAAACATTGAAATTTATACATCATATTCAATGAAAGTCAGCAGTAAACAACAAAAAACTCCATAACAGAAGATTTAGAATTACCAACACGATCATAAGCTAATAATAATAAAAAAAACATAAACTGCCTTTATACGTTTCCAGCGTATAGCTGTTAGCTTGAAACTTATAGAAAATACAACTGTTTTATTGATTTATTATGACGATCTAATTCACTCAAGAGTAATAAGAAAAAAAATAATACATCTAAATATTTCATGGTAAACTATATTTTTAGTCGTGTAAATTTTTATAAAACAGCGTCTTCAGTTTTTTTTATTTATTTTTTTTTTATATCAATTTATTGAAATTTACAACTGCACAAGTAAATGTGTCGATAAAGAATACAATAACTTCACTTGAAAAGAACTAATCATCAGTAGCACTTCAATAAAAATTTTATATTCGAAGATTTCTAGGCCATCTTCTTTTCAGGCGTTTCTTCTGTTTAACAGGAATAAGTGGAATATCAATGAAGGATACTGAAGTACAGGAAGTCGTAGGTTCAACATGAACAGTTATGTTTAATTTTATTTTTTAAAAGTTATTTATTGAAATTTACCAACGGTATGTGATAAAATAAAAATTAATCTAGTTAATGTGAAGATGCTTTTAATGATATGTCGACTGCTTGTGAAGCATTTACGGATTGGTAGCACTTGTATTAAAAATTCTATATCAGAAGGTCCTGTGGCCATCTCTTCTTTAAGACTACTCGGAGTATTATCTGGAATAGAATATGAATCAAGTTGAGATACTTTTGCATTTCATTGATTATGAGGTTGCTACAATGAAAGGATAGGGATCTGGTTTGTGCTAAATCAGCAACATATGGTACATTACGATATTTATGGATAAGTTTGTCTGTAACGAAGGAAGGAGCATTAAGGATTTTTCGAAGGATTTTCGGATTGTTGGGATTGGATCCCAGAATGTTTGTGGAACCACATGCTCAATACCGAATGTCCAAATAGGCCAGCCATACCTATGTTACTTAACTTATGTTATGTTAGGTCATACCGAATGTTGCTTAAGTGTGTCTCTTGTATTATAATAGGAAGGTTTGAACGTTTGTCTAGTAAATGTTAACCAAGCCGAGAACAACAAGCAGTTTTTTATTATTTTAATTTGGAGTTAAATAAAATATATCCCTAGTTCTAGCTGATATTGTTATCGAAATGTCAGAATTAGTTGTTATTCTGGTTCTGAATATCAATGAAACCTTCAGTTTTTCACGATAATTATTTTAATTATTACGATAATTATTATAATTATTTTTTATAAATTATTATAAAGCATATATTTAAGAAGTATAACTTCCATAAAAGTATGTCATAAGACAATCGGAGTAAGTACTCCATAAAGTATGTCATAAGACAATCTCCTAGTCATTACAAGTGATCATGGATATATCAGTAGTTTTTAATATAAAATTTAATTTTTAATTTTCTCAGTAATAATGTAAATTATTCAACTTCCAGTCTAAAAAATAGAAAGAAAACAAACAGATTTATTTCGGTAAGAAAACAAGAAAGATTTACTTTTAAGTAAAGAGCATGAACAGTGTGTAAATTTACGTTTATGTTTTCCCGGAAAGTTGAGATTCTAGAAGTTAAAGGAACAGGAAATGTAGAAGGCTCAAGAGGAAACTTTCGCATGGAATTCGGTAAAGAATTCCAGAACGTTGTAGTAAGGACTTTTCGAAGAATGTTGTTTTGTGAGTGAGTATATCCCTGTTGGATGAAAGGGTTTCAGGGAGTGTATGGAGAAACCGTTAAGTATACACAATTTTCTTTTCTCTTCAAAAAGAGAATACCCGGAAATTAATAAATTCTTTGGACAGGATAAGGTTTAAGTCGCCATACAAAAAAGTGCGAGAATGTTTAATGAATTACAAAAAAAAAAAATTAAGAAAATTTTACAATAGTAAATATTAAGTTCTAATTCGTTCTAAGAATAAGCTGTACATTTTAACTTTTCCATCCTGGTGAAACGATAACTTTTTAAAACTTTGTGTTCATTTTTAATTTCTGACCTTGTAATACTTCATAAATCTTCTTCAAAAACTTAAGTATTCCTTCTGAACTCGAATTACTTTAGTAATGTTAAAAAGAGAGTCTTCAACAAGTTTTCGTATTATTTAACTTGTTCCAGAGTTTTTGCTATCATGATACCCTTTTAACTAAAGCGAAGAACTTTAAGAGAAAGAATATAAGAATTATTATAGAATATTCCATTTGCACTTCTCCTTTTATGTTCCATTTTTTCCCTATACAATCACATATACAGAAAATGCTTCATTTAGTCCTGTCAATGAGGAATTATACCAGTCGACCATTATTGACGTACGCCTCTCCGGTATGGAGCTACACTTGTGACTCCAACTACAAAAAAAAAAAGAAAGAATTTAAAACCTATGCTTGAGGACCATTAACGACAGCCCAAGGTACACAAAAATATCTGACATGCTGCACGACCTAAATTTTCAAACAATTAAACGATTTATTTAAAACCAGACCCAGACATTTTTTAACTCAACAATAAACTCAGGGAATCCCATAATACAAGCAATAGGCATTATAACAAACTAATCTTAAGAATATACGTACCCAAAAGTACAAGACTCATACTAAAAGAATAAAATTTAGTTAATAAGACATTCTTAGAATTTATTAGTTTTAGTTAAATTTTAATTAAACAAATCAAAAGGTTGTAAAGTTAATTTATTCTTTAATTCCAATCAATTTTAACGCTCAAAACTTTTGCTTATTTTTATTTATGTATTTTTATTACTTTATTTTATTTTATTATTATTATTTTTTGGATAGGTTTTTCCTACAGTTTAAAAAATGTATTCAAAGTTATAATTCATCATACTAAATCGAAATTGCAGTGTGAATTGTTTTATTACTGAACATGTATTATAGAAATATGTTACAATATTGTAAATTGTTAAATTACGTAAAATAAAGCTCTTTTATATAATATAATAATAGAGTGCGTTTTCTGTAATCCAAGGTTTTTCTTCGTAAACATGTTCCGGGTAGTTTTCGGGCCTGGGAACAAGAAGGGGGGGGGAGCCGCGAAAGGTACTTTATTTTGGTTTTGCGCTAATGTCTCAAAACGGTGCGTCGTATCCAAAACATAACTATTTACTAAGTTCATATTAATTAAATTCTCTAGAAATTCTATTCACATTTTTCATATTCTGTACCGTTTCTGAGACATACGCTTGGCAAATGTAAACTTTTTCGGAAAAAAAAAAAAAATTATATCACGTTTTCTGTTAAACTTCCCTCCATATCTTCTAAAACGTCCATCCTACGACAAAAGTCTTCATTAATAGTATTGTAGAAAATTAAATTTCCTGAAAAATACACACATATGTGCCAATTTATCTTCAACCTGTCAAAAGTTACATTAGTATTAACATTTCTTTGTAAAACAAACATACTAAAAGTCCTTAACATTTGCCAAGGATGTATGTTTTCAAACTACTCTGAACATGTTTCCGAAGAAAAACCTTGGATTACAGAAAACGCGCCCCATTTCAGCCTTTCATTGACTGGACTAATTGGCTATATGCTTGGATTCATTGATTGTATAGAAAACCGTCAAATATTTTTGGTTTCGTGTGCAAATATTATTCCCTAATCCATATTTTTTTTCTTATATTATAATTAAATCATTAGGAATGTGTTGGATTATTTTACCACTTAGTTAAAAAAAATATTAAAAAATAATAGTTGAAAGGATAGTTCAGGGTTGTGGTGAATAGAAAAATTTATGTATCAAACATTTTTCAAGTCGCTGTGCCAAGATAAATTAGAAGAATACTAAGGAAAACTGAATATATAATATTTCGATTTACTTAAAGGATAGTTTCTACATTTGAATTTTATTTTATTTTTTTAATACTTACTTGATTTCAATTATGACCTTGATGCTTTATGAATTTTTATAAAAACTTTATATATATATATATATATATATTTTATATATAAAATATTATATATATATATATATATATAAATTCCTTCTAAGCTCGAATAATACCTGCGTAATAATACTTGCAGCTAACTTCAAGAAGAAAAATCAGCATTGTTGTGGAATATTCCATTGTCTTATTCAGTTCAATAAATAACAAAAAACACTCAAAAAAAGAAATAAATAAAAGGAAAAGCATACCTGTATTCACAATTAAAGGGCTATGTAACAAAACAAAATTGTGAGTAATTTATGTTAAAAACTTTTTTTCTAAATATTTTCTTTTAGGAGGAAAATGTCACATAGCCCCTTCATGTTCCTCACATATATTTTCTAGTTGTTTTGAAATATCCAGATTTTGCTACCTTGTTCATAAATTCTTCATCTAGGAAACTAGATTATATATTTTTGAAATGTGCCGACCATAATTAAAAAAAAACAAAAAAACAGCGCTCATATCCTAATCAAAAATTCAATTAATAAATGGTTGCATATATCGAACTCAATCAGTTTCATATATATATATATATATATATATATATATATATATATATATATATATTTTTTTTTTTGGTTTATAAATAATTTAGAGCCCTGATATCACAATTAAAAAGTTCGACTCCATTATATTAAAAAGTGAATTTATGTTTTTGACTTGTTTAACTTATCCGAGATTTTTCGATATCATAATATAATCTCAACTGACGAGGAAAACTTTAAGAGTAGGAAATTATTATTACAAAACTTTAAGAATTATTACAAAACATTCTGTTATCTTGCTCAGTTAAGCGTATAACTTCCTAAAAAAAAAGAAAGTTTATAATCATATTCAAAAAAAGTATATCATAATATTCATAGTTTATTTTGTTTTTTTTGAAATTAGCAAATTTACAAACCAAAAGTAAGTTTATATTTTAAAGAATATATTTTTTATAGCCATTATTTAGCTTTTTTTCCACTTTCTTATTTCTATAAATTATAACTGGTACAACATTTTTTAAACAATTTTATCTGCTATGGAACTATACACATCACATACTCCTAAACAATACAAAAAAAAAAAAAAATATATATATATATAAAATATATATATATATATATATATATATATATATATATATATATATATATATATATATATATATCTGCTATTTCAATCCATTTATTCTTCAAACATCTTAATCCACAAGAAAAATATTAGCCATCTTATGACATCAATATACAACAATGAGCCAGATTTATAGACAATGTATTTTTTTTTTTCTTTATACACTTTTATGCTCCTCTATGTATTACTAATAAACTAATTTACAATGAAAGGAATTTCCTGTATCTTGCTGAACACACATGAGTTTCTCTTTTTCATATTAGATTGCAAATAATCCACATGGACAAATATAACATCACGAGCTTCTAATATAGAATTTTAAAATAATAAATTTTATATATAGATTTAATGAATAATTACATTTCAAGTCATTGTCAGGTTATAGGTACCATTCATTACTCTTTTCTATGTTTTTTTTTTTTTTTTTTTCAACATTTTTAATATTCTATTAAATGTAATTAAAATATATCCATACATATTATAAATGCGCCATAAGCATAGGTTGTAATAAAAATCTAAATACAAATAAATAGATAAATCAACTTTAATCTTTGCTGTAATAATTATTGTAATTTTTATTATTTCAAAAGGTTTTTAGTAATTATTATACTCTTGAAATATCATTTATTTAGAGATATGGCAAGCATTGCAAGAACAATTTAGAGCGCCGCTAGCTGAGTATTGTGTCGAGTGTTTTATTATTTCAAGTTTGATATAATTAGTTACATACGTTGAATTTACACGTGCAGTAATAAACCTCAGTGATAATTGTTTGAGTTTGTAGGAATAGGTAGAATTTAAGTAGTTGGTTTCGGGCTCGAATTAGATTTATTGTTAAATTATATAAATATTCTAAATATTTTTTTTTTAGAAAGTTTTTTTTCTGATTTTTCTCTGTAATCAGTGAAATAAAAGTTAATGGAGAAATTCAATGCATTTATGCAAAATAAATAATTTAGAGCCCTGATATCACAATCAAAAAGTGAATCTACAATAAATTGACTCGAGTTCATTATATTAAAACGTGAATTAATGTTTTTATTTTGTTTAACTTTTCCAAGATTTTTTGATTTCATAATATAATCTCAACTGACGAGTGAAAACTTTAAGAGAAGGAAATTATTAAAACAAAATTTTAAGAATTATTACAAAATATTCTGTTATCTTATTCAGTTTAGCGTATATTTAATTAGGTTCTTGAGGTTTAGTCAATAAAATACTTACTTATTATAGCGACATTTCGAGATTAATTTTGTAAACATAATCATGCCCTACAGTGAAAAAAAAAAAAAAAAAAAAAAGGTTAAAATAAAATTTACACAGAAAATTTAAAGAGTAATCTTATAAATGATATAAATATGTCAAAAACATATACGTATAACTGTTTATAATTTAAAAATACGGAGAAGTATGAAACTACTTACTATATAACTAGCGGATATGCTATTTAGCTACTACTAAATTATAACAATGTTAGTATACAATCGAACTGGGGAAAATTTGGGAAAAAGGTAAAGGATTAGGGCTAAGTAAATATTTTTAAACGTAGTCGTATTCCCGTTTATTACAGGGAATTTCCGTTATTGTGTAATATTTAAACGGAAAAATGGTTCTTACTCAGATGTATATATTAATGTATATAGGGTTGCCATCTCCTAAAATACAAAAGCCGGACTTGGCGCTGCATTAAGCCGGACATTTGCCACAAAAGCCGGACATTATCTTTAAAAGCCAAACATACCTTATATAAAGCCGGATGTACGTTTTTTAAGTTGGAATTAACTTCAATAACAAAAAAGTTTGTCAAGATAAGTTACATATAATTATTAATTAATCAAAGCTATGTTACATAATTTATATTACAAGTTTAAGTTTTTAGTTATAACATTAACCACTTATTTACATTCCTATCCTTAATCTTTTGATGTGTATGTATGACATTAAAATTAATAACTACCTGAAACATTTTCAGTCTTCTATAAACTTTACTTATATAAAACAAAAACAACAACAAAATAAATTACAGCTCCATTTTGGCAGTAAACTATAGTTATATAGTTTTGATTATACAAATTTAAAAAATATATGCACTAGTCTAGGGAGAAAACAAACAGATTAAAATTAAAAAGCCAATTATAAAGAAATCTCAAATGTTTCTAAAAATAATAAAAATCCATAAATTCATAGTTGTATTTTGCTTTTTCACCTACTTTATCCAAAACGTCGTTTTCCTTAGAAATCATAATGTAAAAATTCTACACGTGTTAATTTTAAATTGCATAATCTGAACATCATCTGTTCAATTGTTTCTGTTTGCAACTGATTGCGTTCCTTTGTCCACTGGGCATTAATCAAAGGGAAAACTCTTTCAACGTTGACGTTATGGCATAGAATCGCAAAATAGTATTCTTCCAATTTTAGTAGTTCAGAATTAAATTTTTCAGTATGAAATGATCTAAAATAAGCAGTCCACTTTTTTATGTACCGAAAGTTTTTTAAAATCTTTTATGAAATTCTGCCATTGGTCAAAAAGTTACTAAATTAGCCAAAAAGGTAAGAGGAGTGGGAGTTTCCAAGATCTGAACACAGTCGCATTTCCGCCACGCCATAAGATTGCTACTTTCAACGAGAAGACGAAAAAGCCTAAAAAATGCCGGACAGGTCGGACACGGCCGTAAAAACCCGGACAAATGGCAACCCTAAATGTATACTATGAATCTGAAAGTATTAAATTAGAATAACATGTGTTGAGATTTTGGACGTCTAATTTTGGGTTATTAAGAGATTTTTATATATATCTTTTTGTGGTTACCATTTTTGTATAGATCTATTTATCCATTTAAGGCATGATTATGAGAACAATGTAGACTCGATACGTCGCCAAAATAAGTTGTTAATAAAAACTGAGTAAACACCTAATATTAACAGTCAAAACAACATATCCTTATGTACATATATCTGGCTCGCGATTAATAGATTAGTACGTTTTCTTTTTAACTTTAAAAGAACTAAATAATCAAACATGCATTCAAGTAATAATAACGCAGCAATTCAAAGGTCCCTCTTATAATTTTCCCAGATAGTAATGCAAGCAACACGACCGCTGGCCTCATTATATCATTACAACTACTCCTAAACAATATGTACCAACTTACATAATGTTTCAATTCCTATATGCAAATAGGGTTTGTCGAGAAGACCCAATCAGCCTGGTACACCTGCCATGAACCAACCCTAAATACGGCCAAATTGCTCTAAATGTTACAACTTGCATATTCATTAGGGAGTAGAGAGTTGTCTGGAATTGTGTCGGGCCGTAATCCCTGTTGTTAAGATTTGATTATATCGGCTATAGGATTGATATTCGATATGGGTTGATATGGGCAGAAGCCATGAATACCTGCTCAGCCAATAGTCTTGACAGTCTGATTCCTGCAATTGGCCTCCCTGACTGACTATAATGATGTAATATAATATAATGATGTAACTAATAGTTTGATGTAAATCATTTATGTAACTCCTAACAGAGGTATTTTGCTTTAAAAAAATACTAAAGAATAATATCTAATTAATATCAGAATAGTGATAATAATAAAAATATAATTGCTTTTAACCGTGGAAAACTACACAGGGTTACAAGAGTTTCCCAGGTATTATTTCTAAGCAATGTACTGTCATTGTGTTAGTGAGGGTTTGAAAAGTTTACAATCCCACATATATGTTCTTTTTAGTTCATTATAGCTAATAACTGTTGTGAGTATTAAAGAACTTGGGTTTAAGTACATCTATAGCCATTTGTAGTTTGTTTGTAACTGCCTTTTTTCATGAAAACAGTATATACTGAGATGTAGGTGTAGTCGGGTTCACAGTCACGGAAACACAATTAAAACATAAATTTTAGTTAATTGTGCTGAGGTTTCGGTCAACGCTGTAAGACTTTTTCGGGGCTGGAAGGAAAACAAACAAAATATATGAAAAAAAGGACTGAATTTTAAAAGAGACAAAAAGAAAACCGTTTGAAAATAGAAAAAAAAATCAAGAAAAATATATAAATTAAATATTTATTTTTTTAAAGATAAAAAAAATAACCATAAAATATAGACAGAATATATTGTTTTTACTATGTTCAACAGTTCTTTTTTCTTTATTTAAGCGAATATTTGATTTATATATGGTTCTTTTTTTTATTTTGTTTTTTAAAGTTATTTATATTTAATTGTGTTTCTTTGACTGCAAATCCTAACTACCGGCATTTTCATTACTTCCACTATCAATACATTATATATTAAAATTTAAATATCTATTTATATATACATTTCGGCATGATAATAATCTGCCCGTATTACAATAAGGTTTTACTACATACGTATAGAGTATAACAACTAGTAAACTGCAATAGATATGGTATCGTCAAAGAAGAGGATTCTCTTTTCTATTGAACAAATTCATATGATTTTGTTTGAAGAAGACCTTACTGAAGATAGTGATATTAATGAAGAAGATATACTCATACAAAACTTTCATCAAGAAGAAATGGATGTCAGTTTTTTAAATCTGTTGACATCTGAATTGATTTCAACTTAATTCAAATTGAAGGTGATAGGAACATTGGTACACTGAAGGATGTAGACATTGCTGGCGAGAATTCTCCAATACTGTTGCATGACTCCAAAAATAATAACAAGCAATATGTAAAAAATAGGCGATCTTTCATAAAACGGCATAGGAACTTTAAATTATATCACACTTGTTGGCCCGACTATTTTGAGCAACTTAGCAGTCTCTACTTCTGTTTCTTATAAGTGAAATTCTCAAAATTTACCGCCAACGAAGGTGATAACTAATAGGGTAACTTCAGCTAGAAGATGTTATTTCTGCCAACGAAGTAAAGACCGGAAAAGCCGGGTCAAGTGCTTGAAGTGATAAACATTCATATGTTTAGAGTTCATAATAAAGTAAGTTATGATGTTTAAATGATTATCTGTCTTCATATTTTGGTTCTTTTGTATATTACACATACAATATGTAACTAAGCTTCAAAGACAGTTGTAATTAGATAGAAAATAGTTTTTTGGGTGATTGTGTAGTATTCATGCAATTATTACTATTTGTAATCCTCCAAGGTTGACACTATGAACTAACTGCTTCTACTTCATAAGTCCTAATTTCATAGGTAATATTTGTGGTTTTTAAGAAATATTTTATATTTTCACCAACCCAAAGACAATATTAAGTGAGATGGCAATACCATTCATAAACTCTATAAAATGTATTTAATTAAAGTATGAATAGTGCCTAAAAATTTTCTCTTTATAATAATTTATTTATTTAACTTATTTCACAACTCTCCCCCCTCTGCATATAGTGAATGAGGTATTTTTCGGCAATTTCCGTTTTGGTATTCTGTTTTTTAAATAATATTGATGAAACTGGTAGAGTTAAACGGAGAATAAGACTAAAAGAAGAATGAAAGTTAAACTAACAAGTGAACTCTTGACCTAGTAAGTTTAAGTTGAAGTAAAGAGTTGCCAGGTGACAGGGACGGAGAAATTGTATGTAGGTACCTATTGATTATGATGTATAGAAATGTTAAAATTTCTGTATTTGATGTTTATCTAATGCTGTACAAATAGTATGTGTAAATCGTTGTGTATTGTGTAGTTTAAAATGTAAAATAATGCACGGAGTATCGTTCGGTATGCAAATATTTTGTCTGTACTGTTAGTGGATTCTAAAAGTGCTGTGCTTCGTAGGTCCAAATAGATTTCAGTAATTTGATATAATTTAGAATTTTTTTGTGTTTTATTTTAGTCTTAGTACTGTTTAACAGCCATATAATGATGAAGTTAAAAACCTGCTGGAGGTATGCAATCATAAAATATAAAATAAAATGAAAAAGCCTAAGCTTCTTGCAAAAAAAAAAGTTATTTCTTTTCAAATCATAAATTTTTACACTAGTGACTCAGAGGAGAGAGCAGCTCTGTGATCGCTTTAAATCTAGATCCCCCCCCATAATAGGAGAGGGAGACGTACTTTGTTTAAAGTATGCCTATATATTGTTTTTATATTATTATTGAATTGAATTATTATTATTTTTTTTTAACGAAAAACTTATATTTTGGCGTGCTGACATTTTGACCTGCCCTGCAGGTCTTCATCAGGGTGATTGTTGTCTAGATGAAGGCTTGACTAACAATTATTGTTTAAATTACAGCGATACCATTGCGATATAGGCAATACCATG
This sequence comes from Euschistus heros, assembly GCA_003667255.2. Lineage (NCBI taxonomy): Eukaryota > Metazoa > Arthropoda > Insecta > Hemiptera > Pentatomidae > Euschistus > Euschistus heros. The sequence continues at coordinate 504,285 of RCWM02000267.1, forward strand.
TTATGACAGCTCATAAAAATTCCTCAGAAGACTACCTTTGTAATTAGGTTAGTAAATGCATGTTCTTTTCTATTTATTTATTTATTTTTATTTTTAACCTTTTTTTTTGTCTTCAGTCCATGGTTTTTATTCTTTTCAAATAACCCACTTAGTTAAGGAAGTATCAATTATGACGGGTTTTTTTGTGTCAGTCAGTGTTATAAAAGGCATATACATCTGTATAGGTATTAATTGGTTTTCTTATAAGCGTTTGTTTATTAACCTATTGGTGTTAATTATATGTCTAGAAAAAAATATAACTTCAATTAATATTTTATTTATAATAAAGCCGGAAAGAAAAGGTTGAAATACCCTTCAGTTTTGTTTACTTCCTTAACAATACAGTATTAACTTTCAATTTTTTATAAAATTAGTTTATGAGTGTGTCATTGATAAAAATGTATCGTTGCTGCTAAAATTGCAATTATTATAATTGATATTAACGCCTGAGTAATTTCACTTAAAAAAAGTAATGTCCTCTGATAAAATTTAGAAATACTGCTGGGGAAGGAGCTTTGGAAAATAAATTACTGGGTTGATAGGACTTAGGGCGCATTTAGATGATTGAGGGCACATTTCAGTCGCAGCTGAGTGGGCCCTAAGCGATCTAGTCTGGGGAATAATTCTCTGAATATTCTGGTGTCGGTAAATGTCAAGATTCCTGAAATATTGTGAATAAATTTCAATAATCAATAATTGACGAGTTTTATGATGTAGATCATTTTTGCGAAGCCATAGATATATCTATCAAAGCCTCTTAGAAAACTTTAGGTTTTATGTCATGTATGATATAATGTATATATTTATTTTATACATATATATATATATATATATATATATATATATATATATATATATATATATATATATATAGACATATATATAGAAAATATATATTGTTTTAGAATTTATGAACCCATTTGTATGGCCACTTTCTCGGAATTTAAAAATTTACAAAACTCACAACACTCGAACAACCCAATTCCTAACATAATCATTATACAGATATCTACGATGGAGAAACTTATATGCTTTCTTTAGGTACCCAATTATGTTGGAATACTTGGGAATGTCCTACTATTTTATAAACAGCATCAGCCAGTTGATGCTGATTTTAAAATGGTTAGAAAAATCATACATTAGCCCAATTTGCCGCTTGCCCTCAACAAAAACCAAAGATATATCAAACACCAATACAAGGAGGCATGGATTAATTATTGGGCAGGGTAACAGAAACAAACCGATTAAAGAAGACAAGTGCAGCAAATCACAAGGCTGCGGATTGGACACAGTAGACCCCATTAGCATCTACTCCTAGGTTCATCACAGCCTATGTGATGCCCTCTATCATATGCTATGTGCCTCCCTCCATCATTGGAGCATATATTTAGCATTTTTTTACACCCCACGACAGGAAATCCTCATTTTTAATAAGGAGCTAAGAACAGTCCTTCAAATCAATAAATCCGATTTTATGGATTTCCTAAAAGATTAACAGATCTGATTTGACTGCAAATCCAAAACTTGAACTAGTGCATGACACCTAAAAATAAATAAAATATATTTTAATAAAAATATATATATGCTATACTGTACAATATATACTAGTGAACTGAATTCTGCTAAATTGAAGTAATGAAAGTCATGAAATAAATACGAAAGGCAAATTATTGTTCCGACAAACGGGGCCTGAATGCAGTAGCGTTTGGTGCAGTATGCAAATGTGATCCTAGTGTGGTCCAACCCCCATTGTTTTGAGTTATTGCCCCGTGTCTCCTGCTGGGACCCACATTTTCTGTCTCCTCGCGAAATAGCTTCGACAAGTGGCTTAATTTTGGCTCAGTATTCCATGCAAAGCTAACAAACCAATTGTGTCATAATTTGGAGAACAAACCGACCCAAGTTTAAAAGATATAATAAATCCTTAATTATGCTTCCAAACTCAAATGAAAATAAACAGGTATTGGAAAAGTTATAATATAAATATAATTAATTATTACAAATAAATTGTAATTAGATTTTTCTAATAATAATATGATTTAAAAGAAAAATTTAAACGATAAATTAAACTGGAGAAAAATATTAGCTGGAAAATCACAGGGTATCAAAATATTAATACAAAAAAAAAAAATAAAAGATAAAATAAAACAACATAAAACCTCATGAGAAGCTTTTGTTCAAAACATTAAACTTTTCAATCTAATTACTTACAATTAGTAAGCACATACCTACATACCAGAGCTAGGCAAAATTTAATCATACCTTTTTGACAACTTATTTCCTGGAATCAATCACCTAATTTAATCATTATTAAACCTTTCAGTCATTTAAAGTGAGCTAATGATTATTTGTCTGATAGATTTAATCATTATTAAATAAGGTGATCGATACCAGGAAATTAGTTGTCAAATAGCTGTGATTAAACTTCTCTACTTACTAAAATCTGTTCGTATATAGTTTCCCAAATATTCTGAAAACCTAAAAATGCACTTATTAACTGATTCTAATATTTTTTTCTAAATTATAACTAGTGGGTTTTCTGTATACAATTACAAAAGACCACAGACATATCGCACACATTAATTAACGCCCGCAGAAGGCTGAAAATAAACTGGATGAGAGATCTCTTGGTCTTAATTAAAAATACTATAATGATGACAGAATGTAGAGCGCTGGGTTCTTCTCCTCATTCTTCTAACACCATATATTTTTATTTGCGTAAATTTACCTTATTTTCTGGTTTTTAGTAATATCAGAGTTGTAAATAAGGAATACAAGTATAAAAAAGAAATGTTTTACACTAGTATTACTTCTGATATATTTATCCGAAACTTATTTGGAGAGGGTGCCATTAACAATTCAGACTTTTTTTTTTCTTTTTTTTTTACAATATTTTATTAAATTACAGTAAAGTGTGTTGAGCCTGAATTTTTAGAAAGTTAGTAACATTTACTTCATTCCTACATTTACTCAGAATCACATTCAGATGTTCAGATACAGAGCCTCACATTCTACTAGATAAAATCTTTTTTTTTTTTGTGTGTTTGAAAAATATTTAATTTGTACCGTTTATTACAAAGCACTCTTTTTTTTTCCCGTATAATATTTTGGCCCCGTTTGTACGATAGCCTAATCTGAGACATTGAGTACGAACCCAATCGAATAGTTCCTCTTGAGTCAAAGCTCGTGGGTTAATAACTTTTATAATTCAAAACGAAACGTGATTTTGTAAGAATTAAAATTACGCTCAGGGTTGTGGACTGTATATAGGATTACTTGAAAAAAGGTTCGCAATGTTAGAGGAAAAATAATAATAAGAAATCTAAATCAAGTAAAATTAAAATGACACCCAGGTGAAGCTCACAAACGTGTGCATTCGTCTGACCAGAAAAAGGCTGAACTTCTAGATGCTGCAACAATCGGTTGAGAGATCCTCCGGCTGAATTCAAACTCATTTGCTAGTAAAAGGATATAAAATGTCTTTGATAAAAAATAACATAAAGAGTAGAAACAAAACGTTTAAAAGAAAGACTTGGAAGACTATTGTCTTGGACAAACCTGAGAAAGGCAAAAGGCATTGCACATTTGTAATAAAGCCAAGTCTAGCTTGCTTGGCTTCTGGTGATCAAATGCGGGGGATTCTAGAAAAGATGTCGTGAGCTTAAGATATCAGCTATTGCTCTCTGGAGGATTATTGTAAATATTAGAGAGTTTAGTTGCCATAAAAATTCACTAGATGGGGTATTTAAATGTTCTATTTAAACGACGCCTTAAGGCGTGAACAGTCCCTGTTTCCGGTCATTTTACTTTTACACGATAGCATATTTTCTAACCAGTTAATTTTTTGTCTCTAACTATTTATATGTGTGAAGTTCGCTCAGTTCATTGTGGAGTCATAAGAAAATATATCTTCAAGTGTGGTTCAATATATACCTACGAATTGCTATATGTAATTGCATCAGGAACATGGTAAGAGCTGGTTTCGGCATAACGCATTTCATATTGTCAACTTCCTTTTAGCTGCAAAAATTAAAATCTTAATTCTAATTGCTCAAAATCGATACTTTATGATAGTTTGTATAAATAGATTCAACAAAAAGAGTTCATTATTTGAATTAGGCTTAAATGTTTTTTGCAGAGTGAAGTTACGCAATGAATATTAAAATGAAGGAGAGTTGAAATAATCAGGGCTCGTAGCTATCTACCATCAGATGGGCCAATTACATCGCTGCCCTTCATGTTTTGCTCTCTAGTGTCCGAAGAGAAACTTCATTATTTATTTTTATTACAAAGTTTTGTTCTAGAGCAAACGGTAAATTATTTTTTGTTCTAATTAGTCGATTTTAACATATAAAGTAGAGCTATTTATATTACATAGAATAATCTGCTATCATTAAAATATCAATTGAAATTTTTTTTTTATTATTAGGGTGTAAAAGACCAGTACCCAAAGGACGCTTCAAGTTTTAAAATTTCATAATGGAAACGCTTTTATTAATAAAATATATATTATTTTATTATAACTAATATACTTCACAATCAAACAATAAACAATTAATATAGTAATGATTTTTTTCATTAAGCCCCATCTAACATCTAACAGCGGCCGTAAATCAGTAAAAGCCTTTTTATACTAAAAGGACAACACTAGTGCTACCAGTCAACGGTAACATTGCTACCTGAAAGGTAGATAATTATGAGAATGGAATGAAATTTAAAAAACTTGGAAGATTATAACTACTTTTAGGTATTACTAATAATGAACAATATTTTAGAAGAACATTATTAAAATACATTTGAAATTGGGTTAATTTAACGTATTATTGTGGAAGATCTTATAAAAATAGAGATTACAAACTAGAAAATTAATTTGGAAAGAGATTGCTGGAAAGTAACTGTTAGGGAGAAGAAGAAATAAATAAGTAGTAATTAAATAACCAAATAATGGTTAAGGGTTCTAATTTAGAGCCCATAACATAACATCTTTCAAAAAAAAAAAGAACAGTTTTATATAAGAAATTCAGGTTTCTGAATTTTGAGCCTTCTATTGAATTTACCGGCATGAAAGTTGGAAATATTAAAAATATATCACTCAACATTTATATTTTTTAAGGAAACACTTTTTTCCAATGTTACTTATCACTAGTGACCGGATTCCCGTGCAACTCTACAAAATTGCTACTGCAAATTTCAGGTTTTAAGTGCACGAATGCGCACTTTTTGATATTTCATCAAAATATTGAATTTTCTTTATGTTTCATATCGTGAAGAATTGCGATTTATTTAAAAAAGTTAACACCGTTTTAAATTTAACAACTGTTGCATCAGATCTAGCATTTATGAAATCCCATTTATCGATTTTCGCAAATAAAAAGGCTTAAAGAGGAAACCATAACGTTAACACCACATATTAATATTATAGAGCAACATTGGGATGAAATAGAAAGAATCTTAATTGAAAACAGAAGAAAAATTTTTGATAAATTTAAATTAGGTAAAGAAAAAAAACACGGGTCACAAAATTTTACAAATCTACAACTAAGCTCTCATTGGAGAAGAGACGGATGTGGAGTTGGATCCAGTAATCTTCATTAGCTACAAAAGATGTTGCAACGCAAGTGTTAATGTGGAGCGCATGTTTTCACAGTTGAAACACGTATTAGATGACCGATGAAATAATTTCGAAATGTACATGATCAAGAATTTTAATAAAATTTTAGAAATTTCTGTTTGATAAATTGACATATTTAGCAAAAAAAGAAAAATCCAAAATTGATGTTTTACTATTTACATTTTTTATTTTTGTTTTAAATTATTATACATAGCATAATCAATTTTTATCTCTCAAAAGTATTAGCAATAAAAATCATAACATAAAAAATTACATGTTATCTGAAATAGCCACATTAATTGATTCAATTTCCAAACTCAAAATTATCAACTTTATGTGGATTCTGGGACGCTCAGGGATAGAAGGTAAAGAACAAGCGGATTCAGCAGCCAAAGAAGCGTGTTCGCTCTTCCCATTACCCGCAACCCTGCCCCTTTACCAGATGTCAAGTCATTTTTGAAACATCAAATCAATATAATTTGGCATGAAAGATGGCTTAGAATCGACAACACTAACAAATTAAAAAAAATAAAACCTACTCCAGGACCATGGAAGCAAGAAACAGGACCAAGAAAAGAACAAGTCATCTTTACAAGACTAAGAATTGGACACTCAAAATTAACCCACAGTTACTTACTAGAAGAAAAGCCACCCCCAAAATGCAACGAATGTCAGGTATACCTGACAGTGGGGCATATTCTCGTCGAATGCAAATAATATCAAAAGGAAAGAAAGAATAATGGTCTGATGAATCAAAACATCTCAACATTGTTTGAAAATAACTCGAATCTCCACAAAAACATTATTCACTTTTTGAAAGAAACTAATCTGTACAAGGTCTCAACCTTAGTATGGTGTCTCTAACCAAATGTGGTGGTACACGACACCTAAAAAAAAGTAAATAAAATAAATAAACATTTTTTTTGTAGTTTTTGTATGCACAGATGTATATTATATTAACTATATAAATACGTTAACTTAATATTTATTTTTTTAAATTACCCATCACCTCTTCACACAGTGTTTTATTTTTATTTTACGTTTTTGCATATTTGGCTAATTTTTATTGCTCGTTTTTAAAATTTTTACTGCACTAAATCCGGCCTTTTCTTATCACCTTCATCCAGTAGACCCTTTAATTATTAGGCATGATGAAACATTTCAGAATAAAAAAAAAAAAAATAAAAAATAAAAAAATTTTTCCTTTTTTTTCATCGACAATCCAAATCGGGCAAATCGAACCAATCGCGGATTGAGTTAGTGACAAGAGAAGTGTTGAGCTACAACCCCCTCCCTTACCGCCCAACATTATCACACTAATCGGGGGAGAGATGAACGGCCTGGGTCCGATCCTAATAATTGCTAATTGTCACTATTAGCAAGGCACATTAGCTCCGCTACATATTCAATTCCACTTTGCGCTCATTTTTAAACAGCTCCATGGGTTAATTCAGTCGGATTGCCTGAACGCTGAGAGCAGCTGCAATCAATTCAGAAGTGTTTTTGTTTCAGAGATTATTCCCAGTCCAGGAATCATTATTATCTTCTATTTTTAAACTTTGTTTGATTCCATTTGTTTCCTTGATTCAGAGTGGTTAGCTTCTTCGTTATACATATTGTATAAATGGATTCATTATCATCTATATTGCTTATTATCAAGATTGCAACATTTATTCAAGAAAGCAGTTTTCTTTTTTTAAATCATACAGAGGTACCACATTAGTGCAGTCTAAAGTCTAGATTTGAAATCAGTTTCACACTAATAGCAAAAGTGGATATTACTATAAACAGGCACATTTTGAAAATTCTTCAGTAGGTTACCTAAGAAACCCTTGTTTTTTTTAATTTTTTTTTTTTTTTTTTGTTTTTTTTTTTTTGTCAAATTCGCACTCTATTAAATATGTTTGTTCACTTTACTTTAGTATTTTAATTAAGTGAGAGTGGTCACCTTTTTCCTATACATATAAAATGAAAAATCATTATAGTTTGTATCTTATGTTTTAAATGATAAAAGTGAAAATATTTCAAATTAACCAGACGTTTTATTAGGAATACCAATTTTTTAAAAAAGGCATTAATAATATTGAACAAAATGTAACCAGATAGCTAAGAGTAACAGTTATTCGAATATATTTTCTTTGGATAAATTGTTAAATTAGGTTTGTCTTGAGCTATAAATAGCTGTGGAGAAAGGTACCTTTCATTTAGATTTTTTCTATTTTGTTGAATCCATTCTACACCAGTCTTTTTCTTCACCATCTTTTTTATTTGAACTTCATTTAATCTTCTATGTACATCTGAAAAACCACCTTGTTGTGACATATCCACTTCTCAATAATTTGGAATTATGGATTGGGATGGCCAAACGGGTAGGGGCTAGGGTCTCAACGCAGTCGGTACTGAATGTCGTGGGTTCAAATCCCACCAGGGTGGGTGAATATTTATTTTGATGCGGACCCACATAATCAATCTTCACCTTCCCACCTGGAAGCTGGAATAGGTTTGTAATCTGTAGGATAATTAGGCCCCCTCCCCCCCAAAAAAAAAAAATAAATAAAATAAAAGGATGCAGTCAGGAAAAAGAAAAACACGTTCAAGTAAAAAAGGCTTTTTATGGATTGCCGACGTTTCAACCTACCTTGTAGGTCTTCTCCAAAGCGATTGAACAATTCAGGAGAGGAGACTGTTCGATTACGTTCGTTCACCCTAAAGAAGACTACTCCATTAATAGTTTTCTTTTTTGGACGTGTTTTTTATTTCTCCTGACTGCACCGCTGATCATCTTCATCTAATGTTTTAATATAAGCAATGAGAATCTGTTGCACGATATTAGGTACATACTCATTCCTTCGTTGAAATATTAATTATGTTGTCAAATTATCCACGTGAAGGTCATCTTGTCGATATTGATATAAAAAATAAAAATAAAAAATAAAACTTTTAAAACTCTGACATTTTTCATTTGCTTAAAAAAAAAAAAAAAAAAAAAATATATATATATTATTCAATTATTTGTTATAGGTAATTGATTAGATTCATGCGGTAAGCAATATTTCGGACTGAGGGACAGAAATCGTTTGACTTCTTTAGGGAACTCTATATTGGTGAGATTAACGAACCATTTGTCATTCCCTAAATTACACGAATCTGTAACCTTTCTAAACATAAAATATAACGAATATATATATTATATATATATATATATATATATATATATATATATATCGGTTATTATATTAAAAAAAAATATTATTTTAACTGCTGTAATAGTATAATATTTAACTGCCTGATTGCAATAGCATTATGAATACAAGGAAATGATCTACATAGAAAAATATAACACAAAATAGTTTTTCTACAAAAAAATAAGTCATCTAGTAAATTATTTTAGGGCTCTACAATGCTAATTTCTGTATACCTTCTTATTAAAGTATAAAGAGACATGATTCCAATTCGTATCCCTTTGTTTTTTGTTTTTTTATTTGACTAACAATGTTATCAAAACGGAATACATATAACAACCCTCAACCTCATGCAAAGCACACGGTGCGGAAGGACTAGTTTTTCCCGCCGAAAACGTAACGAAGGGCGGGAGCAAACAGGCGGGAGATTAATCCATCGTCCTCATGTTGCGGTGGTTCGTTAGTAGACTCGATCCTGGGCAGGTGGTTCACGATTTTTGAGGTTCGTTAAGGCTGTTTGGTTATCTCAACTCATTTAGCCCCCGCTCGCTAATGGAATAGTATTAGCCCAATTGACGAATTGTGTTTATTCCCAATTTATTTCGGCAGAAAAACTGTTCCAGGATTTCTGTTAGGAGCTGAATGCCATAACAGAGATTAATGTTAGAGGAAGCTTGGGTTAGTATTGAACAATACAAGTTAGAATTTTTTTTTACTGTAAACTATATTTATTTATTAATAAATATTTTATCTAATGTAGTATGATATTTAATCATATGCCGAAACATTCATTAAAGTATGATAATAAATCTTTATTATCACCTGCTCAATTTAAGCTTTTGGTTTGAAACATTTATGATAATGACATCGGATATAATTAATAAATCATTTGTAAATTTTTATATATTTACATAATTTACCAATTATTATAACTACTATTATTTTAATGGTTTTATAGAAATCTTCAGAATTTTAGATTTATTAAAATTTGAGAGAAGATTGTTGTGCTCAATCACCCTTATGTGTCTCATCCTCACATAATCCATTGATAATCAATTTATTGAAATTTACAATTGTATAAATATATACATCAAGTAAACGTGTTGATACTGGTTACAATAAAATGTCATAACTTGAAAAGAACTACTCATCAGTAGCACTTCAATAAAAATTCTACACTAGATCTCTAGGTCATCTTCTTTTCAGACGCCTGGGAGGATTATTGGGAATCCTGGCCAGTTACATAAACATGAATCAGACTGAAAGATAAGACATGTATCCTTCTAAAAATGAATTCATATGGTCTTCGAATATTTTTGTCAATGTAAAATTTAATTTTATCTTTCACAGAATTCAATATAAAATTATTTTAGTAGTATAAACCATTTTTCCATCGGTACTTAATGCTTGTTATGTTGTTATAATGTATGGAACCAACGTTGTAGAATGGTCCTGGAAACTTGTCCAAAGGCGGAAGGTAAGCAAAATACATAGAGGTAGTGAAATGCATACTAACATGAAAATAAAGGGTCTTTTAATATTTTGTTGATAACGAGTGAAAAATTATAAAAACATAAATATAAAATATTGAAAAATCAACAATATTCATTCTAAGTAAGGTTCAAAATGATACATGGTTCAAATTTTTCTTATGTGGGCTAAAAATACCACCTTGTTGAGAGATACAGGGGTATTGAAGAAAAGTATTTCTGAAGTCTTCGAGAGGCGCCTGCGCAGTGCTGTATTATAGAGGGATTCGGTCCGCCAATGGACAAAAGTCTAAAGTGCGATTATTTTTTCTAACTTGGTTTCCTTTAGTAATCCTTTCATATTGACCTCAATGATATGGAATTGCAGCTTTTAAACCCATATTACAAAAGCAAAGGATAGAAATCATGTTTTAACAATAGGCAGATCGCTTATCTGTCTCATCAATACAATTTCAATTTATTGGGCCCTTATTTAATGTTAAATACACATCAACGTCACTTGAAGTTTTAGTATGGCAGGCATAGAGTAATAACCATTTTTTGATTAATACCTTTGAATAATGTTTTTCCTTAATATCTTTAAATAACATTTTTTCGTTAATATATTTATAACATTAAAAAAAAAAATCTTCAAATCGACAAATTTCAATTTCGACCCAAAACATTCTTAGTTTTTGAAATATTTTGATTTAATAATAAATATACATCATGAATATAGAAATCATTCCTGCTTTGAACTGCTTTGAATGGTTCTCTGTTTATTTATTTCAGAAATCATAGGCCTGAAAAACATTGATGTAATTAATATTTTATATGTGTGTATATATATTAATATTTTAATATCTTCGGAGCCTTTAATTAATTTAATCTTCGGACCCTGCAAGCAGGAATGCAAGCCACTCAAATTCAAAGCACAATTTAGAGGACATTAAAAAATATCTTTTGGGCGATGACGAATATTCTATGGATTCACTTCAATTTCATCTAAGTTATGTGATGAGAGTATGTCAACGAGCAGTGAATCGATATAATTTTCAGATGTACCTTAATCAATTCATGTATTGTAAATTTTATTGTTGTGATATTAGTTATTATTTTGTAAGTCTAAAAAAAACTTAATTTGTGTGGGGTCACCTGTGGTGTAGTGGTTAGCATAGCAACTTACTAAACCCAAGATTGCGGGTTCGCAGCTCGGCAGATGACCTCAGGATTTTTTAAAGGGAGTTAAAAATCCTTAGCTATGCCGTCCTTCGGAAGGGACGTAAAATGGGGGTCCGGAGCCTGTGCGATGTCAGGTACTCGTTAAAGATCCCTATCCTAATTATACCTGGATAGGCAAAATTTAGGACTCCCACCGTAGCATCGTCCGATTAGCCATAGCAGCATAATGTGACGTTAAACGAAATAAACAAACAAACTTAATTTGTATTCAAAGATCTTTAATATATTGTTTTTTTAATGATCAACTGAGAGTTTTCTTTAAAAGCCCGTTTTAAAGAAGTTGAAGTTGAAATGTTGTTTTTGAAATGTTATAAAGATTTTTTAAGTCTTTCTCGTCAAGAATGACTTTTGTCTACTTCGACCGTAGGTGCGACGCACTGTGTAGCGTTACCATTCCAGGATTAATTAAACTTTTCGTTTAAATGAAGTATTTACTTTCAGGATAAATAGCCTAGCGTTTGATATTAAAACCTATCGCTGAGTGGAAAAGAATGCAGACTTTCTTTAAGGTCTCGAACCGGTATGAACTGTTCGATAAGTTGACCTCAATGGCAGAAAAGACAAGAACAAATCCGTTAGTTAGAATGGACCGGAAAGTTGAAATGGCTTTTCCATGAATAATGCATCTCAAGATATCGCTACTCCATTATAGCAGAATATCGTCGCCCTTTGTGCCGGCTCCATCTAAATCTGAAGGAATATATATTTATCTATTTTAAATTTAGAAACTATTATTCTTACTGATGTATGCAGATTTCATGGATACCTTTATCCTTAGGGGAGAAACATATTTATTTGTCATAACTAAGACTTGAGTTTATATGCAACTTCATGTTTTTTTTATTCCCCTTTTTAGACATGGGATGACATCCTTTTGAAACAACTTATTATGTATCTCTTTTTAAAATAGGTTTATGTTGCATATTTGATATATTTTTTCCAAATTTTGACAATTTAGGCTGAATGTATGACAGTGAATTGCTGTATATACTAGTACATCTTCATATATTTATATAAGCCATAAATAAATAAATAAAAAAAAAAGTTATTCGATAACTATTGAAATGATGGTTATCAAATTTTTAAATTTTACCACCCGTAATTCAATTTTTCAACAAAGTAAATGTAGTTGTGTATGCCTTGTGGGGAAAAAATGAATTACCAATAAGCAAATTATCGACACAGAATTCAATACAAAAAAATGATGATGTATTATGGCTATTAATATTTAATAACACTTTTATATTGGAAGAATTGCGACGGAATTATTTTATAGGAAATACGCACCTTGGTTTTGAAATTGGGGAAAAATGCTCTGAATATATTACATAGAGATAGAATACAATTTATTTTCATTTCATTTCATTTTATAGTTCAGTAATCTATTATATATTTGTCAAATACCACTCACTCACTTAACACGAAATCTCAGAAACCACTGAACGGATTGGAATGAAATTCGATATGTAGATTCCTTTAGGGCCGTAGGTGCTCGCTAAGAAAGGAATTTTAAAAAATCGGCCTGGATCGCGGCCAATTTGCGAAAAATGCGATTTCAATTTTTATTGGGTGAATAATAAAAGATTAATTATCATATGGTATTTGGATATAAGCTAAGTTAAAAAATAGGTTAGAGCTTTAAGCCGCAAACTTTGACCATCGTTTAAGTTCCTTATAGTTGTAAACAAACAAAAATACGATCGATGTCGAAACCTTATAATATTGGTACTTTCTGTGAACTCATGGTAGCTGCAGAGGTTACTTACAACTTACAAGTTTGAGTTGTTTCGTGAAGAGAAGCTATTAAAAGACTTATGTTAAAGAGGAGGTTAAAAGACTTATGTTCTCTGGTGATGACATGTAAGGCCATTTCGATGTAGGGACAAAAAACAGATAAGAATCAATAGTTCTACCAAGTGTATGATTCTCTTTAGTATCGTATCATGTTCTACCATGGAGAAGAAAGGTACAGTATTAACATCCCTCAGCGTGACCCAAACTCCAATACATCACTTAAGAAAACTGTGTTTGCAGCTAATTTTTACGTCTAAATGTTAGTGGAGCGAAGAGCCTTATTTACTTTAATTTAGCCTTATTTACTTATTAAAAAAAGCTGATGGTCTGGTATCAGAGCTGGGTAAGATGGTAGTTCTGCCTCGAAGCTTCACTGGAGAACTATCAAAATAATATAAAATTAACTTTTACAAATTGTCAAATTTACTTATTGAAATTATTCTAAGAATGGAATTCTTTAGGTTTATTTAAGTAATAATAATTATCAACGTTAAGCTTAACTTTTACTAATTTAAGTTGTCCTTAATCCTAATGATATTAAACCGTAGCGGAGCAGGGTGCTTTCAGCTAGTTACAAATAAAAATAATAATTCCCTTTTTTCAAACTTTGTAAAAAAAAAATTACCCTTGGATCTAGAATAATTAATTTATATTCCTCTCATAACAGTAATATATCTTCAAAAAATATATACCAATTAAATAATGAAAATTATTATTTATAATAAAATGGAAATAGTTTTTTTCTTTTTTAAACGTATTTATTTTTTGAAATTTGATTATTATTTTTATTTTTTTTTACAATTTCGTTGCATTTTTTCATGATATATTATATGTCACTTTTTAACAATATTAAATCTTAAGATTTGAAAAAAAAAAAAAAAGTGTTGATATTTATAAGATACAAGTATTTTATTATATATATTTTTAATCAATTTATTGAAATTTACAACTGTGCAAATATACATCAAGTAAATGTGTTAAAAACGTTTACAATAAAATGCCGAAACTTGAAAATAAATACTCATCAGTCGCACTTCAGTAAAAGAAAAAAAAATATATATATACAAGAAAATCTCTAGGCCATCTTCTTTTCAGGTGCCTGAGAAGATTATCAGGAATTGAGTGAGAAGCAAGTTGATAAACTAGGGGATTTGAGTGGTTATGGAGCGTACTATGAAAGGATTGGTATCTGTTTTAGGCTAAATCAGCAACAAATGGATCATTAAGATCTTTATGAATAAGTTTATTGGTGACAAAGTAAGGAGCACTGAGGATTTTTCGATGGATTTTGGATTGTAAGGATTGGATACGAGATGGTTTAGTAGAGCCCCAAAGCCCAACTTCGTACGACCATATATCTCTAATGACAGTCGTGTAAATGAGTTTTTGTAATAAATTGGGAGCTTTGAACACAAGTACTTTTAAATAATTTGTCATATTATATGTAAGGTAGTTGCATATTTGGCCATCACTACTATTGCACATATTCTAAATTATTTTAGGAGTTAATTTTTGCGTAAATTTCCACTTGACATTACGTTTATATATAATGTTAGTTTAATTTTAATTTATTTTGTTCAATCATTTTATTTTACATTCTCTGATTTTGTTTTATTTATTTTCTTTTTCTTTTGTTATCTGTCTTCTTTTGTCCTTATCCTTGCTGCTATGTATTATCATTTTTTAAGCATCTGTTTATTTTATAGTCAATATTACACTTATTTGTATATTCTGCTACTCTTCGATATCTCTGTCAATCATTATTATGCTACTAGTTATTTTGATTAATCAAATTAATTGCTTAATCTACCTGTTATCATTTGGTCACCTCTGGTCTTTTATTAATTTTAGCCCTGAAGTAGACATGCAAGGTAGGTCAAAACCTCGACACTCTAATTAAGATTTTTTACTTAGATGTGTTTTATTTTTCTCCTAACTACAGTCTTGATCATCTTCTTTTAAAAATTCTAAATGTTAAAAAAATATATATAATAAATATTTATGCTAATTTTTTTTTCATATTTTTTATTATTGATTATTTTTACTATTTAGTAAATATTTTATATTCTAGGGAATACTTCAATGATGTAGCTTTTGTTATTACTTTGAGACTTTTTTATAGCTAGTAGTTCGTTTTCGTTTCTAAAATTTGACTGAGATCATTTAGGTTAATGGTGGATATGAAACATGGTTATAACGACACAAGCGAAGGTCCTTTTAAGTTCCTTAACTAGCCCCAGACGACATTCCAGCACTAGAACGAGGACGACTCCAGGAAGTAGACAGCTCCAGAGGCAATAAGCCGATGGACCTCATTTCCTCCGCCTCCGCTACTTCGTGGCGAACACTTACCAACTGTGTCGCCCCTTGGGCTTTCCTGTATAGTCGGTCCACTTGGCCTCGGGCCAGAACTTTATCAACGGTTACGGTTAAATCGCAGACAAGTCCATTACGGATATTCATATGCCTCTTGATTATTCAAGAATTAACAATTGAACATGAAACACAATTAAATTTCCAAACAATTGATCTGAACAATCTAGAAATGCATTCCAGCACTCAAACATAAAAATTTATAATTAAAAAAGTGTGTGGTGTCTTGATCAATGTATATCTAATAGCTGTTTTAAGAGGGATCACTCACAGGATTGAAAAGTGAGAATTTTTAAAATTAACATAAAAACATTAAAATAATAGTAACATTACTAATAAAGTTTAAAATAATGTCCTTCGTTCAAACCTTCCGATTTACTACAAAAACACATTTACATAACTGTTATCAGATTTATTTGGACATGTGGAGTTGAGGTTTGGGACTCAACGAAACCTTCTAATTCTTCCCGTATCCAATCCTTACAATCCAAAATGCTTAATGCTCCTTAATTTTTTACAAATAAATATATCAATGAAGATGGTAATTTCCCATATGTAGCTGATTTAGCCCACACCAGATACCTATCCTTTCATAGTAATCTCCATAATGATGCCCATCTAAGTTGGCCGAAACGTTGGCTAATAAGTGTTTTGTTTTTATTCTTTACTGATTTTAACTACATCCTACATATAGATGCACAAGCAACCATTTGCCACAATACAGGTCAGGAAGTTTCCAATAAGCTCATGCAAAATTGGGGTAGACTTATATTTTGGAACAATACAATAACGAGGTCGATCTATGTAAATTGAAGTACAAACAATGTAATAAGAGACTTAATACATTTGATATTATAAATTAATAGTATCTCGTTCATTTATTATTATTAAAAACATTATGTTGTTGTTAATTCATAATTTCTATATAAAATTCAAAATAAATTGTTGCTATTATAACGTACACGCTTGGATATAAATCATATTACTGTTTCCTAATTTTTAAGGAAATTGTGTTGATTTAAGTCGAATCGATTTTTTTAAAAAGCTATAGTTTATTTTTTATTTAAATAATTTTGCGAAATGAAGAATGCTTCGAACTGAAAGGAAAATAAATTATTACGAGGAAAACTGATTTATTCGGCTGGTATCCGAATTCCGATTGACTAAGTAATTTCAAGGAAATATCAGGTATCAATCTAAAAAATACTTCTTTCCAAATATATATTTTTATTTAAACTAAATATTATTTTTATTACCTACTTAAATATTATTTCTAAATATAATATTCACCAGTAACTCTTGTAGCCTAGATTTTACTATGAGCTATAAAAAATCGTTTACTATGAGCATAGGTTTTATTTATGAAGCATTCTAATTTATATTCATTACAGCGAATCATTATCATGTACTGTTAAAACTTTATTTATAATAGTTCAATAGCAAATTTTATCAGCTTTAAGGTGAGAAAAATTAATTTGGATCGGACTAATAGTTTTGGATTTATAGCCGATAGAGTAAGGCAAAGGTGTTTTTGCGAAGTGGGACTGACCGCAAGTTGGCCAATTTCTATAATTTTTCCCAAGACCATAATTTCGCGAAAAATGGTCCGATTTCGGAGTCTTTTTGTTGTTTTTTTTTTTTTCATTTCGTAAGTACTGGTTCCAGCTACAATTGATATGTTAAGATATGTTTCTTAGAAAAACGCTTCGTTTTACACTAAAATAACCGACATTTTGGCGGGTTTTTGTTGTTTTTTGCGAGTTTAGGTATGAAGCCGGCGGCAGCTGTGGTAGCAAGGTTTAGGCGCGCTCATGTCGTTGGCTCGAATCCCACCTGCGAGAGCTAAAATTTATTTTGTGGCGGACCCATGAATAAATCTTGTCCTTCCCACCCTGGCTTGAATAGGTTGGTAACATGTAGGATAAACCGTCCTTCCTGACCTTGTTGAATTACATAAGGACGTTAATAGTCCAAGCAACGAAGGATTTTTAGAGGACTTAATTCATGTAGAAGCCAATTTTGGCACAGTTGTAGGGGGAGGTGTCCTTAACAACATACTAAAAGTACTGGGGGGGGGGGTGGAGCTAAGGGTAGGGGGGGCGCTCTAAAGGCCGGTTTTTTTTCAGTTTTACGTTACTAACTCGAAAACTCTTGCCTCTAGCGAAAATATGTTTATTTAATAAATTAATTTACAAAAAAAGTTCTATACATGTTTTTTCTGGAATCAATACTTAAGAAGTTATAGAGGGAGGAATATGGAAAATGTAAAAAAAACACGTTTGTATTGTTAAAATTTATATATTAATTGTTAAAATTCCAATGTTTATTGTTACAAATGAATAGTTTATTATTATTCATTGAATGCTTATTGCTAAAAATAAAATTATTGTCGTTAAGCCTAATATGCTTATTTTAGTACTTGCGGTAAGTCGCACTTTTCCTCAAAAACACTTTTGACGGTACTCTTTTGGCTATAACTCCGAAACTATTTGTCTAATCTCGAATTCCTTTTTTTCATCATAAACCTGGTTAAATTTTTTATCAGACACCATGTATTTAGTTTTAATTACGTTCCGTGAAATAGCCTTTCCACCTCGCTGAATTCCGCTTACCGTTGTGAAATCCTTATTTTTTTCGTAACATTTCTCGTTATAACTCTAAAAATATTTGTTCGATTCCGAATTTATTTTTTCCATCTCATAGTTGGTTAAATGTGCTATTAGATCCTATATATCAAATTTTGATTAAAGGCAGTGAAACACCCACGCAAGCCCACTTAACTTAAAAAATTTCATGTTTTGGCAAAACATACATATTTAGATTGCTAGCATGGGTATTACACGGAATATAATTAAAGGCCTAGTTAGGATCTGATAGATAATTTAAGTAGCTTTAAAATGAAATAAGGCTATTTGGGATCGGACAAGTTGTTTAGGAGTTATAGAGAAAATATGCCAAAAAAAAAAAACTATAATATTGTAACAGTTTGCAGTTGTTACCGTGCTGGCAAGGGTATTACACAGAATTTTATCAACATTCTACTTTTATAGGCTTCTACATGAATTATGTCCCCTATTCGGCCTTTTTTGGTCTTCGTTGCTTGAACTATAAGCCCAAATACTAGGTTGTTTTTTCTTCACCAAACCCTTATTTTACTGTGCTGTTAAAGAATACTGGGTAACAATGAGTTAATTAACAACGTTATTATCTGATATTTATTTTAGGTATCCAATTTCGTCATCAGTCCTGAAGGTTTTTGATATGAGGTTGGGGAGTTAGAGATGCAATGAGGATATCGTTATTCTCTGATAAAAAATATGTGTCATCAGCGTACGTGGTGAGGACAGTGCTAGGATGAGTTATCGTGAAAACTAACCTTAACTAGATTGAAGTCGATGTAGCGTAATTTGAATCTTACGCAACTAACGGAAGGTTAATTATCATTCTCACGATACACGTATATTGTATCGTGAAACATCCTATTCCTTGTCAGCTGGCTAAAAGATTTGATGTGATATTTAGGATATCCTTTAATGGATATTATGAAATATATTTTCAAGCCGACAAGACATCATGCATTTCCAATTAATAATAATTGTACATTTATATATATGACTATAAGTTTCAGAAATGAAATTATTTAGTTATTATGTAAACTTAATGACATTAAATTTATATAACATGGAAGATAAAATTGAATTTCTAAGTTGTAGAGGGCAAGGAATATACATTCCGACAACCGCTGACATCGATTTAAGCCTGGTCGATGGCTGATAAACGATGTGTCCGCAGCTCAGCCATCGCCCGTTGGATGCCTCCCCTAATTATATGTTACAGTTTGCTCCAAGGCCTCGTCCAAGTTATCGCATCAACGCCAACTTATTCCATTAATCAAAGTTTTTTTATTAGTTCAGTATCTTCTTTGAAGAGTTATTATTCATGTTTGCTTCAATAGGAAAGAAAGAAGAAAAAAAATAACAATAAATTATGCGTTGGATTAATATTTTAGTAAAAAATAAATAAAAATAAAATCAAAACATATCTAAATATGCACTTCACATATCAAACTTAAAATGCAAGAGACTACTCCTCGTTTCCGACTACTCAAACATTTACTAGACAAGCGTTCAGAGCTCTCAATAAATTACAAAAGACTTATTTACATTCCACTATTCTACAATAGCATTAATCCAACCGGTTTCCTCCCTGTTTACATTTATATACAGCTAAATATTATTTTCACTAGATTTGTTGCACAGTGCACATTTAACCCTTTTCTTGGCACGGTGTTCTTGGCCTTGCAGGCATATTCTGACATATTTGTAGTTACTTACCAATATTTCACTATCACTGAGATACTTTAGTGATTGAGAACCTCAATAATGGTTTAGTATCTCAGGAGAAACCAATTTTTAATTTTTTAAAAAAGGAAAATTGAAATTAAAAAAAAAAAAGATGATTTTAGGCTAAATGTCATGACCATTATTTAATAATTAGTTAAGCATTTAGCCTGTTTTTTTAAGTAGTTGGAAATGGCACTTAGCTAGCTTCTTCGGGTCTAACTCAATTTTTTTTTTTTGGCACTTAGCCCTTTATTATACCCATTATATTATTATTATTATTATTATATATCCAGTCTTCAATTTTGGTAAAATGTTTTTACATCGATGTCTTATTTGATCTCTTTTAAAGAGATTTTATTGGGATTTTTTTCTATCTTTGAAACATCATCTTGCTAAGAAAAGGGTTAAGAACTACAGGAATACATATAATAAAAATAACCACTCCAGATAAAATCACACGAATTAATCATCTGGAAATCTGTATATTCATATTCTTTCTTAATATGAAAACTGATGAAGACATCGGACATATTCTTTATACTTGCCCAATTCATAATGGCCTGCGTGACACTTATTACCTTGGCATTGATTCAAATGACAGTTTTCAAATACTTATTTCACTAAGTGAAATAGAAACAAAAAAAACAGGCATATTTCATTGTGAATATAATTAAAATCAGATTTTTTTTCAATGAGATATAGTACTTTTAACTGTAAAATATCAGTATCATGTATTTACCTGTTTGCCTGAGATATGACATGTATATATTTGAAAGTAGGGATAGTTTAATATGATCTTTGATAAAGTTTACTAAGCCATCTAATTCATCTCGTATCCAATCCTTACAATCCAAAATCCATAGAAAAATCCTAAATGTCCCTTACAATGTCACAAACAAACTTATCCACAAAGATCTTAATCCATTCAAATCCATTAGTTTTCACAACTTGCTTCTCACTCCATTTCAGATAACCCTCCGACGCGCCTGAAAAGAAGATGGCCTCTGGACCTTCTAATATAGTACTTAATTATATAGAACCTTTATAAGTTCTACCAATGGGTAGTTGCTTTAAAAACAAGTGACGAATCATTTTTATCATTATCATCATATTTACTTGATGTGTTATATTTGTATTTACAGTTGTAAATTTCAATAAATAACTTTTAAAAAAAATGAAGTTTAAAGGTTTATAAATGACATAAAAAAGTGTAAATTCTTTTATTTATTTACAATTTATTTACTTCTTATTCTTTGTATTAAATTTTTAGTTATATTTAAAGTTCTTTGGTATATTATTTAAATTATTGTCTGTTTAGTATTATAATGTACATAATATTTCTAGTTGTATTAATATTTGTATTTGTTTTCATTGTACATAATAAATAACCGAACTTCTTTGTATAGGACATGGCCCTGCTTACAATTGAAAAAAAGAGACTTATTCAGATTATAAATCAACCGATTTGGACAAAAAACAAAACTTCCCAAATTTTAGAATAAAGTAAATTTCTTTTCTGATTTAATATACATTACAAATTTGCGTGTAATACATTTCCCTTGTAATCATGAAGTGCGACTTTTTAAACAGATTAACTCAATTTTACGTATTAATTTAATATTTGGTTTATGTATTAGATTTTAATCACATTTAACACCTTTTATTAATTAATTTTCTAAAAAATATATATAAGCGTTAGGCACCCGGCTTGTAACATTAGTAACATTGAAATGAAATCATAATAGCCTCACTCTGAAATTTCATAATCATAATTAAGAATCATTAAATCATGAAAGTTGGGGTTAAACCATAACTAAAGTAATTAAAAATATTATCAGTCGAATTAAGTCGAAGTTGATTGTGTTATCAACCCCTCTGAAATTGAGTACGCTAAACTTTTATAAAAATGTCCAACTTTTGACACTTCTGATTAGTTGATAATTGCTTTATTAAACATCCCCCAGAAGTTAAAAAAGGAAAAGTAAATATTTTTTTATCACAATAAAAATATAATGGTAATGACAGCGGTTTTTAATTTAAGAATTATGATTAGATTAACAAATATGTATTTGTTTAATCACATTTTTTTACAAATAATAACTCATTATTATCTTAATGAAGCCGTTGAAAATATAATAAATACACTATGCTTTAAATATGACAATATTTTAAATATACACCTCTGTTCCTTGGTATTTTTAAGAGCCTTTAGTTTGAACCAAAAATAACATTTTAGAATTTTTTTTTTGTTTTCTAGTTTTTTTTTTACTTCCTACATTTTTCAACAGTATACTAATATACTAATTAATAAAAATAAAGTGATTACAAAAATAAACCATTACTATTGTAAATCTTCATTAAAACTACATAAAAAACTTTTCCAATTTATTAACGCTTCGTTTAATAGAGATAATATTATATCGAAAATAAGGTATTCTAACTTTTTTAGTACTACTTAATTTTTATAATTAAAATGCCGAATATTGAGAGGGAGGGAATTTCAGTGTTTTCAGGAGAGAATTAGGAAGGATTAATAATATGGTATATAGTATTATTTATATAAAATCATATTATATTATAATATAATAAGATAATATTCTAATTATTAATTAACTAATGACTCATTTGAAAAAAAAAAAAAATATATCTGGAACGTTAAATAGACATAAACCTATAAATAGAATAAATAGCATCAAGCACCATTTTAACATTACTGCTGAAATTCGGCTTTATGATATGTATAATTTTTTTTTTTTATAAAATAGAACTCTTGAGCTCTTTGTTCTTTTAAATTTCAATGCTTAGCAGTGTTAAAAAGTTTTAAATAATTTTTAAAACGATTTTTCATTTTAAAAAGAGTATGATTGGTTTTCCACACTATTCCACATGTTAAAGAGCGTTGGTATGTTATACTGCATAGCTGGAAGAATCACAAATAGATATATAATTTTTAAGCTGTTTAAGAGAAGTATATATACTTACATTAGCCTGTAGGTTTTTAATATCTTTTAGTTAGCGGTTTATAAGAAATAAATAACAATAATACTTACTCCACATACTTATTCCTATGTCGTACATAGTTTATAATCCATCTAGTAGTAAATATTTATTTTGGTGGAACTTTTTTTCTTTTTTTTAAATCAATCATTTATTGAAGAATTATTACAATCTGCCACAAATGTGGGCAATAAGTAATATTGATGACTTCATAATTACATTCACACAATATGTCAATAAGAGAAGAAAAAAAAATAAATAAAAATATAAAAAGAAAAAAAAAAAAATAAAAATAAGAAAAAAAATTTAAATTAAATAGAACAAAAAGAGCTATGCTGATATATATAAACAATATGCAATATAGAATATACATACATGTGAGATATATGAATAAAAATATATATATATATATAATAATATATATATATATATATATATATATATATATAAGACATAAGACAGAATAATAATAATAAAATAAAATGAAAATAAATTGAATAAAAGTAAAAATAAAAATAAAGCTAAATTAAATTAAAAGTTTAAAAACTACATTCATACTTTATTTACAAGACACAATCATCCTAGGGATCTCCCACCGACCCTGCCTCTCCACTCATGGAAGGACAGGCCCGGCGCAGAGAGGTCCCAGCTCTTCTCTCTCAGCTGCGTCACTGGAGTTAAAGAAAACCCGGGTTAGGATGGAAAGAAAGGTTGCGATGGAATTTTGAAAATTTAAGAGGTATGAGGTCGAGGACGTATGGTATGTTGAGATCATTGTGGAGGGTTTTATTGGATACATAGTAAGGAGCATTTACTATAGTTCGGAGGACTTTGGATTGGAAGGATTGAATCTTGGTGGAACTAGATAAATTAGGTAGTCTTTAGTTATTATAAATATTTATATATTATACTTTACAAATTTAGTTAAAAGGCTATTTTGTTTTTATGTTTACGTGTAAATTACATTTTGTGTTAGTCAACAAAGTAAAAATAATAATAATAAAAAAAAAATAAAAAATTTTAAAATAAGAAAGCGAAAAATGTACATAAAAAAAAAAAATATATATATATATATATATATAATATACACTATGAATATTTAGCTTATAAATCTTGCCATAATAATTTTTTATTTTAATAGAAATATACAATAACATTGTGTCAATAAATATTTGTTTGATACATTTGTTCTAATCTTCTTTTTATTGAAATTGGAATTGGAGTTGACTGTGTGTATAATGTTTAATTGAAAGTACTGTTAAGTAAGATGATATTTTTTCTAAAATTTATCATACTTTGCTGCAGTAATAATATTAATTGGATGAAGACAATGAAATAGCACCTATAAAAACATGTTAAATATAACTTATCAAGCATACAAATAATATGTAAATATAAACAACAAAATTATTAAAAAGGAATATCGACATTTTTAGACTTAGGTTCAGCGTTGGTAGATTAATACCTAAAATATAATGTAGCAATTAAAATTCGTTTACTCTTAGTGAAATATCCAACTCTCAATCTTCTCTGAGATGAATATTTTAATCCCTTCCCCCAGTGCCTTCATAATTTCAAATTTAGATGTATTCACTTAGGCTTATATCATTGCCTTTCCAATAAGTATGCTAATTGTACTAATAAACTCCATTTGTTCTCAGCGCACCTTCCAAGATAGATAAGAAATGATTAGAATACTTGACTTAGTGAATTTGTAGATTTTATTATTTGAAAAGTACTAATTTGAAAAAAAATCGAGAGGAAATTGCTTCACTGCACTAATATTATCTTAACATTTAGAATTTTATTTATATATATAATACTAGCATCCCCTGTCACTGCTAATATTAACTAATAATTTAAGTTTTATTTGTTTGTCGATAAAAATCTTGTATTGAAATATAGAACTAAACATAATTTCTTTTGCTTAATTACACTGGTCAGATATTTAAGATCACGTACAAACATAATTGGGCATCAAATTTTTATGTTGAATGTATGAGTTGGTAATCCAGATGAACAGAGACTACTAAAAAAACTTGTGGATAATGTACTGCATCACAACTAAAGACGCATGAATCAAATTTTTACAAACGATTTAAAAATTCATCGACATTTTGTTTCGGTAATCATATTATTCGGCAGAAATAATTTTATTGGCTTCATCTTGTTGGATTTTACTTTCAAAGTGTAACAGCGCATGTCATTGTGTCAAACCTCGTTTCTGCTACTCATTGTACATTTAAATTTATATTATTGTAAATTTTAGTATTGTCAAACCTTTCACATGTCGCACAGCATATATAATATTTTTATATAATTTAATAGTGTTTAAGTGAATTTTATTATAAATTTTAAGTTCTACATAACACTGTACTTTTGTAACCTCTTGAATGATGCTCGCCATCTATCGGTCTATTTTCAAACTTATATGTTAGCCACATATCATCACTTTTTCAACAGAAAATCTAATAAAAATCAGTAGATTTTATTAGTACTATCTATCCGGGAGCCATAAAGATGATCTGGTACAAAATTGGTGCAGATGGGTTCAGTAGGATTCGTGTTTAGTGATACCAAACGATAAATGGCTTGTCATTTTTATATATATATATATATATATATATATACATATATCTTATATATATATTATATAAGAATATATATATATATTCTTTTCTGCAATATTAATTATAATTGTTTCATTTAATCTAAATTTTTAATTAAATCATTAGTGAATGTCATAGCGATATAATTTAAAAATGTATTTTGAACATTCGCTTGTTTTATTTCTTGTTTTATTGTCGACCGTTTCAATTTAGGTTTATGCTTTTAAGAAAATGTTTCATCTCGAACACATGTCTCGTTTTATCGTAAGAGCTGTAAGGACTTCAATCGTTCAAAAGTTGGGCCATAAAGAAAACATGTGATCAAATTTAATTTTATGACTGCGCCACCGCCTGCGGCTATAAATGAATATTTTATTAAAATAATAAAACCAATGAAAATTAATTTAAATTTATTTTATTTACATTATATTTCTGCGATTAATTTATTAAATGTAATTATTTAAAATTTGATTGAAATATTTTAGAAGTCAATTACACAAACGGAATTCATAACATAGAAGTAATTTTATAATTTACTATTTTTAATGATGTCTCTTAAAAGATAAAAGGATTAACAAAAAAAAATAATAGTAGTTGAGAAAATATTTTTTTTAATCTGTTTTTTGAAATTTGCGTCCCTTTAAAATAAAAAATAAAAAAAATACATCTGATAAATGTATTAATAACGTTTATAATAATATGTTCATCGCTTTGAATGCAACTAAAGATCGGTGGCACTTAAAAATTCTGTCGTAGTATGCTGGTACTTTACAGGAAAAAAAGTAGTTATAGATATTTCTGTTATACTTAAAACTTTAATTTTATATGTATTTACTATTATATAAAAGGACAAGCCATTTTTCGTTAGTAATCACTAACCATGAAAACTACTTTACCAATCTATACCAAATTTCAGCCTAATCGCCTTTATAGTTCTAGGAAGGTTTAGCAATAATAAAATCTACTTATTTTTTATTAATTTGTGATTAAAAGATCAATAATATGTGAGTAACAGTGGTTTGAAAATCTACTGATAAGTGGTGAGGGCTATTCTAATAAGAAAGGTTACAAAGGTACGGTGTTATATAGAGCTTGAAAAGGATAATAAAATTTAGTTATAATCAACTGAATAATTAAAACAATTTAAATATTTGGTACAAGAAGTGGATCCTGGCGGTTTAAAAATCGAACGATATTTGGTTCGCGCCATTTCGCAATAGTGTTTGCGATAGAAAAACTACCGAATCCATCAGTACTAAATTCTAACTACATAAATTTTATTGTTCTACGAAGGATGACCAATAATAAAAATTTAAATGTAGGTACAATGTTGAGTGGCAGTAACGAGATTTGCGATACTGTCATATGTCTTTATGTTCAGAAATTATAATCCAATCAGATGAAATTATAAGTGAAATTATAAGAAATAAAATGATTTCTGTCGAATAATTATTATTATCAAACCAACATGTTGGTCTTGAGCTTCTTGATATTGTGTGTAAAAGTATTATTCATGGTTCTGTAGTAGTGATCACTGATAATGCAGCCCATTATCCGCATGAGTTAATAGTTTCTGTCATTCTGGATACTCAAAAAAATTTTTTTCATCTATTTTTTGGAATTGGCAACTGTACATAAAAAAAAAAACTACATCCATTAAATGTGATATTAACGTAAAATAATAACATAACAATTACTTTTGAAGCAACTACCCACTTGTAGTAATTCAATAAAAGTTTTATTTGAGGCCATCTTCTTTTCAGACGCCTCTGAGGGTTGACAGAAATAGAATAGGATACAAGTTGAAATAGTAGTGGATTTGAATGGTTATAGAGTTTGCTATGAAAGAATAGGTATCTAGGTTGGGATAAATCAGCAATATATGGTATATTATTGTCTTTATAGATAAGTTTATTTGTGACAAAGTGAGGAACATTAAGGATTTTCGAAGGGTGCAAGATGAATTAGATGGTTTAGTGGAGCCCCAAAACTCAATTCTATATGTAATAATTATTTTGACTATTTACTAATGCCATGTAAATGATTCTTTTCTTGAAAATTTGTAGATTTGAAAGTTTGCCTTCTAATGTTGAAATAAAGAAGTCGAAAACTACTAGCAGTACTCATACATTCAAGTTAAATATTGGATGTCCAAATATACTCTTAAGTGATCTTCAAATACCTAATCAGAGCAGCTTTATTCAGAGAAAAAATTAGTTACAATTCCTTCAATGCATGAATATATCATATATAACATCAAACAAATAAAACTAAAATAATTACTTCAAAAGTTGTTTACTTATGAGGACGTGAGAAACCGCAACGGGGGATACTAGTATATATTCACACTCACTGAACCAACCCATTCAATGTAGCAACGTAAACTTCAAATGCACTATGTGTGACATACTTCTCAAATGTTCGAACTTTGTTATAATAAAACATTTTTATTCCACTTTTGAATTAACATATAGAATACTATACGCGAAATGGGCCAAAGACATAAATTCCATAAACGAAAAATGTATACAAATAGACTACTAGAGTGAATAAGGTGTGTAAAAACAATAAAAAAAAAAATTGAAAGAGGTAAATAAAATTTTAGTTGTTAATAAAGTTAACAAAATCTCAAAACACTGAATTTATTAAATTCGCGTTTAATGTAATGAAAAATTATATATTCAATGTTCATCTTATTCGAGAAATTTCCAGTGAAATAATTCCAGGAGCAACGTTCCAATACTAAATTGTCTAATAAGTCTTTAATATCTGTTCCGGCCATTGCAACCCTAAAGTAAAACAATGTGCTTTCTACAAAATTTAGGCGTTTTAGTGAATATTTCCGAGAATCGAAGTAGAAATGATTTTTAAATTATAACTTTAAAATATAATAGCTCAAAGAAACTGCGGAACTTATATTTGAATATAAAAATTCAATGTTCATTGATTATTGTTTATATAATTATTCTAGATATGTGTTTATGTTTATAGTCAATCTTCAATTAAAATCAATCATTTTGTTTCAAAATTATCAATATCTATTATTAATTTATAAGGGCAATCGTTACAATCCAAAATATACAATGCTCCATTATTTGTCACTAACAAACTTATGTATAAAGGTTTTAATGTTCCAAATGTTGTTGTATCAGCCGAAAACAGATACCTATCCTTTCATAGCTATCTCCATAACTATTCAATAACGCTATTATCTCAACTTGCTTTCCATTTTATTCCAGGTAACTCTCCAAGGTGTCTGAAAAGAAGATAGCTTCGAAACTTTATGCTATATAAATTTCATTGTCAAGTTATTGTATACATTTTCCCACACATTTACTAAATTTTAATGTTCTATACAGTTGTTATTATCAGTAGAAATAGAAAAAAAAGGAGATAAACTTCTTTCAGCTAATGATGATAATTTTATGGCTTAAAAAAAAAACAAAAAACAATTTGTGCTACTGACAATCAATGAAGGGTCTTCGGTTCAGTACAGAAGTAAGAATGTAGTGTTACTAGGAAAATGGTTATGCAAGGAGGATATTTCGCCTAAATCGCGTTTTCCCCATTTAAGGGTACCTACTTTGAACTGAAATAACATAAATAAACATTCTGCCTTCAGTCGGACTTAAACTCTTCAAGTGTCTTTCGAACTGAGCTACCGCGCCTCCTATGGCATAAATAAAATACATCAAAGGGGAACTTGATAGCAGAGCGAGTTGGGGTAGGGTTTCAGCACACTCGGTACAGGACACGGGTTCGAATCCTACCTGGATGGGTCAACATTTTTTTTGTAGTAAGACACACTTGAAATCTTGCCAACCGACCTTCCCGCCTTGGAGTTTAGTAACCTAAAGTATAACCCGTCCAACAAACTTATTAAATATTTATTTTTAGCGTCTGTGATCGTTACTTTATACGTTTAGGTTTTTTTAAGCTACATCATGCACCTCTAAATCTTTCTTGAGTGATTTGTTCCTTAACTGAATTTAGATCTGTAGCATTGGTTCTAATTTTATTCATCTGATTCAATCTGTCACATGGTCTTTTACTAGTTTGACTTACATACCCCACTCCCCTCAACATATTGTGCTATTTAGTCAGTAGTAACATTGAGCGGAAGTTAGTTCCTTCCCTTCCACGTGTGAGAAACTTCATCACAGTTTAGCTGGTTGTCGTTGATCGTTGGCTTTGATCCGCATGTGTAAATATCCTATTTTATCTCGACTTCGATGAATATAGTCCTCATTAAATAAGTCTAACTGGCTTTTTGATTTTATTCTTCACTCTTACGTTTGTTCAGATTTATCGTTATTAGAGAGGGAAAGAACAAAGCTTTAGAGATCTTTATTTGTCTTTCTCTCTTATTCTCTCTGTTGATGATTTGTTGAGATTATTGAGGTACTTAACCCTGCCTACCTAAAGGCATTATCTTTTATCCGTGCTTTTCTTGGTAATAGGGTTTATTTTTAGACTTACTATCAAGTATTTTGTTTTCCCTCCATACTTATAAGCCGATTTGTTCCCGTCTCATAGGAATCCCTACGAGCTTCGTCTTCAGAGAGAAAAATATTTTCATTTTTATTTTTAATCCTAATTATAAAATGAAGCTAGAAAAAAAAATCCTATAATGAGTCAGTTTAATAATTTTTTTTTTTTAAATTTATATTTCCTTTATTATATTACTCTCGTTTATAATGGAAATAAACTTCACTGATAAAAGTTGAATTTTTTTTATTCTTATGGATTTCTTTTAAGTAAGAGCTCTGTTCGAAATGATTTTTTAGTGTAAAAATGGTTAGTGTTGAAAAAAAAAGTTTTGAGTGCACCTCAATCACCTATCAAATAAGAGTTAGTTTATTAAAATTAATAAATTTTAGGCTTCCCGCGCATTATGGCTAGAAAATAATTAATTTAATAGTTCTGATGTTATATAAATATATTAAAAAGTTTTATACTCTATCTTTTTACTATTGTAAAAACTATATAATAACTATTGTTTTACTCTATCTTTTTCTTCTGAAGAATTCCGAATACTTCCGAAGATTAGGAATTATTCTGTCTTTAAAATTTAAGAATTGTTATTATTTACAACAGTGACGCAGCTGAGAGAGAAGCGCTCGGATCTCTCAGGACCGGGCTTGTCCATCCATAAGTGGAGAGACAAGTCTGGTTGGGGGATCCCTCGAATCTGTAAATATTGTAAATAAAGTATGAATGTATTTTTAAGATTTTATTTTATTTTAATATTTATTATTATTATTGTTTTTTTATATACACTGGAAACTCGTTATTTCATCACTCAATAATTCGTCTTATTCTATAAATCATAAGGTTTTTTTTTTTTTTTTTTTTTTGTATAAATTGGCCTATAAATAACAAAATACGTATGTAATTCATTTTTTTCCCTTGACTCTTATTTAATCTTTAAACCACCGCCTCATTTGGTTTGTCACTAAAAAATACGCCTATATTTATACATTTTGTAAATCATTTCATAGAAAAAAACAAAAACAGAACAAGCCCGGAGTCGATCCCTTCATTGATTGTAGTAAGAGGTGAAAGGAAGTATGAGTGCAGTTGACGAATTCCCGGAATCAGTGAATACTGGTAACCTCTTCCTACAAAAACATTAGCATCTGGCTCAGTAACTTCTGCTCCAGGTTATAAAATGAGAAAAGACAAGCAAGAGGTAAGCAGCTTGTTAAACATGGATAGTACGGATGTAGGATATGAAATTTTGAAGTGCTGAGTGCTCAAAATGAAGCTAGTGATGAAAAAGATGATGTCGATGACGTTTCTAATTCTTCCACTATTCCATCCAAAGAAGTAGAGGAAATGTTAACTAATTGAATGGTTTCGAGCAGCAATGTGAATCAGATATTTCAGACCGCAAGTCAAATGTGTATAATGTTTATCTGTTCGTTTTTACATTCAATAAATTGCAAAAAAAAATTACAATTATATAGTTTAAAATGCTTTTTTGTTACTTTACCAACAAAATTCTGTACTTCGTCATTTCCGTTATTTCGTCACCCCCTCTTCGCCACTCATGACGAATTATCGACTTTCTACTGTATATCTGTATTATTTATTTTATTAATAAATTGTATGGTTTGAGGTATTTGTTTATTTTATTTTTTTAATATCTTCTTTGTATTTTCTTTTTCTTATTGTACATATTGTGTGAATGGATCCATATTACTTATTGCCCACATTGAGACAGATTGTAATACTTTCTTTAAATAAATATTTAGGGAAAATAAAGTTAAGTATTGTCACATTTTAGAGTTATGTTAATTGATTATAGCTGTTGCCGTGTAGGTTTAGAAGTCCTCAGTTAATTTTACAACCTCAGATCTATTTTACCTTCATAGTTTTAACCTTTGTCTTGGCAAGGAGAACTATTGTTGATCTCAACTAAGGCCATTATATATGATCAATATCTAGGTGGGGACCTCACAGTGTTGTAATTTTTGGAAGACCATTCTCATCAAGATGGCAGCCCTGTATAAACACATAGTACATATATTTTAAATAATATATAACTTAGAGAGGTGCGAGTATCAAAACTTGAGATAAACTGATCATTACAGGTTGCATAAAAAAGATGAAAAAAAATAATAATAAAATTTCTAATATATAACATTTCATAATATTTAAAATAACAAAGGTTTAGTGAATCTAGAGATAGGATGGTTACACCGCCATGCAGCGTACCAAGAGCCATGACGTGTATTGTAGGGACGTTAAGTTATTCACAAGGCAGCACAATTTGCAGCGCTAAAAGGCCTTTGTTGAAGCTTGCACAAGAAGAAGGGAGGAGGGGGTAATTGTGCAATTTTCTCTCTGACAGGAGCCTTTTAGATACTTGCTAGGATTAGCCGCTAGGGCTAAAGGAATACTTAACCAAAGGTGCGATATTTCATTCGAGAGATTATCCAGCTATTCAATATATCATTAGCTACCCACTGACTGATACCTGACAGCTTTGGAAGTTAAATTCATCGCTAAATACATAATAATTTTACAACTTTTAAATTTTAAATTCTTTAAAAAGGTTCAGGTACTATAAACACGTATAATATTAGATTTATTTTTTTTTTAAAAAAGTCCAATATGTTTTGTTTTAAATAGAATTTATATCTGTATCATATCTGTATGGAGTAGTGAATTATTTTCCAGGCAAATACACAAAAATTGAAATACAGTGGAAACTCTATATAGCGAATTCCTTGATAATTCAAAGTTTTTCTATTCCCCTTGAATCTGTCTGCCATTCCTATGTTATTTTTAACTCAACATATCGAAGGATTGGTTAAGAAGACCTTGATATATCGAATTTTCGAAGATTCCTTAGCTTACACCGCACCTCTTCAAACGATTTTTTTTATCGGAAATTCTTTATATATCGAAGTTGATGTGTTAAATAAGTAGAGTTTAGACTGATAAAAGATTCTATGAAAGATTAACTGTAAATC
This sequence comes from Euschistus heros, assembly GCA_003667255.2. Lineage (NCBI taxonomy): Eukaryota > Metazoa > Arthropoda > Insecta > Hemiptera > Pentatomidae > Euschistus > Euschistus heros. The sequence continues at coordinate 537,425 of RCWM02000267.1, forward strand.
CTGACATTTATTTCAGCTTCTGATAAAACACTTGTGCAATACGTTTTGTTTTCGGTTGTTCCTCAATATTTTTTTTTTCTCGAAAATGGCAAAGCGTAAAACCCTTTCATTTGAAGAAAAATTGAATATGAAGGGTTGACAGAAAGTGCGATATTGCAAAAACGTTTGGAATACCAGCGAACACCAAGTGGATGAAAACAAAGCTTTTTCATTATCAAAGAGGTTAAAAGGACCCGAGTTCTTATACAACTTAAAAAACTTATCAATAAGTGATCCAACCTTAGAGGAAAAAGCAACAGAATTCGCTAAGGAACTTGGTAAACCATATTTCAGTGCTAAACCATATTGATTGACGATTTTGAACATTCGTTGAATTTAATTTTTTTTTCTTTTTTTTTATTTTGTATGGCTCCTTTCATCATAGCTCATTATAACTTATTTTATCATTTTGTTTTTTCGTTATCATATTATGACATATATAAGAATAAACCAATAATAAAAAAAAAATATATATATGAAATAGGATGTTACTTGTTATTGAATACTGGCTAATTTTTATCAAATGTAGAGCTTATGTTACCAGAGGTCTTGTGAAATTTGTGATATCTGTGTGACATTGCCAGCAAATCGATAAGAAATAAGATACCCATGAGTCCACTGGCAGATCCAGTTTCAAATTAAATTTCGGCTTCCCCAAAAGATGGATGGCTTCTGGCACGAACATTGATATCCCTTCCCAGCTGTCTCGTTACGAGGTTTTTCGTCAAATGTAGCAAGAAGTGATGTATGTATATATACTCAAAAGCAAATAAAAACCGGACACTCAGATATGGTTTCATAATTTTGTTAAATACGTTGTAAACAGGCACAAAAAAAAAAAATGCTTTAATGATGCTTTTGATAAATACGTCCTGTCACGAACGAATGCGGACAGATTAAAAATAATAATTCATTTTACTGAAATTTCGCAAATTCTTTCTTTGTTATTTATTGTATTGTTTTAATTTTTTCTATTCCTGACAAGATTAAGGCGCTTCGTAGAAGAGGGAAAAACATTTGATAAAAATGAAGAATAAAGTTTAAAAAAAAAAATGTGTTAATTTTTATTTTTTCTTAATTTCCATTTTTTGCCATAAATTAGAAAGATTAACCGTTTAACGGGCAGGCCGAGAATTTTTGAATACATTCCTTTTTTTTTTTTTTTTTTCCTTTGAACGCTAACCCGCACTCATGTATCATGAAATTAAAGGATAAACAAAGTATATTAGACGATAATGAGTAGGATAATGCGTTGGACATTACGTCATTTATTGACTCCAGGATACATTGCCTGTTAAAGGGTTACCGTATTTAACAAAATTATGAGACCATATCTGAGTGTCCGGTTTTTTTTCTTTTTTAATAAGATTTTTTGAGTAAATCAGTAATTATTATTATATTTTTTTAAACAATAAAGTTGTATACAAAAAATGAAAGTTTGACACTTAAATCAGGTTTGACGAACTATTTGTCACTTCTTATAGTTTTTTTTTTTTCAATTCCAAGATTAGTTTCGAGTGACTTATCCGTTCTAAAGGCCTTTTTAAAAAAAATCAAAAATATTTAAATTGAAACAGGAATTTTTATTATCTTACTGTAAACTATACCGTACAAATGTTTTTCCACACTTATATAATATGCCACGTTATATAACTTAAATTGTAAGGTCCATAAATTTTCAGTCTCTCCTGCTCCCACTCCTTCAAATGTGCCTGCACGCCTATGCAGGTCCATGCCAGCTCATTCCACACACTTCTTCGCACTTCCTCAGTCCTGTCAGTCATTGACAGCCTTAAAGAAATTTCCCCATTTTTACAATGTTTTTTACAATTTCGAGTACCGTGCTGTTGTTAAATTATTTTATAAAGAGGATCTTACTTAATGGACGAAATTATTTAAGTTAGGGAGAGAACGTCTAGAAGATTACCCGTGTTCCGGTCGCCCATTGGAAGCTGACACTTTTGAAACAATCTAACTTGTGGAACCTGAAATGCTGTCTGACTGCTGCGACTAAAAACTAAGAAAATAGCAGCGAGGTTAGGGCTTTCAAAAACAAGTGTTTTGAGGATCATTAAAGAACATTTGCATATGAACCAGGTTAGTGCAAGATGGGTTCCAAAAATTCTTTCAGCTGCTTAAAAATAGGAACGAGTTCACTGCTGCAATGAATTTTTGTGAGTTGAACTTAGAGATATTGAAAAAAAGCAAGACCAGTTTTTTTTTCTTTCACCTTTCCTTCTATCCCAGGCCGGAAACTTTTGGACCTTACTACGTACACATTTTTATTCTTTTATGAACAGAAATTCATTTATGTAATGATATATGCGTATTTAGTAAATATGCGGTGCTCAAAGCAATATAATAACAAGACGTGAACTTGTAGAGGAACTACCCATTGAAGGCATTCTAATGATATATTTACTAAAAAGTTCCTGAGGCCATCTTCTTTTTAGACTCCTCGGAGGATTGCCGAAAATGGAGTAGGAAGCTAGCTGTAAAAGAGTGGATTTAGATGAGTATTAAGTTTATAATGAAATAAAATGTTCTGGTTCGTGCCGAATCGGTGACATGTTGGGCATTAAGATCATCGTTTTTTTTTTTTTTTTTTTTTTTTTTCTTTATTGAGAAAGTATTACAATCTGCCTCAATGTGGGCAATAGGTAATATGGATGACTAAATGGATCCATTCACACACTATTTACAATAAAAAATAAATGCAAAGAATAGATAAAAAAATAAAATAAAATAATAATAAGAAAATAAACAAAGTATCTTAAACTATACATTACATAAAGCTAAGAAAATAAAAAATAAATAATCTATAAAATAAGTAACAAGACATAAAAAAAAAAAAAAAATAATAATAAAATAAATAATAAAAAAAAAAAAAAAAAAAAAATAAAAAATTTAAATTAAATTAAATCTTAAAATACATTCATACTTTATTTACACTATATTCAAATCTGAGGGATCCCCCCAACCAGACTTGTCCCTCCACTTTTGGAGGGACAAGCCAGGCCCCAAGAGATCCCAGCGCTTCTCTCTCAGCTGCGTCACTAGTATAATATAACACCAGTGGAGGCTGTGTGAGAGCGCTAAACTACAGTCACTCAGAGCATGAGCGGAGAAGCTGGCCATTGCCAGGACTCCATGACGAAATTTATAATAGGTCACGAGGCCACTGCCTTTTTAACCTGCGAGGAGGATTATAGGGGTGAGTGGAGCTGGATAGGGATTGTGCTAGTGGATTAGGATGATGAGAAAGTTTTTGATGAAATTTTGAAAATTTGACAGGTATGGATTCTAGGACAAAAGGTATATTAAGATCGTTATGTAAGGTTTTGTTGGAGACATAATATGGGGCATTGGTTATGGTTCTTAGGAATTTGGATTGGAAGGATTGGATACGTTTGATGTTCGAGTGTTTTGCTGCCCCCCAAATTTCTAGTCCGTAGGTCCAGATAGGCTTTAGGATAGTCTTGTAAATCAGAAGCTTGTTGTCTATTGAAAGTTTTGAAGTTTTGCATAGTATGGGGTATAGTTGGCTGAATCTTCTGTTAAGTTCTTGTCTTTTAAGTCTAGTATGTGGGTTCCAAGTGAGTCTTTTGTCTAAGATGAAACCAAGATATCGCACTGTATCAGATCTGGGTAATGGGGTCTTATTGAATAGGACAGTTGGGCAGGAACTACGGCGTAGAGTAAAAGTCATGTGGCTGCATTTCGATTCATTGACTTTTATTCTCCATCTGTTGCACCATAGTTCTATCATTGAGAGGTGATTTTGTAGGTTGGAAGAGGCTGTTTTAGGATCAGGATGTGATGAAAGTATAGCTGTATCATCAGCGAAAGTTGCAAGGAACGTGTCGGGAGAGGTAGGAATGTCAGCAGTGAAGAGGATGTAGAGGACAGGACCCAAAACGCTGCCTTGAGGAACTCCAGCTTGGATAGGATAGCTGTCGGAAAAATCGGAGCCGCATCGAACTCGGAAGGAGCGATTTGTAAGGTAGGAATGAAGGACGAGGTAGAGGGTTTGTGGTAGTATGCTCTTAAGTTTAAAAAGCAATCCGGTGTGCCAAACCCGGTCAAAAGCCTGAGCAATGTCCAGAAAGGCACCCGAGCAATATTGCTTCCTTTCCAGAGCAGAAGATACATGGTCAACAAGACGGAGTCCTTGTTGGACTGTAGAATGCATTGGTCGGAATCCAAATTGGTGGGAGGGGAAACTTTGTGTGTCAAGTTTGGATAGGATACGTTTTAAGGAGGATTTTTTCGAATATTTTAGATAGAATAGGAAGTAGGCTATTGGTCTATATGATGAAGTGCTGTTAGGAGGTTTGCCTGGTTTTAGGAAAGTTATTATGACGGAGTGTTTCCACAGAACAGGAAAGTGGGTTGTGCGTAGGATGCAGTTGTAAATATAGGTAAGGAACATTATTGCTTTATGTGGAAGTTGGCGGAGGATTTGAGGAGTAAGGAGGTCATAGCCAGGGGATTTTCTTTTGTTTAGTTTTCGAAGTAGGAATTTGACCTCAGAGGGGGTAACAGCTCTAGGAGGTAAGGAAAGTGGAATGGGAGAAGATAGGAAATCTTCAACTGTACTGGATTGATTAGGATAAAGTCCAGGGTTTGGAGTAAATGTTTGGGAAAGGTGATTGGCTTGTTCCTCTGCTTTTTTCCATGTCAGATGCGGCCCATGAGCCATCACCTCGTCGGAGGGGATGGGAGATGGGCTTGGATTTTAGGATCTTTTTTGTTATGTTCCAGGGAGATCATCGTTAACGCAGTTCATTTGTGACAAAGTAAGGAAATAGATACAGAAAAAAACAAAAACAGAATCTAAGATAATGGTCAGATGATGGATGGTAGATTGACAAACAATCAGAGTGACAGTATATTATCACGCTTACAAATAAACATGTCAATAAATTTAAATAAGAAAATATTTCAAAGCTGTTTTTATATTCTTTTGTACTGTCATAAAAATTCATCAACGTCAGCACTTTTGGTTTGATTGAATAAATATTGATATTTTTACAAAGCACGAAATTATAATTTGCGGAAGAAAAAAAAAACAGTTTCAGTTTTAATTAGAGCAAAAAAAAAAAAAAAAAAAATTAAGGAATAAAGAAAACAAAGCAAGAAGAATAAGTTCTGGCCCTCATTGTATTTGTTGCGAATTGATTAAACCGGCAAATCTATGCAAATTAAAGTCAGAATGTTTCTGTAATCAGAAGTTTCTCTTTTTCTCGGAATAATGATATTTTTATAATTATTCAACATTCATAATGATCCCTTTATAAATATTAATAAAGTTTCAGTGAGTTTTGTAATGATTTGTTTTTCGTTTTTTTTAAACAAAGTTTTTGATTGCTTTGAAATAATTAACATATTTTTAGCTTTAGAATAATCTGTAATAAGCAGAGCAAAAATCATATATATAAAATTTCGATTTATTTATAGATATTTAAAAATACATATAAATTAAGTAAACGTTAAGAAAAATGTCTATAATTAATCATAACAATTTATCATTTATTATTTCATTGTTATAGTAATTCTGTAAAAGTATTTATATAATCCTAAACATTAGAGATCGTGTCAAAATTAATAGTCTAGCCCATTTTTTCTTGAAACATTTACAATGTTGTAACAAAAAAATACTATTTAAAAAATTATATATATAAATATATATATTTTTTTAAATTGGAAAAACAATAAGCAGGGTGAGAACCAGACTGGAATTTCTTAAAAACCTGGAATGATGCTAGAATCTTTTATTAGGCATGGTGATAGCAGTAATAAAATAAAGAAACGTTTGCATAATAAAATCATGTTTTGTTAATTTTAACTATTCTTATATTTTATTCCTTTGATTTATTCCACTTAATAAATCGACAATATTCATTAAGTTAACCAATTTTTCGTTTCTATCATATGTTACGATGAAGTACATTTTTTTCTTTAAACTTTTTTTTTAATTTTTTTAATTATTTATTGAAATTTACAACTGTATATACAATGTAAAATGTAATACATCAAGTAAATGTGATATAGATAAAAATGACTCGTCACTTGTTTTTAAAGCAACTACCTATTGGTAGCACTTATAATGGTTCTATATAATGAAGTACTGTATTAGAAGGTCCCGAGGCCATCTTCTTTTCAGGCGCCTCAGAGGGTTATCTGGAATGGAATGAGAAGCAAGTTGTGATACTAATGGATTTGAATGGTTGTGGAGTTTGCTAAGGATTGATATCTGGTTTGAGCTAAGGCAGAAACGTAAGGTATATTAAGATCTTTTTGGATAAGTTTGTTTGTGACGAAGTAAGGAGCATTGAGGATTTATCGAAGGATTTCGGATTGTAAAGATTGGATACGAGATGAATTGGATGGTTTAGTGGATCCCCAAAGCTCAACTCCGTATGTCCAAATTGGTCTAATGATTGTTATTTAACTGAGTCTTTTGTAATTTATCGGAAGGTTCGAACGTTTGACAAGTAAATGTTGATAACGACGGGCAGTTTCTTGTCGTTTTAGTCTTGTATACCGGTCCTACGTAGCGGGTCTGTTCAACGGGGATTAGGGGAAGATGGTTTTTTTTAAACTTAAATTTTAAAAATAAGAATTTTTTTATACTTTTACAATTATGTTTCTTCTTTTGAGTTCGGCCATCTGTGGTCCACGTTTAACAGTTCATTCCTTGCTCTTCCGTTATCTCCAATACTTCTTCATTACCTCTGCCTGATGTTTTCTCCTTTCATCCGACCAATGTCTATAAATTTGTGTTTTAACCTTTTCCGGAAATTTGATCTTGTTGACTGCTGTCCGAAGTTTGCCTCATATCTTCTTTTACTATCCGTATCCATGCATTCTTTTTCTATTTTTGGAGGCTGTGTTGGAAAATTATCTTTGTCAGTCTTCTCTCATCCTTTCTCATTAAATTTACATATAATGTCAATCTGCGTTTCCTCATTACATCACTTAATTTTGATATATTTCCGTATTACGTTTAAAACCTTCTTCAGTCTTTCTTGGCCCCAATATTTTTCTCTCCTTTTCCATATTTTCAAGTTTTCCTTTTTTTTTTTTTTTTTTTTTGTTTATAAACGAACATTTAGATGCATATAAGTTTTCGGGACGTACAACTGTTTTATAATGACGCAATTTAGCCTCAATAGAGAGATTTAAAAAAAAAAAATATTTATTCTTAGTTTTTTGGATGGTAAATTTCATTTTATTGACTCTTGTGAGATTTGCTGTTTTATCTAAACCATTATATTGAATTACTTTACCTAAATATTTAAACTTAATTATGTTTCTATTGTATACTGAATTTATAGTTCACCTTAATTATTTTTAAAATTGTAATTTATTACCCTATTTACTGAAATACGCTCAAATAGAATAATAAAAAAAAAGTAATAGATAAGTATAAGGTTACAGAAAAGAAAATATACGAGGTAAATTAGACGACAGAAGCGTAGAGCCACGGCTACGTCATCCATCTGGACTGTCCAAATCCAATCGACTCCAAGTCTGCCCCGCACTTCTCAATTCGTCACTCGGTCCAATTCTGTCTACAGATCTCTATTCAATAAGAAAACGCATTTCAAGACCAACATAGCATTTTATATGGTAAAAAAGAAAAGGCGAGTTGTATAAAAATAATTATTTATACATGATTTTTTTCAGTTCATTTACATTTAATCCATTTTGAATTAGAATTTCAGGTAATATTCTTGTCCGGCCAATTTTAAATAAATTTTTATATCCAGAGATTCACTTTTACAGACCCTTGACTATTATAAGGACAAGAAATTTTTCGTTTGTGATCACTGACCGTGAAAACTAATGAAACAATCTAAACCAAATTTTAACTACACTATCTTTATAGTTCAAGGGAGGTTTAGCAATAATAAAATATACATATTTTCCACTAAATTGTAGTTAAAAAAGTCATAAATATGTGGCGCACAGTAAAATTTGGTAATTGATAAGTGACGAGCGCCATTCAAGAAGGGTAACAACGATACAGTGTTAAATAGTGCTAGAAATTTATAATAAAATTTGCTTGATTCAATTAAATTTTTATAAAAAATAAAAGGTATAACGTAAGTTGTGACGTGTGAATACCATTGAAGTATAAAAAAATAACGATATGAAGCTAGTAAGCAACAGAGTTTTAGTAAAACTATTGAATCCATCTGAACCAAAATTTAACTACATTTCATAATTCTAGGAAGTTTTATAATAGTAAAGTTTACTATAATAATTATACTTTAAATGTATTGTGTTAAGAGACATCAACGAGGTTTGTCACACTGTCATAAACTTTTATGGTTCGAAATTAAAATCCAACAAAATGAAATCGATAAAATCATTTCTGCTAAATCAAAATTATTACAAAATCAATGTGTCGATTTTTTACTTTTTGATACTGTGTATAAAAATATTGTTGTATACAATAATAATGCATTCCATTATCCACAAGAGTTTCTTAATAGTCTCTGTCCATCTGGATTACCAACTTATACGTTAAAATGAAATATTTGATTTATAATTATGCTTTTAAACACCTAATCAGTGTAAATTCAACCAGGTTAAAAATTACTGCAAGGCGTGAAAAAACCATTTAAACTTGAAAAGAACTACTCATCAGTTGCACTTCAATAAAAATTCTGCTCTAGAAGGTCTCCGGGCCATCTTCTTTTCAGACGCCTCGGAGGATTATCGGAAATGGTGTGGGAAGCAAGTTGAGAAATTAGAGGATTTGAGTGGTTATGGAGCTTACTATGAAAGGACAGGCATCTGGTTTGGGCTAAATCAGCAACATATGGACAATTAATATTTCTATGGATAAGTTTAAGGAGCATTGAGGATTTATCGAAGGATTTCGGATTGTAAAGATTGGTTACAAGATGAATTAGATGGTTTAGTGGGGCTAAAGCTCAACTCCGTACGTCCAAATAGTTCTAATCACCATCAAGTAAATGAGGCTTTTGTCATTAATTGGGAGATTTTCTAGTAACGTCAAGTAAATGTTGAAGTAATCAGTAATGACGGGCAGTTCCTTGTCGTTTTAGTCTTGAATGTGGATTCTTTATGGATCTGTTCAACAGGAAAAGGTTATTTTGTGAGATTTGTTTGAATTTATTTTGATTCTACATTTTTGACACCATTCTTGAAGGTTAAGGATATGGGATTGGAGTTTCTGGGAGGAAATAAAGGGATCATTGTTTACTGATAACACACAAGTGTCATCAGCATACTTGGTGAGGATGGTGCTAGTGTAATGCGTCGGGATGTCAGCTGTATACACTGTGTAGAGGATAGAGCTTAGGATACATTAATTTAATAAAAAAAAAAAGAGGGTTTGGTTGATTAATACAGAGCCATTTAGAAAATCAGTATGTGAATTGGTTTTAGGTAGTTTTAATGCGTCACACATTACGCAACACATTGAAAATAATTGATAAAACAACTTCATCGATATAAAAAAAAGCAATAAATAAAATTATATAAATATAACTGAATTTACAAAGAGTCTCGTAAGCATGTTGGTTCCTGTTTGAAAATTTCATATATCAGAAAGAATAAACGTAAAAACGAGTTAACGTACCCAGTTGAATTTTAATCTTTTTTTCTAAAATTAAAATTATTTTAGCCTTTGAATACTAATCTAATCAGAACCGGGTTTATTAACTTTATGTAAATGACTATTATCTGGGTTTATCCTTTTCCTAGTTAAAAGAGCTCTCGTTAAATACCCCGTAACTAGGTAGGAGAAGGACTTAAAACGTTTTAACTTAAGTAATTTAAGGGCGTTCATTATGTAAATCAGGTCCTGAGGAACTTGAGTAGGAATCAAGACTTCTATCAAGCCTCCAAAGTTGCCGGCCAGTTTCACTGTTCCGGAATTTATATCAGTTATAAATAAGCCAGCCTCTTAGCAGCATCCGTAGTAATATACTTAGCTTCTACTTCTAGTTTGAATCTGATTTATGCTTTATATTTCAGAAAAATCTAATTATATCGTTAAAATAATAAGTGGGCTCAACTAAACCATCCATTCGTCTCGTATCCAATCTTTGCAATCCAAAACCTATCATGCTTCTTAAATTGTCACCAACAAACTTATCCATAATGACCTTAATGTACCATATATTGTTGATTTAGCCCAAACCAGATACCTATCCTTTTATAACCAACTCATTCATATCCATTAATATTAAAACGTGCTTTACATTCTATTTAAAATGACCATCCGAGGAGCCTGAAAAGAAGAAAGCCTCGAGACTTTCTAATATAGAACCATTATTTTATAGAACTTTATAAGTGCTACCAATAAGTAGTTCGTTACAAGCAATTGGCAAGTCATTTTTAGCATTATCATCACATTTACTTGATGTATCTATATTAAATTTTATAAAGTTGTATATTTCAATAAATAGTTAAAAAAAAATAAAATAAGAAAATAATAAGTAAGGTGGGTGCTTATTAGTTTTTATCTTTACTATAATTTTACACAATTTACCTGAACTCTATATTCTAAATAATAAAAAAATAGCATTTTTCTATTATTTCAAGCTACTATAAAGCAGATTATTCGAAAATTCTTTCGTGCAAAACTATTTAAAAATAACCTTTATATAGAATAGAATAGAATAGAAAAAAACAAAAAAAAACTTTATTCTGGGACAAAGTGCCTTAGGCATAACTTTAAATAACACAAAGTAAGATAACTTGCTGAGAGCTTTTAAAGATAAAACAACATAGATAAAAGCAAATACAAATATGTATGAGAACAAATACAGAGAAAAAAATAGAACAAAGAAAAAAACTGTAAAGAAAAATAAGTAGACAATAAATGTACCTACAAAAAATCTTAAATAATGTTAATTAAATAACAAATGAACTTACTTATTAATTAATAATTAATAAAAATATTTAATTATGTCAACTAAATAGTTGTCATTTTATCTATAGGCTTAATCGAAACTGAATTGAATTTCTTAAACGTAGTATTAAGTTTTCTTAAGACTAGTAAATTCGGAGACAATTTTTGTTTTTAACAATATTATTTAGAAATTACGGGTTTCAGAAAATAATTAAACATTTGCCAGGTGGCAACATTGATGTTTGGGTCCTACCAATTCCCATTACTTTGATGTAGTGCTAGTAGTGTATACCTTTCACGCCGTCGCTCATCGACTCAAGATCGGAATAAATAACAATTTTAAAGTTTGAACATATATAATATTTTATGTTGTGAATTATAAGTTTGGTAGATTTAGTATGTTTCTTGAGAGTTACCTGCGAAAAATTCGCGTTTTGACGAAAATACGCCATGAATTTTGAAAAGTTTTATTTTTACTTTTTTTCAGACTTGCTACAAATACTTTACTTTTAATCCTGAGGTTCGACAATGGAACCTTAAATTTGATCAAAAGACATTTGTAATTGTTGTTCTCATTTGTAGGATATATTTTAAATTAAATCATTGAAATTAAAACTATCTGAAATAAAATAAAAATAAATTACGAAATATAAATTAACGGATTGACTTTTAAAGGCTATGAGTTGTTTATATATATACTTCAATCCTTCCAGTAAAAGAACAAATGCAATTCAGGTGCGCCTAACAGTGTCTTTTCAGTTGACATATATTTTTATTTGATTTTCACTTGTTAACATACAGTAAACAAGACTTATTTCAGTTATTATTTTATAGAGGGCAAGTCACATTAGAGTATCGGTCTAATTATTAAAATTCACTATTAAAGCTTAAATAGTTAAATTAAATGAAAAAAGTCATATAAAGAATTAGTTCAAATCGTATTTTAAAACGATCACGAATCATCTGAATGTCTTGTAATTATTTTTCACATATATCCAGTGATGTTTGACGAATCGATTAAATAAATTAAGTTTAAACATAGTCAAATTTTCTTGCCTAGTTTTTCTTTAAAATGGCAATAGGCTTCTCGTAAGGACAGACGTGCACATGCTGTTGACGAAACCTAAACAGAATAAATAAAGAAAATTTTGATTAAAGTGACAAAATAAAGTATGTTATATTATTTACATTTATTTATAATTGAGCGCTACAGTCCTAGTCGGACCTTGGCTTCACTAAGTACAGACAGTCATTCCTGTCACTATCTTCCGCCTTCCTCCTCCAACCATTCACTCCCAGTTTTCGTAGATCATCTTGAACCATCTCAGCCTTGGTCTTCCTTGATCTAACATTCTACTTTTTCCAGGCTGAAATATACTTTTTACGTTCCAAGTTCCAATTTGCAATAGTCCATTTTTTCCTAGTGAAAAAAAAAGTCTATATGTTTTGAAAATACATAAACATTTATTTAAATATTAATTTTTATTTTTTACTTTATTTATGGTATTATTAATGTTGCTGTTTCTTGTTTTAAATTATTTTATAAACGAGACGTTCGTTTATTGTTTTCTGCATGTCCTAAAAGTTTATTTATGTTATATTTAATTTTACTCAGCATAAATTGTCCTTATTGTAGATATTGTATGAATGGAATCATAACAATCCGAATGGAGGCAGATTGTTGTAATTATCCAATAAAGAATGCAAGCGATTTTGTTTCGAATCTCTTGTTACGAATATCACAGATACAACTGTACTGTTCAACTAGGTATATTGATATATATTGAGGTTACAGAATTTAATCTAACAAATAGAATATTTTCAAGATGCACAATAAGCTATTTCCTCACAGCCCTTCACCGGAGGTCGGGGAATCGGCAACCCTTCTAGGAAATAGAGACGCAGCTGGGCCGCACCACAAAGGAAGGTTTCCTCTAAATGCCCCTTACTTTGTAATATTTGGGGTAAACATTATATTCTCAGGTACTTTCAACCCTTCAGGTACGGAGAAATCTCCATGTGTGTTAGTGTCAGACCTGGGGTGGGGCCAATGCTCCAAAAAGGGCTGAAGAAATATTTTCGAGGTCTTTTTTCTTGAGTTTTTATCTGGTCTGGTCCTTCTGTGTTGGCCAGTCTCACTGTTACCGCTCTTCCTATTGTGTAGCCGAGTAGATTTCGTCATCCCCTGATGAAATCATACCGATCTGAGACCGTTACAACGCCTTACCCACATCATAGCATTATGCCACTAAGCTGGGTGTAGATAAAGTCTGTTTTGTTACCATTTATGTATTTACTTTCAATTTTCAAGACTAAAGCGACAAGAAACTGCTCGTTACAGACTACTTGAACATTAACTAGACAAACGATCAAACCTCCCAATTCATTACAGAAGACTTATTTACATGACTGTGATTAGACCTATTTGGACGTACGGAGTTCAGCTTTGGGGCTCTACTAACCATCCAATTCATCTCGTATCCAAACCTTAAATCCAAAATCCTTCGGAAAATCCTAAATGCCCCTTACTTTGTCACCAATAAAATTATCCATAAAGACCTTAATGATCCATATGTTTCTGAGTTAGCCCAGACCAGATACCTATTCTTTCAAAGTAAGCTCCATAACCACTCAAATCCAAAATATCTTGTTTTTTCTTTTACAACAGTAAAATTTATTACCAAGTAGCATGTCACTCATCCAACTAATTCATCTTGATTATTTTTCTTTAAAATTGACATACCTTAATTTTTAGGGTCCACGCCAACCTCTGGAGACGAAACTATATAACTAATTAATAAATTATTTTAAACGCTATTTATAATCTAATAGCCAATTAATTCCTGACTGGCATCTCTTTACATTAATGCTGACCCTGACTTAACAGAGAGACTGGACAAAGCAATATGTACATATTTGAAACTAACTAAATTATCTATAATCATGCTGTAGTTATGCGGATTTAAATTGCCTGAGGTAATGAATATTACATAAGGGAAACTAATGAGTGTTATTCTGCAGTAAGAGCGGTGGACTATTACGGAGCCCTAACATACCCAGATGCCATAAAGCTCGACAGACTCCACTTACACTGATCGCATCAGCAAACGAGATATGAGACAGAGGGGAAGGGGGGAGGGGAAAAGGGGGTGACTGTAGCGCTATCTATAAACGCAGCCGTTAGAGCAGAGAGTGCTGCCAGTTCGCTGCCTATCTGCATAAGTGATTCCGGGCCATCAACTGCAGCCCATAGCCTAGCAGATCTATAGACCCCTCCGGCTAGATCACGTTTTATTTTATTAATTTCCTTCGCTTATCAGCGATCTCATATAGCCGATACACTGAATATTTTTTATATTCAATTTGAAGAAGAAAAAAATCAATTTTAATTACTGAGACCTGTTTGTATTAAATTTTCATCATTAATCAACAAACTTCAAAAAGGAGGAAGGAGGTTCTCAATTGGTTTTTTTTTGTATGTTACGCGATTACCCACTCAATCATGAATCGATTTTCTTTTTTGATCGGTATGGCATACTTCAGAGGTAATTCCATAAAGGTTTTATTGAAATCAACTCTGCGCTTTTCAAAAAAAAAAAAAAAAAAAAAAAAAAAAAAAAACTAGTAAGAAAAAAATCACTGTTATATAACCTTCTACTATAAACATGGTTTTCTTTAGTGACTAAATCTAAATCATTAATTTCCGAATTCTTGAAAGTTTGTTGCAAAAGCAGGATTAAACTGCCCTTATTGGCTGGCACCGACTCCATAGGTAACTGATCATAAATTGCGAACAGCTATATAAGTATCAATAATTTTGTTGATTGTTATTAAATACTCCTTGTTTCGAAGTAATAAAAATATTATTTTTTACTTTTTAGTTCAAGTTTTTACATGTAGGTTTTGTTTTGAAGTCGATTTTTGTTGTTAGCTCTTCTGTCGGGGTGATGGAAACATCATAGGCTGAGGTGTTCTATGGATGTGCCAACGCTTGCTGCAATAATGAAAATTACAAAATATTTTTATAGAGAAATAATTAAAAATCAACATAGCCTCCGAATTAAAATAATGAAAACTAAATCCGGCAGTGGCATGCCGATTCCACAGTTCCTCTTTGGTTGTATCCTCGTGTAACGTGTAGCCTCCATAGATTATATATTCTGTAACATAAATGTTGATTTTTTTTATACTATATCCTAATAGGTATTTACCTACAACCATACGATAAAAAGACATATAATGTGAAGATCTGGTTGTTCATTAAATGACTGTGATTCTTAAAAATAAATCTTTATTTATTAAAAAATACAAATCTAATAAACATTACAAACAAATAATTACAGTAGGTATTGTTACATTAAAAAGAAAAAAAAATCGGTTATTAAATCTTTAGCTTATAATAAACAAAACATAACTGAATCACAGTAAACTGTAAACAAAACATGGAAAACCTATATACATCCTATAACCTACCAATAACAACATCTACCAACCAAAAGGGCTGTTAAACAATAAATGTGAATCAATCTCTTGTACATACTAAGTAAATGTGGAATTGTAGTGAAATGACGAAAACTTTCGAGTGATAGTTCTACATTAAAAGAAGATTCCGAGGCTACCTTACGAGTATTTTCAGGATCGTTAGATTACCAGGAAAGAATTAGGAAGTTATGTGAGAAACTTATGAATTAGAGTGGTTATAAAATTTAGTATGACAGGATAGGTATCGGTTGTCTGCTAGAACATCAAAATGTGGAACAATAAGGTCTTTATGGATAAGTTTAGTTCTTGAAAATTAAAGATCACTAAAATTTTTTCGAAGGATCTGGGGTTGTAAGTATTGTATGAGTTGGATAGTTTGTAGTAGTTTCTTCTCGTTTTGACACCATTTTCGAACGTTTAAAATATGAGATATGAGCGGAATCACGATTTACTAATAACACACATGCGTCATCAGCGTACGTGTTGGAGAGGGTGATAGGATGTATTTAGATGTCAGCATAAACCGTGTAGATAATGGGACCTGGAAAACAACCTGGAGGAGGAATATATGCAGATCGGATAAGGTATATAATAAGGAATGTGTTTAACTTTGAAAGTTCTATCACTGAGATAGGAGCGTGTAATAAGGAAGTATATTTTTATTTTCTATTGAATTATAGAAGAATGTTAAAATACGATATATATATTTAACTGGACATCATTGAACTTTACAATACAATGACCGTTAAATAATTGTCGTTAATTAAAGTATAAATCGCGAAAAAAAAATAATTAGTTTTTCCTGAAATGAATATATGTGAAGGATGTAGAAACGTTAACAAAGCAATTAGGAAGCATTTATGTCATTACCCGATTTAATCCGTTTTACAGATTTGTTTAAGAAAGAAAGCAAATTAGGGAACTAATTTTACAAATAATTTACGAGTTGAGAACAACAATCCTAATGGACGCTTTTAAATAATTAGCTCCCAAAATAGATGCCAGTTTAACACTGTATGTGATTAGTCGAGCCTAATCATGAATACTAAGAAGCATCTGAACCAGGTTGTTGTTTGTAATTTTTTGTCCATATTTTTATTTGCTTTATTTAGAAAAAAGTTTTATAATTATTTTCCTATTCGTTATTTTCTTTTCTTTGTTTGAATATGAGAAAACATTCGGGGCCTTCCGTATATATACCATATTTATTTATTTATTTATTTATAATCATTATTATCCAGAGGTTTGAAACAACTATATCAGTGATATCAAACACGCTTTTAGGTTTCCCAGTTATTATGGGGTGAATTTAATCCACGAGTCTAAGGCCAGGATTAAACCTTTTCTATTTTGTTTCATTTCCTTTGGATTCCCTTGATGGATTATCGGACTGGGTTGAAAAGGCTTTTCAGCTGGTGGTCCTATGAATGAGAAAAAAAAAAAAAAAAGTCTGAATGAACTGCTCAATGAAATTTTCATCTTTGTTAACACGGAAATTCTGATTCATTGTTAGTCAAACCTTTATATTTTTACCTAACTAAAATATATATATATATATATATATATATATATATATATATATATATATAAGCAAATATTCCTAATAAATTGTATTGTGTTGCACTAAAATTTTTCGATTCTTTGTACCGGCAACGATACCAAGAAATCGATTCTCAATTTTCAATACTGATATTGTTTCAAAATATATCTCTATTACAAGATATAATTCATAAAATATATAGAATAAATAAAATCTATTTAAAAATCAATTATTATTCAGCGTGCCACAAGGTAGCGTCCTAGGTCCCGTCCTCTATAATCTCTTCACTGCCGATATACCAACCAATCCTAATACCTTTTTAGCCACATTTGCAGATGATACTGCTATCCTATCATCCCATCCAGATCCTAAACTTGCTTCCCTCAACCTCCAAAGACATCTTCTACAGATTGAAGCTTGGTGCAGCAAGTGGAGAATAAAAATTAATGAAGCCAAATGCAGTCATATAACTTTTACCCTTCGCCGCAAATCCTGTCCACCCATCCGTTTCAATAATATTCCTATACCTATATCCGAGACAGTACGCTACCTTGGCTTTCATCTTGACAAAAGACTAACTTGGAACCCTCATACTAGACTCAAAAAACAAGAACTCAATAGGAGATTCAGCCAACTTTATAGACTACTAGGCAGGAATTCTCATCTTTCAGTCGACAACAAACTCCTAATATACAAAACAATCTTAAAACCAATTTGGACCTACGGACTTGAACTGTGGGGGACAGCAAAACAATCCAATATCAAACGCATCCAAACTTTCCAATCCAAAGTCCTCCGAACAATTGTCAATGCACCTTATTATGTTACAAACAAAACCCTACACAATGACCTAAAAATACCTTTTGTCCTAGATCTCATTCCTTCAAAATTCTCGAAATTTCATCAAAATCTATCCCATCATCCCAATCCTCTAGCCCAATCCCTATCCAGTCTTAACCATCCCTATGACCCTCCCAGAAGGTTGAAACGGCAATGGCCCCGAGACCTTTTGTAATATCATGTCATGCTGGAGTCCTGGTACTGACCAGCTTCTCCACTCATGTCCAGAGCATATGTGGCTATAGCGCTCCCACTCAGCCTCCACTGGATATTACCAGTGATGCAGCTGAGAGAGCAGCGCTGGGATCTCTCGGGTCTGGCCTAGACCCCTAATAAGTCGGGGAACAGGCTCGATTCGTGGTTCCCCAGGCTGAGTGTGTCTGTTTTGTACATATAGTTAGAATGTATCTTATTCTTTTTATTTATTATTATTATTATTATTATTATTATATTATTATATATTATATTTATTTATATATATATATATATATATATTTTTGTTACTTAATTCTTATTTTTTTCATTTTATTCTTGATAATTGAATTATTAGTTTTATTTTTATAATTATTACTTGTTTTTATTTTTATCTTTTATTATCATTATTTTGTGTGTATGAGTACTTGTATATATTGTATGAATGAATACATCTTTAGCACTGTTACCTATTGCCCTTAATTGAGGCAGATTGTACATATATTTCAATAAAAAAATATATAGGTAAAAAAAAAACAATTATTCAGCAAATTAATAAGTAAACATCTAATAATGTATTTATCATCTACATCATATATAATATAAGTTATTCCAATTCATACTACGATAAACGTTTCATTAAACAAATATTTCTTTAATATTTAGTTAAATATTCGAAAGATCATGGCTTTTGTTTATTATCATAAAAATAGCAATTTTGTTTTCCTCTAATTATTGTAGATAAATCCACATATATTTTTTGTAGGTTGTTTTAACAATTAGGGTTCGAAAACCTCTTCAAACTTGGAAAGAAAAAAAAATTATTTTGTAATACTAAAATTAACAAATACTTACATAAATGTGAAATGAACTGTATTATTCTCTGGCTGCATTTATTTCGATTGTGTTTCAGCTTTAGTAGTTTGAAATTATGGTCCAATTTTTCATTTTCCGATCCCGAATACATATCATTAATAATTTGAATCGCTTGAAGTAACAAAGCGAGACTGTCTTTAAATTCTGTACCAAGTAGTGTTAATTTATGTATAAGAAAATGAGAGATGAAATGAATCAGTATTGAGAATCGATCATCCTAAATCGATTCCTATGTACGATCGCTCGGCACTAAAATGAATGTCTAACGATGTCCTACGATAGTCACTTTCCTCTGAAAAAAAAAACAGACTCATATGTCCTAAAATTCACCTCAAAAAGTGGTATTCTTCTGATATTCTCAAAACTGACGTCATGAATTTGAAAACTCCTCATCCTGTATCCCTTATAATAAGATAGATAATCTGTAATCATAATGCAATGTTTCTGTAAGTAATTATTTGATGAAATTTAATTAATTTGACGAAAAAATCATCCGTGAATTTTTGTTTTTTTCATTTATTGATATTTACAACTGTACAAAATAATATTCAAAAAGTAAATGTGTTGACAGTGAATACAGTGGCATGTAAATAACTTGTGAAGAACTACTCACTAGTAGCACTTCAATAAAATCTACACTAAAAGGTCTCTAGTCCATCTTCTTTTCAGACACCTCGGAGGATTATCAGGGATGGAGGAGGAAGCAAGTTGGGAGACTAGTGGATTGGAGTGGTTATGGAGCTTACTATGGAAGGGTAGGTATCTGGTTTGGGCTAAATCAGAAACATAGAACATTAAGATCTTTATGGATAAGTTTATTGGTCACAAAGTAAGATGCATTGAGGATTTTTCGAAGGATTTTGAATTGTAAGGATTGGATACGAGATGAATTGGATGGTTTAGTAGGGCCCTAAAGCTCAACTCCGTACGCCCAAATAGGTCTAATCACAGTCATGTAAATGAGTCTTTTGTAATTAATTGGGAGCTTTGAACGTTTGTCTAGTAAATGTTGAAGTAGTCTGTAACGACGGGTAGTTTCTTGTCGTTTTAGTCTTGCCGTAAAAATTTTAAATGGTAATTTCGCTTTTTATTCTAATGAAGAGTTTATAATGTTTAAAATACATATTTCATTTAAGTGCTTATCATAATGCCTTATTTACACAAGTATCTGATTTGTATGCCAAATAAAAACGAATGAATACAGGCTGAGTATATCTTAGTGTAAAAAAAAAAAAAAAAAAAGAAGAAAAATATGGGTGAAACTAGGTCAAAAATGAAGATAAATGCCGCAGATCTAGCCTTTCTATTCCAATCCGTTGCAGATATACGATAATTCAAAAACTTTTTTTAGGATACCACGTTTTTTGCATTTATCAACATTAAAAAAATGAATGAACCATAGATTTTCCACATGGAAAAGTAGAAATGCCTTCACCTGTAAAAACAGACTCATTTGTCCGTAATATTCACTTAAAAAAGTGGTATTCTTCAACATCATCTGCATTCAAAAGCCAATGATAAAATTAAGGACTATGGTCATTATCGTTGAGTTTTAAATCTTACATTGAAAATTTAATAAAATTAATCCTAAATAATAATAATTGTATAGGAAAAAAATGATAATGTCCGATGCGGCAAACTCGCCTCGGCCTCTAGAAAATGGACTGTATGGGAAAATATGAAAGCGAGGTTTTGCACCCTTGGAGAGATATTATTGAGAAGGTAGCATAAACAAATAATACATAAGAAACTTCTTACCTTATTACTGCCGCCGACGGCCTGTCCGGGGCCCCGGGAATCCTCACGGCCTGGCAAATGCTTCTCCTAAGATGCAATATTAGTCCAAGCTCGCCTCCTCTTAGGTCACCACTCATTAGGGGAAGAACTAAATCTTTAATGACTAGCACAGAAATAGGATCGCTTTTAAAAGAGGAACCGGGTCCTGGAAGGCTATTTCGCCTTGGTCAAAGAAGCGATGGAAGACCATGAGGTCTGGGGCAATTTGAATAGGTGCGTACTGGAGCACAAATGCTAGAAGAAAGAGAGATATTCATGTGGGGATTAACGCAGATAAGGGCTAGTTACCTAGAGATCCACAGAGTGCGTCAATGAGCAGTATATTAAAGTTTTTCTCTTTTCCCCCCTTCACAAAAGCGCCGATTGGCGCGAACAATAATAATTATATAAATGTAATATCATAAAATCCCTTGATCTGGGGTCGATTTATTGACAGTTTTCCTTTGTTTTATATTTAACAATTATTTTTTTCTTTGCTTTTTATTCCAATGAAGAGGAGTTAAATGCACATTTCCGTTAGGCGATTATCATAATGTCTTATTTACATAAGTGATTCTTTTCTCAATAATCAGTTGAATTGATGATCGACTTTTGGAATTGACCCATCCCTACTACTAATAATACGATAGTTAAGAATTAATAAAACGAAAACTTTCATACAATTGACATTAATATAAAAAAAACAACACCATGTATAGAATAAAATCCCATTATTACAATAGCACATATTAATCATAGTAAACTAAATAACCCATATATGGGTACCATTATGGTACTAATGATGTTCAGATGAATCTAATAATGGAATATGGTTCAGAGACAAAAATCATTGAAGCTATGAATACTGCACAACTGTAATATTTTACAAAAAGATAGCAGGAAAAATTCAATTATTTTTATTGAGAAGAATTTAGCATATTGATTTTTAAAAAAAAAAAAAATATTGAGCAGCACTAATTCAGTTTTTATTATCTCCTTTCTTCTCGAAACTATACTTGAGAAATAGATTTAAAACTCTAGAGATTAATGAATTGGTTTCTGATTTATCTCCGGCATCCCCAGGGCTACTCATATTTCTCAATACCACGCTAAGTAAAACTGGTATTTTCCTGGTTCCGAAAGTATTTTCTTGCTTCCTCAATATTTTAAAATCCTTTCCCCATGCTCTGAATATCTCTTCCAATTGCTATATTTATTTATTAATTCTACAAATAACTTCTCCATTAGTTATTTTAAGCCCTGATTGAATTATATCTATATATTAAACAGTTATGCCCCTGCCTTACTAAATCTTAATCTTTTCATTTGCGTATCTCATATTCTTCCAAAATATATGAATTTCGTATGCGTAAAATGAATCGATGGAAGATAAATTAGTAAGATGGCTGTTACTGTTACAATGCAGGAGGGATAATTTAGTTCAAGTATATGGTAAATAATAACCACAAACAGTATTCTTGTACTTAGAAACAGACAGAATAAGTAATAAAATCATCATCATTTTTAAGAACGTATAGAGTAAATATGACGCAGATAAGTGTCTTTGCCACATTTCCAAGACCTGAAAGTCGATCAATTCTTTTTATCAATTTTATAATATTTTAACGTGCAAATAAATCCAACCATAACAGTTAGGTATTGATAATATTTGAATTATGTGTACCACATACCAGACTTAAAACAAAAGAAACTGCTTGTCATTTTAGACTACTCCAACATTTACTAGACAAGCGTTTAAAGCTTCTAATATATGAGAATAATTTAATAATAGGTTGAGCTTTGGGGCTCCACTAAATCTTCCAATTCTCTTCATGTCCAACCCTTACAATCCAAATCCTCTGTAAAATCCTTAATGCTAGTAACTATGCTACTAGTAACAAACTTATGCCTAAAGATCTTTATGTCTCATATGTTGCTGATTTGGCCCAAACCTTTCATAGGGAACCCGATACCCACTTGAATCCACTATTTTCCCAATTGGCCTCACACTCAAATCCCGATAATTTGAAAAGAAGACATGCAAGAGAACTTCTAATGAAGAACTTATATATACAGTTGTAAATATCAATAAATAATTTAATATATAATCTGTTTCGATAATACTATACATTATAGTAATTTCGTTACAAAATATTTTTGTTATCCTTTTATTTCTTTTTCCATCGCTTCACTCATCATAAAACTCTTATATCCAATACTATAAAATAAGTCGACCTTTGGGCCTATAGAGCCAAAAATTCTTTTGGACACTACAAAACAAAACAAAACAGTTGAAATATTCAAATCTTAAAAATGCAAATCATCCCTTCAGAAAT
This sequence comes from Euschistus heros, assembly GCA_003667255.2. Taxonomy (NCBI): domain Eukaryota; kingdom Metazoa; phylum Arthropoda; class Insecta; order Hemiptera; family Pentatomidae; genus Euschistus; species Euschistus heros. The sequence goes on from RCWM02000267.1 coordinate 560,403, forward strand.
AATAGAGCTAATCATAAAATTTGAAATGGGACATTACAAACTTCACTTATATTTGCATATACCACGAACTTCAAATCATCTACGGTCATTAGCCTTAATCACGGTTCCACGAACTCCGGCGGGCAGAAATGATATGCTGGTGTAATGTTAGCATACTGAAATAAAAGCACCATCCTGGTTTGTAATTCTGTTGATTCGCTTCTAATTTTAGGAGAATGATGTTGCAGTTTTGTTTATTTAGTTAATCATTGATTGATAAAGATATCTTAAAAACACTTTTTTTTTCATCTAAATCCCCCATTTTGGTTTTAAAAGAACAGAGTTTACTTCAGTTAGATCACGTATTGTTGCATGTAACAGAAATGAGGCAGAACGTTTTCAGAAATAATGTTCTACAATCAAGTTACCAACATTTGAGAACAATCAGATGTTAAATAGTTCCTAAAGTATATTGGAAACCTTACTGCGTTGTTATCTGATCTTTTTCGAATACGATAATCTTTCATTTATTTTTCCATATTTCTCAAAGTTTTATGAACTAAGTGCACGAAACTCGTTTATATTGTCGATCATTGATTTTTTGAAATAATATAATTGAAATACGCAGAGAAAATTGTCTAACTTTACAACCGAATACAAAATACAATAATGTAGCAATTTAAATGCTTTGTAAAGCAACTATCCATTAGTGGCGCTTATACGTTCTGTAATAGAAGGTTCCGAGGCCTTTTCAGACACCTAGGAGATTTATCTGGAATAGAATTGGAGGCAAGTTGAGATACAAATGGATTTTAATAGCTATGGAGATGACCATAAAATATGAAATAATATGTATCAAGTCTGTGCGTGCTAAGCCAGCAACACATGGTACATTAGAATCTTTATGGATAAGTTTGTGAAAAGAATCAATGAGAATTTTGTATTCTAAGGTTTGGAGACTAATTGGGTGGTTTTGTAAAGTTACTATACTCAACTCCGTTTGTCCAAATAGGCCTAATTAATGTCATGTAAACGAGTCTCTTGTAACAAATCGGAAGGTGTAGACGTTTATCAGGCAAATGTTGAAGAAGCCCAAAACGACAGGCCGTTTCTTGTCGTTTTAGCCTTGTATGTGTGTTCCAAGTAAGTCATTTGCTGGATGGAGTATTAGGTTGCAAACTTAATCAACAGCGATCGATACAATACCATTAAAGTATACTGTAAGACAAGCAGTAAAATGATTTATTTTGATTATACAATTTCGAAAGTATTTTTAAAGATTTATTAGGTGATACTGTAGTGTTTGGGATGCAATGACTGGAACACTATACACTGATAAAACACATGTGTCATCAGCGTACGTAGTGAGGACGGTGCTGGGTCGCATTGTCAGCAGCATACACCGTGCAGAGGAATGGATCTAGGATACTTCCTTGAGGAACACCGCGTACACAGATTGGATGAAGAGGGAAGAATATAAAACGTTATGATTATCATTGAAGGTTCTGTCACTGAGATATGAGCGTATGATAATGAATAATGTTAAATAATGCTTTGGTTAATAAATTTAGATGCGGTATTATTAAATATTTTGTTATATATTTAATTGCGCAAAGTAGCTGTTTAATTTACCGACAGTAGCAAGAGTATCATCAGAGAAAAGGCTGCATAAGTTTTTTAAACTAAAATCTCTTCTTCAGAGGCGAGTTTATTTCCTTCAAAAACAGATCCATCTCGAGTAAGAGTTGTAGAAATAGTAAAAAAGGTTGGACGGATTCTTAAAGTTGTCTCTAGTATCCATCTCAATCAATTTAACACTAAAATTTTGAGGGTGAATTTATTTCGTATTTTTGTGTCTCTCTTTTCCCTGACTAATTGATGTATCTTCACCAATTTATCTGCGTGATGCATCTGCCGTCACTCTTTCTCCGATTCTACTTCAATGTTTACAATAATTGATATTACTTACTATTCGGTTCAGCAATGCATCTTCGTTACATAAAGGTTTTATAGTACATAAATTAAAAAAATATATATTATTAAACAACATTAATAAACTTCACATTACTGAAAAAAATTAAAAAATTGAAAACGTTTTTGTATTGGATTTCTCGGAAAATAATGCAGGTCAATGTTTTTTTTTAAAAAATTAAATAAATTTTTAAAGATATTTTAATTTATCAAAACATGCTTTATTCCTCTGAATAAATTTCTAACAACATATTCGCTTCTGATATAAATCGGATTATGAACAAATTTTATTTTCTTAAAACGTGGTTTTAGGTTATCTAGTCTGGAGTGAAGGATGGTCAAAGCAGAGCACTTCAACAATTTCATTGCAACAAAACCTTCCACAGAGATTTTTTTCTCTTTTTTTTTTTGCTTACTATTATTTTTTCATCAACAAAAGCTCGCAGAATTTCGTTATTCGGGGAAAAAGGTCTGCCACTAATTTCCTTGTCTTTAAGATGAAGTCTTCTTTGTTAAGTTTCATTCAAGATAATGTCATCCTGCAATTTATTACTGTTTCTGGCTCATTGGTGCATGTTCTGACCGAGTTTGATCTCGTAAAACCAAATTCACTTGTCATATTCTGATCAAAGACTAAGTTATTTTCATGTAGGGGAATGCTAAAGTGTAAAAACAAATTTTAAATGGTAATAGGTGAATTACATATCATTAAATTTGATTTATATAGCTTCTGACTAACTCCACATGCACAATATAAATGACTCAATTTTGCGATCTCTTGAATCCACTAAACCTATTTCATATAGTTGCAGAAAAATAGCCATATATATAAAAGGAAATGCCGATGGAATTAGGTAGCACCTGTATAAAAATAAATATACAAGAGGACTTGCAGGTACAGGTACTTAGAGCTCAGTGTGGCCCAGCTAAGACCTGATAGGATTATCAACCCAACCCGTTGAGTGAACAGCATTTGACCGCCTGCGTGGGAACCGTATTTCTAAGACTTCCTCTGCACCTGAGATGAATCCATATACTTTGCTTTTATAAAGCCAATGGACTATAATTAAGATAACATATTTTATATTATATTTTATATTTTACATATTTATCTTGGAAATAAAACTTTAACATTATCTTATATAACCAACATTTGTAATTTTTCTTATGTTTCTTCGTGCTTTATTATATTTTAAATATATGTTTTTTATGATATTTTTCATTTATCTCTCTCTCTTAGGAACATTTGGTGCTCAAGTTTAATGTCTGCTCTTATATTCGTCCATAAAATCCATAGTTTAGAAATTAGATCATAAAAGTTACTGACTTTTTTATAATTTTATAAAATGTCTGCTTGAGTTTACGGCATTTCAAGTATATCCCTAATGGCTGAAAACTGCTGACAGTATACAGGATGACCATGATATATTCGCTATCTTTTGGAGCACTTTGTCATTACCTACACTTATCTATGCAACGTTTTGATAAGTCTAAGAGTTCTGATGGATAATTCTGTCATCTTTGTATTTCTGTTGTTTTTTTTTACATTATTTGTTTTAAAGAAAGATTAAACATGAGTTTTACATGGCTTCAAAACTCTTCATTACCGGATATAAATTCCATAAATACAATTGAAGTATTTTATTATGGAAGTAGAAAGTTTTTCGGTTACCCGAAGAAATAACTACAATGAAATTTAATCATAGCTGACCTAATGAACTGCCCCTTGGAAGTTTCCTCGTCTCACTGTGAGCTGTCTATATAATAAGAAAGTATAGAAAGTATCTTGGGGATGGGGAGGGGGGGGGTTTAAAATCTACAAACAAAAACGATGAAAAACATTTGTTTTGAAATTCAATTTTAAAGTAAGTTTACGGATCAAGATAATATTTTTGTACCACCCGAGCTCTACTCAAATAATGCTGAATCCCTGTATGTTCATGTTTACTTGGTATACTTCGGTTTGAGTTAACAAATAATCAAATTATTTACTAAATATTTCCGAAACCAGAAAATAAAGGTAACTGCAGATGATACTTTCTATTAGCTCTAAGAAGCAGCTTAACAAGGCATGAGAAATGATAAATGCCTACTTGCTAAAAAAAATAGTTATGTATATATATTATATATATATATATATATATATATATATATATATATATATATATATTCATTTTAAGAAAATTTAATTAGCTTTAATGTTTAATAGAAATATATTTTTTCTCAGATCCTCAGGTTCAGATCCTCGGATATGCTGATGATCTAGACATTGTGGGACGGTCTCAGAATGCAGTTTGTGATGCCTTCCTGGCTCTTGAGGAATCAGCCAGACGACTGGGACTATGTGTAAATGAAGCGAAAAAAAATACATGACTAGCACACTTAGTCCCCCGGCAGATTATGTTCAATTTAGAAGATATCCTTGCAAGCAAGTGAAAGAGTTCATCTACTTGGGAACACTTGTAACCGCAGATAGTGAAACATCAAGAGAAATCGAGAGGCGAAAACTCATTGCCAACCGGTGTTACTATGGTATAGGTAGATTCTTCCGAAGAAAATTTCTGTCAAGAACTACCAAGATGCGACTTTACAAGACACTGGTAAGACCAGTACTGACTTTCGGTTTGGAGTCATGGGTAGTCTCTCGATCGGACGAACGAAGTCTACTGGCCTTCGAAAGAAGAATTCTGCGGTGCATTTATGGACCTAAGAGAGTCGGGGAGGCATACCTCAGAAGAACTAATTAAGAAGTTTATAACCTCCTGGAAGAGTCAGGCATAATGAGACACATGAGACTGGAAAACTGAGGTGGGCCGGCCAAGTTGCTCGTATGTCGGTGAATGCGATCCCTAAAAATTATTGATAGAAGATTTGACCAGGAGGAGAGGGAAACCCTGCCTTAGATGGATGGACGGCGTAGCGGAGGATGCTAGGAGGATCCTGGGAGTCAGGGATTGGAGGAGAGCTTCCCAATGACGAGCAGACTGGCGGAAGTTGTTAGAGGATGCCAGGGATCAGTAATGGTCTGTCCATCAATCGGAAGAAGAAACATTAAAGCTAATTAAATTTTCTATAAAATTAATATATATATATATATATATATATATATATATATATGGAATTCGAAATTCCAACGGTTTTCAAGATATGCATTATTAAAAATTGGTTATTTTAGGAAAAAAAATGTTTACCTTAATTTTTGCTAAACATTTGATTCTAATACCAGAAACGCATGTTTGCAATCAATACTCTACAAATTTGATTTTAACATTTTTTCTGAGGAATGATCGCGGAAGGTTCTAGAAGCAAAAGTTTGACAAAAAGTGAGGTAACATTTGTCAATAACGAATATATTCGAAAATGGTTAAAATTATAACAAATTTATATTAAATTAATTTTATAGGAAATTTAATTAGCTATAATGTTTAATTGAAACATATTTTTCTGGAGCCAGATGGAGATATAATCGAAAAACCAAAAAAATGGAACTTCTCCCCTCCCCGCCTGGTGAATATATTTTATTTAATGATATTAATTAAAAATTAAAAACAAAGGGATGATATTAAAATTACTTTACTCTTGGGTACACTATACAACTTACGTTAATCAAGTTATTCCTGATTATTTATTTTAATATATGATTCATATCTACAGTGGTCTAAGTCGGTCATCCTAAGTCATCCTAGATCCAGGTATTCCATCCACACCAATCTCCTGGTCCGTTGCTATTCATAAAAAAAAGTCGCGATAAGTTGTAATCTCTTGCGTATTTTGGATTCGCAAATGATCTTAAAGAAATATTTTTTTAAAGCTTATTTCCAACACAACAGAAATTTTCATTTAATATTAAAGTATATACTTTCAAAGAAATCGGGACAAAAGCTACAGACGGAATAAAAACTTTGTTAAAGCTAAAAACTGGACCGATGAAAGCGCGTTTATTTAACTTAAATAGATTTTTCTTAGGCAGGCCCGGAGCGATGAGTAATTGGGTTCCAGTTTTTATCCTTTTTTTTTTTTTTTTTTTTTTTTTTTTTTTTTTGTTTTTTCCTTATTCTAATGAAATTCCTGTTAATTAAGAATAGAAGGAGACAAAGAGGGAGGCTTGAGGATCCCTCCCTGAGCTCTCTACAGAGATATTCCCGCAATCTCTTGGAAGGCTTTAAGCCCCTTCTCTTGCCTGTTCAAATGGATTGCGTTATCGGGCAGGTGGTAATCGCTTAGCCGTTTGTTTGTATAATGCTATTAGAGTTAGATGTCCTTCTTTCTTTTAAAAAGAGCGGCAGGTTTAAAACTCGCATTTAAGTTCTTTAGACTTTTTAATTTATTTTAATGGGGTATATATGTTATTGTATTAATTCAAAGCATGAACTAGTGGTCTTAATCAGCAGGTTTTCTTAATTAAACCTAAAAAAACAAAACAAGATTTTTCACATACTTCACTTAGCGCAATTGTTTTGGCGGATATTTTTATTTTCTTGGAGCGATTATGTATATGTATACATTAATAACTACATAACTCAGCTTTAAATTCCCGTTTGAGCGATTCAGCTAGCTACATGTTAGTAAGAAGTAATTTTTTTTTTAATTTTTGTTCAAAGTTACCCTATCTCAAGGGGTAGCTTCAAGAAACGCTAGTCATTCAGCTTTTTAGTTTTTAAAAATTATTTCCTATTTTTAGGGATTTTATTTTTACGTCTTGCGTAAAAACGTTGAAAAAAAACAAAAACATTTTTTAAGCAAATTTAATCATAAATTTACCAATATGATTTACTTTGTAACCACATTTGTTGAAGAAACACAAATAATAAAAATATTTTTAAAATTGTAGACAGCTTTAATAGTCTAATATAGCTTAGCAGTTTTAATGACGGCTTCAAACTTTAATTGATTTTTAATTAGTGTTTAATTAATAACTTATAAAACGCCTGGTTGGAAATAAAAGTCATTAAGCTAGAAAATCATTTTTTTTTTCTATTTCAATATTCAAACGGGAATATACTCACTAAAATTTCTCAGATATCATTTAGTGAATTTTCTCATTCTCTAATGTGCATATATTGCAGTTATATTCACTTGGTGACTTTTTATACTTATGGGAAATGATAATATCAACATTAAATGACTTATTGTCGAATTCATAAAAACATTGCACTTAATGACTTTTACCTCCAAGCATACGAAATTATCAGTTACCATAAATTTTCTAGTTTTCTAGGAATATTAGTCCTTACGAAAAAAAAAAAAAAAGAAAAATAAATAACACTAGGAGAGCTGGAGTAGAATGAAAAAAAAAATCAGTAGAAACAAAGGAACGAAAATGCATAGGTAACTTGCAATTATTAACTTGTTGGGTAACATAAATTTTATATTGTTTATACTAGAAATATTGGTCATTTAAAATAAATAATTTTTCATCGTTTCATGATGCCCCTTCTACCAGGTGTCAACAACTTTGTACAAAGCAATATTTTGTTGTGTTTTACATATTTAAGTATATAAAATCAACGAAGTGAGTTAGAGACTTGAAACAAAAATGAAAGTGTTCCTAATTATATTGGTAATCAATGTATTAATCACATGAACCAATCCTGCTATCAGATACGCAAAGTCAGAAAAAGTTTGGACGCATATATCGAAACACCTGTGTACAATTCATTTCTACTTGGTGGTATTAAGGAATGATAATTTAATGCTAGGTAAATATATTTTATTTATCTATAAATGAATTTAATGATCCTTAATTATAAATTTCTGAATGTATAGAATATATTACAATGAATTTAAATATTTGTTAGCGCAAAATTTACGTAATGAAACTTATTTATAACTATTAACACTTGTATACTTGTCTTAAGTTTAAGTCAAAAGTAGACATCTTAAGGATCTTTGCAAGAGTTTGTCTCATTATCTTCTGCCCTTAACTTAGTTATATAGTTCTCTTTTCTCTTGTTTTTCTCATTCAACTTTTGGATTCCTTTAGTGCGATATTATTATATATCTATTATACCCTTCTCGACAATTGATATACCTGTCCTTATCTCATTATAGAGGTAGCAAATATGCACAAATGGGATGCGCAGCCTTAGTTTTCTTCCAAAAGAAAACAAAAATTTTAGTTTATAATACTAAATTAACATTAAAATTTTAATACATAATACTAATTGTTTATTTCTTTGTTAGTTTATCACCTTATTTAACTGAAAAAGTTCAAAGCCGACTCATTGTAGAAATGCGAAAACCTAATATTGAGCTGTCATAGATACCACAAGCGTACCACACACACAAAAAAATACGGCCAACTTCTTTACTATCCTGGGGAATTCAGTTATTTTTTTTTATTAGGGCCTCATTTTATTGCATAGTAACGTTTTATGTAACTTCGGTGCCTGGCGGCATAAAACAAAAACATTTTTTTAAAGTATTGTTTTTATGTTTCAGTTTCTGAGGGGGATATCTTAAAGAGCAGTCTCTAGCTGCAACTGCGAATAAAGGTGAGTCATTTTGTTTATAGATGTGTATTCATGAGTTTATTTTATTCTGAAATATGTGCATACGTACTATCAGTCTATGGGACCCAATTGTAGAATCAAAATGAGAAAAATTCTGATTGTATACTGTTTTAATTTTTTCGCAGCTTAAAATTCCAGCATTCGTTTCTTTATATATCTTTCGATGAATAACAGTGACTTATTATTTTTTTTTTTAAATTAATTTAAACTACTAAAATAATTATAAACTATTAAAAAAATAATAAACTACACAACTTTTGGCGAAATCAGTTGATTTTTATTGTTATAAATTTTAAATATGAAAATTATTTTAAAAGCATGCTTAATTTTGCTAAAATATTTCATTTCTAGGAAACCGTATGTGAAATAACCAGAGGAGGAATAGTCTTTAAAAAAATGAGTGAAGGGCGTAGCTTAGTGGCAGAGTTGGGCAAAATTTAATCATGATTAATTATTTGACAGCTAATTTCCTGGAATCAATCATCTAATGTAATCATAATTAAAAAAGATATTTGATTCCACGAAATTAGTTGTCCAATATTATTATGATTAAATTTTATTATGAGTAATTTAAAACTTATGGTAATTATTTTCTTCTGATACAGCTGCGAAGAACCACTTATTCATAACGAATTACAAAAAATTAAAATTCAATTATTTTGATTCCTTAACAATTGTATGTATTAAATTATAAATGTGATTAGAATTAGCTAACATTAGATTTCTAGTAATAAAATGATCTGATCCATGAATTATATGATAAAATTATTAAATAAAAAAGTTGTAAAAGCCTTAATTAACGAGTCGAAGAGCGGAGCCTGTTTAAGTGGTTAAATTGAGTGTTCTAGTGGAATGAAACGAGCGAAGAGATGATTGGTCCAATCCAAGAACAGCTTCGGAAAATTGATCATTTCCAAATGGAAAATCACAAAGGGTTTCTTACTCTTAAGATATATTTTTCAGCTCCCTTAAAGCCCATTCTCTTTGATTAAATTTTTATGATTCTAGAAAAGAATAAAAAGTTTTTTTTTTTTTTTTAATGTTTTAGTACTACAACAATCTGAATTTTAAATATCCCTATTCGTAATTTCTCTTTTTTTTACATCACAATTAATATATTTTTTTAAAATAAAAAAAACAAACAACCTGAAATATAAAAATTAGCTTCAGTTTACGTGAATTCCTTACAACGTTTACACTGCAAGGCTTTGGGGCAGGAGCCAGTAAATGTTATATTGGAAGAAAAAATAATAATTAAAAAAAAAAAAAAATTACGTTGGCCGAATTAAAATAGGGGAATGTTTAAAAATAATATATTCGTATATATATACATACTAGCATCCCCTGTCGTGGCTTCGCCCACTCACATAAGTGAAGATTATTTTACTAATAATTGAAGCTTGATTTCTTTATCGATTAAATCGTTATATTGGAGAATATAATTAATAAGCATTCTTTCCTAAATGGTGTTATAGCAGTAATTTATAACCTGGTTTAATTTCCACTGATTAGGTATTTCGAGAATGAGCGAATGCACAAACGAAAAATGGCTTGTCCTCATACATAATACTTTATTATTAATTTGAATATATTAAATAGAATAACATGTATTTAGATTAAGGACGAATTCATTTCATTTATGTTTCATTTAAAAAATATTTTCTTCGTACTGAATAATTTTAAAAGAATCAAATTTGAAACAATGTCTGTAATTCGTGGTGAGAAATGTTTGGGTTTTTCGTTATATTAACAGTCAAGAAAATACAGCAATATATACATTTATTTATTATATATATATATATATATATATATATATATATATATATATATATATATATATATATTTATTTATTTATTTATTTATTTATTTATATTACCTACATACATAATCATACATAGAGCATTGACTTAGATGTTACTATCTGGGTCAAGTGCCCATTTAGCCAACTAACTATGTCCGTTGCGAAACCATTAGCTTGATGTGAACCGTTTGACATCTGTCGAGGTCCTTGCCTATATCTGAATTGTAATCATAACAATTAACACTACTGACTGCATCTTGAGATAGTTAAACATATATTTTGAGTAATAACAATTGTATCGTTCATAATATTAATAGATGAACTTGTTTACGTAAGTAATTAATTATCTTCAAGGCCTTGTGAATTTTTCACTTCATAGTCTATATCCCTGAGTTTAACAAGTATTTAAAAATTGAGATCTGGTAATTAAAATTTTGTTGCTTCTGTTCCTCCATACATCTTCCATCTTTAGTAACCTATCTTCACCCATATTGTTATCATATCTCGTATTGTATCTTTCTCGTAATTTTTCATTCCCATATGTTTCAAATATCTTTATTTTTCGCTATGAGACTCCAGGTTTAGCTTTAATACAATACCACTTTTTTTTTTCTTTTTTTTACAATATATTTTTTAGTTAGCAGACTCATTCTGGTACGTGGATTTCTTTATCGCTATATAGTATACTAGTGAGCCTTCAGTTTTTATATAATCAAATTCCTTAACCAACCGAAAGGCGCGCCTCCTACAAGTACAGGCAGGCGTATCTCATAGATACCATATGTTTCTAAAAACACATCTGCCTTTTTAATCATCATATTCAAATTACATACATTTCTAAAAATAGGAGACTTGGTAGCCGTTGGAGCGTGGGTCTCAGCGCACTCATAACCAGAATGTCGTGGGTTCGAATCCCACCTGGGCAGGTTAAGATTTATTTTGTGGCGATCCCACAAATTTTGACCTTCCCACCCTGGCTAGAATAGGTTGGTAACCTGTAGGATAACCCGTCCTTCCTGCCCTAGTTGGAGTACATAACGACGTTAAGCCCCCAAAAAAAAAAAAAAAAAAAAAAATTCTAAAAATACAGCCTCTATACCTCCATGCCTCCGCCTCCATGCGACTCTCGCATTTCTTTTAGTTTGTGAAAATGACCCAAATCGATTTTTAGAAGAATCTTGAATTGGATCTTCTCTTTCTCCTTGTTTTTGCTGATCCTCACATTTTAAAAACTTTGTTAAGAAGTTCTCATGTCACTTTTGCAATTTTTCGTACGTGGTCCTGTACAAGTTCATCATCAAGTTTCTTGTTCTCTTAAGATTATTGTTAGTGTAAAATAAAATATTTAACTAATATATGTGGATCAGGGTATTCCTGAGTAACAAAACACAATTTTGTACCTTTCTTTTTGCCTCGTCAGTTCTGTGCAAATTTTTTTTTTTTTTTTTTTTTTTTTGGCGTGATCTGATTTATCTTTTAGCAAGTAAATAGTATTTACAGGTTCAAAAAAAAAAAAAAAAAAAAAAAATATATATATATATATTTTAATGGATTTATTGATAGGTAGGTCGAGTATTTTTTTTAGCAACCCGTGAGTGAGAGAAAAAAAAACTAAGAACATCATCGATGAAGTGAATCCTACCTAAATTGAACTTTATATTCGTGGAAGCATATTTACTGTCGATATATTAAAAATTGTTATTAAACGCTCTATAGAGGTAAACAAAGAATAAAATTATGTTTTAAAACAGTTAAAGCAGAGTAAAGATTTTTTTGAGGATATAAAAAAAGTTCTTTTTAACTTTCAGGTGTAAATATTTTATTTCCTTATTATAAAAATTAGATATATTCTTGATTAAATGAAGATACTCAGTGGAATAGGATTGTACCTAAATTTTGTGGTAATAGATCAGATTGCCTAGCAACAAATAGACGCACTCTACCTTTAATATTTTGCTATTATATTATTTAAAACGTATGATCAATAATAAAATGTTAACAATTAAAAAAAATAATTATGAGAGGTAGATAAATGCAAATGCACAAAAAATGACTATAAGTTATATATAAATCTTTGAAAGTAACTGTTCTTGTTTTCGTTGCATAGATTATTTAGTGTTCTATGAGTATTATGGTCGATTTGGTCATTTGACTGTCTAAATAGCACGCCTTCTTGCAGGGAAAACATAGGAACGCTTCAATAAGTTAATTTATTTTTGATGAGTCGACTGCTTTTTAAGCTAAGCTCTGCGAAGGTGTGAAATGTGCTGTAAAGTTAGCATATAGTAAATAGTTGTAGCTTTTATAATATTCAAGGAAAATTTCAAATTTATGATAATATTATTATGAGGTTTTAATTTGATGTAATCGTAGTTGAGTATATTATTAAACCTCTTAATTCAGAAATGATAATTTAACAACTTTGTATTTATCTTCTGACGTTTATATTTGAAAGGACTAGCTCTGAAATTCTCCTATTCTCCTAATATAAAATATCAAACTACACGTAACGCCCTCGTGTTCGTAAAAACGTAACGCTTTTGATCAACTAGGTCACTAGTAAAACATGTTAAAAAGTTTTTGAGAAATTCCTTAATTTATACATAGCGTCATAAGTAATTATAAATCGAAATTTGTCGCTGATATAAATATCATAAAATATTCGATACTCGTTTAATTCAATCATTTATTTGCTAATATCACTAGAGCAAAGTGACTTGGCAATGGCCCCCAGACGGGACAGAAATAATTCACCTTTCCAATTACAGGAAGGCAAAGGGCGGACACTAAGTGGTACCAACAATTGATGGTAGTAATTGCTACTCCAACATTGGTGCGGTCTGATGAAGCAATACATCACTTCAATTCCAAATGCTCTTCCCCTTTTGATTTATTAGTTGCATCTGTGTCAGTTCGGTTCTCCACTTCAGCTCTGTGATTTTTACACCCTTAACGAGCACCGTTTAACTTTGAATTGTAATTAGTCTCTTCCTACCGCTTTTTTTAATATTTTTTTTTTTTTTTTTAGAATTTCACATCTATTTCAATGTACTATTTAGTTTTATATAAAATAAAATATATACCAAATCAGCCACAGATTTTGTAACTGAGATGTACGGATCATCAACAATTAATCTGCAATAAACTGATTGGATGCTTAACTGTTTTTAATGTGCAGTTTTCAAAAAACTTCCATATGAACGACGTAGTACATATAGAGCACCATCACTACTAAAGATAACAAATTTGCTTTCATCTGAAAACATCACTTTTGGCAAGCAAGTCTTCTGCTATTCTGTTTTGGTATTGTTTCGCCCTATTCAGACGTGTTTGCTTCATTTTTTGTGATTAACGGCTTTTTCGATGTTCTATTTTTTTTTTTTGTTTTTGCAAAAATTCACCCTAGCAGAAACTTAAACTGAACTGATAAACATTATTTGAGTTTGCTTAAATCTCAATAATGTAAACAAAAATAAAAACATTCTATATGATCATTTTATTAAGTTATGGATTAAAAAAAATAAGTGATGCAATTTCTATGACCATGACTGTACATAAAAGTATTTCCTCAGAGCGAATTGCGGAGCATATAACGGAAATTGTGTTTTATGTCCAACTCCCGTTTCAATTATTGAGTTCTCAATTTAAAGTTCTTTTAACTGTTTGTTTGTTTGCATGTTTTGTTAATAACCTTTATTCAGGATGCATTTTATGTAAATATTTATTTTTTATCGAGCGTTACAATATCGTGTTTATTATTATATTTAATGTTATATATTTACAAGAAATGTACTTTTAAAACAATTATGTACCTTATAAATAAATTATTCATAATATAGACACATTTTTTTGTACCAGAATTTAACTTAGATTGTCTTTGGCTATGGGCCCGTATTTGTTTTGTGTAAGGGTTCACAGTCAAAAATGGAACATTCTGTTGGAGCTTGGAATAAAGCCTTGACGACTCTTTCCTGATCAGAAATTAAATGGAAAATATTTTTTGTTATATGTCGTTTGTCGCTTTAGGAGCGTTAAATGCGAATAAGTTCTCCATTTTTGCAATCAATAAATTTTTTTTCTATTGCCTGAGGTAAGTTGCAATATATTGAATTTCATAATTGAAACTGAGACCGATTGCTTACAAAAAGAAGAATGACTTCTAATGTCTGTGTCCCATAGGGTCGATCTGTTTCCCTCACATTGTTTAAAAAGCCCGCCAAAGCAAAACCAAGATTCATTCCATCATATTTCAGGCTGGCAACATGGCAGAAGCTTCCCACCAAACTGAGAGTAGCCTAACCTACAAAAAATTTCCTTTGTTAGTTGTTCCAAGTTTGTGTCAAATCAAGTGTTTGAATCGTGTCTTTCATAATTCTATTTCCCTCACATAGTGATTTTTCAAAGAAGGTAACTTTGACTGTCGTTTTCTTTGGATTGAACTATATTTTTCCCATGTAGTTCAGAGTCCCATTAGGTTTCCCTCATAGATTACAATGGAAAAAAATGTAAGTGAAATAAGATAAAAAAAGACTTTTAATATATATATATATATATATATATATATATATATATATATATATATATATATATATATATATATATATATCTACTGATATAATAATAATTATATTAATCTACTGTTCAATTTCAAAGTTTAAATGTGTAGTATAATGTCTTAATATTTTAATATTTTTCTTTCAAGTTTTATGTTTAAAAGTTTAATTAATGTTCACTAATATGTGTTTTAATCGTCTAGTTGATATCATACTCATTTAAATTCTGTTGTACTATGAGCATTCTATTATTTTAATTGCGAATGTTTTCTATTTTCCTCACACCTTATCTGTTTCTCTTATTCTCATGACTACAATCGCGATCATAAATGTGCAGATGAACTATATTCTATGAAGGATTTTTTCACTAGTAATATTAGTAGACTTTTATAAAGACGTTTATGAAGAAAAAAAAAATTACATAGCTTTTTTCAAATGAAATCACATGTCGAAATCCCGACGAAATGGCAGAATGGCCCATATAATTATCTAATCTGTAATATGAGCCAAGATCAACCAAAAAGTCTAGACATCCTCCTGGGGCACGCCATGTCCCTAAAAAGTGGGTAGCTTCAATTGATGAAAAATATGGGGATTTAATTTTATTCTATCTGTAACTATTGTTTAATAAGTTGTGAAAAAGTACGAAGAAATGAAACCAAGACCAGTAAAGCCTAACCATCAAAGGTTTTGCAGGTTTTAATATATATTTTTATTTTATTTTTTAAAAAATAAATTTAACTCCAATCCTGATAATCGTGGATAAAAAGCTCCACTATGTGACCAGAATGATACATTAAATATTAATAGTCTACGATTTATTTTACAAGAATAATATTATTAAAGATTTGAACATTAAAATAAAATATTGGTTTAGAGCGGAGTAATTCTGTCAAGCTATTTCTAATGCCAATCTCATATCAAGTTCCCAAGGGACACAAGTCACAGAGCGAGGTCTTTGTAAATGTAGAAGTAGACAGTTAATTTGGACCCTAGGGTCAGATGAACAAAGACGGGATCATCTCCCTGCCGGAATACGGTGTCGCAGTTAAAATAGTTTACGACCTAGTTTGGGAAGTTCAGGTTGGCTCGTCCTTAGTTATTTCCGCTTAAGCACTATACAGGCTTGGTGATATATATGTATGAGCTTTATATGTACATAACTAAATAATACTGATATATATGGTTTATTTGATATCCAATTAAAGCTATTTTTATAACCACTTAATGCTAGGTGATTCAATGATGTTTTTATCTTTCACTCTACATATGTTTAATTGAAATGAAGACTACAGGGCAAGTTTTTGATTGTTAGTGGGCCTACAACTGGTTCATTCTCATTTCACTTCTATTAAAAATACATTGTGTTATTACCTTAGCAAAAAAATAACTTAAATATTGATCCATCACCAGCAGAGTGATTTCTCCCCATTTGATCAAGACTCCAGTTAACTGAGGCTCCAGGATTTATGATAGTAGCCAATCTTAAAATTCTGGGAAGGCAAAACAAGATCATTCTATTCTAATTATTTTTTTTATGTTTATGTTTAGTTTTATATTAATAAATGAAGGATAAGTAAAAATATTTAAATATTAATGGTCCTATTTGTCTTGTAATGCCGGTTTTGTAACAGTCTTGGATATTGCCATTTTATGTTTTTACCTTCTGCGCTGGTAGATAAATTACTTCTACTTCGTTTCTCATCCTAAAATACCCATTTCCCTAAATACGACGGCACTGTTGGCCTACAATTTAAAAAGTTGTTTAAATAGTGAACACTTCTAGTTACGAAATAGTTATTTGGTGTTTGTAAGAGTTAGTACCACAGTTGATGTGGAAAGCAAAACAAAAATATTTATTTAGTTAAATATTTTTTGTTTGTATTCTATACTATTCTAGTGATTATTTCAATATATTGTTGCGAATTTAAAAACAATGTAGTAATTTGTGTTTGTTTCGAACATTGTTTGTTAGGTTGTATTAATTATATATATATATATATATATATATATATATATATATATATATATATATATATATATATATATATATATATATATAATAATATATATATATATATATATATATATATATATATATATATATATATATATATATATATATATATATATATATATATATATATATATATATTATATAACATATATATATATATATATATATATATATATATATATATATATATATATATATATATATGTATATATATTTTTTTTAAAACGGCAATTTTCATTAAAAAGTAGTAAAACTATTGCTTTCTATATCATCAGTAGCATTTTAGTTTTGTCATACAGCACTTTAGTGCTTGTAAGGACGTCATAACATTTTTCGTAATTCGGAATAAGTTACTAAGTAAATTCCATTTAATTATATCAATAGATTTTTGGCTCAATATAAGCCCTTTTAAGCACGATAAACCCTTGTAGAGCATGTGTAATATTTATATTTATTTCTGTAACTGTTCCTGATATAATATATATTCACATGACAGTTATAACATCATAAATTGTCTAACTAATTATTTTTGTTTCCTTCCGCGAATGCTAACCTCTTTCCCATGGATTTTACTATCAATTTTTCCCCTATCTACTTCTTACTAAGCGGAATATATAAATAAGTAATGGCTACCTAAATTTTTGTTTAAAATAATAATTAAACACGATGGGATTTTAATTGTCATCTCATAGAAAAAAATAATTTAAATTTCTTGTGCTTATGTAACAAACCTAATATTTTATAACTATAACTAGAACTTAAAATCAAAGAAATTGTTTATAAATATTCTATTGATAAAATAAAATAATAAAAACTTTTATTTAAATGAAATTAAATAGTTTACAATAATAGCACATTAAATATTAATATACGTTTATGTAATGAAACAATTTACACTAAATATTGAAGTTAGCTGTAATGGATATTAATTGGAATGCATTTTTAACAGCAGGGAATATAAAAACCTACAAAATAAGAATAAAATTGATAACAATAAATAAATAATAAAATTTACTAAACTAAAATACACAATTAAAATGTGCACATCGTAGCAGTAAAAAAATAGTTTTGGGGCTATCAATTTTATTATCTTTTCGGAATAATTAAATTATATACATATTATTTTTGTTTTAATAAATTAAATTTTAAACAAAACCATTATTTTTTTCGGCTGTCCTATTAGCTAAATATTCCTCTAGTGGTATGTGTTTTGTACGTTTGTGTATGTATCTTCTTAAGGTTTGCTTGTTATAACTGTCCATTGTTTCAGTTATGGGATTTCCTGAATGGTTTGTAGAGTTGACGAAGTTCCGGGTCTGGGTGTGAGTTGTTTAATTGTTTGAAAATCTAATTCGATTAACATGTGGGTTATTTTTGTTTATTTGGGGTAGTCATTTATTATTGTCATACTTAGGTTTTACACCCTTTCTATTTTTTTAAAGCTTGAGTCACAGTTAAAAAAAAATTTTCAGTAACTACAGAGGTAGTAATATAACCTCTATGGAGGTCAGAAAAATCTGTTAGGAATATAGGATTCCAGTTGTGCCAAGCAGCAGAATGTTCAATAGACATCCGTACTATTAGTTGCAATGTTTATCTATATATTTTGTGAAGTTTTAAATTTTTAAATTTCAACTCTGAAAAATGCTTTTTATCTGAGAATGATATTAAATCACTGATATATATTTTTTGTTTTTTAATGTTGTATTTAAGTTAAATTTAAATACAATAAATTATATCTAAATATAATGCATTATCAGTAAAAAAAAAATACAACCGATTTCTTTTTTTGTATACTGTTGTTGATATAATATTATTGTGTAATTCCCGTGAGAGGCTCAGCCATCAAATTCAGTTCCACATATTGGGTTTCATTTCCAGGTTGAATATTAATGACAATTCAGAAATAAAGGCAATAGCAAGTTTTGTTATTAAACATTAATTTGAAAAGCGAAATTTAGGGTATTATACGACATTCTCCCGAGAAACAATTATTACAACATACATGATGCTTTATCTCTTTACGAAATAATTAATTTGGTTCAACCGTTAGTCGGTAGCATGTTTTGAAGTTCTTTATTTAGTTATTTTCTATTTCACTTTATTTATTTTTTTATGTATTATGAGATTACTTATTTATTTTACTTTTTTTTTTTCTTATTGTATATATTGAGTGAATAGATTAATTAAGTCATCCATATTACTTATTGCACTATTTGAGGCAGATTGTAATATTCTCTCAGTAAAAGATTTAATTTAAAAAACAAATTCCAATCTTACAATTCTTCTTGTATCTAGCCCTTAAATCAATAATCCTAAATGCTACTTATTATATCACTAATAAACTTATTAACAACGATCTAGATGTTTCATATGTTGTGGATTTGGCGCAAACAAGGTATCTATCTCATGACAAACTACATACCTACTTGAATTCACTAGTTTCCCAACTTGCTTCTCATTTCCCAACCACCCTCCGAGATGTCAGAAATAAATACGGCCTAAAGATTTTTTAATGAACAACAGTTATTGAAGTACTTCTTATGAGTAGTTCTTTACAAGTTATTGAATATATTATTGTATTGCAAATTTACTTTGTATAGTTTAAACAGTATATATCAATAACGTATAAATTAAAAAAAAAAAAAAATTTCAGGAACATGTAGAAATTCTATCTGGCAATATTTAAATATTTATAGGAATTTAATTAAAAATATTATTGCAATAAAGTAGGCCGCTTATGTTTTTCCCTCAGCGTTGAAGTTTTAATATATTGTTACAATACCGTTCGAAGAAGTACTACAGAAGATGGTTCAGGAACATCAACGAACAGATTACTGTTCAACTATCGGAAAGTGGAGCTCCCAAAGGTTTCTTTTCAATTCAGTTAAAACTGTTATTTCCCGAAGTATAAGTTTCCAAACAGGAGACGTAACGGTAATAGTGTCAGAACCATCCTGAGGACTAAATGGCTCACCTCGAATTCAGTTGAGACAAGTCCATGGTTGGTCTTTTTCACGAAAAAGACATTTAGAATATTGGAGTTGGTAATTCTCTTTTTGTAAGTAAACTCATCTAGCCAAATCGCTTCTTGTGAGCTGCGAAGTTCGTCAATCCAATTAAAATTATTGTCAAATCTTTTCAGATCAACTAGCAAGTTTTCATTGGGACAACTTTTCACCTGAGGATTCATGCCAATATTTGAACTTGTCGTAAAAGGGAAAAAGCTTTTAATCTGATTGGAATATTTTCGATATTGGGAACTGCTAAGAGTAGAGTACTCGATCAGGAAAATGATCCCATGAAGAGCCATCAATCTTTAGTGTACGCCGACTGAACTTAATATTGTCTAGTTCATATTTCATAACGTGTCCCTTTTATTTTTGTTTTAGGTATATCATTTCGGATTTAAAATAATATAATAACGCTGATAATGATAAAAATTTGTCAAAATATTGTAAAACAAGATTACGTAATATTCATAACTTGGTAAAATTGGCATAAATTACAAGATATCGAAACAACATACTTATTAGACAGAAATTGTAACATTCTTGATCTGACATTTGAAAAAATATACAAGATCTAAATATTAAAAAAAAACAATAAAAAAGCACTCATACTATTTTCTAGTTATAAACACATGCATACATAGCTGAAATAGACTTACTAAATAATTGCATTTTTAATAACATTTTTTTTCTTGAATCAAAAATAGAAAAATCACACTACAGTACTTTAGAAACATAATTTTATTCAGCAACTATTGATCTTACAAAGTCAAAAGTTATAGAACATATCGCACGTATATTTATCGAATTAACTTCAAATCTCTCTTGATACATCTCACTTTCGGTTGGGATTGAAAGATAATTCAGGTACACTTTCAATATTTCATACAAGACAGTCAGAACTTTACATTATTTTAATGCAGATTTTGAGTTGTGTCACTTTTGAAAAATGTACAATATAAAGGGTGTTATGCTAGAAAAGGGAATATTAAAAAAAAATCGAAACTGAGATTTCATCATTATTTGTTAGTTAACCTTGTCCCATGTATTATTTACTTAAGGTGGACTTATGGAGGCTAGAAAGAGGGTTTTCACATGTTTTGGAAATCAAGAACTCGTTCCCAACGATTCCCCTCCAATCACTACGGTCGGCCTATTCACAGTACATCTTTACCTAAGTACTGTACCTAAGACCCTTATGGGCTGTAGTAGATATGATACTATGGATTATGTATGTGCAACAATCAGCGCTAATAAAGTCATATATTATATGCTCACCAACCACCTGGTCACTTACCAAAACGAAATCTTAATATTCGGGAGGTGATCAGTAATCAGTAGGAAGGTCTCTTAGAATCAGGTTTGAGATTGGCTAAGGGATATAATAATTCATTCAGTTAAATCCCTTCTCGGGTACATTCAACCTTTATGAAGTGAGTAGTTTAAATTTGGAAAAAACCACGCGGTTGACACTTATTAAGCCTAATATCCTTATACAACTGTTGACTAACGAACAGTACAAGCTTGACAAGCACACTATTCCCTGGATAGTAGTGTTAAAGATTTCAATGTTTCAACATATCCATCTTAGTAATATGACAGGTTTAAATAAAGAGTACTATCTAAAAAAAAAAAAAAAAAGTAATTTTATGTTTTGAACTTAACAATACTACTATACATATACATATGTATCTAATACTACACAATGTATATATTATATGTATAAATATAATATATAATAAATGTTGAATATTTTAGATCTCATCAAGATTTCCTTTTGATTAAAATTTTAAATTATATCAAACTAGGTCCGTGGGAGGAATTTCATAAATATGAAATTGGAATAAGCCGGACACAAACCGGCTGAGTAAATAATAAGACCCGGACGTTGATTAAAAGTCCCCCTGAAAGGCGAAGAGCAAATGACACTGACAATGAAAAGGTTATGCCTGGGTCAATGGAATTCTTCTCCAGCTCTGAGCTGGAGTATTCCAGTGATGGATCATTTTGGAATTAAAAGGGCAAAAGCGGCGGTGCCTAAGTGGTGCCAACAAGGGACTTCTCCATCAGGAAGATTAATTTTTCCATTTCCTACTTGAGCGGCTCCTGGGGGCGTTTCGGAGTTTTTCAAGCCCTCTGCGAACCCTCAGATTCTTGGGGCTATGCTCGGTTGCACTCCGGTAGTTATGAAGGTTATTCGTCAATGTCATTCAGTAATTTACTTTAGATACGGAATTTCTATAATTAAATTAATACTAAAATTAATAGTTGAGTTGAATTTTTGAAGCCAGTTCTAACACAAGTTTGGGAACCTGTACTAATTCTCTATTTTTTATCGGTACTAGTATACATTGAAATATTGCCTTCATCCTAAAATATAGACAATATTTCCTTTGAACATTCCTTTACCAATTATCAATACTCTTCATCCTTCAAATTACAATATGCTACAGTTCAGATCAGATTTAATTCAAGCTATATAAGATCCCGTCTTATATGCTCCATGTCATAGAGCTTATGCATTGCAACTATCCTTTCTCTTCCGCTCAACCAACCTCTGGAACTCCACCCCTCCTCATATCAGACAAGCGAATCCTTAAAAACATTTGTATACCTTTGTTTTTAGTACCTCATATTTATGCAAGGTGACGCTTGCTATCTACTTACTCAATTAACTTACGTCGTTTCTGCATTTTTGGAATCCTATCAGTGACTATTTTTATAATTTAGATTCTACTTGTCTATAATTAGTACAATTGTTTCTCACTCTGGATAAAGTATTTCGATACTTATATTGAATGATTCGCACTGCACTTTTATATTTTAGAATAGAATCGAAATGTAATAAAATAAGTGCAGTTCCAGCATTTAATGGTTTTTTATTTCAGCAAAGAAAAAATTTGCAATCCGCTGGAAAAACTTAAAATAAATACGGTAATGACTCTTAAGAAGAAAGTACCGGCTGTAAGTGGTTTGGTCACCTTTCCAAACGGTAATTTTGATTGGGAAGATGCACTCCGCTTTGGTTGATTCTCATTGGGCGAAGACAGAGAAATGGAAGCATTAGTTGCAAACGACACGCACGGAACAATTTAACCTGCTAGGAGGATTATAGGATGACCATAATTCTTTTTCTCCACATAAGGAAGAAATGAATCGTTGTTTTTGCTTTTTGTATATAAAACCTATGCATTTTGCTGCTGGCAGTATCAAAACATAAAATCACGTTAATGTTCGAACCCTTTCATATTTCTTGGGATTCCAGGTATTTATCTGAATTTTATATGCTATGCTTGATGGAAAGGTAAGATTTTCCGGTATTTTTCCGGCTCAGTTAGCAGGAATGGTTGGGGTAAGCTTTATTGGAGGGCATTGAGCTGTAGGATGTTTTGTTCCCTATCGCTTCCAAGAGCTCCTTCCAGGGCAGGGATAACGTTTTTCTTACCAAGTCAGATATCTTGTCAGGATTAGGTGAAATCGATAGAAAATGGATTCTATGGTTTTGAGCAATTTACTATATGATTCCTAAAGGTTTTTTTAACTCAACTTTATTTTATTTAATTAATTTCGTAGACAAAATAAAAATACTATATTTTTAATCATTAATATAAGGTACATAACTTTTCAAAAAAACATACAAAATATTATGGATGTGTAAATGTGATAGTAACTAATGCTGCGCAGATTAAATTAAAGTTGTCTTTATTGTTGCTTAGATAGGGTAAATCACTAGTTATGGTCACCTACCAGTGATGGGCACTTTGCTCACATGGGCACTTGACCTTTTTAACAAAAATAAACTATTATAACATGTTTTATTTCAAGGGCCCTTCAATAGTATTACTGGAAGTGCTTATGACTACCTTACTAGTGAATGCCTCTTCTTTAAGCATGCATGATTTATACGATATCCGGAAAAAAGAAATTACATATATATATTAGTTATCTATGGTATTGGCATTTTAGTTAAACAAATATGCTGATAATTCTAGAGTAAATGCATCATAAGACGTTTTCTATAAAATGAAGGAGATCTTATAAAGAGAAGATATTTATATTATTTGAAGAAGATCTTAGGAGGACTCGAAAATTGCCCATACTATGAGAATCACCTTTATAGAGCGTATAGAGTGAAACCATTATTAAATATTCTAAACCGTGACAGTATTATCCCACAGCCGCAGCCTAGGCACAGTCCAAGTAAGTTGAGCATTACCTGTAGGCCTCAGCCCTGGGTAAGAAGCCTTCATTAAGGGAGGTCTTAGTGGTAGGGGGGGTAGAAGTGGGGGGGGGGCAAAAACCCCTTGATGATGGTAGCTATGACTGATGCCTCAGGACTGACTCCTTTCAACTGACAGCACCGCCATTAACAGTCCGCTAACGATCTTGTACTTAGGTCCAACTTGGACTGAATCTAAATGAAACAGCCTCATTGTCTTGTAACTAGTCGGAGCAAAGTGACTTGAGGCTCATGTATCAGCACTATTCTTACAGAATGTAAAAAAAAAAAAGTTGAAAATAGTTTAAATTTAAAATATGAAATGGCGTATGTTCCAGAATCTGAGAAGACCCCGCTTTTGTTTCGTGGGGTGACTGTTTCTATACTGCAAAAATTACAATATATCAGCTGGTGTGATAACTAAAAAAGCACTGTGAAATAAACATGTTATTACTGCATTTACTCCATGAACTGATAGGTAAAATTATATATATTTTAGAATAATTAATTAATTAAGTTGATCTCCTCCAAATTTTTGATACGTGGAGTCAGATAATCAAGGTGATTTAATCATAAAAGAAAGTAATCTAAAGAAATTGATTTAATGAGAGAAGTGCATCATGGTAATAAAATGTATTGTTGTTAAAAGAAAAACAATTTATATTCAAACAAAGGGTCGACATTTAAAATTTCATTTAGAAGTAGAGATCATTTCTTAATCTAGCGTCTTACTTGGTAACAAGCAAACGTAATGTGAACTTATCTTAACGAATGATGTGGGTACGGCGTCATTGGTGAGGTGACTTTTATCCGGTCCTTTTCAAAAATCACCCCCCTAGTCTCCGTCCTAGGTCTGATACCAACAGGCTTACTGACTTCTTAGTAGTTTGAAGTTGAAAATTAACTTAGGATATAAATGTTAACCAGAATATTATAAATAAGCGATATGTACCAAAATACCTTTCTTAGTGTACATACATGGCCCAGCAGCAGTATATTACTAAGAAGGCTGTGAGGAGTTAGCCTAGCGGGGAATCCTACAACGAATATTTCTATTAATTAAAAAATGTATGAGTTTGATTTATAACAAAACACATTTGTTTTTTGTTTTTCATTATTTTTATTCTTTTAGTTTATAATATTTTTCTTTGGTTATATTATTTAATTTCCCTTATTATACCATGCATTAGTAAATCCAGTGGAAACCCCTTTCAAGCTGTTGTTAAGTTTTATGACGATAATCTATTTTAAGTGTGCTCATCTATTGTTTTTTTTTATAAACACCTATTTTGACCTTAGCTTAAAAAAATATGACCTGTACCAGTACAACTCATAAAGGACTCGAGGTACACATGGTGGTACAGAAGGATCAATACAATTAGGATTGATGAGCTAATTAAGATATCTGTTAGATCTCCTCAGAACTAAAGATGAATGTTTAGCATCCCAAACTAGTATTCTAATAAAATAATCCCAATAGAAGTGGAAATTAATTCATAAATCCTAACTCATGAAGGGTCTTGGGTTCAGTAATTGGTTAGGTAGTACGAGGAAGTTAGATTTGCCCAGAATCCCACTCAACCGCCAGGCTTTTTCTATTTAATGGTACCTACCCATTTATATAGTGTTGGTGGGTCTCGAGACAAATAAGGCAAGCCAAGGGTGAAAAAACAGAAAATACCTTTTCTACCTTCAGCCGGACTCGAACTCGGGCTTAAGAGTTACAAGTACAGTGACACCCGCTGAGCTATCATACCTCTCTTGACCTAGACTTGTTAAGGAAAATTTGCTGTTTAATTAGGTAAATGGCAAGTAAAGGGTAACAATTGAATTTTCTTCTATTTTTTTTTTGCTATTCCTAACTACCTTATATTTTGTTTTCTAATCTAATTTTGATAATAATTTGAGTAGGCTATTTGGCTCTATAGCTGCCCTTATCACGTAAAATACCTTGAGTTATATCAAGTTTCTACCTGTTATCGATATTATTTCATCATTGTAACTTTTACTTGCTAGTACCCAGGTTCGAATCCCACCTGGATGGGTTAAAATTTATTTCTTGGCGGACCCACGAAATGAATCTTCACCTTCCCACCCAGGCCAGTATAGGGCTTCAATGGAATTTAAAAAAAAGTCCGACTTTCAGCTTGAGCAGCAATAACAAATTTGTATTTATTTTTTTTTTTTTTTTTTTTTTTTTTTTTTAAATCAATTTATTGAAATTTACAACTGTACAAGTATACATCAAGTAAATGTTTTAAAAAAAAGTTTACAATAACATGCCTAAACTTGAGAAGAACTACTCATCAGTAGCACTTAAGTAAAAAAAAATGAAAAACAGATCTCTGGGCCATCTTCTTTTCAGACGCCTCGGAGGATTATCGGGTATTGAGTGGGAAGCAAGTTGAGAAACTAGGGGATTTGAGTGGTTATGGAGCTTACTATGAAAGGATTGGTATCTGGTTTGGGCTAAATCAGCAACATATGGAATATTAAGATCTTTATGGCTAAGTTTATTGGTGACAAAGTAAGGAGCATTGAGGATTTTTCGAAGGATTTTGGATTATAAGGATTGGATACGGGAAGAATTGGATGGTTTAGTAGAGCCCCACAGCTCAACTCCGTACGTCCATATAGGTATAATCACAGTTCAAGTAAATGAGTCTTTTGTAATTAATTGGGAGCTTTGAACTTTTGTCAAGTAAATGTTGAAGTAGTCTGTAACGACGAGCAGTTTCTTGTCGTTTTAGTCTTGTATGTGGATTCCAAGTAAGACGTTTGTCCAAGTGGAGTCCTCGGTAGCGGATCTGTTTAACCGGGATTAGTGGAATGGCATTAAAGGATATTGTAGGGCAGGAAGTCGTAGGTTTACGATGAAGGGTAAAGGTTATTTGGTGTGATTTGTTTGGGTTTATTTTGATTCTCCATTTTTGACACCATTCTTGAATGTTTAGGATATGAGATTGGAGTGATTGGGAGGCAAGGAATGGATCATTGTTTACTGATAATACACATGTGTCATCAGCGTAAGTAGTGAGGACAGTGGTAGGATGAGTTGGGATGTCAGCTGTATAGATCGTGTAAAGGATAGGGCCAAGGATACTACCTTGAGGGACACCGGCAGATTGGGTAAAGAGGGAAGAGTGAGAAAATTTATGGTTTACTTTGAACATTCTATCACTGAGATAGGAACGGATAATAAGGAAGTATGTTGAGGGAAGGAATTTGCGGTGCTTGTAAAGCAGTCCTGGTACCGAAATTAAATTTAATTTTTAAAACGCTATAATAGTTCTGAGAAATGTTGACCTATTGATATCCTGAAGACGATAATATATTTTCACTGTTAAAAAGAAATAGAACGAAATCAATTCTTCAAGTAAAGAGGTCAAGCCTTAATCATCTTCTCCTTGGCTCTACTGTCTTTCAAGAATCTGGGGCTCCTTTACAATAACTTTATTAGTTCTTTCCAATCCATTCTGTCGAGGACTTGTTTCGCCAAAAGAAACATCATTAAATTCAGATCGATGAGGATTTATTTTGATTCATAATGGTAAGCTACACTTAGTTTCACGAGAGTCATCGCACAGAGGCCTTGATGAAGGATTATATTTTAGACCGAAACTTTAACACAATTAGCATTTATGTGCCCATGATTGCAAAATTTAAATACCTACACTATCATGATTTCATTATACTCTCGATGCTGTTGCTCTCCTGTTATTTCTTACAGTTTCTCATTTTTCGATTCGGTAAGGGTACAGGATATAATAATTGGTTTATGGACTTAAAGGTACACTGGTCAAGTCTACATTTTATTTCTATTGTAGATTTTTTTTATCCGTCTTGAGGTTCATCATTTATGGTAAATTAGACAGTTATAAAAAAAATATTTAGCAAAAAAAAAAAAAAAAAAAAAAAAAAAAAAAAAAAAAAAAAAAAAAAAAAAAATAAAAAAAATAAAAAAATAAAATTTCTTTTAAATCCAATTACTCAACTGTGTGAAGGTATTTCAATTCTGTTCGAATTCAGTGCCAATAGCTGATTTTACATTATTTACTGTCACTAACTTGTAAAACACATTCCAGGAATAATGTATGGTGTGAAATTTGTTGCTTAGCTTAAAGTGTAGTTAATAAGGAAAAATGACTGCAAATTTAAACTTTATTGAGCTATTTGTTCCATAATTTTAGTATAAATATTTCTGAATATCACCTTAAGGGTGTCAATAACTGTCTAGTTTACCCTTCCTAGTTTTGTTTTCATTTATTTGTTGTATCGATTACTTTGCTGCACTATTAAGGTAATGTGACCGAGAAAGCTGCTCTTTATTAACCTAGTTGACAGAACCACGTCATCGACATATCGCACATGAATTTCTGAAGTGGCACAACTCCAAAAAATTATTTTTTTTTTAAATTTATCATCATGTTAAAAATAAATACTCTTGTATGATTTTTTTTTAATTCAGGTTTTTAAGTTGTGTCACTTTTGAAATACATGCGCGTTATGGTAAATATTTCGTAGTGATAACATGTAGAAATAGATAAGGAATGCGTTATGCGGGTCCGGAGTTTAGCCGGTACCGACATTTTAATTTTAATTTTAAAACTCTCTGAAATGTTTTGTTGACCTATAAATATCCAGGAAATTAAAATTTATTTGTTCTAAAGAAAATAAAAAAAATAGATTTAAATGAATACTACAACCCAGGGGGTCAAGTACTGAATCGATTCAATTTTTGTAAAATGATGACTCAGAGGTATAGAATTTTTTTTCTGAGAAACCAAACTAGCTTTAGTGAAGGATGATACAGCTGCTAGTACATTCTACTCAATTATGAAATGTGAAAGTACAGTTTTATTAGTGAGTCTCAAATAAAGGGAATAAATGATCGGGCGTTTCATTCTTTCATCATCGGGGTTTCGAAATACCAATCGCTCAAAGAGACGAGATATTAAATTTTGTGAAGTGTTATCCCGTTGATTAGTTTAACTTCTGTATATTCCATAAGCTATTGACAGTGGACAACTTTTTGGTATCAAATCTGTATGTAATACGTCGGTAGAAGGGAGGGGTATCGTTGGAAAGATATCGACGATATTTTAAGCTCTGAATATTTATACATGTAATATCGGCGACCAAATATATCAATAGATAAATATATCGTGTTTTTTTTTTATTATATGCTATCTTAATTATTCTAATCACGTTACAATAATAATTGAAAATAGTGGTATTGTTTTTGAGCATAAGAGCTCAGAGACCAATAAGATAAAGAGTGTTCTCAACTGCATTTTTTTAATCGTTAGTACACAAAACCGTATGTTAATATTAAATAATTAGGTAAAATAAAACTGTTTTAAATCGTTAAAACCAAAAATTACTTTTACTTCCTTCATTATTATATGTTTTATTAATTATTAATAAACTATATGATCTTCTAGTCTTGATAAGAACTACAGCATCATTCGATTTGTTTTTTTTTTTTAATAATTTAGTAGGAAATTTAATATGCCAAAATATTTAATTTTAATTTTCTTTTCATAACCAGTCAAAAAGCAAGAGAGAAGGAAGTTCCATATTCAGATCCTAGGTAAAATACTAGTTAGTAAAACAGTAGTAACAACAGCACACAGAAAAAAATAAAAATAAAATAAAACAAGTAATGATTGGTTGGGGGAAGGTATCTGATTTGCCAGTGCATGGCTTAAAATAAAAAATATACAATTTTGTTAAGGAAAAAATAATTATAAATCAATATGTCACTTAAAAAAAAAAAAAAAATATGACAAAGTAAAAATGATGACTTTTTCTTTTTTTTTTTTTTTTTTTTTTATTTGCATGAGATCAAGATAAAGTTAAATAAATGGTCCCCAATCATTAGTATTCTGTAAATTAAAAAAAACATTTTAACTTTAAAAATTTAAATGTCCTCTCCATCTCTAAAAATGCCTAATTCTAAGCGATATCGGTAGAAACTCTATTCAGGCCTACTTTCCATAGATAAATATTTACTTTGATTAAATCTTTTCCCTTTGCCTAAACAAACTCCTAACTGAAAGTTCAGCCATTTCAACACTTCGCGTATCGGACTGCGTGACCGTTCAAATGAAATGAATTCCAAGTGTTTATCCACAGTGTGCAAAGGGTCGCGGAAATAAAGAAAAATACGAAAAATCTATTCTTTGTTTGATTTCGGAATCCCAAACAAAAATGCCATGAAGCCAATAACACAAAACTTCAAAAACATAATTTACCACCTTTTAAACATACAGCTGAATGATAAAGAAACTGAAACCATATGCAGTATAGCCAGCAATAACAGATACTGTAAAATCATGATTGACAATATTAAAAAAGATCTTTAAAAAAAATATTAATAACCTACACTTAACTTCCTCCAGAAGACAAAGCTACCCCGAAGATAAACGTTTGATCCCATTTTACGACCAAATATCTAAATCAGCAACATAAGGGACATCAAGATCTTTATGGATAAGTTTATTTGTAACAAAGTAAAAAAAAAACCCGGTGTATTTGAACTATTAGGTTGATGAAAAAATAATGTAGGTTTTGAATATTCATTTTGTTTAGGCAAATGCTTAGCATGTAAACCAAGATAATCCTCCAGTTTAGTTAAATGATTATTAACAATGGTTATTAATGTTGTTTTTTAGTTTAATCTATTTTGTGCTACATTTTCTATGAGTAAGGACCTCTGAAATTTTCCGTGTCAAAACAAGATTTTGGTGAAATTCATTTTTATGAGTTCAAACTTGGTCGAAGAGTGGCCATAATCACATGTTAATGTTGTTTGAAGTTTCAGAAGCATCCGTGGATGTACAGTGCAGCGATGGTTGCACAAATTTCGTCTTAGACAAGGGAGGTTGCTGATCACGACCAACTGAGGGCTTTTGTTGAAGAAAACCCTCGCAAAACTACTCGGGACATTGTGAGAGATGTTATGTTGACCACTCATCACTTTAAACCAAGAAAAATTATAATAACTTATTTTTTTGTGAGGTATAAACCTGCATTATTTTTGCATCAATCTAATAAAATGCAGGCCCGGAATAGGTCAGGGCAGAGAGGGGGCACGTGGCGTGGGCGGCAGATTTCAGGGGGTTGCAAAATTGATCATTATCAACATTGTTTAATATTTTGCATAATTTATATAATTTATTAGGCTGCAAACCAAGTTAATTGTTATTACACTTATTTTAATGGTGGGGATGAGAGGATGTGGGCGAGAAACCCTCATGAAAAATCTCCTAGTTCCGTCCTTGCTAAAAGCTAATTGTTCCGAAAAACCCTGGACGATCAGTAACTCAATGAAATAAAGAACATATAAGATCATACAAAAAAAAAAAAAATCCTAAGAATTCCAACTTTGCTATCCATTTAAATGAAAATAACCGTAAATTAAAAAAAAAAAAAAACTTAGAAAGAAAACTAATATAATAAGTAGAAAATACCCTTAAATAAAACATTTATGAATTATTAGAAGTGATAAAATCATTTAAAACCCATCCAGATTTTTGTTTGAATCTCTAGATAAATATTTAAAATAGTCCCATTTTAATTTATTTTTAAAAACGAAAACAACATGTCACAGGAAAAACCGAAATGTTTAAACCATCTATCTACCTGACTTTTTCGCCTCTTTACATTTGGTTTACTTAGTTCGCCTACACTTTAGTTCCTGACATCTTTATAAGTCCATTTTATTTTGCTTCCTTAGGTAAATAGATAGATAGATAATAATTTTATTTATAAAAGAAAATTCTTGTACAAATGTGAGTCTGGTACATTCTCAGACAATCCTAAATCTATTTACACAATGGGAAAGAATATATAAAATACAAATATATGAATTAATATAAAAATTAAATGTAAGGAGAATTTTTTTCGGTTATCTATTTAAGATCACATAGGAACTGGTAAGTTTATACACACTTGTAAAAATACATATAAAAAATTTAAATACTATTTTTGATATTTTTCGATATTGTATTGATATAATTATAAATAATGTTTATTTTATCAATATCAGTAATATTTAAAATGTTTACAACATTGGCAATGTCACAGGTGCCCCTGATAAAGGCCTGCAATTAGGTTTTTCTGGGCTCATTGAATTTAGAGCAGTGCAGTAGCAGGTGGCTCATGCAGTCCTCCACAAAATGCTCACAGAAAGTACGAATGATAATCCATCCAAGTGAAATGGTCTCGTTATTCAGGTATAGCTTGATGACTACCTGGTTGGAAACTCTTAGTTGACTGACAATTCTCACTTTGTGGAAGCCAACTTTAAATGATAAATATTTGTCCGGTTCTCCAATGTAATACCTATAGATTGGGTCCACGGCTGAATTTAAAATCCCTGTTGATATCTATACACAATAGGTGGGTCGTTATTTTTTACTTAACAAGTAAAAAATCCTCATTGCAACCTAGTGATTCAAAGATTGATCTCACTTGTGTAACCCAATTGAAGTCATATTCGTGCTTAATTTTTATTTTATCTTGCTCAATAAGCCTGTGAAAGCAATTCCTGCTCTTCAGTCTTTGGACTTGTTTGAGAGTTTTGAGATTTTGCTTCCTTTGGGTAAATACCAATATATTTGATTTATTTTTTAAAATGTTTAAAAATTTAATATGTATAATATTTGTAACAAAGTGCTGATGTTTTGAAATTGTATTTACATGTTTAAAGCTGATAATGAATGTTTAACAATGGAAACAAGTTTTCAAAGAAGCATTATTCCAATAGTCGTTACAAATGATTTATAAATCCTAATATTATTGTATGTATCTCGTAATGCTAACTGGCAATACCAGTAACAAACTGCTCATGTTTTATAATAAATATTGCTTAAACAATTTTTAACAGTATGGTGTTTGAAATGGAGAGAGAAAATCAACGAAAACCCATCAGTGGAATTCCGCAGAACGTTCTATGGATTTATACAGCGCTTACTCCTGTTTTTAAGACCGGGGTATCGGAGGCAACTGGAAACATCACCAGTACAGAATACCAAACAGTTATTTTTTTTTTAACCGGATCATAACGTAGCGGGCGAGTAGCTGGAATAAAATAGCCAAAATTACTTTTACCATCTCGAAGGCGGGTTATGCTTTGCGAAGGATGTGGGCATTCAAGTGGGGTCAGCACAGGCCTCGAACCGCTGGAATGCCGGGCACGTAAGCCCCACAAAACAGAGCGACCAGAGACATTTAAAATATTTTTCCCGCTCTCGCCCGTATCCAAGCTTATGCATATTCCCACTTTGCCTGGAAGGTGGAGCGGAGGTTTGGGAAGGATAAAAAGCGCAGTGGAAATAACGGAATGTGGACTGCTGTTTTCCTACACCTAAACATATTTGAAAAATAGCATGGAAATATAAGTTATACCCAAACTGGGTCGAAAACTAAAGGCATACATCATCATTAGAGGTTGGCCCGGAGGGAACATATATCAATGGTCAGATTAGTAACTGCTGATTTTAGATCGAAAAAGTTGAAAATGGAACGCCCTTTTTCAACTATTTTAACTGGGTTTTTTTCAAAAATCGTTGGTCTATCCGGATGCCAACTACTACCCACTACAGTGCAAAAAAAAAAAAAAAAAAAAAAAAAAAAAAAAAAAAAAAAAAAAAAAAAAAAAAAAAAATTAAACCCCAACAAGAACAAAATAATATTTCCAAAAAATAAAGCCAAGTTTTTATAAAAAAATAAAAAGAGGTGCTATAGCTGACAGTAGAATTTTATAAATAAAAATTCTTATAAAAGGGACAGTTAACATGTTACTCCTCATGCCTGAAATAAAAATATGATTTCCAAATCAGCATTAATCTTTGTAATAGCATTATAACTTATTACATAAGACACAAATATATTTTTTAAAATAGCCTTCTGGTGATCCTCATAGCCAAAAATTCACAAAAACTCTTTAATTCATAAAATGTAGTTAGCAGACTAGCCACAAGTGCCACAGACGTAGGACTGATGTACTTACCTTGTGTATCTTTACCGTTCTGGACATCGATTGTATGCTTCGGGGAAAAATATATTGGTCTAAGACCTTGAACAACCAAGATCTGTGGACCTTGCCCGATTTATCATTGTTCTTGAACTAAAGGGTTTGACGTTAGTGAGAAGGACACTCGTGAATTGGTCCCAAAGGGTCAGGTAATCGATCTCCGAATAAATTGTATGCAGCAAATAAACTTAAAAATGGGCAAAAGCATAATATCTATAGGAGTCATATTCTTAGCATGAATGGTTGGAATAATTCGTTTTAAGACAAAATGCCGAGCCCGTCTTATTGATTATCAGTTTGAACAACATCTAATATGAATGCTAATATTTACATTTAAGAATTAAGTAGTTGGAGCAAATAAAAAAAAAGTTCTATTTATTTACTATGCCTAAGTAATTTATGACAATGAAAAGATTTAGGTATGAATATCTCCTAAACAAAGCGTTTTCAGACATACATAGTAAATATTTTTTACTATTATTATTATTATACTATTATTTGAAGTCCTTAGTTCAAATTTTCGGTATGGATAATTAACCTTTAAAAACCTTGCATAAATATAAATATATATATATATATATATATATATATATATATATATATATATATATATATAAGGATAAATTTCTTGACTGTTACTATTAAATGTTTAGTAAGGTTCTCGAGGTTCAGTCAATAAATAAAAACAACTATTTTGGTGACGTTTAGAGACTATATTGTTCTCATAGTCATGCCCTACAGTGAAAAAAACCGGTTGAAATAAAATTATATAAGTTATACAAGATAATATAAGTTTATTATAACCGGTTTTTTCACTGTCGGGCACGATTATGAGAACAGTAAAGTCTCGAAACGTCACCAAAATAGTTGTTTTTATTTATTGACTGAACCTCAAGAATCTTACTAAACATACATATATTTATATATTTTTCTATTTTTTTACATTATTATATGTTCAATTAAGCAACAGTATGTGGATAACATCAAAGTTTGAAAATTTTTGTCAGCAGCGGATTGAGTTACCAATAGTATAACAACTGAACTTATCTGTACCAAATTTTAGCTAAACGATTTTCATAGTTCTAGAAATGTTTCGCAGAAATAAAATTTACAATAATACAGAGTGGCAGAAACGAGGTTTGCCACACTGACAACTTTTAAAGTAGGAAATTAAGACCCATCCAGATGAAATAAAAAAAAAACATTTTTCTCAAATAAAATCCTTTGCTTTTTGATATCTTGTGTAAAAATATGTTTCATGGGTCTTTAGTCTAAGCACTGCTTATATGAACTTATACAAAAATTAAACATTGGATGTCTAATTATGGTTGTATTTAATTTTCATACCTAATCGCAGCTTACAGTTATCCCTGAAAATTATTTTTTTAAATTTTCTTTGAAAGTTTTTTACTTATGAGAGCGGGGAATCCGCAATTGGGATGCTAGTATTTGTGTGTTTACTATATATATATATATATATATATATATATATGCTAGTATTATATATATATATATATATATATATATATTTGTTTAGGTGTACAGAGAGTATCTAAAGAAGAGAGTGACGGAGCAGGAGAAGAGAGTACGTTGGGTGCTAGCGAAGAGACAATAGCTAACTGTTTGTCCTTTCTTATGTAAATCCTTCGTTAGTGGAGACCTGCCCCCTTTGTCCCGAGGGGGGAGCTTTTCCTTTTTATATCCTGATCCTCTTTCATTCCTTATCAAATCACTGCTTTCCTTCCTCCTCATTGTGCCCTATCTCCCCCCTTAAACACACCTTAATCATCCCAATTTGTATGGCACTTCTTGACTTCCTTTTCGTGAGACTAAGCGAATAATTTCACCAGCTTTGTCATTTTTCAGTGCCTTTTTTATTTTCTCAAATGTTTTCGATTTAATAGGTTAGATAAGAATCAGTTTGAGTGCCCTTGTTTGAAAATACTCCTTTGAAGTGTCTCTTTCGATTTGTAAAATTACCAAAAGCTTTTAAGATATTTGAAATCAGTATAGCATCTGAACCATTTTTTTTCCTATTCAGTTGAGTGATCACTGAGAGTGTTCCTTTAGCACCCATTTTTATCGTATTTTTGTTATATTGTTGACATTGTATTAGAAAAAAATCATAATATATGGAAGAACTTTTATTATTTAGTATTATTATTAAAATACGATAATTATTTAAATATTATGATGATTGTTTTGAATATAGTATTTACAAAAATTGGAATTTAATCTGTTATACCAAGTTATTTTTTGATCTATAAATAACCTTTGTTTTTAGAAAGGTGAGTTTTGCACGAAAGCATATTATTTTCATCCCAAAATTCCCTATATATACTCCCCCAAGGAAAGTAATACATTCATTATAATTCAATTTCCTATATTAATATATTTCGGTATTTAAGTACCTTATGGACAATGATTCTTATAAATTCAAATCTTAAATAAATTTACAACTGTACCAAATATATACATCCAGTAAATGAGTTGATTATGATTATAATAACATGCGAAACTTGAAAAGAACTATACATCAGTAGCCCTCAAAAAAAAAAAAAAAAATTTACACTAGAAGGTATCTTAGGCCATCTTCTTTTTAGACACCTCGGAGGGTTATCGGGAATATGGGAATGCATATGGGAAGCAAGTTGAAGTACTAGTGGTTTTGTGTGGTTATGGAGTTTACTATGAAAGGATAGGTATCTGTTTTGGGCTAAATCAGCAACATATGGGACATTAAGATCTTTTTGGATAAGTTTATTTGTAACAAAGTAAGGAGCATTAAGGATTTTTCGAAGGATTTTGGATTGTAAGGATTGGATACGGGAAGAATTAGAAGGTTTAGTTGAGCCACAAAAATAAAAATAACTATTTATAATAAGATACTAAATGAATAGGACCAACAAAGATAATGGTTTTCATATGAGACGATATACATTTCAAGCTTCTTCTTGATATTAGGGCAGAGGATTAAAACCTATGAACAGCTAAAAGGAGTTTATGTACTTATGAGTGCAATTTGGACAACAGGAAACTTGTTAATTAGTTAGTGTTTTTATAAAGAGCGTAAAACATCTATGGTCATCTACGCCCGTAGGTTATTCTAAATATTTACAAAAGAAGATTACGAGGCCATCTTTTTTTCAGACGCCTCGGAGGATTGCTAGGAATGGAATGGGAAGCAAGTTGTGCAACAAGTGGAATGGATGAGCAGTAAGTTTATTACGAAAGGAGAAGTATCTGGTTCGTGCCAAATCAGCAACATATGGGATATTAAGGTCATTGTGGATAAGTTCATTTGTGACGAAGTAAGGAGCATCTAGGATATTTCGAAGGATTTTGGATTGGAGTGATTGGATGCGGGAAGAATTCGATGGTTTGGTGGATTCCCATAACTCTATTCCGTAGGTCCAAATAGGTCTGATAATCGTCATATATATGAGTTTTTTTGTAGTGAATCGGGAGATTTAAACGTTTTCATTGGATTCAGATTCAAGAATATAAACAATACCTCAAGAAAATAAATTGTGAAGAGCGACAAACGCATTATATTCGAACTCTTGTGTCAAGTTGATTCTTGTTATTCTGAGAGCTTACAAACACACAGAGCCTCCGGCCTACACAGTGAAAAGGCTGCGTGTTTTCCAAACCATTTAACACTCCACACAGCTTCTCCGCCTACAGGAAATGCCTCTGACGTATCATTCTTCACTGAATCAATACCTATTTTAGTTTTTACATCATTTATCAGATTTTTTATTTTGTTATATTTTTTTTATTTATTTTGATTGATACAATTAAGTGCATAAACTATAGAAAACTTTCACTTTTTAACAGGTCAGATACATATAATGATTTAAAATTACTATTAGGTTATGAAACAAAGAAATTATAGCGTTTTCCTCTGTAACAAACGTTTTATTTACAATATATCTTTTCATTAACTGTTAAACAATTACATAAGCTGATAGTACAGGGATTCTCCCACTTATAGCAAAAGAAACTATATTTAAAGCCCTTACTTCCAAGTTCTTTATATATTCTGGAGTTATATTAATGTTGTGGTACAGTTTAATTATATACAATAATAACTACCCACTCTTATCCCTCACAGCTATCCATAGTGACTTCGAATATACATCCTAGGTAACTTAAGAGCAGAACTTGTATATGAATGACATGGTTTTCTTTACATACCTTTAAAAAATATCCCTTGAGATACTATCCTAAATGTTTTTATATCAATGTCTTATTTGACGCCGTTCAAAGTGATTTTACTGGAAAACATTCTTTTAAAAAAACATCTTGCCATTAAAAGGGTTAAGGTCTACAGTTGAGTCTAAAAAAACAGATAATCGTAATAGTTCTATATATTTTATGTATTTTAAAACTAGTTACTAATATTTATCAATAGGCAAATCTCGATCATATCATTCAAAATTACCCAAATAACTTACATAAGTAGTTATTTATATATACTGTTTATATATATTTAGTTTTAAAAAAAATAGAGTGAAAAAAATAGAACAATTTTTAAAATATTTATAAATAAGGGAAAATGTATTAAGATTTTACCTTTGACATCTCTATTTTTTGTATATTTAATCAAAGGCATCTGTCATTTACTGTATCAAAGTCCTGCTTCTATTCATTTTCAATAATACACCCTCAACAAATATCATATTCCGGATGTATCTGATCTCTAGGCATATCTAACTGCTTGTTCTTTTTTGCTCCGTCATCTGCAATGAGATTTCATTAGTTGACTCCAAAGATTCCAACGCTGACTGTACTTTGGCAATCCTCCTAAGACGAGGTCTTTCCTATAACCTTCAGCCTTCACGGTTTCCAGAAAGCACTCTTTCTCGGCCCATTTTCTCTACACGTGCCCCAATTATCGCAACTTGCTAAAATTGGATGAATGCTACCTGAGTTCTGTACTTCTATTTTTGTTTTTTTTATTCCCGTATATCTCCACATTCTGATCATTAAGAAAGACAGTCACAATATTTTTTCCTTTCTATTTATTTTTTAAAAAATATTTATCTAAAAAACTCTAACATATTCATTTTACTCTTTATGGTGAACCTTCTAGCTTCGCCCTTCCATATTCAATAATGTTCCATATTCTGTTCTAATTATGCTTCTAAGTTGAAGCCATTGATGGTAGGTGTTAAATTAGTTTTTATTTCAATAATGATTTTTTTTTTATTCCCTTTTTTTTACTTGCAGTTATCGTTTTAGTAAACTAATTGTAAATGGATTCGGCAAATTAGCTCAAATCGTTCATTAAAAGATGGGTCAACTTAGGAGAATGACATTTTTTCTTTAGAAACGAGATATCGACAGGTACATTTAAAGACATTAAAGTAACGCTAGCCATGTCATCAAAATAAACAAAAAATTATGAATAGAAACAATTTGATAGAGAAAATGCAAACATACGGAAAAAAGTTCAAAACCTGTGAATGCTACACCTAAACATTTTAATAAAAGTGCGTTAATACCTTCTTTTACCAATGGCTTTAACCAATAATCAGATTTTTTAAAAATACAATAATGTAAATTTTATCTACCTAAAATTTCAATAAATTATAACACATGCTGAAATTTAAAAGTCAATTTAAAACGTCAGACACGAAATTGAGTATCTTTCCCAATTATAATTGTTATTCTATAATGGGATGAAATTTCAAGCTCCATTCAGTCCATTACTGAGCCTGCAAATATCCGTTATTAAGTCAGTTAATTTTAATTTTGAAGTGTCAGTAATTTGCAGAGATGAAAAGATGTAATTAATTTTTTCCCGTTTTCACTCCGAAAGTGACTAATGCAATAAACCAAGCACTAAATATAAACAAGTTTCCATTGTAATTAATTTCCATTTAATTAATTAGGATATAATTATAATCAATAATGAAGTTAATAGAATTAAAAAAATCGTTGGTTCGTACCTGTTTCCTGGTTACTTTTGAACTCAAAACAAATTTCATTTTAATTTTATATTTTCGTTATGTGATTGACCTGATAGATTTATTTACGCGTAAAACCACGAGACCATTCTATATAATTAAATATTTTATTTTATTAGTATAATAATTAAAAAATTCTTTATTTATTCTGCGACCTGAAGTCCCTTAAAAATAAACAATAATTTACGGTCAAGAGCCTTCAGAGCTTTTAAATGAAATAATATTTTTTAGAATAAAATAAGTAATAATATTATTAAAATAATCAAATATAATATATATATATATATATATATATATATATATATATATATATATATATATATATACAGGGTGTTCGGAAGGTCGTTGGCCAAAAAATTATCTCGGGTAGGGAGGTTCATTTTAAATCTATTTAAGGTCACTTACCTATATACAAAGTCTTAAGGGTTTTTTTTTTTTTTTTTTTTATGAATTTTTTTGCTTGTGGAAGGAAAAATGACCAAATCCAAACATTTATGCCTTATAACTCCGTTGTTTACTGATATATCAACGCCATTTTTTTTTCCTGTAATTACTAATACGTTGTCTATGTCAAATAAAAAAGATATGGTTCAAAAAACAAATACCAAAAAAACGGGAGATCGTTAAATCTTGTCAAAGGCAAAAATAAAAATTATGAACTTTAAGTTTAGGTTCAATAAAAAAAAAAAGTAAGCGCAACAGCCAAATCCAAATTGTTTTAAAAACTTCTCTTTTTAATATCTCTTACTCTTTAAAAAAATACCATTTGCATTTTAAAAAACTATTTAAACAAAATAAATAAATATATATATATATATATACAGGGTGTTCGGAAGGTCGTTGGCCAAAAAATTATCTCGGGTAGGGAGGTTCATTTTGAATCTATTTAAGGTCACTTACCTATATACAAAGTTTTAAGGTTTTTTTTTTTATGATTTTTTTTTGTAAAAATGACCAAATCCAAACATTTATGCCTTATAACTCCGTTGTTTACTGATATATCAACGCCATTTTTTTTCCTGTAATTACTAATACGTTGTCTATGTTAAATAAAAAAGATATGGTGCAAAAAACAAATAGCAAAAAAACGGGAGATCGTTAAATCTTGTCAAAGGCAAAAATAAAAATTATGAACTTTAAGTTTAGGTTCAATAAAAAAAAAAAGTAAGCGCAACAGCCAAATCCAAATTGTTTTAAAAACTACTCTATTTAATACTCTTTAAAAAAATACCATTTGCAGGCACGCAGCACATCTAGTTTTTTTAATTTTTTATAAAGTAACAAAAGGGTGCCACCAGCGCACACTGACAATAATAATGAATCGAATCATATTTTTTATGCAAAACGTAACAAATAGTTGTGTTTCTTTATAGCATAGGTTAAACTGCATATTTTCTCTTTCTTCCTCGGAATTTCGATTATATCAGAGTAAACTTTATCTACATTTTTGTAAACAAAAATCTGGGAACAAAATTAAACTAATTTTAAATCATTCATAAATTTAATTTGTAGAGTATCACAGGTATTGCTCAAAATGATCTCCACTATTTCTAATACGAACACGATATCTTTTTCTTATTTCTGTGGTAGTTGTTCTAGAAATAAATTCTTCCTTCAATATCGTAAACGCGGCATTGATTTCTTAAATAAGTTCTTGTTTTGAAAAAGCCCACTACAACTTACCTGTAAGAGAATGTTTAAACAATTGTTTCCCAATTGTACAACAAAAAGGCAACAACTTATTCAAAAAATCAATGCCGCATTTACCATACGACTCATTTCTGTTCTAACCGCCCTAGCACCGAGAGTGCTTGTCACAGTTTTAATTTGTTATTTAGTTTAGATTCAATGCGTTCTTCATTTATTATATTAAAACTCAAGCTGATCAGTTAACAATGAAAGATCATAATCAACACGTTTGTTGATCTTTCTGTTTTGCTTGAAAGATTCGTTATCACGATTTACATATTTCCGCTATAACTTGTCTTTCATAGTCATTAATATATTTCTATACACTTTTTCACTATTCCCTGCCTGCAAAATATCATTCATATATCAGCCTGAACTTAGATGAAGCAAAGTATTTCGTTATTGAACGTATGATTTATAATGACATATTGATTCTATGATTTGCTATTGAATTATAGTAATTGATAGGTGTGAATACAGTTATGAAGTAAAAAAAACAAAAAAACTATTGATTGAGAACATTAAAAAAAAAATCTGAAGTCTTTCAAAACTTGATTCCTCACAAGTTTAACATGGAGTGCAAGGAGAGATAAGTGTCTCAAGGTGTCTTCTTAATAGCCTATCAATGCTCTGAGTTCAGAGCAAAAAGAAATTTCCCCTTTCTATCAGTTTGGCGGAACTTTAGCCATCAGATCTTGTACGTGTTAGGCAATTTCCAATACATTTCCCTATTATCTAACTTGACGCTCCTCTCTTAATATTGGGTGCAATAATGCAGGTTTTGAATATTCAGTTTAGGCAAGTGAATAAAGATAACCCAGTCTAGTTATCGAATTATATGCAATCATTATTAATATTTTTCCTCGTTATCGAAAAGTGTTAATTTTCTTTGAGTATGGGCCAATTTCACCATGTCAATACAAGATTTTTTTTCAAATTTATTTTTACACTAATTAATTATATTAATTTTTATTTGTTACATATAAAAACCAATATTATATTTGCACTAATTCAATATCACCG
The DNA here is from genome assembly GCA_003667255.2 of Euschistus heros. NCBI lineage: Eukaryota > Metazoa > Arthropoda > Insecta > Hemiptera > Pentatomidae > Euschistus > Euschistus heros. The sequence goes on from RCWM02000267.1 coordinate 603,196, forward strand.
AGACCAATCTTTAAACCCTAGTGGCTTCACACAGTCTCTCCTTTCCTTACCAACAATCTTGGGAATATCATTTCTGCAGTGGTTCCGCTTCTTCAAGATTGTCAGAGTTCTTAATAGTCATAGAACTCCTTTCCACAAAGAGGTTTCTGAAATAATAATTGTGTATTTGCTTATGAAGGGATTCTGTGGTCACACTTATAGGTGTTATTCGAGAAATTTTTGTTTCTCCCATACTGCATTACTTCTTTCTTTTTCTTTACTTTATCACTTTCTTTTTTCGGATCAATTCCTCCCTCTCAACTACTTTTCATAGGTGAAGCCAGCAATAGTCCATACTTCTTCTGCAAATACGCATACTTGAGGTAAAATAAGGATGAGGTTTTGTATCCAGCAATAGTTTGAGAACTCCTTCTCTTGCATAGCTTAAGAATAAACTCATAAATGTCACGACAGTGAAGGGTTTGAACGTCTTTCCTGCGTTGTGGTCTTGATTACTTGACTTTTAAGAAACTTTCAGATTAGGTGTAACCTCCTTTCTTCGCAGTGCATAACACTATATTATGTTTACCGATAATGAAATTTAGATATTGTTGGGTTGAGTAATAAAAATAAAAGCCATAACCCACAATTCTGTCTAACAAGCGTAACCCAAGAATACCCGCAACGAGATAGAGGCCACCTTAGGCCCCACTGATATAATTTCAGAAGTTAGGGATAATTGGAATTCCCTCAGATCCTGACTGTGTCTGACTCGACTGGCCTCAGTGACAATCAGTCAATAGATCGCTACGTTAACCCTTCCTGATTGGATCATCATCTCAACGTCAACACGGTTTAGCTACAATCCTCTCTAATCATATCCGGTCCGAATATATACTGATCCTTTGTTTAATAATAGTTTAAAATATGAAATTCAATAATTTGAATGAAATAATCATTACATTTATTGGCAGTCAATACCGAAATAATTTTTGATAATTTTCTTTAAATTTACAAGCATTTCTTTTTGCTGCTTCATATGCTCTCACAAGTTAAATTAGATAGTTTTAACTAATAACTTATGTTTTATTTATTTATCGATGGAAATCTTGTATTGTAGAAAACTTGTAAAAAATAAAAACATAAATTTATAAGTCATTCGAATAAACTACATTTCAAGTTTTTCCTTCTGATATTGTGAGAATGATTTTATAGTTAGGATTACAAGTTCAGAAAAACCCTTACTATTGACTATGAGAGAAACAGTTAGTCTGATGATCCAATACGTTTTTATAAGTATGGTCTTGAGATTAGTTAATTACAATATCAAAAAAAGGTAAACTGGATTTTGTTTAATCGTTTGAATTTAAATGATAGATACGTAGGAATCATTGAAATTCTAGGAATAAATACGATTTCTTCAGCCGCTGTTCAGTGAGGGTTATAGCCTGAATGATATTTCCTCGCATAGCTGTAATTTTTAACCTGATTCTATTGCACAGATGGTGGTTGAAGGTCACCTAAAGACATAAATGGACAACCAATTTTTAATTTGTATGTAGGAATTGGTAATGAGATGCACATATACTTTCTATATTAATACCAGCATATGTATATTGTATAGTATATATAGTATTTATAAAGTCTCAAGCGGGGATTACCTAAAGGTGTTTATAAAGGACACAACACTAATTATGAAATCCAGCGAAGCCTGCATGGCCTGCGGTGGTTTGGTGTCGGATCCCTTGAGCCATTTTCTCACTCAGTGCATCAAATTTGAAGAGCAGAGGAAAAAATTCTTAGGTACATACATTTCTGAATCATTGTCTATAGAGGAAATCTTAAATGTAGATTGTATTCAAAAATTAAATAGACTATATTATTTTGTAATATGTTGTGCCATTGACTGAAAAGCTAAATGTTTTTTATTTTTGGAATAGGGTTCTGACTATGGTCTATTGTGGTTCTTTTCTAAATTACTGGGTCTCTGATTCTCTGATTCTCTTAACCTTTAATTAAATTCAATAATGACTAAATATGACTTGGTGGGAAGTTATAAATCTGTAATTCTGTATACCTTGTAATTGCATTGTTGATCTTGTTATTAAGTTGATAATTATTTTATTTATTTATATTATTTTTATTTTATTATATATATATATATATATATATATATATATATATATATATATATATTTATTTTTTTTTTAGGTAAAAGTGTCTAAACTATTTCTTTATATTTGTAGTACTTATATAATTTAATATTATCTTTACAAAGTCCTAGTGCTGCTAGACAAAAAATAATTGTTTTTATTTTGTATGTTATTTGTACAAGAAATATCTTTTGCAAAAATAAAAAAAAAAAAAAAAATATTGAAAATATTGTATTTATAAAGTAAATATATACCTATCCGATAAAAAATATGTACCACGTTTCTTTGATATAAACTGAGATTGTTGTATTGTACCGATATATCGTGTATAGGTATTCAGAGCTCAAAAAATTATCAATATTTTTCGTAAGATAACCATCCCTTGGTTACAGTCTGCAGTCTATTGGAGACCAAGGTACAACGTGCGTTGTTACAATAAACTATAGAGAATTATTTCATTTATCAAAAAACATTTTTCATTAGTCGTACATTATGTGGCTTTTCCATCTCCTAGACATGAAAATAATTTTAACAACAATCGAAGACATCAATTTGAATTCATTAATACATTTGGCTCCTGGGCTATTGACTTAAATTGGTATTCAGACGAGACTATTGTCGAATTGACACATTTCTGACCGAATTTCCTTCAGAGAGCCAGGACAATATTCTATAGGAGGCAGTAGGCCGGGAAGCTGTCGGTAGGAGACCGACTCTTTATCAAGGGCTGGTTTGGTCCTGACTTGAATGAACCTGGTTAACCTCCGCCTATTGTCTTCCGTAATTATCCCAGCCTGTCTCCCACAATCAAAAGACAAATTAAAAGCCAAGAACCATGCCCCTTCCGCCAGTAAAGGATAAGCGAAGACAATGGCTCTCGAATAACTCCTTAGTCTGATTAATCTGTCCTTTTTAAATTTTTGTGAAATATTTCATTTTAAATAGTAGATGAAAAAATTAGCATTTCATTATGATAAGAAACGTGCAAAAAAAATTAAAATATAAAATGAAACATCCTTTTTAGTTGGTGCCTACATATAATAAGGAAAGCACTAAATAAAAAAAAAATACTATATAAGATTTAAAAAAACAAAACATTAATAATAAATTAAAAAATACTATATAAATATAAGATTTTTTAAGGTTAATAAAAAAATATATAGAATCTATCAACGTTTTTATGAAATCTACTTTTATTCAATTTCTATGTATATAGTGCGTGAGATTTGGGAAGGCACATGGCTCAAAGTAGCAGGGGTAGGGCGTGGCTGGCCTGAGCCAACCAGTAGCTACCACTGTTGCCTCTTCTACTTGTGTTGGAAGTGATGTATTGCGCAACACTGAACTTTGAAGGTTATGGGTTAACAACCGGCATAATAACCAAAGAGGCAATGTTAAATGGATTCGCAACTGCCGCAATCACTGTGAACCTGTTAAAAGTGACAAAGAGGAAGGAGATAAGGTTTTTAGAATTGAAGGTGTTTTTTCCATTATCACAGAAGGGAAAATAATTTTATTTGAAATTGTAGTGCATATTATGTTAACAAAAATAATAAAATTGTTTTCTTATTTTTGTTATAATTTTTGTTTGAAATACCTGCTACTGATATGAGCCAATAAATAATAAAGAAAGAAATATTCAATAATAAATGAGTCAATTATATTTAGATATGTATTTATATATATATTATAACATTTAAAAGTTTGATATAATAAGAAGGTTTTATTTAACAAGTATAGACGCACACAAGCAAAGTTAGTAATTATAGCTGCACCAACTCCTCAAACATCTCGGTTAGAATATCAACGACAGATTACAAACTTCGTTACAATATTTAATAAAATATTATTATAAAATTAAATCGGTCGGATTAACCGGAGATCTCTGTGAAGCTCATTTTTTTTTTCTTCGTTAAAATTGTATTGTAATTAAATTAAAGTTATTATAACATATATTATTATTTGAAAAAAAGTAAAGAAAATAGAAAAGAAGCATTGGCCATACTAGCACTGAATTTGTGTTCAATTTATAGCAAACTAACTCCTTTTTTAAATAGTTTATAATTAACTATACCATAAACGTCGTTTTAAAGGACATTTCAAGGAAAAACCATTAAAAAAAAAACCAAACAATTTCTTCCACTTTTTGAGAGAATTCCGAAAATTTGAAAGCCTGTGTCATAGTCCCCGTTTAATGTACAGAGCTTATTTTCTGCTAAAACTGTACAAAATTTAATATAGTTTAATCTTTTATATGACATATTTAGAATCAAGCGTGCATATTTAGGGGAAACGTTGAAAAGTTCGTAATATTTGACGTTATCGAATAGCGACCTGTGGCGTATAAAGATCCAAAATACAAGCACAACACTAACAACATATCAAAAAATCAAAAGGCCCTGATCTTTCGCATACCAAAATGTGCAATTTAGCTGGGCTATTATATTTACTATAGTTAAAATAAATATAAAGTTGATTTGTCGAGCCAGCAAGTCCGTTCCCGACCAAGCCCAAAGTAAGAAAATATACTGTTTCTCCCTTAATGGGAAAAACAATTGATCCCAGCTAGAATACATATTCATGCCAAAATGAGAACCGAGTTTATAATTTCTTCTTAGTGAAATGGATTAATAGCTTTAGGTGTTTTTTTCTTTTTCTTCTGTTCGTATTGTTACGTTTCTCAGAATACTTGCACTTAAGAACTCTCGTAGGGTATCGGTCTTTGGTATTTTTCTTTATTTCTTTTAGTTTTCTTCTATCCGAAGAGCGGAACAGCAACACCTCCTTTAATGTAGCCAGTAATGTACCCTAAGAGGCGCAAATGGCCGCAATTCTCTCAGGCAGTTGGAGGCTGCTTGTAGGAGATAACGGAGCGACATACATCCTTCTTCCACGTCCTGTCATTAACCCACTTCTTACTGTCCCTTATACTTTATTACTCTGTTTGTTACTCTCTCGTAATAAATATCCCTGCTGCAGTTCATTAATAGGAATTCATGATTTTTTTTTCATTTTCCATTTCATTTTTTTTTTTAGTTTAGATAAAATTATAACTACCCGTGCGTAGCTTTGGGGAAAGGGGTGGATAGAGAATGCTAGATGCCTCTTTCTTCACAATAATTCCATAATCCCAATAGTAGAAATAGTAAGATATTAGATCATATTTTAATACTCTAAAACATATTATAGCCAAATTTAAGACCAATAGTATTTAATTGATAAAGTAAGGATTTTATTATTATTATTACACCCGAATCGTCCACTGAGGATCACACTACAACTTTATTGCCTCTTATTTCCATTTCCTTTAGTTTCCTCTCCAGTTTTCCTTTATGCGTTCATTGGCCTGCTTCTTCTTATTTTTTGTCCTCGTTCGTCCGCTTCTCTTAGATCTCCCTTCAGCTTGAAACCCATCCAGGGATTTTATTAACTTCAATTGCAAATTTTCCAATAAATCTGAGACATCTGACAAAATCTTTAAACGATTCATCGAAAAAATTACAAGGACATCACAAAATATTCATAACGACATGAGCTCTACAGAATTACCGAAAAAAACCCAAAGTCGAGTAAAAAAAGGGTCAGCTAAGGAGAACGTTTAGGTTGGAGACATTTGCTTAAATAGTTTTGCCTTTTAAAGTAGTTTAATAGTTTCGAAAAGCTGAGCAAACCAATTTAAAGCGCATGACATTTTTCCCGCTATCCTCAGTTGAGTTTGTACTCTCTGTTTATTTATATGATTGCTGAATTGAAGGTAATCTTGGGATGATCTAAATGTTGTCACATTATAATATAGATTAAACATGGAGTGCAATTCTCGATCAAAATCATCTTCGAGGTTTACGATGTTTGTTTTTGTAAATTCAAAATTCTTACGAACCTAGGTATGAATGCCTCTGATCATGAAGGCAGTTTTATCAGAACACTTATCACCTTCTTCTTATATTAGGTTGGTGCAAAAATAATGCAGGATTTTATTTCCGTTTAATTATTAATTCCAGTTGTGTAAACAAAATTAATATAATTACTTTCCTATATAATCCTTTTTTGTTAACATTTAATTCAGTCCATTCAGTGCCTCCATACAAAATGACGTATAGGAGCGATTTTCGGCAAATTTACTTGAATGAGTTCAAACTCTGTCGAAGTGCTGCGCGAAAAGGGCTCAAAATATTAATGCAGTTTGGGGGCCAGGAACCATTAATGAATCTACAGTGCAGCGATAATTTCGAAAATTCCGTAGTGGAAATCGGAAATCCTGTGATATTGACAACGACCAGTTGAAGGCAATAGTTGAAGCTGACCCCACCAAAACTACTCGAGAAATAGCGGAAGAACTCGATGTGGATCTGTCAACAATCTTACGCCATCCCAAGGTATTAGGAAAAACAATCGATGTTTTTACTGAATACCAAAAACCTGCATTATTTTTGCATTAACCTAATATTTCTAAGCAGTCAACTATACTATTCTCATTTTGACTTTATTTCTTCATTAACATGTGTGAATTATAATGTTGACATTCAGTGAATTAGATAGGTGAATTTATAAATCCCATAAAAGACATGAGGGAAAGTAGTACCAGTGTTAGTATGAAGCCAACGAGAAAACATGTTAAGTCTTTATTGAACAGAGTATTCAATGAGAGACAACATTTAGAGAATTTTGAACAAGAAGAGCTCTTGTAACGTAAAGACCCATAGAAATAAACCTGAGGCAGTACGTTCGGGAGAGCCCAACACTCAAGTTCCAAACACTTCCCTTCATGGAGCAAAAACTTGCAGCATTAAATCTAGTTGAGGCGGAAACAATCCACCCAATCTTAGACAAACGTATTTATATTTTTCTATCCGAATGGCTTTTAATCTATGAATACTCAGACGTAGAGAGGTCATAAAAAACAATTATGAATGTCACACAACAAATAGTCGGCTTGTAGTTTTCAAGTAAACTCTGCTAATCATTTATAATTTTCCAAACCTGCCCCTTGGTCAGTTTGATGTGGTCTGCACTGTGGTTGTAACAAGAACCTGACCGATGTGCATTAGCATTCCAGAATAACTTGTAATTTAATGAGGTGCCGGCTCAGAACTTACGGATCGAATGACGGAAACTTTGCTACTCAAATTATTATTGGTATCGAATGAATGAATGAATTACTGTGTTTTGTAAAAATAATTACAATCACAGGAGGTCTGACTCCAGAATGAACAACAGTTAAAATGAAAATATATATATATATATATATATATATATATATATATATATATATATATATATATACATATATATATATATATATATATATATAACATAAATTGAAACCAACATAAAGTCCATATATCACACATAATATAAAATTAAATAAATAGACTACACATAATAAGTACAACTTAAAAAAAAAAAAAAAAAAAAAATTTTTGGCTGAAAAAGAAAAACAAAATTTTGGACAAATAAAAATTAAACGAAATACTTCGAGATAACTAATCACCATTTGAATTAAATGTACGTGTTATAAATAAATAAATAGCTTTTAAATGCTTTATGGTCTTAACGGTTAAAAGATTTTCTATGGTCAACTCAGGAGTAGGTTTGGGCAGGAGATACTTGCTTAAATACTTTTGCCTTTGTCTCCTAAATGCAGAACAATCCAGCAAAAAGTGTGTGACACCATCGCTAACATTTGTGTCACAAAACTCACAGGATAGATCACTGTTAAATTGCCTATGCATGCCACCGTACGACAGTCGTGTATTTCTTTTGTTGGCCATCCTCAGTTGAGCGAGAATTCTCTAATTTTCCATATGGGTGCTGAATTGTAGGTACGTTTGAGGTATACCACAAAGGTTGCGACATTTCTATAGTATAGATTGGTATCGAATATATATCATGGACAAAATCGAACGTTCAGATATTTGTGCCTAGCAAAGTTTGATTTAAAAGTTCTAAAGATCACGCATTACTCGTCGCAATTGCACGACTGATATAATCTCTGGAAAACCCAAATACATTATGACAAATCACAATTATAAAATTTCTCTTGTATATGAAACATGTTCTTCAGTAATTTTGAAAACACACTGATTCTACAGATACTGTACACTACCTTGGTTTGATATTTAATAAGGCTAAGACTTTTATACTTAATTTTCGCAAAACAACCAAAGTTAAAGCTTAAACAGAAAATGAATACACACTTACTTATAAAAACCTTTTCGAACTCTCGCAACACGACTTTTTTCAGGCGAAACAAGCAAGACTATACAAATACATCCTGGTAAATTAACTCAACATGCTATTCTTTTTTTAATGCCTACTTTTAATAATTTTTAATTCTACTAACGATTTTACGAAAAATTATATGGTCTTTCCAATAGACTCAAAAACGACGTAGCCTCAAAGCACATCCCATAATATACCGAAACTTGTTTATATTTTTGTTTGAACGCCTCTATTTAATCTATTTTTTTTCATAATACATAAACATAAGTTATATTGTTATGTACATATTATTGGCTTTTTAGATCCTCTGAGGAGTAGGGCAGGCAATCTGATTTACTAAATAAAAAATATTTTTGAGCCAAACTGACAACGAATCAATAACATTCTAACAAAAATGTTATATTTTTGTCATTGACGCATTTTCGATTGACACTTTCTGAATAAAAACAATAATTTTTTTTATGTTTATTTTTATTTACTCCTAACATGATATTTACTAAATTTTAATATAGTGGATCTCTTAACCAACTCCTTCTTAGCCTTCTTCGGGCTTTCTCCGAATTAATTACTTGAATTGAAATGTTTGTAGAATTGGTCGTGAAATATTTTGTATAAAATCTGGATGTAATCTTGTACAATTGTTACGCATTAGCGTGGATGTAATGTTGTGTTATTGACTGCAAAGATAGTATTTTTTTGGATGTGTGTTTTATTGCTATTCCGTAAATTTGTGAGGCTTAGGTCCAAAGCGGTTTTAATTTTTTATTATATAATCAATGTCGATTTTTTATGTATAAATTGATAACATATGATAAGACTACGAGCTGATGATCCATCCAAGTGTGCGGCCATTCCAGAGGGGATCAGTTCTTTTTCGGACGGACGGTTCGTAAAAAAATTGAAATAATTTTATATAATTAAAGTTTTGGAAAAATCACTTAATAAATTATGTTTTTATAGCTAAAATCATATATTTAAAAGGAAACCAAATATATTGTCTCCTTCCACTCGCTGCTTGTCCTACTGACAGTAGCGTGAACAAATTAAAGTAGGACAAAAAATGGTCGAAGTTTCCCCCTCAGAAATCAATTTCCCTCTATTCGCAAACAAACCCTTTATAAAGAACAGCCAATGCCTTTGACGCAATTTCATTCGGTTCATTTAGGCAGCAGCTTATTAACTTGCCTTCAGATAAATTATTGCGTTCGACTCAACTCCGGTGAATAATGATATAGTTAAATTAAATATGACGATAAATTTTAGACAATAAAAATTATTGCTTATAAATGCCTGACTGAGCGAGGGAATTATTGAATTCTTAAAATCCTAGTCGATTAATTCTTTTTTTAATTCAAAATTTCTGTTTTGTCTGAATAAACGTAATTAATTAATTATAGTCGATATTTTTCTGTAATTATGCTACCTTCAAATAACATACCTTCCAGTTTTATTGTTATTGATTATTTCTTTTATTTTATTTATCATTTTGAAACTACGAATCAATGGCACTGTCAATGATGAAAAAATTCTACACTTATCTTTGATAATTTTTTTTTTCTTTTTATATACTTAATTAATAGCTAAAAAATTGTTATTATTAATGTATTGTGCGCTACAGTCCTAGTTAAGCCTTGGCTTCACTAAAAATCGACATTCTATCTTCCGCCTTCCCCTTCTAACCATTCACTCCCATTTTTCTCAGGTCATCCTGGAAATGTCTAGCTACGTCAGCCTTGGTCTCCCCCTCAATCTTTTCCCTCTCGGCCTGCCGTAAATTATCACTTTTTGAAGCCTTTCTTCCGTTATTCTTTGTAAATGTCCAAGCCACCTTAATCTTCCTACCTTGACTATATAATAGAATTGGTGTTAGGTTCACAGATTGTTCCAGTTTAATGTTTGTTCTGACTTTTAAATTCCCGTAGTTATTCACCGGACTGAAGATCTTTCTGAGGACCTTTCTTTCCCAAATCCTCAGTAACCTTTCAATCTCTTAAGTCAATACTTAACACTTCCTTCCAGAAGTCACAACCGGCCTTATTAAAGTTCTGTAGACAGTGATTAAGGCTAGTGAAGGGCCGTTCCGACCTAGAAGTGGAATGAAGTTTTACGTTCCGTTTCACTAATGGAACCAGTTCCAGTTATCGTTCCGTTCCATTTTTCATTCCACGTCAGTTTGACTAACCTATTACATACTAGTGAAGGGCCGTTCTGTCTTAGAAGCGAAATGAGAATTTACGGTCTGTACTACCTATGTACCATGCATTTTCGTTACATCCCTTTTTGTGACTTCGAGCAGTTAATCTCCTCCTTCTATTTTATAATTAAAAATTTTATAGGTGCTAAGATCCTAAGAAGATCCGGACCGACCATGGGTGGAACGAAACCAGAGATGCAATGTGAACTCTTACTACGCCGAGGGAATGAAAGGAGAGATCTTTTGGCGTTGGTTTTTGTTCCAGGGGGGACGAAAAACTTGGGATATTGATTTTGTTCGAAATCGGTTCAAAGCTGGAACCAGTTCCAAGTTCCGTTCCACCGAAAACGATCCATCACTATTATAGCCGATCGAGACCCTTCTTTAGACTTCAGAATTTTACTAAGGGCAAAAAGGCATTTGCTGCAAGCTATTCTTATTCAGCCGAAAAAGTGTTATTAATCTTTAAAATTTGTAAGTTTTGCCAAAGTTAATGACAACAACTGATATATTGTAATAAACATATCCTACTGTTTTTGCTCAATTTTTCTATTTGATATACACCATATTTAGATTTAAATCTGTAATATAAAATAATCAGTAATAAGGAGCCTTTGAGAACCCAAAGTGTCGATAATAAGGCAGGATAATTGTCTTATAAATTAAAATTGTTCTTTCGAATCGAAAACCTTTACGACTGAGGAATGTCCATCGTTTCCTTTCTTCAACTGCTTTGTTTATTCATATATATTGTACACCCTCAACTTTTAAACATTTTTAGTTTACATCCTGGAAATATTTATACTGCCGAAATAATCATTGTTTCTATTGCTAACAATACATTTCATTTAATTGGTATTATTTAACAAATCTATAAATAGAAAATAAATCCGATGTTAGTTATAAGAAACTATATCTGTAAGTGTTGGTACCAATATCTATTATCCACTATAAAATGAAGTTTCAAGACATCCCGTGCCAGAGGATACGAGAATCATGGTCGGGTGAGAATTGTGTTGAACACGCCAGGCCGACAAAGGGATGAGTTTGTGGTCTGCTCTGATATGGTGTTGTATGGTGCACCCGCTTCGATAGTTCATTGTTTTCACTACGAATCTGTTTAGTTCAAATACGGGATAGTATCCATAATTTTCATTGATGAGTTTCCTGTTAAGACAGTGCCGAGAAAATAAGAGAAACCATTCTTAAAATTTGCATGAATGAATTAATGCATTTCTTAATGTTAATAATATTAACATTTAAATATTTTTCGAAATATTGGAAATTACTGGAGGTGTGGCTACATAAACCATAGATTATGTAATAAATATAACCTTCTTTTTTTTTTCTATTTTCTAAAATTATTCTAAATTATACATATTTTGTGATAAATAATTCATATATGTATTGACTTGTATAAATTAAATTATAAAAAGCATCAAAATAATAATATCATGGTTGAATGGAAGGTATATTTTATGAACAATATGACCTGAGTTGCAGTCAGGAATAATAAAAAAATCCGTCCAAGTATAAAAAAACTTTTAATAGATTGTCTCTCCTGACCTGGTAATTATTTCCCTGACGGCAGGTCAAAATTTGGTACTCCTTACAAAGTTTTTTATTAAATTTGGACAAGTTTTTATTGAACCTGACTGCATCGGAGACCTCATCAGTTTTTATTTTCTTCATATAAAAAATAATATCCTGTAAATACATTTTAAAAAATAAAAGATTCACAAGAGTAAGTTTAGGCAGGAAATAGTTGATCAAATAGTTTTGTCTCAAGTCTAGACAAGCTGGGGAATCCAGTGGAAAATTTATATCATCATTGTGCATTTCTAAATTACACGATAGGTTGCTGGTAAATTTTCTATATCCTCTGTTACACAATAATCAAGAGATTTTTTCCAAGGTCATCCTTACTCAAGTGAAAACAGTTTATTCATATGTATAAGTAAGTGTTATTTTGGATAGTTGATGATGTTCTATTGCTTATATTTGAACAACCACTTTAGCGTCCTTTTAAAAAAAAACAAAATCGGAAAAATAAATAAATATTTCTGGATTTATAAATTAATTTAATTATACTTTATTTAAATTATCAATGGATTTAATTTATAATATAATTAATAGTGAAAACGTCAAGTCTATATAATTAAAACTATGTGAGCTGGTTTTTTCTAATACTAAAAAAAAATATTTTAATTAGTAAACCTACTCGTATAAACTGTCAGAGCGATGACATACGACTAATAACGTATAAACAATATGTTAGTGATGGGTTGAACCTATCTCCACTTCATCACTCGCTGTCTGCACTGGGCACTCTGTAGCTAACTCAAATGTGGATATTAACATCACCACTGACAAATTGCCGCGGAAATTTGGAGTATTAGTGGTAGTTAGGCACAGTTAGAGTTTCGCATCCCTGATGGAAACTTGTGGTATATTAAATTTAGTCTTAACACTCTTATATATTTAAAATAAAGTCCGCATCTGAATTAAAAAGAATAATTTTTGAACAAATGAAAACCGTGGAGATGGTCCAGTACTAATATAAAAAAAAATATATATATATATATATATATATATATATATTTTTTTTTTTTTTTTTTTTTTTTTTTTTTTTTTTTTATTTTTTTTTTTAAACGAAGCAACAGAATCCACCACCGAACACATATTTTCTAATAGACAAATCTTAGAGAAGTCCTACGAATTCAATATAGATCTACATCATCTATTTATAGACTTTAAACATGCATATGACAGTGTAAACAGAAAAGAAGCTTTAGCCGATTTAAGAGCAATCGCTGTACCTTATAAATTAATTAGGCTAATAAGTATGACGTTGCAAAGCACGATGTATCAAGCTAAAATAATAAATTCACTGTCAGAGAAATTCAAAGTATATAGGGGCTTAAGGCAGGGAGACCCTTCATCTTGTGTAATTTATAACCTTTGTTTAGAGCGAGCTGTGCGGGCTATCAGGACGAACCCCGGTGGCACCATCTATAACAGATTAGCGCAACACTTGGCATACGCTGATGACGTGTTCATCACAGCGAGGAATAAAGCGGCCCTTGGAGGAGTTTTTCAAGAACTTAAAGTAGCTTGTAAAAAACGCGGTTTGCATATAAACGAAGCGAAGACTAAATATATGTTAACGTCGCCAACGCAGTCTCAAGTAGAACAAATCCAGTTCAGGCAGTACAGTTTCCCAGCGTGTGAACAATTTAAATACTTAGGGTAGCTAGAAACAAATAATAATGCTGTTATCGCGGAAATCAAAGGACGAATAGTGGCAGGCAACAGATGCCTGTTAGGAGCTCAAAAGCTTTTAGGTTCAAAGATTTATCGCATAAAGCTAAAATAACAGCATATAAAACCATTATCAGACCCGTTGTTACAAACGCAAGCGAGACATGGGTGCTAACAAAAAGAAGTGAAGCGCTACTCCGAGTTCGTGAGAAAAAATATTTAGAATGATATTCTGCCCAAAATGTCTAAATGGCAAATGGATGATAAGAAAAAATGATTAATTAATGGAATTGTTTGGTGAGCCAGATATAGTCGCCCAAATAATAAAAGCGAGAAGGTGGCTGGGACACGTGGAAAGAATGCCTGTAGAAAGATTTCTAAGAAAACTGCTAAAAGAAAAAACAGAAGGTTTTAGAACTTGAGGGCGGTTACGATTGAGATGGTTAGATGACGTGGAACAAGATCTCCGTCAGGCAGGAGTTAGAGGATGGCGACGCAAGGCAGCGGATCGAGAAGGTTGGAGGAGACTTATTGAGGAGGTCCTGGTCCTGCTCTTAGGACTGTCGCACTGAATAAATAAATACATAAACAGAATCAGTGGTACGATCAGATATTTCTTAACCCCTTCCAAAAACAATAAATAAAAAAAACTCCTCAGTGATCATTGGGAAAGACTGTTATTTCAACCATTAGCTTTTCGAATGAAATATGAACTTTTATTCAATATATGACAAAAGAGCAGATTTTCTTATTTGACTGTGGTAGTGAGCTGTTGTTAGAGATGGTTATATTACAAATAATGGAATGTTAGATCTACGTCTTATACGTACTTTTAACTGTTAAAAACATTTTTATGTTCTTAAAATCATTTTTCTTAATATTACTCCACACATGCGTGTTATGTGATAACACGGAACACGAAATTGACATGCCCTTTGAATACTGCCGAATATATGGATGGGCACTTGGTTCGTGCTATGCGTTAGAAATCTGTTTCTGCTCCTGTTATAGGTGTATTGCTTTATTAAGTGGATTTTCTATTAACTGTTTCAGAGAATGTAAGACGAAACTGTTTTGTTCTTGTTACGTGTTGTTTGTTTTAACATAACACGCATGTTTGTAGTCGGCTTCATTGGCCAGGTTTTGTAAATTTGACTGGAACATTGTCTGGGACATAAGGTATGGTTATGTTAAAGATGGTAAGGTCATTACGACTTCAGACCTACCCTCCATCCCTTCCTCTTAACCCAATGACTTGTTATTATTCCTTAGATGCTTGCTATTTTTCTCTCAAAAGTTAAATTCTTTATCCGTGAATTTTGATACATTCGCGAACAAATGATCTACCCGCCCTTCTTATCCCATTAGACAGTTAACTGAAGTTGACACTGTTATATACCGATCTTAACTGAATGATTATTGGTATGCTACCTCCACTAATGGAATGGCCAGAGCTAAGTCCCTTCACTTTAACACTTAAGAAGCCTACATCTTAAAAATTTAATTATATAATAATGATCAAATGTTTGTTTATTATTTAGCTATAAGCCTTTTAGTGTAGATTAAACTACCTACAAATATATTGTATTTTTTTATCCATGATCTGCAGGAATATTTTAGATTAAAATAAGAACGAAAATGTAGTTCAATAGTCACGACAATAATTAAATCGAACATGGGTTCCTAATTGGATTTTCGCATCAATTAATATTTTTATACGCCAATTTAAATAAATAACGAATTTAGGATGAACTCTCGACTGCTTTCATATTCATAGAGACCTGTTTGGAGCGACTGGTAGCATGAATAATGGATTCGAAATTCTATGTTTTTTTTTTCGAAAAAGAGCACACACTCGGTTAGTTAGCCAAGAGGCTTAATATAGAGAGAGCGGTGTGAGTGAAAATAGAGCCGTAGGAGCTAATATATACGGTCTAACAAGGTGTCTATGCACTCATTGAATATGGATGCCGTTATAAACCAACTGCATTACCATGATAAAACAAAATCCATCCTCTCATTAAAATGGAGATGCTACTCGCTCTTGTAGGAGCAGAATGTATCACTCTTCCTTAGTTTCCGTATACTATTATGATTCCTCAGGATCTTGAGAATTATATAGAGTATTATTATTCCAAATAAACTTTAAAGAATAAAAAGAACTTTAAATTTAAGAAGTTGCTCATAATCCCCATCACTCATAGCCACACTAATTCCTTATTATGGATTTGATATCGAATAACGAAAATGTGAATGTTTAATCTTAGGACAACTAAGAAATAATTTATTAAAATAATTTCTGTAATTATTTGTTATTTACAGTTGACTCCCTATTATCCAGAGTTACCGGACCCGAAACTGCGTTTATTAAAGGAAAACGCCTATCATAAATTATATCAACCTTTTCACTATGAACGTGTTTTTCGTTAAATTTCGGATTAAGTGTTCGAATTCGGGTGGAACAGAGACAAGAAAGCAAAAATTCGACTGAAAAATAGCGACGTAGCAGTCCTATGAAAGGATAGGTACCTTGTTTGGGCTAAATCAGAGATCAGAGCTAAATCAGCAACACATGGAACATTGAGATCGTAATGCATAAGTTTGTTTGTGTCAAAGTAAGGAGCATTGAGGATTTTTCGAAGGATTTTGGATTGTAAATATTAGATAAGAGATGAGTTAGATGGTTTAGTGGAGGCCCAAAGCTTAACCATCTACGTCCAAATAGGTCTGATTCACAGTCATGTAATTAATCAAGTAATTAATTGGGAGCTTTGAACGTTTGTCTATTAAATGTTGAAGTAGTTTGTACATAAATACAGCGAGCAACAAAATTTTCCGTACTCCTACTGAATTCACGAAGATACGATTCCTTCTTCTCTCGTTGTAGACAAATAATTTTTTAACGAATTCATATTCTTCCTCATTCACGTGAGAAACACGCTTAATAATTAAAAACTTCCAAACATGGATAATAGTTAATAATAATTCTCCCCTAAAATACTAAAGGTCTGGTGTAGAGTTAACTAGCTGTTAATCCTTCCTCTTTCTAGCTAGTTTCTGATCAGTTCCTACTCAAACAGTGTTTTAATTTTTTCTATTAACAGATTAAATACATCAATATTATTCATATTTTGGGTTTTTTGATTATTAAGTGTGTTCCTCAGGTGAATGAGTATGAAATCGTCAAAAAAAAAATTACTTTTCTACATCCAGAGTAGAAGTAATCATATTTTAGTAAATGCAGTAGGTGTACGAAAATGTATACTGCTCACTGTATAATAAATACGAAACCATACAACCACATTAATACTATAAAAATGAAAGTTTACTGGGGAGGTTATACAAAACAGCTATCGATAAATGTGAAGCTCAAACTGAAGATTTTACAAATTCTTTGGTTCGATGTATGTAAAAACAAGCAGATTTCTTCTCCTTATAATGATACTTAATTAATTTATAGTACAAAATAAATATAAGAAATATATTTTATTTTAGTGAAGAGAACAGACTGTTGGTTGGGCTAAGCGGAGAACTTTAAGAGAGGCGATGCCCTCACTAATCCTGAGGATCAGGTTCCACTGCGGAGGGGATCTGTCAGCCCGAGCTGCTCAGCCACTACCTCTCTCTAGTTTCGGATTCCATCATTTGTCTTCTTTCTTTACTTATTCCCAGATTTATTGAGAAAAAAATTTAGCAATATTGTATTAAAATTCTTTATCATCTTTTTCAATCACATTTCGAGTTAGCCATTTTTTTATATATATATAAAAAAAGTTAAGCTTCAACATAAACATATTTTGTAAATTACTAATAGTCCAGTCAATAAACATATTGTAGAGTGCATGAAATATGCGATAATTTTTTACTTCATAGCTGCGTTAGGAATAGTTAGAAGGTAAACATAGTAAAAGTCCCCGCCTCTGGGAAGTGAGCTTTCGGTGGGGGGGGGGGGGGGAGTTGAAAGAAGGTTTATTAATTTGTTTGAATAGACCTCACAAGTAAATCGAAACTAAACCTTACAATTTTTTAAGGGTAATAAACTTACTATACTGTATCAACTATTTGCTGCTGGTTTATCAGCATATAATAATGTTTAATATAAATTATATACTTTAAGTTGTGTTATTGTCTGCAATTGAAGCTCATATATCTGTAACATAGGATAGATGAATTAATCCACCTCTATTATAATTATTTTTATTAAAAAACTAGTTTTAAGGTATGTTAAACATTACCAGTTCTAAGGTACGATTAGGACTTCTGAACGAAATCACGACCTAGAGTGGACTCCGCACTAGTTTTCAAATAAAAATAATTTCAATAAAAGTGGCATTTAACACAGATATATGTGTTGTATGTTTTAAACAGATCTGTTTCAATGTATCTAAGTGAAATTTTAAAAGTAGTTAAGGAATTCGTAATGATTATTATATTTATCATTTTACTATTTCCCACTTGGGACACAATTTTTATACATATTAATTACACTCCTAACTAAATTTATTAATGGCCACATGTTATATCTATGCTCCTTCATAAGCTAGGCACAGATGCTAGGAATAGCACTAGCGGGATAGGTATGGTGAAATATGATTCAGTTTGGAACTTTAAACTCCCCTGAGATGGAAACTGGAAAATTAGCGGATCAGATATGAGAAATGTAGAAGGAGATATATGGTTCCACTAATGGCACAACTTTGTCCTAGCGGGAGTTGTCGCCCTTATCGGCCCCTTGGCCACTTCTTCGTTCCCTTCATCCCCTACGATTCATCTTTGCTCTTTCTTCAAGGTTATTTCTAGTCAGCATTGATCCTTATTACGGCTATGATTATAATTATATTTCAATTTTCGTATAGCAGCAAACTTCTGTAGAAGAATCCATTTTTATTTTTCAGCAAATAAATATTTTAAATAATTTTACAATATTTACTCTCAATCTGAGGACTCCGAAACCAGCCTTATCTTTATTTGTGACCGGTCAATCTGACCAGAGCCGAGAAGTATTTAAATCTACTATACAAATATAACTATTTAAATCTAAAATTAAGGAATATAACTGTGAACAAGAATAAAAGTTTGAAAAAATCTAGGAGATCATTAGATAGAAGTAAAAACTTAAAACGTTAACAATACTATAAATCTATTATAGATTCAAAAATACATAACATTTTTTGACATTGAAAATAATCATATAAAATTTAGTAAGACCGCTGGTAGTATTGAAGTATTTTGAAAAATATCTAATTGGGCTCTATGATTTAGAGGAAATAGAAAATATGAAAGTAATTTTTTAAAACAGTGTGTACAATATTTCTACTATTTTAAAACTATTCGATGCATTTTTATTTTGTTTAATGGAGGTACGTAGAGAATATGTCATAATATGTTTTCCTTAAGAATTTTAAACTGTTATTCTTGAAGAAGTGGTTTTATTGGTAGGAGTCAGTTTTTAGAATACACATATTTATAAGAAATCTAACTCTCTGTTAGGAGATTGTTTTTAGGTCTTTACGTTCCGTTCACCACCTTTATATTGTTGTCGGTAAGTTTAAATCTGTAGAAATAACTTTCTTTTTATATAGGCAAATCATGTTTTATGTTTTACATTAATTTTAGTAATTTATGTCTACTGCAGTTTGAAGGAAGTCTTTTGTAATTCTAACGTTCTTGCTACGATTTCTTTGTTTCTTTAAACTCCATTGTGTTTGAATTAGAAGTCCGTTTTTTTTTAAGTACACTTAAAATATTATTTCCCTGGATGTCGTGAAGAATTATGTTTCGATTTTATATTGGGCAATTTAGATATTTTACTAAATCCTGTAAAAAAAAATAAATAAATAAAATAAATTTAAAAAATCTTGGTTTCATTACTTGGTAAGGAAGTATGTTTTCGTTACCACGGTTATATAAGGAGGTGATATGATCAGTAGGGAGCGAAATAAGTTTCAGAATCTGAGAATCCTTGATGCGGGAAAAGTGGTTAAATCAAGTAAAAAACGTTCTGTAAAAATTTCAATTTGATATTACGTCATCTTGAGGTCAACAAATTTTATTCTAATCGTTAGCGATCCTTCGCTCTGTATTATTTGATCTTAATTGAAAGCTCATTTGTAAATCACTGTAAATCAAATACGCGTGACTAAGAATTAACTCCAGGATGTGACGCAAATAAGTAATTTCTCAATTTTGATGAAACGGGTCATCAGGACATTGATCTAAATTCATTTTTATTAATCATTTTGAGAACCATGACACTGAAAAATATTGTTTTACCAATAATAAAACTTGGAATTTTAGCATTTTTGCTCAAACCGGAAACTTAAAACGATTATTATGAACTCAAGTCTCAATTAGAATTAAAGGATAGTGGAATTTATTTATATAATATTTACTCTTACTAAATCAGTATTAATAATTTTCCCTTTTCTATAATTGATGTTGGGATGAGAAGGAACTAACAGAGAACAAGCTGACATTTCAATTTAACATGAAATTTTTGCACCAAAGCAATCAAATAATTTTCCCAACCGCAGTGTATAGAGGAGCCGGGTGAAAGAGGCGGCTCTGAAAGGGGCAGATTAGTCAAGTTGTAATTACAACCTTTTAAAGATTTTCTATAGAGGGAGTGTCTTTGTCAGGCCGGTGGGGTGGCAACCTTTCGTTGCCCATTATCTGCCTTTTCATCTCGGCTGTGGCTCTAGTAGGGTGGAAACTGTTCCCGGTCGCAATCAACAGCGTTCGAAAACAAACCTCTTGTCGCCGGTATCTCGTTTGAGAGGACACTGCCTCGGCCATTTTCACGCCACAAATCCATTACTGGAAAGCTAAAGGATCTTTTATATCCAATCTGTGGCCTTTTCAATTTATATATAGTTGATAGTTCTCTGGAGTTGGCAGCAATTACATCGAGCTCACTAAATGATTTTTCCAATTTTTATATATATTTTTTTAACTGTTACTTAACTGATCCAACCCGTAAAGGACGAAGTTATAGGGCGGAACGGCCCAGTGGTCGTCGTATTAGACTCAGATTTTAAAGAAACATATTTTAATAGATAAAAGTTTATTACAATTTAATTAAAAGTTCTATATAAACATTTAAAAAATAAAGGAAATTGAAACGTAATCTATACTAGTAATACATAAAAGGACAAGCCATTTTAAATATGTGGTGCGCAGTGAAGTCTGATTATCGACCGATAGGTGGCGAGCAGGTTCGGTTTTATATAAAGCTAGAAATTTATAATAAAATTAACTTATTTTCAATTAAATTGTTATTAACAAAGCTGTAAATATATGAAGTTACGTTTGGATTCCAGTGCAGTTTAAAAATTGACTGATATGCGGCCATTCTGCAACAGAGTTTGCAATGGTAAAACAATTGAACCCAACTCTACTAAACTTTACCTGCAACATATTTATAGTTCTAGGATGGTTTACAATAATGAAGCCTACAATTATAATAATTTAAATGCATTGTCTTGAGTTTCTGAAACGATATTACCCAAACAGCCATATAGAATAGAATAGAATAGAATAGAAAGAAAACTTTATTCTGGGACAAAGTCCCTTAAGAATAACATTAAATAATACAAAGTAAGATCATAACTGGCCGAGAGGCTGTTAAAAATAAAACAACATAGGTAAAACTAAATACAAATATGTATGAAAAAAAAAATACAGAGAAAAACTAGAAAAAGAAAAAACTATTAATAAAAAGAGAGTGAAAAAATAAATGTACAAATAAAGAGGTTAATATTGTAAACAAAAATGCAGAACGGATAAAAAAAAACAGAAACTTAAAGAAAAATAAAAGATAGAAACTCAAAAATTAGCATTACAAAAAAAACAAAACATTATCATAGTCAAACTATAATTTTGGCTAATGTTTTATGTCTGACGGTCTTAGTAAATAAATTAGACGATTACATACATAGTACATACATCCTTATAATTAGAGAGCGTCGGGTTGGAGGGAAAGAAGATGGTGAAAGAGTAGTGTTTTGAATGTTCCAAGGGAAGAAGCATTGCGGATACAGGGGGGGGGAGGGAATTCCAAAGAGTAGAGGATCGGACAAGGAAGGAACGTTGGAATGCAGTACTTCTGTGGGATGGAGTATAGAGATCGGAAAGACGAGATCTTGTATGCAGTGATTTGATAGCAGACTTGAATTTCAGGTTACTGTAAATAAAGGGAGGGTGACGGGTGTTGATGACTTGGAATAGGTAGGAGCCTAGGAAGTACTTTCTGCGGAAGGAGGGGAAAAGACAATTTAAATCCGTGTAGAGATGTGAAACATGGGAACTTCTCGATGTTCCGAAGACAAACCTGATGAAGCAATTCATGATGCGTTTTAATCTGTCTTCAAGAACCGTCGAGAGCCCGCCATATATCACGCTACCATAGTCAAATTGGGGGAAGATAAGGGATGATACTAGAAGTTTGCGTGTGGGTAGGGGAAGGAGGTGACGGGATCGGTGAAATAGTTTTAGGATACCGATTGACCTTCGGGAGATTTGTGCAATATGGGATTTCCAGGAGAGGGTTTGATCAATGGTTAAGCCTAAATTTTTACAGAGGAATGGAAAGTTATTGGATGACCATTAAGGAATAATGTGGGAAAGTTGGCATTTGAATGGAGAAGGGAATGTGATCCTATGGCAATTGCTTGAGTTTTAGCTGCGTTTAATGTTAATTTGTTCAGATTTGCCCAGGCACAGGTTTCGTCTAGGTCTTCCTGAATTTTGGCAAACGCAGCTGACATTTCGGATGGAGGAAAGGAGAAGTAAATTTGGAAGTCATCGGCATAAAGATGGTGGGAACAATGGTGAATTGAATGGGGGGAGATCATTGATGTAGGAATTAAACAGTAGAGGGGAAATGCTCGAACCTTGAGCTACTCCTGTCTGTAGAGTGAGGAAAGAGGATAGGCCTTGGTTAGGAGTGGCAACTGCTTGGGTGCGGTGGGAAAGGAAAGATTGAAACCAAAGGAGGGAGCTGTGGGAAAAGTTCAATGATTTCAATTTGGGAAAAAGGATATTATGGTCTAAGGAATCGAATGCTTTAGAGAAATCAAGGAGGATCAGGATGGTCAGTTCTTTTTTGTCCATCGCTGCTTGGATGTCAGTGATAATTTTAATGAGTGCGGATTGTGTTGAGAAGCCGGGACGGAAACCAGATTGGAAGGGATCAAGTACCTTGGAATCTTCTAGGAAATTGGAGATTTGGGATTGCACCAATCTTTCTAGGGGCTTAGAAAGGTTGGAAAGTATGGATATAGGGCGGTAGTCCTTTGGGGATATAGGGTTTGGGTTCTTGTTGATAGGATGAATTAAGGCCTTTTTCCAGGAAGTGGGAAATACAGAGTTTTGGAGGGAAAAATTATATATGAAGAGGAGAGCCGGAAGGATTTCAGGAAGGCATAATTTCAATAATTTAACGGGAATGCCGTCTATACCAGATGAGTTGGATTGAGACTTCATAATGGAGGTAATTAGGTCGGAGGGAGTGATATAAGAAAAATAAAAAATTATTATCGTTATATGCAGGCGGAGGTAAGGGCAGGGAGGGTGGAGAAGGAGCAGATGAAGTGGAAGAAACGAAATAGGAGTTTAACTCGTCCGGAGTGACAGGAAAGACTCCCGAGGGAGAGGAACTAGGAGGATCACACAAGGAAAGTTTGCGGAGGAGCAGCCATTTGGATTTAGGATCGGGTGCAGATGAAAGGGCTTCGTGGAAGAAATTGGATTTTGTTCGCCGGATCGTGGATTGCGTTAAATTTCTGAGAAACTTAAACGCTTGATAGTCCTCTTCAAGCCTGGTGCGTCGGTAGCGTCTTCTTTGCAAATCTTTAATGTCTTGGTTCATCCAAGGAGCAGAGCGACGCCGGCGAAATGTTGAGGTTTTAAGAGGAGCATGGGTATCAAGGATAGATAGGAGATTGGTGGTGAGTAATTCAACCATGGTATCAATTGAGGAGCAGGAGTAAATTGGATTCCAGTTTATGGTTTCGAGATCGGATAGAATCTTTTCTCGGGTGAGGGAGTCTATGTTACGGAAGGAGATTGTTTTAGGAAGGAAACGAGGTGTTGGGATATCATATGATATTTGTATCAAGTCATGAGAGGACAGGAATGAAACAGGTCGTTGACTTGAGGAAAGAAGGTTTTTTGGAGAATCTATGACATGCAGGTCCAACCAAGTGTCAGACCCGCGGGAGTGGTGGGTGGGATTGAATGGTACAATAAAAAGGTGAAGGGAAAAAAAAAAAAGGTTTTCAAGGTAGATTTTGTCATAGGAGTCAGATAGGAGATTGGTATTCAGATCACCGGAGATGATTATATTTGAGTAGAGAGGAACATAATGGTAAAGGTTAGATTCGAATGATTGGTCAAAAGGAACATGTGGAGGACGGTAAACCACTACGTATAGGAGAGAATGGGCATTAATGGATATTTCAACAAATAAGGACTCAATGTTTGGGAGATTTGAAGGAGGTGAATGAAAGAGGACACGAGACTTCAGGCAATCATGGACATATAGCGCTACTCCACCGCCAGTCCGGTTAACCCGGTCATGACGAATGACGGAGTAGTTAGGGAGAGAAACCGAGGAAGAAGGAATGTAGGGTTTAAGCCAGGTTTCAGAGACTGCAATGATGTGGTAAAAATTTTGGGTGAAAAATTCTAGGAACTCATCGTAATGGGCTGGTAGGGATTGTGAGTTTATGTGACAGGCGGTTAGGATGTTAGTCATAATGGGAAGGAGTTAGGGAAACATAGGACAGTAAGTAAAAGGATGACGCTGAGAATACGAAACAGTAGTAGACGCCAAGAAGAGAAAATACATATCGATCATAAGAACAAAGTAAAATGATATGTACAAAGTATATATAGAGGTAGAAACATTTACAATAATGGAAAATAAAAGTATTAACAGGAGAATATATAAAGATAGTATAGAACGAAAGGGCGACGAGTTGGTAAAAAAGAGATGAAAAAAATAAATAAATAAAATAAAAGATAAAGATACATAAACAAGTGAAAATAGTAAGGAAAATTAGCGTTAACTGATTAAAAGTAATATCATAGTGACACCAATTAATTAAAAACTGAAAACTAATCTGGTAAGGATAAATAATAGAAAAAAAAACAAAAAAAAAAAACGAGTACACTGGTTTCAATAGTAAAGGGTGTAGACCAAGGAAGTGCAGATAGGAAAAGAATTCCAGAAGGTCAGGCGAAAACATCCAGGTCCTGGGGCTGGTCTATGAAGATTACTGGATGGCCATCTTCTTTACGGCACCGCACACGCCCTCCCGAGAACCAAACATATTTTAATTTGCCGGCTGATCTCTTCTGACGGGCGAGCCAATACAGATGCCTGTTGGTCGGGGTCATCTCCTCGCTAAGATATATCCGGTGGGAGTCATTCTCCTGCCAGCCGATATCGCGCGTCGAGAAGTCCCTCTTGACTTTTCTCCTCTGTATCAGATCGTCCCTCAGACTGCCTGACGAATCGTGCGATTACAGGCGGTGGTCGCGCATCATCCTTCCTGGGCCTCCGGCGCTCCACTAGGTCGAGATCTTGTATGCTTAGTTTGATGCCGAGACCGGCACCAATACTTGTAACCAATGCCGTGGGGGTCTCTCCTGGGCGTACCGGGATACCCCGAATTTCTATTGATTTGTTCAAAAGTCCCTGCTCTGCCTTGTTTATCCTGATTTCGAGCAGGCCAACTTTTGTTTTTAAATTACTGTTCTCGTCGACCAACTCTTCTATACGTTTGGTCTGCCCTTCTAGATGAGCTTCGATTTTTCCCAGTCTCTCACTCAATTCGAAACTCAAGTCCCCGTATTTATCAAGTGAGGTTTTTAGGGATTTAACTTCCTCGTTTACTGTATTTACAGCAGCTAGTATCTCGGAACCGGATGGCTCCGAAGGTTTTTCTGTGTTTGAATTCTGCTTTTTAGTGTCACAAATGTGACAAAACCATGTTTTTTTTGTAGTTTTTCAGCGCTTCAATGTCTTTGTCTAAGAGGTTGAAGCATTTACCGTGGAAAAGTAAAAACACAAAATAAATAAAAAAGTTAGGGGAAAAGAGTAACGAGATGTTGACTGTTTGCCGTCTCTGGCCAGACTATATACTTTTACAGTTAGAAATTAAAATCCAACCAGATGGATTGATAAAATATTTTCGCCTGATTAAAAACTATTCCCAAATCAAAATGTCGATCCCTTTCTTTTTATCATTGTGTGTAAAAATATGATTTATGGGCCATTATTTTTAAACACTGATAATGCAGTCCATTATCCGCAAGAGTTTTTTAATAGACTCTGTCCGCCGGTATTACCAATTCATAGATTAATATTGAAAATTGGCTGTCTAATTATGCCTTTTCCTAACCTTCAAACTCCTAATAAATACAATTTTAACGAGGTTAAAAATTACTGTCATGCGTGAAAATATCATTGAAGAAATTATGCTGAATCACATACTCCACTACAAAATTTTTATCGGTAAACGAATGAAATTCAATTACTAGTTAAAATAATCTTAGTTCTTTGCCAGCAAAGATATATTTTAGACATCTGTTTTGATATAGAAACATTATTGGTTGTAACAATGATTTGTTGTAGATTTGTAGCAAACTATATCTCACCTTTAAAAGCGTTCAGAAGTATGCTCTAAACGTCGTTTTAAGGAGGTATCCTAGTCTCCGTTTAAGCTAAAGAGCTTATTATATGCTCAAATTACAGAAAAATGGCTTTATATTAATTTTTAATGTTAATAATTAATAATTTTTTATGAACGGTGTTTCTTTAGAACCCAGCCCGTAGCAGATATTTTGGTAAGACATAGAAAATGCTCCATAGACAGTGCTCGCTGCCACACAGCAACGAATCAACGCATTTGTTGGACATTTGACCAATTCTCTAATAACTAAATTTGTCCTTTGTTTGGATCTTAAATTATACTTTATACTTCTCAAAAAAATCCATAGATAAATTAATTTTTAAATCAAATATTATAGGAAAAATTCTGAATTGAAAAATAATTTTTTTTAAAAACTCATATTTTTAAAGCAATCCACTGTTTAAAGTAATGCCTTAAATTAACCGTGCAACTACTGGAAAACAACTCATCCATAATAAGATATTTTAGGCAAATAAAACGTAAGATTATTTCAAACGTCTGGGATTTTTCGATAAAAATAGGGGAGCAAAATTCAAAAATCAAATGCGAAAATCGCTTAAAATCGCCCAAAAAACTAACTTCACAGCAAATAACTAGAATGTTTGAAGTTTATTTACCATTTGTCAGATTTTGCTCCTAGGTGCTCTTTTCCGAGAAAATGATTTTTTCATTTATTTAAAATAATTTCTGTTGATATTGGCGTCTACTTTACGCAAGTTTTCTTATGTTTACCAATGTATGTTTACATTCATTTATCCGAATAATCCTTATCTAACATAGAGTATTAACAAAGAAACTCTTACTTACTCAGTTTGTGTGTGATATTTGAATGACATAGGTGCAATGGTTCCTAAAACAAATCGTCATTTTTTTTTCAATTTAATCATATACGTTTTAAAGATTATGACCTGGCATTGGAAACATGGATTGATTCATTTGTACTAGAACAAATTTCAAATACAGCAAAGTTCTACTTACGGAAAAAAAATTAAAAAAATCAGTGGTAGTTTGTACTCTCGCTGGATTTCGTCCCATAGGAAGATCAATAGTTTTCTGGAGAATCTTGAAAACTGGTTGAATTTGGATTTCATTGTTCCTGAAGATGTTATCCAGGACCTACCTTCCTCGCCATCATCAACAACCACAAGTATACCATATGTTTCTCAGTCATTCGAACATTTATCCAATAGACAAAGACGGAGAAAAACAGAAAGAATTAGAAAATGTTCAGAGGGTATGTTTGCTTTTGTCATGAAAAAAAGATTCAAATCTGATGATGTAGATTCGTTATTTAAATAAACAATTTTATATAGGCACCTACATTTATTATAATTTTGATGTATCAATTATACCTTGTATATTAACTAACAAAAGTAATTATACATTATTATATTATTTTTTTTAATAATTAAAGTTTTTAATTTGTTACATTTCCCTTTGTATAACTTTATTTAATACCTATGTATTTGTCTTTCCAAAGAATGATGTATTGCACCTATTCTCTAGTATATAAGTACAATAAATGGTAACTAAATGATAAATTATGTAACAACGAAATATCAATTTGAGAATTTTTACATGATTCCCCAAAAAGATCTGATCATTTTATCATATCGTTAAATAGGCAATCCAAAAAGCTTTAAAACCATATCAATTGCCTTATTCTAGGAGAAGCAGAAGCGGAGTTATTAATGAATGTCCAGTCCTTCCTAACGCTGGTTCCACTGTGCGCTAGTAGGAAGGGGTGCCTATATTTACACCCTTTTCTCTATTCCCTACGGTTTCGCTCTCACTAACATGTAAAAATCATAAAAATTCTTTTGCTGCTTATAACTATCAGCTAGTGACTAATCTTATAACTGTCGGTTAATATTCGTCTCTAATATAAATATCGTATTATTTTTAGATTATTACTTATTAAATTAAACTATAAAAGTTGCCGAAATTTCAAGGAAAGAAGTAATGACATAATTCAGTGGGAGTAAAAAATTACACAAATAGCTGTTTCTCTTCAATACAGCTAAGTATTTGAAATAAGTACTTTACTTGAGCTCTCAGAAGGGATCCAGAATTCGCAATGGCTATCCTTGAGTTCGCTGAGAACAATTTCCTCTTTCGTAGAATTTAGGAAGCTTCTTTTCCTTGGAGAGATTGTTTCTTTTATCTCATGTGGCTTTGATCTACTTTTCTTCAATTCTCCGTTTCTATGGCTCAGACCTCACATTGAGTTTAATATTTTCACAAAAGCGTTTGTGGACAAGGGTGGATATGGAACTTTTTATAACACTACCGCCATTCGTAAAAGCTTTTATATTTATATATTCATGGGATATTCTCTTATTATATATCTTGATTCTATATTGCATTGGTTTTATTTGGCTTTGTGATTTTTATATACGAGTTTTGATGATTTCGCATGAATTTTATTTTATTTTTTCCTCCTTCTTGTCTACTTAAAATCCTATTTATATCTATTAGTAACATATTAAAAAAAAATTGCATAAGAAGACAATTCACGGTTTTTGAATTAGAATTAGAATTTTGAAACAAGTAAATAAGATTTTATTTAAAACACACACACACACACACACACACACACACACACACACACACACACACACACACACATATATATATATATATATATATTTTTTTTTTTTTTTTTTTTTTTTTTTTTTAAATTTCGTTTCAGCTTGCTGTGGTCCACGTTATTTTAACTGCTTACGTCCTTCAGCTGTAATTCTTTCCCAGTACACCCGCATTCTCATCCAGTGAGCCTCCTTTCTTTTATCAGTCCACTTTTTGCCTGTTTTCAACTTTTGTCTTTCTTGGAAGCACTTAAACCCTCGAAGATCTTTTTGGAGAGGAGCTCGTTCTTGGATGTCTTCGAGTGTGATTCCTATTTCTTGAAGGCCTTTTTCAACTTCGGTTTTCTTGTCAATAAAGTAGGAAAAGATATTGTTGGTCTGCTCCTTTGAGCTCATGTGTGTTACATGCCCATAAAAATTAACCCTTCTTTTCCGAATGGCGTCTGTTATACTCTCCATCTGCTGGTACAGTTCACTGTTATGTCTTCTAGCTTTTCCATAAAACCTTTTCTGTTGATTGCAAGGCATTCTGCTGCGTACAATGCTTCTGGGCGTACGACTGAACAATAATGTCTAAGTTTTGCATTGATGGGCACTGATCTTTTGTTGTAGACGTTCTTAGTTAGATTTAAAACATATTTATATTCACAATTTAAAAAAGAAACAGAAGAAATGTAAATCCAATGTTATTGTAATAACTATAAAAAACTAACCATTGAAAACGTCTCGTTGTTATAGACTTCCCTCACGTTTGCTAGACAAACGTTCGAAGCTTCCAATTGAGAAAGATTGAAGATTGAGAAGAAAGATTGATTTACATGAGAGTAATTAGGTCTATTTAGACATATGGAGTTGAGCTTGGAGGATCCACCAAACCTTTCTAATCTTCTTGTTTGCTCCGTAAAGTCCTCAATGGTCCTTATTAATCCACATAAAAACTTATTTATAACGATCTAAATTCCCTATATGTTGCAGATCCATAACAACTCAAATCCATTAGTCTTCCAACTTGCCCATTTGATTCCCGATAACGTTTCAAGGTGCCTAAAATAAAATTGGAATGCTACTAATATCTAGTTTCTTTATAAGTTATAGTTATATTTTTTCTGCACGTTTACTTGATGTATATATTGTTTAAAGTTTTAAATAAGTATGAATAAAAATTTTTTTTCAAAAAATATGCTTTATTACTATTTTACATATGAAAGGGTAGTGTGCTATGCTTAGCTTTACGTATATCTATATACATAATATACGTACTCGGAAATTCATCGGCTTTGTTTTGTCCCTGGATTGATCAGAAGGCTATGATTAATCAAAGCGGCACAATAGTGATGTGCATGTGCAATCGACATTGCAGTGTCATTGTGTTTTCATCTACATAATCAGACCATACCACGTTTTCTTAATCACGAAAGCCTGCTTATGTAATCATTACCCGTTACGGATTTCTGTTATGATCTTTTGCTTTATAAAGCAGAAAGCAGTTATTATTTGTTGTTTTATAAAGCAAAGTTGTTTTAAATAGAGATTTACTGATAGACATATTTCCAAGCAAATAATATCTCTTGTAAGACGAATTACATGGTTCTGTTGCCACTATTTTTGTATCATACAAGGGACAAGTTGAGAGACAGCGGAACCTACATCTCTCTAGGTGTTGACTCACCCAAGGATAAGCCACACTAGACACTAGACAGCCAAGTGTCTCATGCCTGGGACCCCGCCTCTTGTGTGTCTTGTAGAGTACGTTTGTAGGTACGTCTCTTATCACAATATCACTCCCCCCGCATAATATATAAAACTTAATAAATATTCATTTAAATAGACTTTTTATTTTGCTTCCTTGAAGAATCCATTTATACAATGTACAATTCAAATTAAATAAAGAAAAAAAAATAATCCTCTAACTATACAAAATTCATAATAATGTAAAGATCAATATTAAATAAATCAGAAATTAAAAGTGTAAAGAAAATAAACAACATTAATGACGAAGAGACAAAAAAAAAACAAAAACAAATTACACTAAATATCGAATGCACACAAACATACCGGGGAAATCCCGGACTAAGCTTGTCCCCCGACTTATGTGAGAGCCCACAGTAATCCCAACGCTGTTCTCTCAGCGGCAACACTAAAATCCAGTGAAGGCTGAGAGGGAGCGCCACAGTCGCTCAGGACTTGAGTTAAGGAGCTGGCCATTGCCAGAACTCCACTTAAATATATTTATTTCAATAGGTATCGGGGCCATTGCCTGGATAATGAATAAGCAAGAGGTCTTGGGTGTGAGGTCAATGACAGAAGGTATATTGAGGTCATTATGAAGGGTTTTGTTAGAACATATATGGGACATTTAATGATAATTTTTATATTATTAACTGTTTATTTATATTTTGTAATTTGAGATTTTAAACTATTTAACTGTGTGAAAATAAACCATGCAGTAGAAAAAATGCTCTAAATATTTGCATTGGGTCAGTGATTGATCTCTTTTTTTGATTAATCATTTTGCCAACTTTAATGCAATAATAATAATAATAGAGGGGTATTTAGAAGTATCAATGCGATTTTGATTGATTCCCTGCAATTTTTATATATTTTTTTAAAATTAAATAAAAATGAAAAAAAAAATCTTTTTTTTCTTCTTTTTTTATATACATTTATTGAAATATACAACTGTACAAAATATATACATCAAGTGAATGTATTGACACCGATTACAATAATATCTCAAAACTTAAAAAGAACTACTCATCAGTAGCACTTTATTAAAAATTCTACTCTGGAAGGTCTCTAGGCCATCTTCTTTTCAGAAGCTTCGGTGGGTTATCAGGAATAGAAAACGAAGCAAGTTGAGAAACTAACGGATTTGAGTGATTATGGTGCTTACTATGAAAGGATAGGTATCTGGTGTGGGCTAAATCAGCAACACATGGAACATTAAGGTCTTTATGGATAAGTTTATTGGTGACAAAGTAAGGAGCATTGAGAATTTTTCAAAGTATTTTGGATTGTAAGGATTAAATACGAGATGAATTGGATGGTTTAGTGGAGCTCTAAAGCTCAACTCCGTACGTCCAAATAGGTCTATTTATAGTCATGTATATGAGTCTTTTGTTATTAATTGGGAGCTGTAACGAGTTGTCTGTAACGAAAAAAAAAAATCTTAATTCTAAAGGACATATTGTCTCCTATGAATAACAAAAATGTGTAAGGTAGTACAATAGTATGGTATATATAATTTTCTAAAAAGCTATTCATATATGAAGGGCATGAGACATGCAAGTAGAGTATATAGTAGATAATAAAAAACTTTTGTATGTATAATAACATAAGAAAAAGAAATAATAATATCAAAAATAATTTTATAAAATAAAAATAATCATGAAGAAATGAGAAAAGAAACTATATAAGTATATTGATTGGCAATTATATTTACATATACTGAGATATATGTATAATGAAATAGATAAATGAAAAAATAAACTTCATCCAGAGACTAATTACCCCTTAAGAATAATAGAATAATAGTACTGTTGTCTGAAAACATAAATTTTGAGAATTAATATTAAAAAATATGTTTATATATTTTTTTTTGCAATATAAAATGGAGGTTACAGCTGAGAATTTTCGCCAAATAATTTGAAGGCCGTTTAAACATGCAGTAGGATTTTTTGAGTTGATACACCTCATGACATAACAAAACATTTATTACAAAAATCGTTTCTATGATGTTTAAATTGATATTTAAACCCCGATCAGTCCGGTCGCCCTTCAATATACATATATTTATCTAAAGTAGCAGATTTATTTAAAGATTCACCATTAAAAAATACAAATAATAGCACTAAGTTAAAGTACTTAAAATGAATAATAGTCCTGGTTACAATTCTATATAAAAGAAATTACAGCCGTTCTTTTTTCACGTTTTAGTATTCTGGAAGGTTATAAAACTGCAGCTATCGGTAAACCTAGGACCGATTTTAGGAATACGCCAACTACTTGGCATACTAATCACCTGAGTTTATAGTTCAATTTAGTTAAAGGGGAAAGTCTTTAAAAGAAGGAGGAAGCACAGAATTCAAATGAAACGATTTTTATTTAATGTGAATGGTTACATTTTATTTTGAAACTAAATTGATAGGGTTCCTCTGTCTCTCATTATCATAGTTACATCTCATCTTTAAATATTTATCTTATCTCTAACTTGGTTATATTTAGTGCTTGATAAATTACAAATAGTTCTCTTGTTTTTATGAAAATATTTCTTCAAATTATGTTATTAACGAGCATCATTATGTATCTTTTAATACTTCTAATAACATAAACATTTATGTTATAAAATTGAACTGGGTCCTTAGTTTAGAGTAAATTTTTAATATCGTTCTGAAAATCACGTTATCATTTTGGTTATTTCTTAATATTCGTAATTATTGTAAAAAACAAATTATGAATAATTGGTCTACAAAGTTATAAATCAGAGAAAGGAAGCTAATCATATCAATTGGTAGCTCTATACCAGACGATTAGAGTTTTCATTTGGGGCTCTGCATGATAATCGAAAATTTAGGAAGAACAAAATAATCTTTCCTGCTAAAAAAAAATTTCCCTTATAAAAAATATAATATTATAAAACATTTATTAACTACAAAAATAAATTAAAAATTCAATAAACAAGTATATAGGGTGAGTATCTCTTCATGTAAAAAACAAAATTGGGTGAAACTAGATCAAAAATGTTGTAAAGTGCCGCAGATCTTACTTTTCTATTCCAATCCGTTGCAGATATACGATAAATCAAATTTTTTTTTTTTTGAGGAAACCACGTTTTTTACCATCTAAGCTGTAAAATCTCCATTTTTACAAAGATTTATCAATGTTTGACCCTATTTTCAGATTTAGCATTAAATTTCCTATAAGAGCGGAGTAAATGTAACCTTGAATGTTACAAACTTGTGACCTAAATAACAGCTTGATTTCACTTCATTTAGGGAAGTTACAATGTCTTATATTACTTCAACGCTTACCGTTTTTCGAAAAAACTATCCACAAAACCGGAAATCTTACAAGAACTTGCTAATTTAATCAGCTTTCGAATGATATGTTAAACGTAATGATTCTGTTTCGTTTTCGTGGAGAAATTTACTTTTGAAGCCGAAAAAAACATGGTATTCTGATTGGGGATACAAATCAGTTACTTGTATAAATAAAACATTATGACCATCCCTTAATGGAAATGTGCATTTTAAACATAATAAAGTCTTCATTGGAATAAAAAGCAAAGAAAAAAATTATTGTTTAATAGAAAATAAAGGAAAACTATCAATAAAGATACACCAGATCAGAGGATCTTATGCTATTACATTTATTTATTTATTATTATAATTTAGGATTTATTTTATTAGATTTTCAATGTAAGTTTTAAAACCCAATGATAATGAACATAGACCTCAACTTTGCCGATTGAGCTTTTGATTGCAGATATTGTTGAAGAATACCACTTTTCGAGGTGAATTCCAAATGCCAAAATGCCAAATCAGAATACCATGTTTTTTCGGCTTAAAAAGTAAATTTCTCCACGAAATCGAAATAGAATCATAACGTTTAACATATCATTCGAAAGCTGATCAAACTAGCAAGTTTTTTTTCTTGGCATGGCATCCTTAGAGATACCATCCCTTTGTGAGTGTGTTTCACAAATTTCAGGCATATTCAGACGTATTTGTAGGTTCCATACAAATATATTTCACTACCACTGAGATACTCTTGAGCGATTGGAATCTTCAGTCTTGGTTTAGTATCTCAGGAGATACAATTTATAATTTTAAAAAAATAATCTGGTCAGAAGTTTTTATATCACTATTTTATTTGATCTCCTTTAAATGAATTTTAATGTAAATTTTCTTCTTTTTTTTTCTTTAAAAAAACTGTCTTGCTAAGAAAAGGGTTATACATGTTTTAAATATATATATATATATATAGTCGGTGAATTGGTTTCTTGTATTTAAAATGTGGATGGAGGAAAGGTGAATAAATCAGTCAAAACAAAAGGTTTTTTTTTTTTTTTTTTTAATATTTTGAAGGATTAGTAGGTGGTGTGAAGGTTCCTACGAGGAATTGATATCGGATATTAGATTTAAAAATACGACTAAGAGGTTTGTGAACGTTTCGGGATCCCGAAAATAATTATTGCAATGTTATAAAATTTCTAAAGAATGCTTATATCTTTTACCTAATTTAATTTTTAATTGAAAATCCTAAGTGTAGGAATATATATTACACATATATGTATAAATAGAATAAGTGTTTATTTAATACTTTATAATTACCTGTTACATTTAATAAGATTCCATTCAAAGCTAATAGTCCAGTCAATAAACATATTTTAGAGTGTATGAGATATACTATTATATTTTACCTCGGGGCTTCATCAGGAGTAGTTGGAAGATAACGATACTATCTTCCATCGGGGGGGGATGAGCTAATGGTGAGGGGGGGGGGAGAAGGTCCCATTTTTGGGTTTTTCGATAATATTTCAAAAACGGTAGATTCTAGAAAAATATGTGTCAATTAAAAATTAAAGTTAATTAAATTTCAGATAAAATGGTTTTTATACATATTAGTCGAACTTTCAGCGATTTTTCGACATATAGGTTAAGGTAAGGTGGGGTAAGTGCGTTTATGGGGTGAGTGGGGGTCCGCCATAATTTCTATTGTCATTTTGTTACATCAACTACCATTTTTCGTATGTAGAACTTCATAACCTCCAAACGTAACATACTAGAGTGCTCTACTGTAGAAGATAACCTCTCTAGGAATTTTCATAGTTCAACCTGTTGATCTAGGCGTTGTGTAAAGTTGAATGAGTTAAAATTATAAAATGTTATTGTATGTATTTTTCTCTATTTTTTTTAATTTAAAGGAGTAAAATGATTTCTGGGAGTTGCTTATTTTTGCACTTACCCCATCAATGAATCAATTCACTGCTAAGGAGTTTACAAGAGATTTATGCACTTACCCTGTTTAGGAGGGGCAAGAGGGTGAATGGGAGTTAAAATTGATTTTCCTTCGCACTGATAATAATTTTTAGGATATCAGGGAAATCAACTATATTTCTGAAATGAGTATAGTTCAACATTTGCAATATAACAAAAAATATTATTCTAGCATTAATAGCTCATTTTTTTATTTTAATTTAAATTTGAACTTTGCACTCCATATGATGCACTTGCCCCACACCTTATTGAAGATCGATAATTTTTGCAAGAAAAAAAAATGTTTACCTCACTTTTTGTCAAATACTTGCTTCTTCTACATCTGCCTTCTACTATTGTTTCTCAGAAAAAATGTCGGGATTAAAGTTGAAAAGCATTAAATTCACTTTAATTTCATATACAAGTTTTTTAAACTCGCAGCAAAAGTTTAGCAAAACTATATCGGTTTTTAATAACATGTATTTCGAAAACCGTTGAAAGTTCGACAAATATGTATAGAAACAATTTTAAATTTAAAATTTAATTAATTTAATTAATTCTCCCCTCCCCTACCATGAAAAACAATCGCATATTTCATGCACTCATTGACCGGACTATAAGTATAGTGTAAATTTTATATGCAAATATACATATATGACATAGTGAATGAAATAACGTTAATCAAGGTGAAAGGAAACGATAAATGAAAATTTTTAGTGTCCAAAAAAAAAAATTATTATTTTCATTGATTACAAAGAGCAATTATTACATACTTGCTTGATCATATTTGAAATCGTTTTAGGGTAAAGTAATTTTCCTAATAAACAGTAAAATAAAGTTATGACCATGAAGTTGAATGGGTAAACAAAAAAAAAAAAAAAAAAAAAAAAAAAAAAAATCAGAAATAGTTTATTAAAACAAAATTATGCTAAAGCAAATGCAAAATATTTGATCAAGGTTCCAGGGTTTCTGAAAACAGTATTTTTCCAAGGGAAAAGTGTCCGCCCAGGATACCATTATCATTTAAAATAGGTTCATAAATGGTCAACAAAAGGTATAGTTAAAATTGTCATTTGGATAATATACGTATTTAGAAAAAAGAAAATATTCAAACAAACAAAAAA
This sequence comes from Euschistus heros, assembly GCA_003667255.2. NCBI lineage: Eukaryota > Metazoa > Arthropoda > Insecta > Hemiptera > Pentatomidae > Euschistus > Euschistus heros. The sequence goes on from RCWM02000267.1 coordinate 640,392, forward strand.
TTAATACATTCTCTATCAAAATGATCTTTAAAAAAATAAACATAGTAATATCTTACTTTTTATTTGCACCCTAAAATTTAGAAAAATAAAATAATTCTTATCGTATAAAAATATTTATCTATGAGTATGCTTATCCAATCTCTATGGGGAGGGGGGGGGGGGCAAGTTGGGCTAATATACAACTGCTTCTGTAACGCGCCGTTGAACACATTTCCATCGAAAATGTAATTAGCATAATTCCTTTTGTTCAACGCGGGATTCGTTGGTTAGCCATGGCTGATGGTTCTGTAACCCCATGATAATGGAACGTCCGCCTTCCTCCACTCTTCTCTAAAACACTATTTTTGCTATGGAGCATGTTATCCATGGTGCATTTGTCGGGGTGGAGCAGGATAAATAAAAAATTCTACAAATTATTAAAGGGTTTCCTGGGTTAAGGAGTTATGAAACTAAACACAATTTTAAGTAATTTATGTTCACAGTTTTTTTTTATCTTTCTTTCTTTAGCAAGAAAATGTTACATAGCCCCTTTCTATCTCTTTTTATATATGTTTTAATTTTTTATATGTTTCTTTTTTAACTTATTAATATAATTCACTTTAATTTTTTCCAATTATTCGATCATTGGATATTGTTATTAGATACATACTTTATGTTTTTTGTTCATTTTATGTAATTTTATTAATTTATTATTATTTACCTACAAATGATAAATGAATTTCTGTATTGTTTTCCTTTATTAGTTATATAAACTTTCGATTTATTCTCGTATCCAATCCTTACATAAATGCCAAAAATTAAAAGTTGTCAAGGGAAATTGTTTTTTGTTTTTTTTTTCACTTCGTTGTTTTCTCCACTAAGATATATATATATATATATATATATATATATATATATATATATATATATATATATATATATATATATATATATATATATATATATATATGCTGCCCAAGGAATTAGAGCAAGAAAAGGTAACATTGTCGTTCATTTTAACACCGTAGCGTTTTGGCTCAGGCATTTTAACTCTGAGAACTCTTGTAGAAATGATTATGGTGTGTGTTTAGAGAACTTAGGGAAGTGTTTTGTACTTTGAGGAGGTTCCAGACTTGTATATTTAATTTTAAAATACGAAATCGCATATGAACTTTTAAAAGATTGGTGCCCTGTTATGTTCTTTTGGATCCATACTGTATTTGGTTTATTCGACTGTTATTTTTCCTATATATAGATGGTATATTTCACTGCTTATTTAAACTGGCCATCAGAGGGGGTTTATCATCTAATGAATCAAGACACATTTAATATTCGATTGGATGATAGAGGAGTAGAATCACCAAGTCATCCGAAAGGGCCCCTGTATATATATATATAAGAATTACTGTTATTTCCCTTAATAGAGAAAACAACGAGGTGAAAAAAATAAACAATTTCCTTTGGCAACTTTTAATTGTTTACATTTATATCGTTATGTAGTTTAAAAAAGGTTATTTGTGACATAAAAAGGAGCATTTAGAATTTTACGAAGGATTCTAGATTCTATTGATTGGATAAGAGAAGAAATTGAAGTTTTATCTAACTAACTAATTAAGGAAAACAATATAGAAATTCATTTCTAAAACGCTTTTATTAACTTCGCCTGTATGTAACGGAATCTTGCATCGTAATTTTCATCAAATTCCAGCTATCTGATTACCTTGACAATTTACACGTGTCAATGACCAATGACAATAAAATAATTACATTACTTTGTTTTAATATTCTTACTTAGTCCCCTTTTTCGGGGAGAGGTCTGCCTTGCAAAAGGTAGTAGTAGATTTTATGATCCACTATGGTCCAGATGAGTCCTGAGAATAAAATATCAAAAATGTGTCTACATATAATAAGGAGAAAATTTTTAAAGGACAAAAAAACCCAACATTTTTGCACTTCTTTCATATTTCTGCATACTAAATATAAAAAATCCACTTTAAATCGAAAAATGTGTTATTAACAAAATTAAAGTTTATTAAATTGTGCGTCTAAAGACACCTCTTAAGCTGAATTTTATTTAGGCGTTAAGCCACAATCAATCGTCAAAAATCGACGAATTTCGCCAACTTTCTCAAAACGTTATTTTTTTTTTCTAAGAAAGGTATGGTTCGGTTTGCTATTAAAGCATGTTTTTTAAAAATATAATTTTTAATTTGTAGGCCAAATAATAAAATGATATAAAATCAACAAAAAAAAAACAAAAAACATAAAGTATGTATCTAGTAACAATATCCACTGGTCGAATAAAAGGAAAACATTGAAGTGAATTATATCAATAAGGCCAAAAAAAAAACTAATATAAGATATGAACAATGTTATCCAGACCAACTTACCTTTTCTCATCTGTTGTTATCCCCATATAGAACAGTGATCCTTGTAGGTAGGAATAAATTCCGGCATTATAAAGAAAAAAATATACAAAATTATTTAAAACATTTCTTATTGTATTCCAAATAATATTCAAAATAAACGAAAAAAGTGCGAACAAGGAATAATAGGAAAATATTTAGGAATTTATAATTTAATAACCAATTTCCCAGCTGAATTCTGTTCACATAATAAATCAATTTATTTTATGAAATATGTTTTATATTTCATTTTTTTTTCTTTCCATTTTGTTCCTATTAATTCCATTTCTTTTTTAATAATTGGGAAAACGATTGGAGTGTTTCATGTATATATTCCTAATCAAATTAATATAATATATTGTATTATATATACATAAATATGAATTTTGTTTGTTTAGTTGAGTTTACGTTTATTTAAATTTTTTGTAAAAACATTCATGCTGAGCTTTAGTTGGGTTTGTTCTTTAGTGGTAAAATAAATTTAACTTAAAAAAGTTACGGACGACTTCAACATTTACTAGACAAACGTTTAAAGCTCCCTATTTATAAAAAAATACTTATATACGTGACTTTGATTAGATCTATTTAGACGTAAGGAGTTGAGCTTTGGGGCTCCACTAAACTATCTAATTCATCTCGTATCTAATCCTTACAATCCAAAATCCTTAGAAAAATCCTCAAAGCTCCTTACATTGTTGCCCATAAACTTATTGATAAAGATTTTAATGTTCCATATGTTGCTGATTTAGCCCAAACCAGATACCTATCCTTTCATAGTAAGCTCCATAACAACTCAAATCCGTTAGTTTCTCAACTTGCTTCCCACTCCATATCCGATAATACTCCGAGGCGTCTGAAAAGAATGAGAATTTTTATTGAAGTGCTACTGAAGAGTTTTTTTTTTTTTTTTTTTTTTTTTTTTTTTTTTTTTTTTTTTTTTTTTTTTTTTTTCAATTTTTGGCATGTTATTGTAACCGTAACACATTTACTTGATGCATATATTCTGTACAGTTGTAAATTTCAATAAATGGATATAAAAAAAAAAAATTTATTTTAATAGAAAATTTTTGACTGTTTTTTTTTTTTTTTTTTTTTTTTTTTTTTTCTATAAATATCTGTTTATATTATACAATCTAAATATCTATAAAATATTCTATACATATTTATTTATTTATGTTTACAACTGTAGTATTTATGTACAAGAAAATTTGAGAAAATTATTGCCATAATTTGTCGATAACAGATATAAAACCCCTAGTAGTTCTTTGATAAAATTTCACCATTAGAAGGCCTCTCGGCCATCTCCTTTTTATAAGTCTTAGATATTTATCAGGGATTGAGTGTGATGCAAGGAGACTAGAGGATTCCAGTGATTATGGAGTTTACTATGAAATGACAGGTATCTGGTTTTGAGCAAATCAGCAACATATGGAACATTAAGATCTCTATGGATAAGTTTATTTGTGACATAATAAGGATCATCGAGCATTATAGGAAGGATTTTGGATCGTGGAGATTGGATAAAAGAAGAATTGGAAGGTTTACTAGAGCCTCAAGGTTCAACTATGTCCAGTAAGCCTAATTACTGTCAGATAAATAAGCCTTTTGTAATTAGTTGGAAGCTTTTAACTCTTGTCTACTAAATACTGGATTAGTCTAAAACTTCCAGCAGTTTCTGGTATTTCAAGTCTCATGGATTTTTAATTAAAAAATTGTAATTAATTTTTAAATATTTCTTTAGTTGAACCGTGCCATTATTTATGGATACTTGCAAGTGTACTTCGATCGGCGACAGTAGTTGAAGTCATTGGATATCTCTGTCTAGAACATTGGTTACATTTGCATGTCAAGGCCGAGGAGGCATTTGGCGTGCATCGGAGCTATTATCGAAAGAATATAAATTTGCGAGCAGTGGTTGGGGATTCGATTTTCATTCGGGTCATTGAATCTCGACTGTTGTATTTCAAAACGGGGGCACGAAGAATTCATTTCGTTTTGGAAAAAGCTTAAAACCATATTTTAATTTTTTTTTTGGTTAAAATAGTTTTGGTTTCGTTAAAAAGTTATTTTAAATAACACTGGTTTGGTAATTAAAAATTACATGCATTAACAATATTTTCTACTTTTAGGTGGTAGTTCATCAAATAAAATGTTTCAATAAAAATAACCCATTTAATTTTATACCAAAAACTATATAAGGCATTATTATACTTCTATGATAAAATCATAATTATATAATATAGGAAATCGTTGTTTTTGTCGAAAACAGACAGAACTATTGTCTTGAATTATTGGCAACAAAATATATTGTAATGTTTAACACATTTATTTTAAAAATATGTATATTTTGTAACTTTTTGAATTTTCTTATTCTGTAAGTCATTTATGATTTAACTATAAAGAATTCACAAAACTCACCTAATAATGTTACTGAGGTAAGGAATAAAAAAAAAAAAAAAAAATTAGAAAAAGGACCCAACTTATTTAAACAATAATCAATTAATAAAACGCTAGTTATTTAAATGATTATTGTAAGTAAGCAGTTATTGAAGTAGCAGCTTGAGATACTATTAAAATCATATGTATTTATATAAAATAAAAATACAGGGCTAAAGTTAAAAATACCCCGGGATATTTCTTGTAATTTTTTTTTCATTATATATATTTTTTTAATTTATTCATACCATTATTTTCTTTTTGTTTTTTTTTAATATTAATATTTACTATAATATGAATCTTGCATAGTTTTTAGAGGGTATTTAAATTTATTTTCTTTGTACATATTGAATAAATGGATTCATTGTCATCCATATTACTCATTCCCATTTCGATAGGTGGCTTGAAAAATGTATTAAAAAAAGAAAATAATAATAGATAAAAAAATTCACCTATTTAGTTTTTCATTTTCAAGGCTACATATTTCATTCAGTTTTAGGGGTTAACGTACTTATATACTTTAGCCAGGGCGTATGAAACTTATTATAATTAGTTTTAAAACGATGTTATAAAACCTAGCAGTATTAAAAAAAAATACGAATAATTATTAAATTGACAAAATGTTTAATTATTCTGGTTTATAACCGCCCCTTGTGTTTATTACTTACCCATGTGTTTTGGTTCCATGGAATGTGTAGGTCTAATGAGATACAATACACTATATAATGCAAAAATTTAATTAATTAAATTTTATTATAATTTCGAAATTTTAATTTTTCTGATACGTTAGTTTAGGTGTTCTGGTTGAAGAATATGGGGTCTTAAACATGAATAAAGAGAAAAATGAAACTGTTTACCTGTCAGTATATATATATATATATATATATATATATATATATATATATATATATAGATATATAGAGAGAGAGTGAGAGAGAGTGAGAGAGAGAGAGGGGGGGAGTGAGAGCGAGGGGGAGAGAGGAATTTTCATAAAAATCTTGACGAGATGCAGGCATATCCAGTCGATTGAAACACCCCGCAAAAAAGAAAAAAAAATATATGAATGGGTTTCAACATTTAAAAAAGAACCAGATAAAATATTACAAAAGGAAGCATATGGGTGGAAAATGGAAGAAAAACTCTTGTGATAAAGAAAGTGTTGAATATGCGCTTGGGTGTGGCTAAGGGATGAAAGGGCACTGGAAAAAAAAAAGGAGGGTCATTGAGGCATGAGGTCATAGATATAGGACCCAACTTTATTTCATATGATCATAAATAAAAAGAAAAAGTATAGTTTTCAATTATTACTCCTTTAATAATATATTTATAACATACATATATTTTAAATACGGGTTACGGACTTAATTTATAAAATGTACTGGTTAGGTTTGAATAATCACACGGAACCCACATACTCGACATAAAATACATGAATTCAACAGAAGATTTAGCCAGCTATAACGCATACTATGCAGGACTTCATTAATCAATAGACAACAAGCTTTTAATTTACAAGAATATTCTAAAGCTCACCTATGGTCTCGATCTTTAGAGAACAGCGAAATATTCGAACATCCAATCCTTCAAATACAAATTGCAGGTTAAAAAGGCTGTGGACTCGTGATCTATTGTAAAATTCGTCATGGAGTCCTGGCAATGAGCAGCTTCTCAACTCATGCCCTGAGTGGATAGCGCTCTTATTTATCCTTCATTGTTTTTTTTTTTTAAACCAGTGACGCAGCTAATAGTGCAGCTCTGGAATTTCTTCGGATCTGGCTTGTCCTTCCACTTGGAGACGTCTAGTTGGGGGATACATAGGATGTGTGTATATTTTAAATAATTAAAGTTGTATTTTTTAAATTTAAATCTATCTTGATTTTCACTAAGATTATTGTTTCTTTTATATTCATAATTATTTTATAAATGGAGAAAAAGATCATCAGGGATGCAGTCAAAGAAGTACACCACGTCTAAGTAGAAATACTTTAATACGTGTCAACGTTTCGACCTGCCTCTCAGGTCTTCTTCAGGGCCACCGAACCACACGGGTGAGGAGAAAAACGATGACTATAAAGTGGCACGTATTAAAGTATTACTACTAGACGTTGTGTTCATCTTTGACTGCACCCCTGATCATCTTCTCCTCCATATTTCTTTATTTTTTTTAATTTAATTTATTTTATGGTATTTTTTTCTTTATTTGTTGTATTATATATTTTGAGGTGGTTTATTTATTTATTTTTCATCCCTTTTATTTTTTCTCATTGTATACATTGTGTGAATGGATCCGTACCGTCATCCATATTAAGTATTGCCCTCTTTGAGGCAGATTGTAATACTTTCTCAATAAAAGATTTCAACAACTATTATATTAGTAAAGCAAAATTATTTTTTAATAAAATAATATACCAATATAAAAATAATTAAAAAAAAATATTAATAATAAAGAAAAACACAAAACAGTGCTATTGGACCATATACAATACTTGGACATAAATTATATTTCAACCATACAGACATTTTAAATTTTGAAAATAAAATCCATAAATGATATAAAAAAATAATGAAAGCTATAATTAAAAAACAAAACAATAAATAATGCAGTAAATTATAGAACTGATTCAGAAAAAATAGATTAGATTAAAAACAATTATTAATGATGAAAGTATAAATTAATAATAGATTAAAAATAAACAATTATAGCTCACAGAATAATTTGTGTAGTCTGAACCGAGTATCGAAAAGGTCAGTTGTTCATGAAAAAATAATTCCAAAAATTTCCTTGGAAAAAAATGTGGGCAAACCCATCATTGTAGCATAACTGAAGTACAGTGATCAATACTAACAAGGGGATGTTTGGAGTTGTAGCTCACAGATTTGAATGCCAATTTGTGTGTGTGGGTAATAGGAAAGTATTTGTAACTACAAACTCTATAAGTCATTACAGATTTAAGCTTTGTATTCATTGACATTTTTAACTATGGCATAGTTGAGATGATATCGAATGAAAAAAAAAAAAAAATAAAAAAAAAAAAATAATGACAATTGGAAACACTATTAACAGGTACTAAAATAAAAAAACAAACCAACTATTTATTGTTATTAATGAACTGTATACATTATATACAACAAACAAATTTTAGTGAAATAATAACAATGACATGTCAATAACATGTAATGAACTACTCACTAGTAGTACTTCAATATAAGTTGTACATAAGGTCTCTTCGTCATCTTCTTTTCAGACGCCTGTTAAAATTATTGGGAATCGATTGTGAGGCAATTTGGAAGACTAGGTGATCCGTGTGGGCATGGAGTTTACTATGAAAAGATAGGTACATGGTTAAGGCTAAATCAGAAAAATATGGAGCATTATGATCATTATGGATAAGATTTTTTGTCACATTATAAGTAGATTTGAGGACTTTACGAAGGATTTAGGATTTAAGGATTGTAAACGAGAATGATTGGAAGATTTATTGGATCCCTAAAGATTAACTCCGTACGTCCGAATGGGTCTAATTACTTTTATGTAAGTACGATTTTATAATTTATTCGGAGCTTTGAACGCTTGTCATGTAAATGTTAGAGAAGTCGGAAACGACGAGCAGTTTCTAGTAGTCTATTAGGTCTGGTATGTTAAACGGGTAAATTTTTGAATTATATGAATATGTTATTATTTGAATTATGTAAATATGTATTACATGTTATATATTATTAGTTTAATGGTTGAGTTAAATTGTTTTAGATATCAAACCTGAAGATTGGAAACATTTTTTTCTTGGGAGAAATTCTAGAACAGTCAGGGAAAGAAGGGAGAACACAAGAAGCTCGCATGCAAAAAATGAAGCGAGCCTTTGACCGAACACAAAATGTCTATAACAATCGCGAACCCTACTAAACTTCATCATTGTAATGCCGTGATCAAACCCGAAGTTCTCTATGTCGGTGAAACACGACCTCAATAAAAAGGGTGGTTTAGAAAATATTTTAAAGGAGGAAAGAAGAATTATCAGGAAAATTCTTGGCCCAAAACTGACCGACAAGGAGTACCACCTACAATCAAAACAGAGGAACTATCGAATCTCGCAGCTGGCATCAGAAAACGCCGTTTAATGTCGATGGCCATATTCGCAGAATACCCGAACACAGACTCACCAAGAAATTACTGGAAGCAACAGAAAATCTCAAATCAAACATGTGGACATCAGAAGTCCAAACAGGACCTCAAAAGAGCAGGAATCAAAGAAACGGACATCCCTGATAAAAATATCTACAGAAACAAGCTGAACAAGTGGAAAGTTTCATCGGAGAGGGATCAAAAAAAAAAAAAAAAAAAAAAAAAATCACAAAAAAAAAAAAAAAAAAAAAAAAATTATCTCTATTACTTGAGCTATCTCTAGACGTTGAGCATAACAAATTTTAATATTATTCCTGTCTATAGAAATATATATTGACATCTAAAAAGAGAGAAATGATAATTATAAGTAAAATATCTAATTCAATATTAAAAAAGACAGAATGAACGTTTTGATAATATTGTGATACGTTTTGATTACTGATAAGGCCAATCTCCAAAATTAACGATTTCATGAAGAATAATACAAGAAGGGCCAACGCCCTTTGAAGGGCACCAGAAGGGCCAATCCTATAATACGGAGGACATTCGCCCTTATTGTAAGGGCAGATATTTGTAGCAGAATCCCAGCTACTTCTGGGGATTGGTCGTTTCCATTCTCACAAGTATCTCGTAAAATAATTTTTTTTTTTATTAAATTTAACAAGAGATTTATATAAGCGAGATTAAATAAAAAAAGAAAGAATATTATAAAGCCTTAAAATTGAAATTTGGACCTACAAATAATAGTCATGAATCAGCAATAATACATTTATATTCTCTATTAATTTAACATTTTAAGAGCGCAGAAAAAAATCTTTGTTTTTAAAATCGTTTGAAATTGTTTTTGCTATACAAATATTAATAATATATTAAGTCTAATTAAGATATAAAAGATTTTATTTTTTATTTTAAGCCCCTTATTTTCACGTTTTGTTAAATTTAATAATTTAATATTTCACTTTTGTCTCTTTTTTACCGTTAACATTCCACTACTATTAAAAAGATCGGCTAATCTAAAATCTGTAATGTTCCTTAAATTGGTACAAATAAACAGCCATAAAGATTTTATTGTTACTGATTTGACCTAAATCAGATACCTATCCTTTCATAATATAATAATCATTAAATCCATAACCACTCGAATCTATTATTCTCCCTGCATGCTTCCCATTCAATTTCAGATAACCATCCAAGACGTCTGAATCCAAGAAGATAGCATCGAGAATTTCGATAGTTTTGTATTAAATTCGTTTTGTTAAATTTAATTTTTCTTGGTATATTTGAAAAAAAAGTATGCGTGTGTGTGTGTGTGTGTGTGTGTGTGTGTGTGTGTATTTAACATGTGAATGATATGTTAGGTGAAATAATCCTATTTTAAGAAAATTGCAATTAAAATTTTAAAATTCTTAACACGGAATATGTTATACCTGTGAACTAGATGGCCAAAAGTGAATTATTTATTTAGCCGACACACAGTGCTTCCTCAGTGGACAAAAATCACAAATCGAAGTATTTTTTATCGAGCTGTTTACCTTTTGATATTCTTAAATATACCTTAGACAACTGTTTAGTATGATTATATCATTGTTTCAATATTCGCTCAAGTTAATACATTCGAAAAACTTCAGGAGTATTTTAGTTTTGCGATTTATATCGTATTAGCCGCACATTATATTTTGTTATATTCACACCTCATTGGATAAAAAATAACTATTGTTAACGACGCAATATACAGGTCAAGGTATCTATTTTAAAAAATGATACTATAATTGCTATGCTGAGCACTTATTATATTCATTGTATGCGTGTAAAGTTTTGTTGGCCAATTTGAAAATTTTGCAACCATAGGAAAAAAAAAAGTGCTTTTTTACAATTATCTTGCCATAGCTTTTTATAGGTGCATTTCCTGACCCATGCTCATGTGAAATTTTTTGATCAGCGAGTAATTTTCTATAAGATTTCGAGGGATTGTGAATTTTGTCCACCTTCACTCTATGTTCGAAGCACTGTGCGACAGGCTAAAGGGGGCCAGGTTTTTTTTTTTTTTTTTTTTTTTTTTTTTTTTTTTTTTTTTTTTTTTTTTTTTTTTTTTTTTTTTTTTTCCCGAAATTGACGTGATAAAATGTTAGATTCAAGCCTTGAAATTATTAAGGAATCATTCCTTTTCATGGCCAATAAATCTAGACAAACGGTAGAATATTTTTCATTCTGATCAGAAAGCTGTTGTTAAATTTTCAATTCGATTGACACCAACAGAATGGGTTGCACGTTACATTTTTGAGGGTAAAAAAAAGGACAGCTTACATGAAATAATTAAAAAAACTAAAAGTTTGTGCAAAATAGGGCAAATGCAGTTGACTTATTTTTCACAGGTGGAACTAATAAAGAGAGAAAATTAGCATTATGATGATACCCATAACCAAAAAAATAACAAAATTGCACTTTATATATATAAATGCTATTTTTGCTGACTAAGCTGACTGATTACTTTATTCTGGACTTTTTGATGAATACAGATAGAACGTAATCAGCGGTATACGACGGACGCGGTAGGATGTTAAATTCATCTGCAGAGCTGTTCCGCCGTCAAACGAGACTCCGACGACAGGACGTAAAGTTCCCACCCTCAAAGGAATTCCAGAGCTCTGTTCCGTCAGCTGTAAATATTAAAGAGTGGACGACCCCGGGACTAGAACATGATGAAGAGATGACCGGGTGTGTTCTGCCCCGGCTGACTCGCTTTGAAATTCGACCGCTACTTTGTTACTAATTGACTTCTATTAGCGTTTCACTACAGCAAAACTAAAATAAAAGGAAAGCAAAAAAAAAAAAAAAATAAATAAAGAGCGCCATAAGTTTTTTATTTAGGACCGTTGCAAAAAATACTAGTCCAAATGAATTAATTAAAGTTGAGTCTAATTAAATTTTAATTATGAACAGTACAATGAAGAGTAGAAGGCTAGGGTAGTCTTAGAGTTATCTCAAATCTAGTAGACGGAACTATGTTTCATAATCATTGAAACCCCTCCCCCCCACTCTCTCTCTCTCTCTCTCTCTCTCTCTCTATATATATATATATATATATATATAAACTATATATATATATATTATATGATTTTTTTTTAATTTAGCTATTTAGCTATAACTTTCCATTTAAGCTTCCTATAAAACCTGAAAACATGTAATTTTATTTCCATTAAGCTTCCTATAAATTCCTGATATACAATTTTGAAATTTATATAAGGTGTTTATAAACGTTTATAAATTCTACACTAAAAGGTCTCTAGGCCATCTTCTTTTCAGACGCATCGGAGGATTATCAGGAATGGAATAGAAAGCGAGTCGGGAGACTAGTGGATTGGAGTGGTTATGGAGCTTACTATGGAAGGATAGGTATCTGGTTTGGGCTAAATCAGGAACATATGGGACATTAAGATCTTTATGAATAAGTTTATTAGGATTGTAATAAGGATTATGAATTGTAAGGATTGGATACGAGAACAATTAGAAGATTTAGTTGAGCCCCAGAGCTCAACTCCGTATGACCAAATAGGTTTGATAACTGTCATGTAAACGAGTCTTTTGTAGAAAATCTGGAGTTTTGAACGTTTGTCTAGTAAATGTTGAAGAAGTCGAAAACGACGAGCAGTTTCCTGTCGTATAAGTCTTGGGTGATGATTCCAAGTTAAACGTTTTTCCAGTTGAATTCCTAGATAGCGGATCTGTTCAACAGGGATCTGTGGAATATTGTTAAATGATACTGGAGGACAGGAAGTCTTAGGTTTACAACGAAGGGTAAAGGTTATTTGGTGAGATTTGATTGGATTTTTTTTAATTCTCCAATTTGGACAGCATTCCTGAAGATTTATTACACGAGATTGGAGTGTTTGGGAGGCAACGATGGGATCATTATTCACTGATAACACACATGTGTCATCAGCATACTTTGTGACGACGGTGCTAGGATGGGTCGGGATATCAGCTGTATACACTGTGTAAAGGATGGGGCCTAGTATACTACCTTGAGTAATGCCGGCATTGTGTTATAACTTTTCTGTGTCTATTAGAGCTAAACTTACTTATGTACTCTAACTGGGGTAGGACACCACAGATTGCTAACGTATCCTAGCCAGGATGAAGAGGTCTGGATTCATTTCTTGGGTTCGCCACAAAATAAATTTTGACTCACCTGGGATTCGAACCCACGACGCTGAGACCTTAGGTCCGTCACACTTGACCATTGAATTTCCCAAAAGTCCTTGTGCAAGAACACAACCCTTGATTCCGACTCTCATAATTAATCCTATGTATGTTCCTACTATTTATGCCAATGTTTACATTGTCTTATCCTTTGATTTCTTGTGACTTAAGTAAGCTTTATGGTGTCTTTTATATGCAATGTCAAAAGAAAAAAAAGTCTTACCGCATAATAATAACAAAGCATGAAGTTATTTTGCCTGATCTATCGTATAGCCCAGATATTGCGAAAAGATTATTGTTTTTCAACAACCATGGCGCTACGGTCTAGAACATTGGCCTCTTCCACGATTCATCTCCATTTGCTCCGGTCACCAGCGGCTCTTTTCTAGTACCAAATGTCCGCTTCAATGCTTTCCTTCCCTCTCTTCCCTTCTTTGGTAAGCCCATTCAAGATGATTTTTGGCATTTTGTGGACGCTCATTTTATGAACATGGCCTACCCATCTTAATCGTCTTTGATTAATTGCATAAACAAAGTCCGGAGCTTTGAACAGGTCTCTTAGCTTATGGTTGCTTTTTATCCTGCAAGTATCTCCTTCTTTAGTAGGGCCATATATCTTTCTTAAAATTCCCCAACACCTATTACTAGCCTTTATTATTTCCCTAATATCTCCATCCACTTTATTTCTTCAAGTTATGACGCAATCAGTTCAGTCACCACTCAGGATTCAAGTTCAAGTACTTGGACAGCTCCTTTGCTGTTGTTAAGAGTCAGTTTTACTAGTCTAATTAGCTTTGAGGGAAACCTAAATCTTGTAGACACTTATATTAGCCTATTAGCCAAGGAACTTACATAATTTCACTCTAAATGACGCAGCCATTATTATGAATAATTTAATAAATTCTTAAAAAAAAATTTTTTAAGAAGGAACTTTATAATTTAAATGCTTATCAGGTGATACGGCTCGATACTACCACAATGGAGAGAGCGGTGCATCTTCTCGACTCCTTGACGCCCGATGTAAGTGCCCTTAACTTATGGCAAAGCACAGCGGGGTGTGGGGGGGGACATTGTCTGGTAGTTTCAAAGTGAAATGAGACACCGGTCCGGGCATTAATTAATCTAAATTAACAGCTGCCGAGAGCATAAATCTCTCGAGGACTTGTAAGGCAAGGAGTTTTCTTATTATCGCAAAGCCGTCATAGCACCGAAGGCTATAATTTATTATCTAGCCTATGAACAATGCCGGCTTTATCACTTCTCCTGATAGATGTCTAGATTACGCAATGTATCTAGCTTGTCTTTATAGTCTCATTCAGGGTGTCTTAGCCATATTTGCATAACAGTACATTTATTAAATTTAATGTTTGTGAAGCTATGGTATATATTAATAATAATTATTTTAGTGAATTCAAAACAACTTTTCATATCCCGATTCAAAGTATGGAAAATACACACACACACACACACACACACACACACACACACACACACACACACACACACACACACACACACACACACACACACACACACACACACATATATATATATATATATATATATATATATATATATATATATATATATACATAGATATATTTCTTGATTTTTCTATTAAATGTTTAGTAACGTTCTTGAGCTTCAGTCAATAAAAAAAAAACTAACAACTATTTTGGCTACGTTTCGAGACGATTGTTCTCATAATCATACCCTACAGTGAAAAAACAGGTTACAATAAAATATATAAGTTACATAGGTTATTACAAAAGTTAGCTGCAATATAAATATAGAGAAAAATATGGGTCAGAATATATACTACAGAATATAAAAGAATATGAAATTAGTTACAATGTTACTGGTTGATGTGCTATTAGTACCTACTACGAAATATAAAAATGCTAGTGTAAAATTGAACTGGAGAATTTCTGAAAAAAAAAATTAGGTAGGAATGGGGTTTTCCAAAATACTGGTATTCCCAGGACAGGTAAAAAGCTATTTCTGTGTAATAAATGGATAAATGGTTCTTGGTTTATGTTGTATATTATTCTTAATGTATTTTATTAATGGTATTAAATTGGAAAAACATGTGTTGAGAGTTAGGACGTCTGATTTTTGATTTATCGATTTTTAAATTTTTCTATGATTATCATTTCTTTGATATTTTGTTTAAAATTATTTTGTTCATAGTTAATAAACAAAATACATGTGGCCTGATTGTTAAAAAATTATGAGATGAAAGTAAACTTTTTGGAAAAATAGCCAGCATTTAAAAGGACGACGGAAGACGATGTCGAAACTAATATCACGTCGATGTGTATTATTTAGTGTTAATTAAATCCCCAAAAATCATATCCGTTTCGATCCGTGTGTCATTATTATCCTCCCTTCAACCGATACCGTACATTTTTGTATTTTATTATTTCACACTCTTTAAGATCTGGTGGTGGTTTTTGAGGTACATGATGTAACTTCAGAAAATGAAGTATTCTCCTGTTGAAGTTTGTCATGATGTACAAACATATACAAGGTGTTGCGGGCAAAAGAAGCATTTCGGCGGCCAAAATTATTTTATTGCCGAAAAATATTCTAAAATGAACTAACGAAAAAATATTTTAAAAATTAAAAGTGGATTAGCTAATATTTAAAAAATACTTTTGATTTTTCAACATACTCCGAAAAAATAAAATAAATAAATAACAAAAAAAAAATGCTCTACTACCTTAATGGACAATGACTTCTGTTTTGATGGTGGCTACTATTTGTGTAAAATAATGAAAAAAAAAAAAATGATTTCGGTATAATAGGTAAATATTATGTTAATACTCAAAGATATTAAAATAAATTAATATTAAAAAACGTATTTAAAATTAAACTATATTTATTAAAATGAAATAAACAGTCCACTTTCAAGTTTTTAAATATTTTCCCTATTAGTTGCACTTCGGCAATAAAATAATTTTAGGTACCGAAATGCTTTTTTTTTTTTTTTTTTTTTTTTTTTTTTTTTCCTACAACGCGTTTTATATGTTTGTTCATCATGACAAACATCATCAAGAGCCTACTTCATTTTCGTGATATAAGTTTCGACATCGTCTTCCGTCGTCCTTTTAAATGCTGGCTTTTTTTTTTTTTCAAAAAGTTTACTTTTAGTTATTGAAGACTTAATTTTTTGATATTAATCGATCGTACCTGACTTTGCTGTATTAGTATACAAAAACACCTCATTTGTATTATATTATATTAAAGAAATAGCACCATCAAATGAGTCTTTGCAGCCATCTCATTTAACCGTAAACCTTGCATTTTGAGTCGAAAATTCATTTATTTAAAATTAACTCTTCCACTTTCATGAAATTTTTAAAAATATTTTTTCCGTTAATCGGACGTCATTTAAAACATATTTCTGCAATAAAATAATTTTGGCGGCCGAAATGGATTTTTTGCCCACTGTGCGCCGGTGATGCGGAGTCATTTGGTGTCAAGACTTGTGCGTGTTTTTTTTTTTTTTTTTTTTTTTTTTTTTTTTCTTCTTATCCTCCATTTATTAATATAAAAAAACAAACAAATAATAATTGGAATGAAATGATCTTGTGTTGCCTTCTCAGCATTTTAAGATTTGTTGCTATCGTAGATCCTGGCGCCTCAGTTGACTGTTGTCTTCCTGTTGTCTTAATCAAGTGAGGAAGATGAATCATCGTGCGTGATTTGTGGTGCTGCAATAAATGAACTAATAATGTAATTTGCAATCATGGGGAGACAATGTACTTAAAAGTACATTCATCTGACGCAGTAGAAACGTCTTCTATTAAGTGACAAAAAGCAGATTTTAACATAGCGAGGTGTTATCTGGGGGCTTTAAAGCGATCTTAAAATCGTTATAGTTTATTACAAGTTGGTAGATTAGAATTACTCATAAAAGAATAAGCAATGCAGTCAATGATTATGTTCTCATTAAAAAGTTTTATTAGCACCTCAATTACTTGGGTTATAAGGCGAGAGAATAACTATCATCGATGCTTTTACCTCACCACATTATGGATTGGTTCTTTTGACATTCAAAGGGATCTTCTTTATTGGCTTTTTCTCATATCTTAATCTAGGCAGGCCATTATAAAGTTTATGGTTCCCAAGGTCATCTCAGGGCTGTAATTCGAAGTAGGGCCATTCCAAGTGCTTTGAAGGACTTATTATTCAGTTCATCTCATCTCCATAAATCTTTTTCTAATCTGGAACAGTAATGACAATTTTAAAATGTTACGACCCGGAGGAGAGAGGTCGTTAAAGGCGGGCGCGGATGATCTGCTTTATCGCTCTCCATTAAGGCCGGAATATTCCAAAGCCCTTCCCCTTTGCTTTCCGATTCAATTTATCGGTTGTAAAATTTTTGTTGCAGCTGTTATTTCGATTTTATCTACGGATTAACTCTGGTCGATCCAGCTGTTTCAGAAAAATATTGAGTTTTTTTTTTTTTGGTTGAAAGCATTTTATGTTTTACTAGAATTTAATATTAAAATCTTAGTTCTTGATAAATATTAGAGGTTTGTCAACAACTATTTTTTTTTCCGATTTCCATAACTAGGAAATTATTTCTAGAATAGTAAAATTGATATTACTGAAATAAACAAAATAAATTTTATCTTAAAAATAATTGATTATCAAACTGTAACATATTTATTTGAATTATTCTCATCATGCTAAAAAGATCTTTGGTTCGAATCCCATCTGGGCGGGATCTTTAAAATATATCTTGACCTTCTCATTGATGGTTGATAATCTGTAGGATAATCCATCCTTCCGGCCCTAATTTGATAATTAGATATGTCTAAAGATATGCTTTATTAAGACAATAAACAATAAACATAGTGCTGCCCAACTTTATTGGGTTGCTATAAACACAGCATACTCATCTATCCAATTAAAGACAACCATATAATTTATAATATTTCTTATTATAATATAATTTAGTTATAGTTCTATAATATAATACTTTATACTACCTAATACTAGACAAACTAATAATATCTTTTATTTTCCTTCCTCTTCATTTTTTTATTATTTATTAATTTTTTTATTATCTTTTCCCCTCTTTTTATCCCCCTTCTTTTCTTATTTCACTTCATTCTTTCATTTTATGTTATTTCCCCCCTAATATTCACATATATCGTTGTTCTTCTTATTTCCTTTCCTTTTTTTCCGTTTTATTATTTTTTTCTCCTTTTCTTTTCTCAATCTCTCTCTACAATCAATACTGCTCTTACCAACCACACATTCATATACATAAGTACACATAGATAAATTGCTACATATTTAATAACTATAAATTGCATTGGCCAACCTATGCACCATGTATATGGTGGTGGATAATTCCCAGGGAATATACTGCTTAAGCACACAATACAAAAAGATCATTTTATAGCTTCTTAACGGTAGGTCTTTTTTGCCCAATTTGAAGTACATATGGTTCTTAATAAAAAAAAAAAATTAAAATAAATAACAATCGTCAGATGCATATAAATAAAACAATTTTACTTATTCTTGTTTTAGAAGAAGATTAATTCTACAAGTTATATTTTTTATTTCATTTCAGTTTTATGAGCCGTGTAAAATATCTCATTTTAGAGGCCCCATGAAATTACAATTTAATACAAATTAACTTTGATTACGAAATATATCAATTAGACTGAAATAAACAAAAAAAAAAATGCAAGGTTAAATAACAGAGATTTCAATTTAAGTTAATAATAGTAATAACAAATAATATAGGTGATAGAACAAATAATACAATAACAAATGTAACCAATTAATTAATAATAACAATAACACTTAAAAATACATCAATACAAATATAATCAAATGATATTTCGATTTTTGTTACCATTTGAATGAAACGAAAAAAAAATCTTGACGGGGCTATAATTTTCTATGGACTATAAATGGTTTCACTAAAGAAACAAAATACATCATTGTATTTATTTATAAAAAAACAAAACAAACTAACTAATAAAAAAAATGAAAATTAATAAAACCACGAAAGTAATATTGAATTAGGTTATACAATTTTTTTTTTGTACTATAGAAAATTTCAAAATAGGAAGCTTTTACTTGACACTTGATGTGGAGATAGCCGGATATTTTCCAAAGTATAATACACATTTCCTGAGAAAGCCTGGAGTTCAAATGCACCTTAGAAATGTCCAATAATTAATAATAAAATCAAAAACACAAGTTTGAAAAAAATAAAGCCAGTGTTTTAGCCGTCACAAATTAGTAACTTTCCCCCTTTTAGATGCTGCTTTGATAAAACCTTTTCTTGGTTCATGATCTATAATAAATATATTTTATCAACACAGACAAATTTTGTTCCGCTGCACCGCCCATTATGTTATATTTCGAGCAAAGGCCACACTAGCTAATTTGTGACGGCTAAAAAAAATAACTTTATTATTTTTTAACTGGTGTTTTTTATTTTTTATTAATCTTTGGATGTTCTTAAAAGTCGTTTTAACTCTAGGCTTCATCAGCGATTGCCATGTCGTTTTACAAGAGTTTGATGCATACTCCGTTTTTCTTGTAACGGCCCTCAGTTGAGCGGTGGGTTCCACATGTCTCTCCGTGCGTCATAAAGTTCGTAACTGATGAAAAACTCCGTTTGAGGTGGTTCGCAAATTGGGACCTATCCCATCTTCATTAATAAAGAAATCAAACGGAGCTCTTCTTAAAAAACATTAATTTTAACCATAATTGACGTGTTTAGTTGTGTCTTCTTTCGTTAAAATTTAACACAGCTTTAAAGTATAATTGATATTTATGGGTCTCAAACTCAAGAAAATTAAAAAAATCGTAAAAAACGAAAGTTTGTCTATCATTTTGTCGCAAATAAAATGTGAATATTTACTAAGATTGGATTAAAATATTCAGCAAGGTCTGATAATTCTCTCTCCCTTTCAGATATCTTAGCTTATATTTCAAGCAGTGTTAAAAAACTAAGATCAATCGAAAATAAAGAAGTCTTAAAAAGTTTTTCTTATTTACAGAGGTGTGTCTAACATTTTGTCACAGAGTGTATGTCCCTCCGAATACTTGAATATGACCAAAAAGAGCCAACTTAGGAAACTAGAACTAAAAGATCGAAAGATCCTAAGAAGCATAATGGGCCCTATAAAGGAGGGAAGCGAATATAGAATCAGATATAACAATGAGTTATACCAACAGTTGGAAAGCTTCACAGCAATTGCGGCCACAGTTAAAATGGACAGCCAGAAACTAACCTCGAAAATCTTAACTCCATTTTTAGAGGAAAAGGGACCAATGAAACAGGTTCAACTAACTGACAGGTTCAACTAGAACTGGAACTTCTAGGAATTAATCCAAAAGGTGTTTCCAGAGATAAATACCGAACCCTCATTAGGACATCAGATCCTCTCAAGTTGATGACGGCTAAAGCGGTACGATCCGGAGTGGGAGTGAGTGGACCGAGGAGAGGAAGAGGGCCCATAGCGCAAGAATGAAGAGTTACTGGGCTAAGGAACCACGCTGTCCAATTGTATATTATTTGTTCTGTTAAGCGAAAAACTTAAAAAGAATAGCTTGGAATGCTCATGGAAAACAGACATGACAAGAAACAACTCATTGTATTTCTCTGCTACAATACATAATCGTAAATACTGTTCAAACATTATTAATTTGAAAAATGATCTCTGGTAGATGACTGTAAAGCTATTTCGATTGAGTCAGTTGACATAATGTAAGCACGTTTAATTGACAATACCGACTTTCTTATATTACAAATTACCTCTGCATATGTACACTAGTTGATCTAATTTGACAGAGCCTGCAAGAGACAAAAGATTCTGGTCACAGCTACTGCTAATATCATTGAAGTTGCTGAAAGCTAACCAGGTAGTCGTCCACAGAACTGTTTGGTACGTCCTAGCTTTGATTGAGGCAGAAAAAAGTAAAGTACGGATATTTTTTGAAGGAAATGAACCCTATATAAACGGATTGAACCGATAAATTTGAATAAAGTTAATTTTTTCTGGGTCACTCCTTATAAGAACAGTACTATTACAAAGAAACAATATTTGTCTGTTTTATTAGTGAAGGCAATACTCTACGTCAACTCTACTGTTGTCAATCGACTTCCTTTAATATTTCTTAACTTGATTCGTGTCGCGTTCGTTTCGGTCCGATATGGCTAGGCAGAACCAGGCATCACGTACACACTCGTTCGATATTGTCGATCGTCACGTTTCGGCTTAGTGTGGACACAGATTAAGGCCATATTGTGACTTATGGAGTTGAATTTCGTGGCACCACTATACTAACATACTATATTACTAATATATTAAAATCCTTACAGTTTCAACTCTGTAGTAAAATATTCAGTTTTTCTTATCACGCCACGAATAAACTTCTTTACCAAAATCTTTATTTTATTGATAATTAAGTCTGAACGATGCACCTATCATAAATAAGAAAGTGAATATAATATTTAAAAATGATTATTAACATTCGAGTTTTGATAATCTTTCTAGACTTTTGATTAGAAACTGCCGATGTACATTTATATACAGAACTGCTATTAAATTAACACTCGAGTTGTTTCTCTAAAAACTGCTGATCAAACGATATGGATCTGTATCCTTTTCTAATAAACTCTATGCCTGCCTAATCTCACTTATTCTTATTTTTTCTTCCTCTTTAATTTTAAAGATCCGTCCAGGTTTCCGAAAATAGTATGTCTTCGGAAAATAAGAACAGTGGATTCTTTAACATAAAGTGCTTGCTATATATATATATTTTAAATTACTGACTTGCTTCATCACTAAATGTATTGGTTCCACAGTTTTTTTATGATGCTAGTGTGATTTAACTTAATACTAATTTTAATTAAAAGTTTTATTTCAATGAAATTTACCAATTTTTGAAATAAAAGACTGTGTGAGTAGGGTGTTCAAACCTACGCCACTTTTTAAAATAGGGAGAGTCTCTTTCTCCGGTATTATTTAACATAGCACTAGAATACGTCATTAGGAAGGTAATGCTTACGGGAAAAGGATTAGAGATGGGTAATAAACGCTACTACGCTCATGAAAACCGACAAAACGAAATATATGGTTAGTGGTAGAACCGGTGAAAATTTTAGTAATGTAGATATTTCCGGGATAAAGTTTGAACACGTTGAGCAATTCACATATCTAGGATCTATTATATCGAGGAAAAATGAAATTCAAGAAGAAATAAAGGCTAGGTTATAAAAGCGGGAAATGCTTGTTATTTTTGGATCACAAAATTATTCAGTTCGCGCTTACTCTCCAAAAATTTAAAAATTAGGATATACAAAACTATAATACTACCAACAGTTCTCTACGGATGCGAAACATGACCGCTGACTAAGGAAGGAACAACGGCTTAAAGTTTTCGAAAATAAAGTACTTTGTAGAATATTTGCCCCAAAAAAGGACGAAGAAACAGGAAAATTCAGAAGGCTTCACAATGCGGAATTGCGCGAATTATATCCTGTAAATATAGTTTAAGTAATAGCAGCGCGACGCTCAAGATGGGCATGTAAAGTCGTTGGGTTTAAAAAAGATCCAATTCCGAAAAAAGTAATCAGTTTTGAGCCGTCAGGTAAACGACCGAGTGGTAGACCGAGACGAAGATGGGAGGATTGCGTCAGGGCCGACCCGGGAGATTTGGGTTTTGGGGGAGTAGCTTGGAGGGAAGTGTGCAGTCGACGGATGGTGGTGTTATTTATAAGCCTTTATTTATTATTTTATTATTATCAGTTTAGTACATGGTTTTGTAATAAAATACTATAAGGTTGGTTTAGCATGTAGAATTAAAAGTTATATTCGTACTAGCTTTGGCGGTACTTATACAAGGAACGATACTAAATTATTGTTCATATAGTTTATTTCTTTAAATGTAGGCGAAAAAAAAAATTAAAATACACATTTAAAATAAGTATCTACTTAGGATGTTTGATTTAATAATGTTTTAGCTCACAAAAAGTATCATTAAAAAAAATATTAGTTATTTAAAATCGTTTAAATACAATTATCATTAAACAATTTTTATATTTGTGAAAAAATAATAGAACTTATTTTTATTTTTATTATTATACTCTTTTTATGTAACGTATGGGGATATCGAGATGAGATTCAAGTGTCTGGTGAACTGTTTCATTAGATTTATCCTCAGAATCCACAGAATCACGCGTTACTTGCCTTCTTGTATTCTTCACCTAATGACTGCGTTCTTCTAGCCACCTCCATTTAATCTGTATACCCCTCTCCCATTGAGCTGCTTTTAGTAATTTCCTTCATCATTTGTGCTACCTCCTTTTGGAAATCACGACCCACTCCTATACGTAAAGTTGCTTCCCTTTCTTTTTTTAAAAAAAATTTATTTGTATACCTTTTAAACATTAAATTTTCTTCAAATTTGTAAATATAAATAAATGTTTAATATATATATATATATATATATATATATATATATATATATATATATATATATATATAACTGTATTAGTAAGCATTTAATTAGTATATAATATAGCCAGACAATTGTACCTGTAATTGTGCATTATTATTATTTTACTAATTTGAAATAATATTAATAATAATAATAATATAGAACTGATAAAAAGTGATGAAAATTAAGTTAATTTTATTTCGAATAAAAATATAAAACATGAAAGCTTTTAAGTTAACCTGTAGAAACCGATTACTAATGATTTTGGTCCGACTGATTTTCAATATATTGCTTCATTTGGTTTTTATCTAAGTAAATTTATTTGCAATAAAAACGGTAATACCTTTACGAAATATTTTCAACAAGAATCGCAAGTATGCATTTAGCAAAGCCGTGGAAGTATCGTAATGAAACCAGGGGATTGGGAGAGGGATATGATCCCTCCATCCTCCAACCTTTTTTTCTTCTGCCTTAAGAAAGAAAAGTATTTTCATAATCCTACCGAATCTTTTCAGAGTTGGTATTTTTTTTTATGATTTTTTTTTCCCCCATTTTCTGATGAATGTCGATCCCAGTGATGTGTTGGCCTGGATTTCATCCAACCATTTTTTCTAAGTATAAAATATTAAGATTTTTATAAAGATTATGTGTCTTCAACTCTAAAATATAATTTTTATTTTTTATTTAAAAATATCTCGAATTAATATTTATTTAAAATTATAATAAATATATTTAATTTTTATTTTCATCCTACATAGTAGAATTAAGCTGTCTCTTATATTCATGTCACTTATTGAATCCTTGATTTTTTCCTCATGTATCCAGCACAACTAAATCACATAGCTAGAGAACTATTTCACCATCTTCCGAATTATAAATTTTATCTAAATAGTAATTAATAAATTTAATATAATACTAATAAATATTCAATAAATGTTGCAAAGTAATAACATCTGACTATTTTTTTCTAACGTGAAAAAAATGCGTTTGGTTTACTTATGAAATCACTTTGATCTGATCTCTAAAGGTTCAATTGGGCCATAGTTGGTAATGAACAGTGTTTCAGCTGCATATAGTGCTTCTGGCTTAATAATTGTGCTGTAATCTCGTATTTTTGCATTACATGTGAGGGCCTTTTGTTGTAGGTGTTTTTGGTGAGTTGGAAGGCCAGTTCAACTTTATTTCTTCTAGATTCCATTGCTTATTTCTCTAGGCTATTCCAGCTCATCCAATCTCCAAGATATTTTTATTTTTTTATTATTATTATTTTTATTTTATTTATTTTTTTTTTTTACTATTTTTCCTTATGTTTTTAGTTGTTTTTGTGTTTGTGTCTGTTTCGAGATTCGACTAATATATCAGAATTTAAATAATATATGAGCTTTGACCGTGTAAATCTAACACAAAAAAATATTTTTAATATTCAATTTTTTGATGTTTTCAACAGGAACTGTTTTTTTGTCAACAGGACAAAAAATGGCACAAAATACCTATTGACATAAATAGATTGATTACACCTTAAATCATTGAGCTACTGAAACAGATATTTTATAACAAATATCTGTTAAAGAAAGTTGATTATCAATACATTTTTTTATTTTATTTATTTAATTTGTTGAAGAATACTTAATAAGTAATCTGTCATTTTTTGTTTTTTTACTAAGAGATAATTGTTGTTTCATTTTCTGTTTTTCTTAACAATTCAATTACCATAAATAAGCTTATACCAACCATTCATTTCAATTTTAATATCATAAATACTATATGAACCAAGAAACCAGACCTATCTCAAGTATAGAACACACCTGCTGACTGGAAAATTCCACTCACGTCTATCCACAGTACAGCATGCTCCTACTAATGGTAAGTGACGCCAGTTGAATAGTAATCCGGGAAAGCTGATCCGTCCAATCAGAACGCAGGAGACATTCAGATTCCACAGAAGTATTCCTCAGAGCATCCGATTGGTCCGCCTCATTGTCTGGTCTCTACAAGTTGCCCCGATAATGTTAGGTTGGCATTGTGTTCCTCCAGGGAAGGTTGCGTAGTCCATCCACGTCTTCTGCGTCCCGGTAGTCTTAAGGTTTCCTGCTTCGAGGCAGCTGTTCCTTGAAGTGCGATTATCTATTAAGCTTTTCTCTCGTGCTTATCTTTCATCCTGAAAAAAAGTGTCATTAAACTATTTCGTATTGTTAAACAAGCACCATAAGCCATGGCTTCTTTTGACAAACGGGTTTTTTAAACGAAAATCCTGTTGGCGGGCTCAATTTGCAAGATTGGCTCCTCCGGTTCATTCTAGGCATTTAAGGAATAATAGAATGTGTAGCGATCGCGAGAAGAGCTTATATTGGTCGTCCTTGGCTGCTGTAAGCCTTTTTATGGTATCAGTGTTAACAGATGTTTTTATAAACGTGTCAAAACATCATTTGGTTTGGCGTATGTGGCAGCAGGATTTTTTCATGTGAGCATTACATTTTTCCTCAAAATCCGTCCAATTTATTTCCAAAATTCCATTCAAAATCAGGGAATCTTACTTGGAATAATTATATCTCTCAATCCACGAGGAAATCTATTTTTATTCTTAAGCAACTTTCACATTACCGTGATTTATTACCATTAAGTACTCAACAACTTTTAGTATCATCACTCATTTTTCCTAACTTTGACTGCGGATGCATAGTATATGGAGGATTGTCTGATGTGCTCGAGATAAGATGTAAAAGTGTAATGAACTGTTTTATTAGATTTATTTTCAGGATCTCCTGACGTTCTAACATATCTCCCGGGTATTCTGAAGTTGGGTGGCTTTACCCCAGTTTCCGACGTCAATACTTCCTAGTTGCACTCATATTTCAAACCTTGAAAACCAAAAAACCCACCTATATACATGACCTTACTCTGCGCTCCTCCATTCATCTCCATAGTCAGACGACTGTCCTATGTACTTTAATCATATGTTAAGTAGTCCCATAATAAAGTTTATTTTCTTCTCCTTATTCTTCTTACCTATCTATTCAGAAACATTTTTTTTTTTTTTTTTTTTTTTTTTTTTTTGACATGTCTTTGGAAACTCATTAGTTTACTTTATCATTGTGTTATCGTCTGTTTGTTATACGGCATATGTGAACAATTAGTTTCATTAATCTTTGTATTTGAAACTATTTTATATTTTTGCCTGCATTATGTTAATGAAATTGATTTCGATTTGAAGATAAACAGAAATGAATATAGTTTATCTGGCACCAGTTAAATTATAGATCTAAAACTACAACGTAAAAATTTTAATTTTTTTTTAAAATTGAAAATTTTACGCACTTTTGTTTCTTCGCTTCCATTAATTTTGGCATTCTGTTCAAGTTTTCCCTTTGGGTTTTGTTTATTAAGGACATTGAAAACTAAATCAAAATTATGTTAATAGATAGTTCACAAGTTGTTTATTTAAGAGCTATATTTTTATTAAAGCTACCAACATTATTAAGAATATTTGTTTTTATTATTTGTATTTCATCAAGGAATCTGTGAAGTGAACCTAATTGGTAGATTAAAGAGAGTATTTTGCTTAAAGTGATTTTTTTAAAATGTTTTTTGATTAAAAAAAAACTTGTAAAACATTTTTAAATAACTTAAATTTGATAGTCGAAATGGTTAAATTGAAGAAGACACCGATTCAAGCGTTTTTGAGGCGAAAATCAGCCTTATTCAAAGTAGCCACTACAGTTGCTGCATTGAACAAGATCTAAATGGCTCCTCCCTGCTTCGTACTAAAACAGTGGAATCGTTCATACAGGAAATTGAAGCTGAGTAGTGTAGATATCATTTAGTCCTAGAAAAGTTAAAATATCCACAAAAACGATCGCGCTGCAGTGCAAAATGTGCAAAACCTGTTCAAAGTAGCTCCCTTTTACGGTAATTTAAAGTATTATATCGCGGGTACCTCCACGCGAGTTGTATAAACAATTCTTTTTCACATAATAGCAAAGATAGTCTTCAAGGACCCGATATGATCTTATCGTGTTCTTTAGAGTGTCTGTATACAAACCACTATCCCTTTTCGTAGAAGCTGTCTGTTATCTAAACACATAGATCATGCTCTCCTTTCTCAAAACGTAACTCCATCATTACCAGTCTTCAAGAGTAAAATTATTCTATGATTAAGAACATAAATTAAAATGATGTTATTGTTACAAATATTTTTAAAAATTTTTTAGAGAAAGTTTGTTCGTAGGCAATTGTATATCTCAACTGAATAAAATTATTGCCAATAGATCATACAAGAGTGATAAATATGTTGGGTTTTTTTTTCAATTTATTGAAATTTACAACTGTACAATCTAATAAATCTAGTAAAAACATCAATATAAATCTACACTAGAAGATCCCTAGGTCATCTTCTTTTCAATCGCTTCGGAGGATTATCGGGAATGAAGTGACAAGCAAGTCGGGAGACTAGTGGATTTGAGTGGTTATGGAGCTTACTATGGAAGAATAGGTATCTGGTCTCGGCTATATCAGCAACAAATGCAATATTAAGATCTTTATGGATAAGTTGGTTTTTAAAAAAGTAGGGAGCATTAAGGATTTTTCGAAGGATTTTGGATAGTAAGGATTGGATACGGGAAGAATTAGAAGGTTTAGTTGAGGACCGAAGCTCAACTCCATATGTCCAAATAGGTCTGATAACTGTCACGTAAATGAGTCTTTTGTAGTAAATCGGAAGGTTTGAACGTTTGTCTAGTAAATGTTATAGAAGTCGAAAACGACGGGCGGTTTCCTATCGTTTTAGTCTTGTATGTGGATTCCAAGTCACACGTTTGTCCAGTTGGAGTTCTAGATAGCGGATCTGTTCAACAGGGATCAGTGGGATATTATGAAAGGATACAGTAACAGGAAGTCGTAGGTTTACGGCAAAGGGTAAAGGGTATTTGATGGGATTTGCTTGGATTTATTTTAATTCTCCCATTTCGACACCATTCTTGAAAGTTGATGAGATGAGATTGAAGTGTTTGTAAGGCATTGAAGTGATCATTATTTACTGATAATACACATGTGTCATCAGCATACGTGGTGAGGGCGGTGCTAGGATGGGTCGGGATATCAGCTGTACACACCGTGTAGAGGATGAGACCTAGGATACTATCTTGAGGAACACCGGCAGTTCGGACAAAGAGGGAAGAATAGGAGTGATAAATATAAAATATTATTAAAAATAAGCTTTTTCGGAATCTCTTTTGTTTCAAAGCGAACTGTATTCCTTAATAATTAATTAGTGTGAAACTTATTCTTAAAAAAAAAAAAAATCATAAATTAGAATAATCAAGATTTTTATTGTCAGGTAAGAGTTTTAATGTAAATGTATTTATATAAAATTGGATAGGCGAAACGGGCAAATATTATTGTCTTAGCTAATCAAAGTTAAAAGCGTGATTAAAAGCTCTCCCTCTCTCTCTCATATCCAAATGATATATATATTAAATCCAATTTGATAAATATATCCTTTCTAAATTGTTTATTTATAAAGATACAATTTGGTAATAACAAAAAACTTTTAGTAATGTTTAATAACTTAACTAATCAAGATTAGCATGTTCGTTACACCGGTTTTTTTATCCTTGCACTACCCCTTCTATTTTATTTTGTTTTTTATTTGGTTCGGTGTATTAGTATAAACGTTCATGATTTTTAAAAATTATTTATTTATTTAATTAATGGTAATTTCTTTTATTACAGGTAAGCTGCTTGCATTGTTACATTTTCTCTTCAGATTTGACATCTATTTCTCATAATACTTAGAGGTACGTAGTTTCTGGCGTATTTTTTTTTTTTTTTTGTATACATATCTGTTAAGTACGTGATTATAAAACTATTCATTGTTCATTACGAAGGAAATTTAGTCTGACTCCGTTATTGTTTATTAATTGAAGTTACGACATAGGTTTACAGAAGGCCATATGGTAGAAGCTAATTTCATTATTTTGTATTTTTTTTTCTCTTTCTAAACATATAACAACAAAGGCGCTACACTACCATGCAGAACCTTGGCCTCTTCCACGATTCCCCTCCATTTATTCCTGTCACCAGCTCTCCCCCAGTACCTAACACCAAAGGTCTTAAGGTCCGCTTTAACGTTTTCCCTTCAGCGCTATCTAAGGCTTCTCACTTTCTTTCCCACTTCGAAATGGCCCTTCAACATGGTTTTTGACATTCTGTGGGAGGTCATTCTAAAAAAATGGCCCAGCCATCTTAATCTTCACTGTTTTATTGCAGCAACCAATTCTTGAACTTTGTGCAGGTCTCATAGTTCCGGTTTGCTTTTTATCCTCCATACATCTCAATCTCTATTAGGGCCATATATCCTCCTCAAAATATTCCTCTCCCATCAATTTATAATGCCTTCATTCATCGCAGTGAGCGTCCAGGTTTCACTACCATTCAATACGACTGGTTTAAGAATGGTTTGGTAGACCCTTTCTAAACATAACAATAGAAAATTAATTGTTTTTACAGGACTATACTGCCCACTTGGATTCGAAGTCATGATTTTCTGGGGTTGATCACTTTGCCTAGTTCGTTATTTTATTCATATGGTAATTGTCTAGTTACGATGATTTTAATAAGTATGTGACAACAGTGATTAAAAATAAATTAATATATTTTTTTAATGTTATTTACATTTTTACTGTAAATTAATGGTATTCCAATATCTTGTAAGGCAAATACCTACCCATTGGTAGAACTTTAATGAATATTCTATATTAGGAGATCTCTTAGCCATCTTCTTTTCAGATGCCTCGGATGGTTATCGTGAATTTAATGGGAAAAATTTGGAAGACTGGTGGATTCGAGTGGGTATATAGCTTATCATGAAAAGGATAGGTATCTTGTTCGGACCAATTCAGCAACATTCGCTTTACATATTTTCAGAAAAGGTTTTTGATCCCAATTAATTGGTGCAGGAAGGCAACAGATGATTTTACCACTAGTTAACAGCTAATATTTACATTTATTTCACCATCTCGCCATCTACTTCGTACAAATTAAATTCAAAATAGAACATCCGTTGGGCGTAGACAGTAATCGAGGTAATCCAAGTTGGCTGTTATTGGATGAGGGTTGCAACCGGTAGCAGTTATGGCCCTACAACTGTGATAAAAAGCGAGGAAGTTGGGAAGCGCTAACTCTGTTTCGGCCTATTTGAAGATGAAATGAAATTATCTTCTTGTCACCGTTGATGGAGGAGAATTTCGTTTGCATTTCATTTCACCTGCTCCGGCGGCCCCCTCATTTTCGCGTAGCTCCTGGAAATGGTAGAGAAAGCTATGATCTTCCGCTCTTGGCAAAACTTCACTCATAGTAGTAGTATCATATATGCATAGGGCCCCCTTCATTTTGAGTAGTATAACAAGATACATCGTGTTTTATTCAATATATGAATTAACGTTATGCTGATAGCATTTATTATTTTGAGTCAGGCGAACGGAAATAATGAATTTTTCTAATTGCTAAATTAGCAAAATTGTTTGTTCTTGGGTGAAAATAAAGTCTTAGTGAACAGAACCAAATGTTTTTAATAATAAACAACTTTAAAGCCTTACGATTTTTAAAGAAGCTCAAATTAAACAGAATTATCAGAAAAAAATACACACCATCAACATTGTAATAATTGTTTTTAACCTATATTCCTCCATCTTAATTTTATTCACAATACTAAAAAAAAACAAGATATTTTTACAATTTATGCTATAAAATTATCTACTGTAGAGCGTTTTTTATAAAACAAAAACTATAGTATAATAATGAGATAGAGTAAAAATCAACAATTTAAAAAACATAATATCAAATAGATTCTCCAACACTACTTAAAACATTTACAAGACTGGTTTAAAAAATGGAAAAATTTTCTAAACTCACTTTTTGACTTAGAAATGATACCTGACCCCCCCCCCCCCCCCAGAACGAATTGACAATCTTCTAACCAAGCAGACTAACACACTTAATTTTTTAGGGAGGATTTCCGACATAAGGATGACACGGGGCCCACGTGAAACAGAAACGCTAAAGCCTTAACAAAGTAATGAAACTTTTATATCCACTTATACATAAACGATCGACATTGATAATTATGCAAACACAAAATACTTATACTTACTTACTAAAATCACTATGGACGTAAGCCTCCAAAACCCGAAAGAAAAGAAAAAAAAAAAGTCCCTTATCCAAAAAATACAGACTTTCCAGTCATAAACATTAAGAATCATTACACGATTACTCTGGTACGTCAATAACGCATTCTAATAATAATAATAATAATAATAATAAAGTTCTTTATTTTATTCTGGGACCTTAAGTCCCTTAAGAATAAAAAATAATGTACAATCAAGGGCCTTCAGAGCCTTAAAATAAAATAATATTTACATAAAAAAGTAACAGATAATAATAATAATACTAAAAAAAAAATTTAAAAAAAAAAGAAAAAAAAGAAAAAAGAGCAGAAAGAAGATATTAATAAAAAGTAACAGAAAATTTATATTAATTTTTTTACGAAAAGAAAAAGATTTCTTAAATATAAACTGTTTATAATTATAGTTTATAGTTTATAACAACTAGAAAGTGGCTATTGTCAGTTTTTGGAGGACAGGATCTGGGTGGATAGTAGGTGGTTAAAGAAGTGGTATTTGAAAGTAGAAAGGTTAATTGAATGACGAATGTTGAGAGGGATGGAGTTCCAGAGAGAAGAGGATCGGATTACGAAAGATCTGTCGAAAGTGGCTGAACAATGAGTAGGAGTATGCAAATCTGATTGACGGGATCGGGTTTGGCGGGTAAAAATTGAGGATTTGAGTTGAAGGAGTTCGGAAATGTAAGGTGGATGATGGGATTGAACGGTTTGAAAAAGTAAGGATGCCAGGAAGTACTGGCGACGGTAGGAAGGAATAAGCCACTTTAACTCCGCATAAAACTGCGAAACGTGGGCGCTCCTCGGGATCCCGAAAATAAAGCGGATAAAGCAGTTAAATAGTCTTTTGATTCTGGCCTCGAGATCCCCAGAAACACCCCCATGCACAGCACAGCAGTAGTCAAAGTAGGGGAAGATGAGAGAGGTAACCAGTAATCTACGGGTTTCGAAAGGAAGAAGGTGGCGAACGTAATTGAGACGTTTTAGGATAGGGATGGTGCGGCGGGAAATTTCGGATACGTGATTTTTCCAGGATAGGGTTTCATCGAAAACGACTCCAAGGTTTTTGACCGAGGAGTAGAATTTGATAGGATCACTGTTCAGGAAAAGAGTGGGAATTGAGGATATGGATACACATACTTATGCACACCCATGGTACAAGATCACATTCAGACTTCGTGCAAAAGATTTCACGACAAACTCTTTGGAAATGTTAACAACTTTATACATACTATGACCTCAAGAAACATGCTGGAGAATTAATTAAGAAGTCTGAAAAGGAGTTGGTTGTGGTATCTATTCCGTTAAAACCAATTAAATATCATATTAGGAGTAAGTATCGTTGTGTGCTGACCTTCCTATTGCCTGCCATGCCGTCTATTGTACTTATTATCATCAAATCTGCTTGTTGTTACAGGATAAGTAACAGGTTTTGATTTGAAAATTAAATAGAAAACAAAATTGATATCACCAATATACATTAATAATTTACTCAAAGTACAGCTACATACAATTATAAAGATCATTTCAGCAATCTAATAAGTCCAGTATTAAGTTAAATATTAGGTTAGCACCCCTCATCCAGTAACAGCCAACTTTTTTTTTTGGCCCAAGATTTATTTTCATTGAAGTCCTATACTAGCTAGGCTGGGAAGGTCACTCACTGTGTTCGGTGTCCAATTTGAACAAAGGTGTCATATCCATACATATTTTATTATATCAGGAATAAATTTAAAAATGGTTCTAAAATGAGAAAAGTTCTTTTTTTTGTAATATTTTTAGAAAGGTTACAGACCATGTAATTAGTAATTAGTGTCTCAAAATTTAACTTCGAGTTTTCCAAAAAATTATAATATTAGGATTAATAAAAACTTCAATTAAAAAAAAGTAAATGGTATAAAAAAAAAAAAAAATTACGAAGTTATAAATTAATGTGATTATTAACAGTTTTTCGTAGAATTCACTCGAAATTACATTAGAACAATGCCCCATCGAACGCGAAACAATAGGCGGATATAAAACTTTTAAATTAGAAATTTTATAAATTTAAAATAGCTTACAATTGTTAGTATTTTTTTAAATTGCTTGTTTTCATTTAATTTAATTTTAATGTATATGTCCTAATTCCTATAGAAAGAATTTTTTTTTCCTGTAAGTGTGTTTAACCATTTCACACAGTACGATATATTCTTGAATTAACTATGAGAGAAAAACAAGAGCCATAAAATTTCTTTAAAACTCGATGGTAGATGTTTTGCGAAGTATTTTAGCATGCGTCTCTAGAAGTTGAGCAATTGAACTAGGAAATAAAACTGAGACTGGAAATTAATTAAAGAACCGTTCAATAAGTTGTGGACGACCCCCATCTCGAGGGGCCCTTTGACGGTTTTCAATTAGCCATTCAATTTACCTTTTGAATATTTGATTCAGAAATTATTTCGATTGGATTTCAAAACGTTCAGTTCAATTTTATTTGTCCAAGTTTGAATAAATGGCGTTGAGTATAAATTAATTCTGCCTGGTTCCATTAGGTCCTAGGGTAATGGGAATTTCGTGAATTCGTGAATGCAATGTGTGATTGGCATGAAGATGAAGGTGGATTGGCAGAGAAGTTTTGAAAAAGAAGATAAGGGATTGTTTTGTAACAGTGATGTTCCCAGGTCATGGATAAGATCAATGTGTAGCATGAGAATTAATCATGCTATCTCTGCTACATACTTATATAAGATTAAAAGAAAAGATAAGGATAATTGTGAATTGTGACAAGTTAAGGACGATCCGAAACATATAATTATGTCATGCATAAAATATTCTGTCGAGCGATACTCATTTTATAAATAAAATTAAAAATATAATAAATAAAGACAACCTTTCTTATATTGAGATAATATGAAAACATAATTCTGTACTAGAAGCCTTAGGCTGATATAACGTTTCTTAAAATCCACTTGCATTAAATTATAGATAATCATAGACTTTCATTGATTAAGATAAACAAATAATTATTTTAAATAATTATTATTTTAAAGTTGGCTAATGCCCATTTTTAAAGCCAAATAACTTAATAAAAAAGAAATGTGTGATTTTTTTCATCGGCCGGTAACTTGTATCTTATCATTCATACGAGCTTCAGTATTTCTACATTTCTTAAAAAACATTTGTTATTAAACTATTTATTGCCTACTATTATGTAAGTGAAACCTAATATCATAACTATAAGTTCCTACAAAAAACTAAAAAAACTTGGTATGGAAGTATTATTTCGTGACCAACAGTTACACAAGGAGGTAATGTGGTCATAAATCACAGTTAACCACTAGGGTTTCCCTCCAATTAAGGTTACTCACTTTATAGAGACCGAGTGTGTTCAACGAGGGTCTCCAGTCCCCTATGTCGACCCACGACAGCAGAGAAATTAAAGCATAAATTGAATTGCCTGACTTCAGCACGGCTCGATCTGTCCAGTGCCTTGGAACTAGAAACGTCCCTTAACACCTACTGAGCAAGCTACCCCGCTCCCATAACAAACATAAGTTTTTTAATTTGTTTATCTTTCGAAAGTAAAGTTCCTATGGTCTTAAATAGTAATAAAAAAACTTCAATTAATAAGTTGAACTAAAAGAGATAGTGTAGAATCTGATTCCTGATTGTGATATATAGATCAATATAAAACAACAAATTTATTTTAAAATATAATATGTTGAATAAATTATAATTAAAGAAAACTTTAAATATGCAGGGCGTTTTGAAAATACTACTCACGCCCCTGAGTTCGAGTCCGACTAAAGGCAGAAAATTTATTTTCTTTTATTTCAGCTATACCTCAGCTTCGTGGTCGGGAGACCTTTCTAG
Source organism: Euschistus heros (assembly GCA_003667255.2). Lineage (NCBI taxonomy): Eukaryota > Metazoa > Arthropoda > Insecta > Hemiptera > Pentatomidae > Euschistus > Euschistus heros. Next base: position 676,039 of record RCWM02000267.1, read on the forward strand.
GCACACCCAGCTTCGTAAGCGGGTACTCTTAATTAGGGGCAAAAAACCTGGCGGTTGAGAGATTGTTCCGACCATATCTCCTCCTTGTACAACCGTTGGCTCAGAAACAGTTCATCCTCACCTAAATACTGAACCCAAGACCCTTCATGGGTTGTAAATAGTACAATTTTTTTTTTGTAAATATTACATTCTCAATTTTTGTTCCTTATGTTCCAACATTACGTAAAAATATCTATAGAACTAACGGAACATATTTTTTTTTTTTTAGTATTGTAAAACCTCTTGCTTGTTTGATCCACAACTAAGCTAAAACAAAAACTTTTTCGTGAAAATTATTTTTAGGGACTTTATTTTTAGGCCAAAATTAGTAATTTATAATTCTTCTAAGGAATGTATTGTTTTAAATTTATTTTTTTATTCATATATCACATTTCCTACAACAGGCCTCACTTACCGTCTTGATTTCATAAAACATGAAAGGGAGCTTCCTGGAAAGCACTAAAAGAAAAAAGATAGAATATCCTTGATATCACCTATTTTGTTTCGTTCTAATAAAAATTTTACATAAATATTATTCACGAGAATTCGTTTTCTTTCCAATTCCTTCCCAAACGGCACGCCCCACAACAAATACAGCTTCCTACGTGTTTTTCTTTTTCAGTATATTCTAGGAAAAGTCTTTCAACAATCGGCAGGAAAGGAAGTGTAAATCAACCAAGTTTTAGGTACTAACAGTTAATGTAATTTCTCATTATAAAAATAAATAAAATAAAAAAAGGTTATGTTTTTAACTAGATAGGCTAGTTATTACGAGGTCCGATTAATCCGAGACCAGTCAAGAGGGGTTTTAAATTATTGGAAACATAGCTTTCTTATCGCCGGTTTCGCACTGAGAATCGCTGAGAGGTATGAAAGAAAAGACTATGAGCGAACGGAACGAACGAAATATATATACAATATTTGACATGCTCTAGTTCACTTAAAATTTTTGTTGAAGCTAACTCATCAGAAATTAAATAGAAAATGTATTTTATAATAGAACATTTTTCGCTAGAACTTTTCATTCAAGAGCTATATTATTTTGAATGAAAAAAATTAAAAACACGTCTGAAATATCTATTTCTTAATTTAAAAATTTGATGATATTTAAAATATAATTGTTGTGTGTAATATATGTGTTAGTACATTTATTTACTTTTCCTTAATAAACAGTTGTTTTTTTACTATTTATCCTATATTTATATAGTACTATTTTTTCTTTTAAATTAATAACAACGCATTTAAAAAATATCTTAAATTATTATAATTAAATTATTTACTTTATTTTATCTTTATAAATATGTCACTCCGAAATAAAAGTCATGCTAATATCAGAAAAAAATCTAAGCTTTACTTAGATATACTGTTTAAAAAATATATAAATCTTTTATTTTGAACTATCCATCATATTTACTTCTTTTTTTTTTCCTTTAAATTCCTTTAAAAAATCCTTAATGATATAAAATGATATAAACCTCTTCATAATTATATAAATGTCCTATACGTTGCTCATTTTGCCCAAACCAGATACATTCATATACAAATACATTTGCCCAAACCACTCTAATCCACTATTCTCTTGACTTGCTTTCTGATGAAATAAAAATAACCTAAGACATTTATAGAAGTACTGCTAATTAAAATTAAAAATAACCTTTATTCTGGGACACCTTGTCTTCTAAGAATAACATGAAATAACAATCAAAAGGTAATATTGTCTAGTTGCACACATATCAGACAACAACTTACGTAGAATATAAATTATATACTTATAAATATATAAGGTTGAATTTGAAATTTAAAATCACGTAAAACAAAAACGTCTCAGTCTAACCAAGAGATTAAAACTTCTGTATCCAATGCTTCATAAACGGTCGACATTAAAACTCCGACAACGACTGAATACATACACTTACTTACTTAAACCCATATGGACATACGCCTCACAAATATACGGGACTGCAAAAAATACACACCTTAAAAAAATACAAATATTTCAATCAAAATTACTCAGACTAATCACGAAATCACCTTGGTACGTTTCAAACCACACAACTCACACTGATTTAGAAATATCCCCAGTAAAGGAACATACACATGACCTTTGTAGACGATTTCATGACAGACTTCATGGACATAACAACATACTCATTAATGACATGGCCACGACTGACATACCTGGAAATACTCTCAGAAGGCTTAAAAGAAGCTGGATGAGAGATTTGCTCAAATAATCTCTTTAACCCATGCCAGGAGGAGGTACTATTGAGTACTAGTCTCCCACACGCATACAAGGCCTGTAATATTACAATTTCATCACATTCACTGATTGTTACCCTAATAACAGGTGTGAATTAAAATCTGAAAGAGAAAAAAAAAAAAAATATTTTCTTCGGGTTGATATAAAAAAATAAAAAATTCACAGTTCCTTTATAAGTGATTTAAGTTCTATTAATATATTTGTGGTATTATTGTGCAGTTGTAAACATCAATAAAGAATAATAAATACAAAAAAACTGCGGATGATGCTAAAGAAGAATCAATACAATTAGGATTGATGAATTATTTGCCTCTTCTATTGCAATTATTTATTTACGGTCTAGTTTCCTTCCTCATCAGTTCGAAGAACGCGAAATGGAAGGATTCTAAAATCTATCAGGTCCTAGACTAGCTATTTATTAGATTATTTACAGTTGATTTAAAATATGAAGATTTTGTTTTCTATTTCTAATCATTCCAAAAAACAAAATATAGAAGAAAGAAAACTTATAAGTAAATAATTATTTGATATTTAAAGAACAGCTATTTACTTAGAAAACGGTCCAACATAATTTGACTGCATTAAAATTGATTTCCTGTATAGTCAAAAAAACTTTTCCTGATTTCAGAAAAAAAAAATTTTTAATGCACATATAATTTTTTTTACAGGACTACTTGCCTTAATAAATCTCATAGCTTTTATGTAACCGAACTATTTTTAAAGGATAGTGCTATTCTATTTGACTATATTTATATACCTTTCTTATACATGTCACCGAAAGTTCTATATGAAAACGTTTCATGGAAATTCAATTTAGCTAAAGGACACTTTTGATCAGATGGGATGGGATTGCTTCCGGCAAAGTGGTTCTGAAAGTATAGCTTCAAGTAAAATGACGACATAACTTATGGAGATAGGATTAATGTTTCATATGGGTTAGTGTATATGTGATATATATGATAAAAAAAATAAAGTAAAATTAAACCAAACTTTGCTAAGATCATTAACCCCTCCCCCTCTGATTTTCCCCCTCAACCATTTTTAAGGAAATCATCCTTTTTCCCAGAGAAAGAATCTATAATCGTATTAATAAATATATTTCTAAATTTATCATACATACAAAAAATATGAAAGTAAAGTTTAAGATACTAATAAAATAAAGCCATAAGTCATAGGATACTGTTTAAAGCAGCAAATTAAATTGATAACTGTTTCAAGTTAAGTTTTTTGTTTAATTGGTAGTCAACTTCGTTTTAAAAGAAAAACTAATCAAATATTTCTTTTTCTGGCTGTTTAACAATCTATCGGATTGTATTGGATTTTTCGGAACATTGTTATGGAATCACATGACTTGATGACTTAAACTGTAAAATCATGGATTTAATAATTCTTTCAAGAAAGTTAACTACTGATTATTCTTCAGCATCCGACTTCATTTTTAATGTATAATTTTTAGTATAATCTATAACTATAATGTATGTTTATGATTGAGGTGGGACTCACTTATATACAATACTATCTTACAAGTCTATATAAATAAATTACCCATCTGTTTTTTATTAGCTTGTTAATTAAACTGCAGTGAAGAAACTAATCCTATATTTAGAGAATAGGATAGCTGAATTGAAAAATAAAATAATGCTATGTAGTGTTTTTATAGCAATAAATATGCTATCTATAAATGAAATGTGTATGTGAGAGATGTTGAAGTAATTATGCATTTTAGATATTTGGGGTGATTTCCACATTTGTATATTTATAATATGCATTGAACTTGTGACCCTTCAGGTAGAATAAGCATAAGTTGAGTGTCTTTTTTATAAAGTATACGCGGGCATAATTTTTAATTTTATATAATCACTGAAAAGTTTACTATCAAGATCGTATGTATTATAATGATACTCGATATCTATTTTAAGTTCAATTTTATAATGGTTATTCCCTGAATAAATTTCAAATAAATGAGACATTAGAGTAGTCAGCACTACGCTCGACATGACAGAACGTTCCAGACTGCGGCGTGGACCAGATCGACCGAACTGTAGTGCTGACTCCAGCCATTATCTTGTGTCTACTTGTGTCTTCTCCTTGTCGGGTTGGAACAGGCTTCTTCCATTTAGCTGTCTTGTTAGTTCTAGCGGTCCAAGATCGCCTTGCATTTGTCGATGAGAAAGTTTGCGGCTTAAGGATTTTTAATACTTGATAAGCGTGAAATTAATTTTGAACTTAACATCATGCGTGGTTTATAAATAATGTTTGAATTCTGATATGCCTTGACAGGATAAGGTTACATACGTTTCTTCACAGGTTAAAACTTTTTATCCGGTGTTGATGATTTAAAAAAAAAAAAAAAATCAACTAGATTTTAAAGGAATAGGAAGCAAAACCCTGAACAAAAAAAAAGTTTCTGAAAAAAATAATAATAGTAATTTTATATGTGAAGAAAGTTTTCAAAATATCAAAGTGTACATTTAAAAAAAAAAATAATATAAAAAAAGGAGCTAAACCAATTTTTGGTGATTATAAATATTTCTGTCAAACAACGTAACTTATAAAATCTTTTTTATTGGTAACATTATTTAAAAAAAAAAAATTATGGAAAAAAATAAATAAATAAAAAAAAATGAAAGAGACGAAAATTAAATTGAGTAAAATGTGAGAAGTGGAAATTCACTTTTCTCCAAATTCATGGTACAGTCATTGTGTGTTAATATTTTCTAAAGTAACCAAGAGAATGTATCTGCTTTATATATACATATATATATATATACATATATATATATATATATATATATATATATATATACGCATGTTTTTATATATTTATATTGTTGCTAGATTTAATTTTGATACAACCCGTGTAACCTATAAAATTTTATTGCTACCTATTTTTTCACTGTAGGCCATGATTATGAGAACTATATAGTCTCGAAACGTCGCCAAATTAAGTTATTTTATTGATCGGACCTCAAGAACCATATTAAAAAAGTTTAAGGGGGGCTCTTTTCTTTGTGTTTTTAATTAATTTTTTATTCATATCATAAAAAATATTTTTAGTTTTATTAGTTATCCTTGAATATTTTTTTATTTAAAATTTTTCTGTTTTTATTTAATAAAGCGATGCAACTGTATGTATTCCTCTAATGAATGAATAAATAAAAGATATGTTTTATTTAGTTTTAGTTGATTTCTTTCCTTCCTCGAATTACATGCACCAGTAGTTACTAAAGATATGAGCGATTTCAAAAACTATTTTTTTTTCTGTCTAGTTCTATAATGTAATACCTAGTGTTGAATAGTAGAGAGATCGGTAGAATAGACGCTTCAGTATTACGGTGAAATGAAACGCACTCCAATAATTATCCTTGGGCTTGTATAGTTGGGGATATACAAGTACCCGGTATTCAACAGTCTGAACGGATTTCAAGAAAATATGAAAGCTTTTCATAAATTGTAACCATAGTTGGATGCATTATAAATTTTATTGTAGCTTAAAAAATAATTATGCTGTATGAACAATACTCTTGGGTGTAAGATGTACAAATTTTGGTTTACATAAAAATATTATTTTTTATGATTTTTAGAGACAATATTCAGTCAGGGTTCAGGGTGGAAAACACGGTTGTCGAACCTAATCAATTTTAGAAAAAATAAACTTTAAAATCTCGCCATGATCCTTTTTTAAAGTGAAGAATTATTTCTCAAAAATACCCTCTATCCCTAGATTATCCCTAAACGAAATTTCAAAACCGGAAAATAATTTTTAATTTCCAAGAAATAACGAGGCATCACTGAACAAACCATTCAAATTATGGTAGTACAATCTAACCAGTAAGTAGATGGTTGATGAAATCTCAACTTCAAAATTTTTACGTCCTCGAAAGGAGGAAAAAATTATTATTGTTTTATATTATTGAAATTTCATTTATAAGGGTTTCTTGGTGCTTTAAATCGAGAGTTGAGGTAATTTTTTTTATTTTTTTATTTCCACTGACACAGCGGATTTCATTGGAATTTTGTCATTTTTTTAAGGAGTTTTTGAGCACTCAAAAATGGGGTCGTGCCTTGAGCATAACGAAAGTATGTTTATTACATATAACATACCAAACTACAATTTAACATGAAAGAATGATTCCTTTATCTTGCCTACGAGCTGAGAAAAAAATAAAACGTGATTTTCATATTTTATTTGTTTCCTAAGAAAGTACTGTCTTATTATTTTCTAAGCATTTCTTTATCGAAAACATAAATAATATAATTTTTATTATTAATTTGTAGACATATTATGATTATTATTTCTTTGATATGCTAGTATATAAAACATATGCACGTGAGAACAATATTAGATATCCTTAATTTTGTCAGGTTGTGATATTTTCAAGTTATAAATAATAAATAATATTTTGAGTTAAAGAAATAACCAAAAATCGGTACTTCAATAATCTTAAAAACTAAACAAGAGCATTGAAATTAACGAAAACATTTAACATAACCATTTCATTTACGAATTAAAGATCACAATCGAGCGAATAATGTTAATTTGAGAAACGACAATATCTAAGAAGCTAGTTTCTTTCAGAATATAGTTCAGGAGCGGTAAAAAGCTTAGACTTAAATCTAAAGCAGAACTTGTGGCTGGAACAATCTCCCACAGGTAATTGCTTTTCCTGGATATACCAGATAAACAGAAAGAGTCTGGATTCCTATTTACAGAACTGTTTATTTTATCTTAGTAGTGTGCAATATTGTTATTAGTTAGAAAAAAACTAACAGTTATGGAAATAAGTCAGAGTTACATAAACTAAAATAACTACATAAAAATTTCTCTCTCAAAAATTTGAAAACGACGATTTGAGTGACTAATTGGTCTATATCCACAGATTATGGTTACTCAGGGTCATCTGACAGATTATCCTCAAATAAAGTCCAGGTAAGGACTTTGGTTCTATATATCTTTAACAAATGAGCCGGTGAGAATTCAAGTGGTGTAAGTGGAAAAATTAAAAAATTGAGATTATTCACTTTTATTGCTCCTTAATCACTGCTCTATTAATTGGCATTGCCAATTTTGTTAAACTCTTTACCGAAAGCCTGTAAAAACAAAAACGGAATCTGTTTGGAATGAGAGTGGTGTAAGTCAATAGATATAGTCTAGGCGCTGAGTGTGGTTGAGTATACAAAAATCATTCACCCATGTTTCACTTCGGATTATTTTTCAGGGGGTCCTACAGACCATGAAACTGCATGTTCGACCAGGGAAGCAGGTTTAGGCAGGAGGAGGGTGGCAATAGTTAGTGTGGTTCTGTTCTTATAATCTCTATAACTCAACTAATGAACGTCGTAAAGACTCAAATTTGGTATCAAATTGTTCATATTTTCATGTCGTGACGCATTATCAGTGTTATCGTTTGGTCGGAGTGAGTCACCTCCAGTAGACTAAATTTTCTCTATTACTCGAAGGGTGATTCATAGTTAGCCGAAACGTTTACAAATAAAGACATGTTTTATTGATATATAATTAAATTATGATACTTTTTAAATTTACAAATCAGTGGTTTAACTTACAACTAAATCGCTACTACTGCTATCAACCCGAGTGTAAAAAGTTCAACTGTTTAAATACTGTTGTCTCTTGCAATATATTTTATATTCAATAGTAACTGTTGTGAATAAGGTCTATAAAAATAGCGTTATAAATACGTTTATTTATTTTAAATATTTTTACGTTTTGTTAAGTTAATCGCAAATAAATGCATTCAAAATTGTACTTAATTAAAATTTGAGTTTAAATACTCCACATATATGACATGTTCATGCATTGAGGTCCGAATCAGCTTGTTGTACTGGAATGTTATGTTAGGGGAACGCTGTTTCAACAGAAAGCAATTGCCTAGTATGACATTATGTATATATGTGTGTGTATGTAACTTGTTAGTTACGTCTGTTATTTTATCCTAAATAAAATAGTCCCACTAATACTTTGTTAATAAGATAATATATATTGGACTAAATTATAAATTAATATAAAATCAAATTATCTCTTCATTGAATTAAAAAGTATTTGATGCTGAATATGAATATAGCACCAAAAACTTATTTTCGCTTTATATATATATATGGTTATTTGTGAGTGTTTTTCTGAGCCTTTCTGATAGTGTTTGTATATATGGGATGGTGTAATATCTTTTGTTTGTTTGAGTAAGTTACAAATGAGTCTATGTGGATATCCATTTATTAAAAGAAGGTCTACTACTTTATTTTCCGCGGTTTGTTTATATTTTTCTGTAGATAACTTTATTGCACGATTTATTAAATTTTTTGCGGTGTTTATATTACAACTTTTGGGGCATTGACTAGTCTAATGTAAATATCTTCCGGAAATGAACTGGTTTTTTCTATCATTCTGAATCTAGTTTCGAATTAAAAGTAAGTCTAAAAACGGTATTTTATTATCGTATTCAAATTCCATAGTAAACTTTAGTCTATTTGAAACTTTATTAAATTCGGCTAAAATTATTTCATGTTTATTATCTTCTGTAGGTATAGCAGTAAGGATATCATCAACATATTTGAATTGAAATGGGATGTTGAAGGGGATTTTGGGGATAACTGAATCTAGGAGATCCTCTAAGTATATGTCTGCTAAAATTGAAGCGATTGGAGATCCCATAGGGCACCTATACATTTGAATGTAAAATTTTTCATTAAATTGGAAATAACCCCTATCGGTACAAAGAGCTAATAATTTGAGAAATTGGTCTTTAGGAATTGGTGTGTTAGTTTGAAGTTTATGCCAATGTTTTTCAATTATTATTTTTACTTTAGTGGTACAAATATTGGTAAATAGCGAGGATGCGTCTAACGAAACTATTTTGTAGCCTTGTGGAATCCGGATATTAGTTATTTTATTGTGGAACTCAATCTGTGGACAAGTATTTTTCACTGTAGGGCATGATTATGAGAACAATATAGTCTCGAAAAGTCGCCAAAATAGTTGTTTTGTTTTTTTTATTCTATGACTGAACCTCAAGAACCTTACTAAACATTTAATAGTAACAGTCAAGAAATTTATCCATACCCATTTTCCATATTGAGTCAATACTGAAAAATATCTGGGAAAAATGGGATTTTATGAAGATATTAAGACAACCCACGGACCTGAAGCAGTTACAGTGATGAAGGAACTCCAGAAAGCCAACAGGAAATTAGCAAGCGTGAAAAACACTGGGACATTCCTACTAAGATGCAGATCAGAAAACATATTTCCATCCCATATCATTAACACTTTCCACAACTTTCATTCCACATGTAACATAGACACGAAATATAAATCAGAACTAAAAAAAGTAGTGAATAGATGCATGAAAGGTATTTTAAACATTGAAATAAAAAGTGCAATAAACAAAATCAATAATTTAAATAATGAAATAGTGTTAAAAACATTTACAATAACATGCCAAAACTTAAAAAAAGACTACTCATTAGTAGCACTTCAATAAAAATCTACACAAGAAGATCTCTAGGCCATCTTCTTTTCAGACGCTTCGGAGGATTATCAGGAATTGAGTGGGTAGAAAGTTGAGAAACTAGTGGATTTTAGTGGTTATGGGGCTTACTATAAAAGGATTGGTATCTGGTTTGGGCTAAATCAGCAACATATGGAACATTAATATCTTTATTGATAAGTTTATTGGTGATAAAGTAAGGAGCACTGAGGATTTTTCGAAGGATTTTAGATTATAACAATTGGATACGGGATGAATTAGATGGCTTAGTAGAGCCCCAAAGCTCAACTCCGTACGTCTATATAGGTTTAATCACAGTCATGTAAATGAGTATTTTGTAATTAATTAGGAGCTGTGAACGTTTGTCTCGTAAATGTTGAAGTATGTAACGACGAGCAGTTTCTTGTCGTTTTAGTCTTGTATATGGATTCCAAGTAAAACGTTTGTGCAAGTGGAGTCCTTCGTAGGACAGTTTAACAGAGATTAGTGGGATTTCATTAAAGGATATTATACGATAGGAAGTCGTAGGTTTACGACGAAGGGTAAAGGTTATTTGGTGATGTTTGTATGGATTTATTTTAATTCATAAAAACCATTCTTGAATGTTTAGGATGTGGAATTGGAGTGTTTTGGAGACAATGAAGGGATCATTTTTTATTGGTAATACACATGTGTCATCAGCCTAAGTAGTGAGGACAGTGGTAGGATGAGTTGGAATATCAGCTGTATACACCGTGTAGAGGATGGGGCCTAGGGTACTACCTTGAGGATCGTTTTATATTGAAATATTTTTCTACAGGCCTCCTGTCGGTCTAAATGCCTTAGTACGTCTTAAAGTGGTTTTAATATATAGTGAAATATATCATTTGTAAAGTATATTAAAAAAAAAAGAAGAATTGCAAAAAACTAAATTCTCGTTTCTAACAATGTTTCATTTTGGTACTTGGAAGAATGCGAATTTTCACTCCTGAATTATATTGCTTACATCTTATTCAGTGATTTTTATGCTGATGTTAGTTGTCCTACTGATGTACTTAATCTGTTGTCTTCAGTACATGTTTAATTAAAATTTTACTGGATTTATTTCTTATTATGCTATAATTAATAAATAAAAAAAATGCATCATCTAATAAAATGTATTGTATTTTTTTATTTAAGATTCAACGCTGAAATTTATTGACTTTACGGAGGAAGAGAAGGCTAATAGTGTTTAACTTCTAGGAACGGTTAACGTTAATATTGATAACGTTCCAAAAGGGTAGTTATTAACACGTGTCGGCTCCTGGAACTTGTATCCTATTACTAAGTACGGTGCACTGAACCGTATCAACAGCAGCGTACCTACACCACTTCTCAGCTTAAGCTTACTTTAAGTTTAATTGGTAACCAACCTTGTATAAACTGTGTTGGTACCTGTACTAATAGCCTCGGCATAGATGAGTAGTTGGTCTCAGTAAATAAAAAAGTAACTATACTAATGACTCTCTTGGTCTAGTTGTATGTGCAATAAATTAACAAACTAAAAGTAAGTACTTAAACTATTTACAGAAAATGCTTTAAGAATGTATATTTTGGATGTTCTAGATATATTGAATAGTGCTTAATCTTTTCATGAATAATAGAAATTTGTATCTTCTCAATGTTAATGCTTCGCATATTAAAAAAAAAAGAAACGCCTAAAATAAAATTAATTCAAGTAAATTTAAATTGAAAAAAAAACTTTTGTATATTTTTGGTTCAAGTTATTAAAATCTGCTATAATTGATATTTCATATTCCATTATTATATGATATTCAATAATTTCCGTGATCATTTATAGAACTAAACAAAAACTTCTAAGATAGGTCTCAAAAAAAAAAAAATATTAAAAACTCTTTACTATTGCTTTTAGGAACGGGCATCTCTGTAAGGTATATATAAGAAAATTATAGATATTCTACATCAAAAATAGTTTGAGCTATATTTATATATCGCTGACTACAAATATGATATATGGTTTTTTTTTTTTTTAAATGCCTCTAACATAATAAATACATATTGCTAACATGTTGCAATGCTCCTTCTATTTATTTTAACTTTTTTTTAAAAATTTATTTCACTACTGAAACAGAAACAACATATTTTCAAATCTTTAAAATTTACAAGTAATTTATCATGAATTAAACAGAAGGCAGTACATTTTACAGTTCTCGAGGAAAAAATAAAGGGAATCAGGAACTGATTTGCCAGGTTTGTCATCGATATACTGAGAAACTCCCATGTTTTCCACCTCTGTTTTAAATTAAATTGGTTTTATTCCACTTTCTGTCGACAATCTTTTCTTGGAACATTCCTCTACCAAATTATCAATATCCTCCCATCTACCCTTTATTTGCAATATAGTTCAATTCAGATCTTTAATTAATGCAATACATACAAGATTTCGTCATTCCGATCTGTACACTCCATGCACAAATTCTGCATTAGAACGCTTGTTCCATTTCCACTCAAACATCCTCTGGAATTATTTTCCGCTTGATATCAGACAAGCGAAACCCCTAAAAAAAAAATAGATATTTAAATTTATTTTTATTACTTCATTCTTATCAAAGCTGGCGCTTGCTAACTAGCTACTCAATTAGATGATATCATGTTCTTGCATTTATGGAATCACATTAATAACTTTTTGCAAAATTTAGATTCTATTTTATACAAATTTTACGTACACCGGATATAACATTTAGTTACATTTATTGTGCTTACAACTAAGCATTATACAAACAGATTTTATTTTTTATTTTATTTGTAGAACGTTCTCTTATTTTCCTCTGAATGAATTTAATTACCGTCAGTGTATATATTATCATTATTGAATTATTATTTTTTGGATTTTTTTCTGATCATATGTAACTGTATGTATTACTGTACTTATTTTTAATTTTTGAGGGACTTCATCCAAGAATAAAATTATTTTTCTATTCTACTCTATACTTAGACAGATGTGTACCAAGTTCAGATATCTCGTTATCAGAGGGTCCTGGGTTCGAATTCCACCTGGGCGGGTTAAAATTTATTTCGTGGTGAACCCACGAATGTATCTTGACCTTCCCACCCCAAAATATAGTTGTATCTTTGTAATAAAGATTACTTCCCGTTCCCTTATAATATATCTACAACAAGGGTATTGGAAGCACTTTTTGTTCCTGCTGAACATTTACCATTCCACAATACCCATTCTACTTTTTCATTTTTAATGCCGAACTATTTCTTTCATTCGTTTCTCTACGAGAAATTTAAAACTAGAATCCCTACGTACGTATTAAACTCTAACTAACGCCAAATGTTTCTGTTTCCCTTCATTAGAGCGAGATGTCCCCTTCCTTCCTTCTGCATAGTAATCTGTTTCCAAGGGTCAATCAAAGAATCATCAGCCGAAATAAATTAACTCAAACGCGAGTTAGAACTTGAAGTGAACAAGAACTTAGGAACTTAGAGGCAACTTAGTAATGTCCTGAAGTATCTATCTTGGCAACTATGTTCAGATCTGTTTGACACTTTAGTTGAAGGTTTCCGTTTGTGCCTTGCTTTTTAAAAATCGATTAGTTTCGTCTATCTTTCTTAATTTTAATTATAATTACTTTATATAAACAAAATTAAATTAGAGAAAAATTGTATGTGTTTCTTGTATAAGAAGCATTTTGTGTACATTGGATATTAAGCTGTGATGCTTAACAAATCTTTCCTTTGTAAAGTCCCTCATACACGATATCCTGCTTTAGAACTTCAAAGTAACTTTTGATATCACAACCCTATGCTTATATAATGGAGTAGATATCCGAGCATACCCTGCAACCCGTTATTAAAAAATAAAGGGTTCCATGATATTTCAAGTCTACCTTGCGGTTATAGTCAAGGGGACTTTTTGACTTGTAACTCACAGATTTGAATGCCGATTTTTGTTTGGGTATTAGTGGCCTATAATAGTGCGAAACTAGAGTTATAGACGCCAATGAGCATTAGGAGCCAAAAAAAAAAAAAAATATGAAAATCACGTTTTATTTGTTCTTTTTCAGCTCTCTGTCAAGATAAAGAAATAATTCTTTTACGTGAAACTGTAGATCTGTGTGCTATTTGAAATAAAATACTTTCTTTATTCTCTAAACACAAAATTCCAATGTTATCCGCTGTATATCAGTCGAAATAAAAAATAAAATTTATTTCCTCCTAAAATTTTGTAGTATTTTAGAAGTCAAGAGGCTGTCAATATTTCACATATTTCACCACAGATTTAAACCAAATTCTAAGGGGATATAGAAACCGTAAAACTTCATAGTTCAGTCTGAATCCAAATATCGTAGAATTTCTTTTTATTGAGATATCTCAAGTTATAGTTAACCTCGAAATTGTTTGCTCACATAATTTTTCATCCACTAAAATCTAGAATAAAGCCAATGTTATATGCGTATTGTAATCGTTTTAACACAGGTGTTGTTATGAAGTTGTTAATGAAATCTCAACTTTGAAATTTTAACGTCCTCAAAAGGGGCAAACAACAAATATTTTTTATTTTGATACAATTTCAAATATATGGGTTTTTTTGTGTGTTAAATCGATATTTGAGGTCAGTCAACAATCGAATATCAATCTAAAGTCCTTCGTTCTATTATAAATGATCTATATTATTTCTCCAACCTCAATATGCATTTTGTCCTTAACATCATATCTCTTAACCCCCCCCCCCATCCCAAATTCCATCAAAATCTTTCCGACCATTCCAACCTCCTGGTTCATTCCCTATCCATTTCTACGAATCCTAATAACCCACCTAGCAATTTAGGTCGGCAGTGGCCTCGTGACTTATTGTAAATATATATTTTATTGGAATTGGTCAGATTTTCCAGTAAATTTTGAGTCAACGGCTGAAAGAGCAGCACTAGGATCTCATTGATTCTGATTTGCCATAGTGCGGGGACAAGCTTGGTTCGGTATTTCCTTGGGCTGCTTGTTAATATTTTATAAATATTATGAATTTATTTGTTTGGTTTCTTTTCTCTATTCTTGTTAATTTTTTCTCAAGTCCTTATAGATTTTATATTATTATTTATTACCTTCTATTTTTTTTTCCATACGCCTAGATAGAGGTTGTTATCACATTAAAAAAATGCTGATTATCAGACCCAGACAACGCAATTATATGTTTATTGATTTGGTAAATAAACATAAATTTGTTTAGATGGATATATAGCTTTTGGTAGAAAATAATTAATTATTTATAGTTACGAATACAATAAGATGAATATCATTGAGTTTTCATTTGAATGTCAAGTTTTCTGTTTCCTTAACAGTGATAATTACGGTCCTTTGGATTTGTGATATTTTGTTAGTAATTTTATGAAAATGTTTTAGTTGAAGAACCCTTATTTTAAGTAATATCATCATTTCTATTTAACCTCGCACTATTCATAAGTCACGGAGCCATAAAGCGGGACCACTAAACTCATCTGGTCAGTATTAAAAGGACAGGAGCTCTGGCAAAAAGGGCTCCTAAGAATGGCGGGATTATTTAGTTAATGCATAATTGAGTTAATGTAAAAGGCAGGGAGCTCTTAGTGGGATGGTAAGCTGTGAATGTTTTAAGGCTTTCTGTGGTAATCTCTTTAGCCGACCATTTCACCCCTCCGTAAGCTCCACTGCGGCGCGTAGTAGAGAAATTTATGTAGGGGCTCGTCTATTTAGTCGTGCCGGAGTCCGTGACTTAGCTTCAAAGCTATTCTATGTATAAGGGAAACATCAATGATCAACCTCTGAATGGAAGTTGGAATCCGATTTCAGTAAATGAATAGGAAACTTAAAGTTTTAGTTTTAAAAAACTGTATTTTTTTTTTCAATATTTTAAAATTATTATATGAGCACTATTTTAACAAAACCATTGTTTATATCTATGCTATTACACAAAAGGACTAGCCATTTTTCGTTTTTGATCTCTAACCCAGAACTGCTGAACCAATCTGTACCAAATTTTGACTACATCATCTTTCTAGTTCAAGGATGGCTAAGCAGTATTAATACCTACTAATTTTCCATTAATTTGTCATTAAAAAAACGATAATATGTGGATAAGATTAATGTTTGAAAATTAACTAATAGGTGGCGAGCGTCATTTACATGATAGGTTACAGTGTTATAGTGTTATATAGAGCCAGAAAATTATAATAAAATTTACTTTTATTTAATTAAATTATTAAAAATGTTATGAATATGAGGAATTTTAACACCAATCTGCAACAGAATTTATGGTAAAACCATTGCATCTGTTATCAAATCCTACCTCAATCATTTTTATAATTATGGGAAACTTTTGCTGTAATAATTTTTTTAAATTTATTTATTGATATTTACAACTGTATAAAATAATAGACATCGAGTAAATGTGTTGATAGTGAATAAAATGGCATGTAAATAACATGTGAAGAACTACTCAGTAGTAGCACTTCAATAAAATCTACACTAAAAGGTCTCTAGGCCATCTTCTTTTCAGAAGCCTCGATGGATTACCAGGAAATGGAGGGGAAAGCAAGTTGGGAGACTAGTGGATTGGAGTGGTTATGGAGCTTACTACGAAAAGATTGGTATCTGGTTTGGGCTAAACCAGTAACATTTGGAACATTAAGATCTTTAGGCATAAGTTTATTGGTCACTAAGTAAGGAAAATTGAGGATTTTTCGAAGGGTTTTGGATTGTAAGGATTGGGTACGAGATGAATTGGATTGTTTATTAGAGCACCAAAGCTCAACTCCATACGTCCAAATAGGTTTAATCACAGTCATGTAAATGACTATTTTGTAATTATTGGAAGCTTAAAACGTTTGTCTAGTAAATGATGAATTAGTCCTAGGTAGCGGATCTGTTCACCAGGAATTAGGGAAATATCATTCAAGGATACTGTAGGACAGGAGGTCGTACGTTTACGACGAAGGGTAAAGGTTATCTGATGGTAGTTTTTTTGCATTTGTTTTAATTCTCGAATTTTGACAACATTCTTGAATGTTAGTGATATGAGAATGTAGTGATTGGGATGGAACTTTAATTGTACAATGTATGTATGTTGAATGGCAGAAACGTGGTTTGCCACAAAATTATATAATTTTATGGTTATAAATTAAGACCCGACCAGATAAAATTAATAAAATTATTTCTGAATCAAAATATCGATCCTTTGCTTTTTGATATTGTGTTTATTGACAATGCAGACCAATACCCGCTGAGTTTCCTAATACTCTGCCCATCTGAATCACCAACTCACACATTAAAATTAAAATAGGATGTTTTATTATGCTTTATGTTTATATACTTAAATTAAACACCTAATCAGTGAAATTTTTACCAGGTTAAAAATGACATCTGTTCATGAAAATATCATTGAAGAAATAATGTTCAATTGCGATGAACAAATAAAACTTAAATTAAAATTATTAATTTAAATTATCTATGTTTTTAACTTCTGAGAGGGGGCGAAGTCACGACGGGGGATGCTAGTTAAAATATGAAGCTTTAAAATAATTTCATACAAATTTAACAAATAATAACATAAGCAGGTATTTAAAAACAAACTTTTAAAAAAGTATCTTTCCAGTTCTGTCCTATGTAAGCCAAACATGGTCTCTCACAAAGTTTCAAGAAAATAAAGAAAGAGTCTGGGAAAACGCAATAGAAAGAAGTATGATAAATATCATAAGAAAGGATATTCAGAAGAAAACGGGGCTCAAAGACTCTTCCATGCTTATAAAAATTTAAAATGGAAATGGGCTGGACATGTGTTGAGATCTACTGACGACATGTGATCATATATTGTAACCGAGTGGGCACCATATGACAATATGGTTCATGAAATAGGAACAGAGGAAGGCAATTGAAGAGATGGAGCGACTCGTTCAAAAAAGAGGCTGGCCAAACATGGTGGAGAACAGCAAAGAATAAAAATTCATGGTGGGAGAAGTGGAATCAGATTTCGAACCCCACCTTCCTAGTAGGACTGGTCACCTTGGGAAGTGTAAGACCATTACTCCTCTTAAAAAGAGGAAGGCTAGTGCAAGGAAGATAATTGTGTATTTTTTTATTGTTCAATTGTATATATTATTTAGTTGCACAATAAAAGCTATTTTCATTTCATTTCAATATAAGCCAAATAAATTATAATAACATTTAGTGTGGGAATGTAAAAAACAAAACAATAAAACTTTAAACATAAATTACTTAAAATTGTGTTGTGTTAAGTAACCCCTTCATCCACCAAACCCTTCAATTAATAAAAAAAATAGAGCAAGTAACAAATGAAAAATATGTCTTAATGTTATCATATTCAGTTCTGCGCCTGCGCTAGATAGTCAATGTAGTTTTCATATCGTCTCCTTCATTTATCACTTTTTTATTGTGATTTACAGCATCTTTGCAGTGTAAATTGTTATAGATCAACAGTAGATAAGAAGCACGAAGCATCGGACTTATTATTACTGTGAGTAATTTCATATTTACTAGCAAGTGAATAAAACAGTGTGTATCATAACCTACGAACATATTGTATTAACGGCTAACCAGCTGAGCAGTGATAAGCACGGCCCCCCACCCTGCCTTCAGTACCTACCTGACAGCCGTAGGGACTGTTACGTCTCTTCACTGAATTCAGGGTCAAGTTCAAAAGACGCGGAACGTAATATTGTTATTATTTTTTTTCTTATTTTTTTTTAATTTATTCCTCCTGAGATGCCAGTATGAGGTATTACCATATGGTAATGTCTAGTAAAAATAAGAGAAGTCGGTCCTTGGAGTCCAAACCAAGCCCGACAAAACCCAGATCTAGAAAACAAAAGCGAGCCACGCCTCCTTCTACTCCTAACAATCAGGAACTTCAGCCAGGAACTTCTTCTCAAGCAGTAGAAGATGAATCCCCATTTTTTACTCCAAACCCATTCGAACCACTTAAAAACTCAGAAACTGAAGAAATGGAAACAGCAGTTACCAAAAAAATACCACGCCCCCCACCAATCTACATCAGAAATATTAGAAGCATACAACTCTTCAGCGATCAAATAAATAAAATTATAGGCCCAGGAGCCTACTCATGTGTAAATAGAACTAATGACACTAAGTTACAACCCGATACACCTGAGGCCTACCGTTAAATAGTCAAATACTTGAGCGATACCAAGGCCGATTTCCACACTTATCAGCTCAAGAGCGAAAAATCAATTAGAGTTGTAATTCGGCGCCTCCACCACACTACTCCAGCAGACATTATAGAAGAAGAACTTACTTCTATGGGCTTTAAAGTTCGCCAAATTATAAACGTGGTCAAGGATAACAAAATGAATCCTAGAACGGGTAACAAAATACCCTTGCCATTATTTTTTGTTGACCTGGAGCCAACTCCAGGAGTAGAAAAAATTTATGAGGTTAAGCGGCTCTATTACACAAACGTAATAATAGAAAAACCGTATCCAAAAAGGGACATTGTTCAATGTCATAACTTCCAAGCGTATGGACACACTAAGCGCTATTGTCATCATATGCCTAGATGTGTGAGGTGCGGCGATCCACACAAAACTGAAGATTGCAACAAACCTCGTGATAATCCAGCTGTATGCGCTCTATGCCACCAGGGCCATCCGGCGAACTACAAAGGGTGTGAAACCTATAAGAAGCTCAAGGCTCGCTTCCAACCAGCTCAAGGAAGAAATGAAGAAGTGAGGCAAGCAAGAAGACAGCCATCTAGACCAGTTAATGAAGCCATCTCCTATGCTAGTATGATGGGTGGCAGAGAGCTACCTACTGGAACAGGGGCCATACCACGACCCCAGCCTCAAAACATTTATCACGAACCCCAACATCCAATCCATAACCAAATCCATCAGCCTCAAACCCAACCCCCTGAAAATCCTATAATCCAGCCCATTAAAAAAAACACACCCACAGTTCCTTATATCCCGCCTCCTCCCAATGCTACTGATATCTCATCAATACTAAACTCTTTCCTCTCAGAATTCCGATCCATGATCACACCTCTCATATCACTCCTAACCAGTGCATTATCCAACATCATCATCCCCGCCCAAAGAAATCCCTAAATGAAACCTTCCCTATCTATTCTCCTCTGGAATGCGAATGGTATTCGGAATCATACTGACGAGTTGACAGCACTACTACACGACAGTAACATTGATATAGCCCTGATTACTGAAACTCGACTAACTAGTAAGAGAACATTCAAAATAGCACAATACGAGACCTATCGGACGGATCACCCGGACAGAAAAGCTCATGGTGACACTGCCGTCATCATCCATCATTCCCTCTCCCATTATTTACTACCTTTACCGACTCATAACTTCCTACAAACAACTGCAGTTGTTATCAAAACCTTCCCTTTCTCTCTTACAATAGTTGCAGCTTATTGTCCTCCTGGAAAAACTGTCTCCTTCACCCAATTCAGTTCCTTCCTCGATTCACTGGGAAACCACTTCCTTCTAGATGCTGACCTCAACGCAAAACACCAACAGTGGGGTGCCAGAACCACCAACTCCCGTGGCCGAACTCTACTGTCGGCACTCAATTCCAACCACTGCCACTACATTTCTCCCTGCTCTCCTACCTACTGGCCAACAGATCCTACTCGTAATCCTGACCTCCTTGATTTTTTCATTTGCACAGGTCTAGGTGCTATCAATCACTCCATAAAGCGCCTAGACAACCTCTCCTCTGATCACAGTCCTCTAAGCCTCACCCTATCCCTATCACCGATACCCAAACTTCCTCCCCCATCATTAAAAGCCCAATAAACTGGAACCTCTTTCGTCAAAAACTAACCGATTCCATTGACCTCAGAGTGTCCCTGAAAACACCCCAAGAACTAGATGATGCTGCCAACTCCTTTACGAATTTGATTCAACAAGCTGCTTGGAATTCATCTTTCCCCCAATCTTCCTATAAAAACCATATAAAAAATCCTCTACCACAAGAGCTAATAGATCTTATCCAAACCAAACGTCATTCCAGATCCCTATGGCAAACTACCAGGCATCCTGACTATCGGAGAACATATAACCACTATACCAAATTAGTTAAAAAGAAATTGGCTTCCTTTAGATCTCAATCCTACAACTCATATCTCTCCTCCCTCTCTACCTCAGACAATTCTCTCTGGAATGCAAAAAAAAAATCCTCAAATATCACAATATTTCCCATCCTCTCCGACGTGAAGATGGATCCTTTGCTGCCTCAGATGAAAACAGAGCAGAAGAGTTTGCCAAGCACCTCTCCAGCACATTTATTCCCCATTCCGAACAAATCCCCTCCCACACTGCTAAAGTTCATCAATTCCTCACTTCACCAATCCCGCTCTCCTTACCTCCTAAAGCTGTTAACCCCTCTGAGGTCAAATTCCTTTTAAAAAAGTTGAAACTCCGCAAATCACCTGGATATGATCTTCTCACCACCCAGATCCTCCGGCAACTTCCTCAAAAAGCGATCATATTCCTCATTTATATTTATAATTGTATTCTTCGCACAACCCACTTTCCTCTGATATGGAAACACTCCATCATTGTTCTGTTCCTAAAACCAGGCAAACCTCCCAACAAAACCTCATCATATAGACCTATAAGTCTTCTTCCCATCCTTTCAAAAATCTTTGAACAAATCCTTTTAAAACGAATCCTACCTATACTCGAATCCCAAAGCATCCCTTCCCACCAATTTGGATTCCGGACTGGTCACTCCACTGTTCAACAAGGTCTTCGTGTTGTTGATCATATATCTTCTGCCCTTGAAAACAAGCAGTATAGCACTGGTGCGTTTCTGGACGTAGCGCAAGCTTTCGACCGGGTGTGGCACCAGGGCTTGCTCTACAAGCTCAAGACGCACTTACCCCAATCCCTATACATAGTCCTACGATCCTATCTCTCAAATCGCTCCTTTCGAGTCCGCTGTGGCTCAGAGTTATCCAACTGTTATCCTATTGATGCCGGTGTGCCACAAGGTAGTGTACTAGGTCCTGTCCTCTATAATCTCTTCACTGCAGATATACCAACAAACCCTAATACCTTTTTAGCCACATTTGCAGATGATACTGCTATCCTATCATCCCATCCAGATCCTAAACTTGCTTCCCTCAACCTCCAAACACATCTTTTACAGATTGAAGTTTGGTGCAACAAGTGGAGAATAAAAGTTAATGAAGCCAAATGCAGTTATATAACTTTTACCCTTCGCCGCAAATCCTGTCCTCCCATCCGCTTCAATAATATCCCTATACCTATATCCGACTCAGTACGCTACCTTGGCTTTCATCTTGACAAAAGACCGACTTGGAACCCTCACACTAGACTAAAAAGACAAGAACTAAACAGGAGATTCAGCCAACTTTACAGACTACTAGGCAGGAATTCTCATCTCTCAGTTGATAACAAACTCCTCATATATAAAACATTATTAAAACCTATTTGGACCTACGGACTTGAACTGTGGGGAACAGCAAGACAATCGAATATTAAACGTATTCAATCCTTCCAATCTAAAGTCCTACGAACAATAGTCAATGCACCTTATTATGTTACCAATAAAACCCTACATTATGACCTAAAAATACCTTTTGTCCTTGATCTCATTCCTTCAAAATTCTCGAAATTTCATCAAAACCTATCCAATCATCCCAATCCTCTGGCTCAATCCCTATCCAGTCATAACCATCCTTATAACCCTCCGAGAAGGTTAAAACGGCAATGGCCCCGAGATCTTTTGTTATGTATAAAGTTATGTTGGAGTTCTGGTAATGACCATCTTCTCCACTCAAGTCCTGAGTATCTGTGGCCATAGCGCTCCCACTCAGCCTCCACTGGATATTACCAGTGATGCAGCCGAGAGAGCAGCGCTGGGATCTCTACGCGTCTAGCCTTGACCCCCAATAAGTGGGGAATAGGTTCGATTCGGGGTTCCCCGGGCTGAGTGTGTTTGTATTGTATATAAAGTATGAATGAATAATAATTTGTGTATTTTAATTTTAATTCAATTTTGTTTTTTTTTTATTATTGTAAATAATTATTAGTTTTATTTTATGAAGATTTATTTATTTTTATTTTATTTTTTATTTTTTATTATTATTAGTTGTGTGTGTGTGTGTGTGCATTTGTAAATACGGTATGAATGAATACATTTATCTTTGTACTTATTGCCCTTTACTGAGGCAGATTGTACACTTATTTCAATAAAATATTATAGAGAGAGTTATAACAATGTTATCATATTGTTTTATTTTATTTTTTTTTTAATACGGGCTAAAGGCCGTACATGTTAGTTTAAAGTAAATTTTTAAAACTGTGCTTTTAGAACTTATGATCTGACTTTGACGGTTGTGGGGTAATGCTGTACCGATCGGTTGGGCTGAATCAGACCGAATTGAGTTAGTGTTGAGCAAACTATTGAGTTTATAACTCGTTTAACTACCGCCTCACCAAGCTTTGGTTTCATAGCTAATATTTCCTTGTGAATCATTAACCCTGACACTTCTCCAAATGTTAATTCTATTGACATAATATAACTGGTACCTTATACAGTATTTGTTTATACTGTATCCTGTAAATCCTTTTGATTTAGGATTCATGTATAAGTCTATTGTTTCTTTATTTATTTTATTATTTGTTGGTAATGAATTTTATTGAAGAGTTTAATTGCTATTAAACTTTCTATTCTTAGTAATAACACTTCCAAATTATAGTATTTTTTAAATCAAGTTACGTTAGTGAACGTAGTCTGTAGTCAATTCATGTTATTCTTGAATATTTGACTGATTTGGTGATCACTTATTTTTTTAGATAGATCACATACAGAAGTAATGTACAATCTGCAAGCACACACAGCTGGCTGGGGCCTACCATCCATTATGCAGATCGACACCAGGCTATGGTTGAATGAACAGCTACATATAACAGCTTGGGTGATCCATTAGCTCAAATCATGCCACATATCGGTAGACGCAGTCAGAGCAAAAGACAACTGGTTAATGTGGTCAGCTCTGTATTTTTTTTTATACAGTTCCCATCAGGACTAACTTCATTGTGTAGGAAAGTGCCAACAACGTTAAACGAGGGTATCGAAGCAGTACTCTGGGTGCCATCAGCTTAAATGGCAGCAGAATGACCTTTTGGTGGATAAACGCAACTTGATCACCGTCAGAAACGTGCCGGGCTAAACATACATGACGGAGATCATCACCTAGACGATGGAACCCAATAATCAACATCCAACATCGATAGCTCGTAAACATGGACAGGTTGAACGTCAACCAATAGCTTATTGGACATGCTTCAGGCACTATTGGACCTGTTTCCAATTAGATGATCGCGCTGTACTTGTGCCATTTTAGGTAAGACAGTAGAACATTCACTGTTATGCTGCTGTAGATTTGTGGTAGAGAAGGAAGAGCTATCCTTTGGTTTAAGAAAATGTTGTTAATCTGCAGTGTATTGCGGGAAAGAACTAAAAAAACGCAGGAACCACAGGTGTGATAAAGACGAGAAGTAACTCAGTAAACATCAGAAAGAAGAAGTTGGCACATATCCTGTCGACCCTCTCCTCGTGAATTAAGGCCTGACAGATGTTTCAGGATGGTGTAAAAGAAAAATAAACGGGTTTTTTAAGTGTATAGAAACCTCACGCTGTTGTGGGTTTCAATCCACTTCGTTTTATTCATGATTTTTTTTTCTTCCCTTACAAAATACACACTCACACAGACATACACATATTGTATATATACATATTTTATATGCAGATATAGTGTTTGTTCATATATTTGTTAAACAGCATAATCTGTTCGATATTATTATGTTTGCATTGATTCACACTCTTTACATATAGATTTAGATACCTATGACAGGAATGTCTAATTTTTTTTTAAATAAACAGTTATTCATAATATTTTAGGAATGTTGCTAAAAGACTATTATACACATATATTTACACTTGAAAGGTGTTCCCGTATGCATTTTACAGAAACATAAATTACATATTATTTTATTTTTTGGTATTTTACCTATTTGAAGTTATTTACAGAAGGGGGGGGGGGGATATACTTACTATAAAAATAGATTTATAAATAAATAAATGAATATTTTTTTTTTCTCTTTCAAATATTTGTTCTCACCTATTATTGGGGTAAACATAAGCGAATTTGCTCATATTTTAATAATAAAGGCCTTATAGGCGTGTGGGAGACTAGCATTCAACAGTAACTCCTGGTATGGATTAAGAAACCGATTTATTTCAACAAATCTCTCATCTAGCTTCTTTTAAGCCTTCTGATAGTATTTACAGGTATGGTTGTAGCCATGTTTTTAATGAGTCTCTCGTGAAATTGTCTATAAAGGTTATGTATATGTTCAATGTGGGAACTTGTAAATCAGAGTGAAGTGTGTAGATTAAAATGTACTAAGGTGATTTCTTTATTAGTCTTAGTATTTTTGATTGGAGTATTTGTATTTTTTTTAGGTGCGTATTTTTTGCAGTGCATGCCCATATGAATGTAAGTAAGTAATTGTATGTATTTAGTCGTTGTCGGAGTTTTAATGTCGACAGTTTATGAAGTATTGGATACAAAAGTCTCTTGTTTAAACAGAGAAATTTTTGTTTTACATGTGAGCCCCAGGTCATTCTTCTATCAAATGTAAGTCCTAAGTAATTAATTTGATTTCTCTCTACGGGTTAATTGTCAATGATGAGAGGTGGACAAAAATCATGTCTGAGTTTAAAGGTTATGTGCTGTGATTTGGTGTAATTTAGTTTTATTTTCCATTGTTTGAACCAGTCTTGTAGTATTGTTAAGTGGTGTTGAAGAGTTAATGATTTAATTGTGGGGTCTTCATGTCTAGTTAATATTGCTGTATCATCAGCCCAGGTTATATTTCGGTTTGCTGGTGTTAAACAACAGACTTCTTAAGTAACCGGCTTTTATTAGCGTTTTGAGGCTACTAATTTTTTCTTAAATATTTATAATATATATAGTTTATTTCAGTGATATAAAAAACCTAACTACTACAAGGAGGAATACATGAGGGAGGGAGGTAATATATATGCGTGCTTTTGCCGTTTACAAATGGTTTCTGTGAGGCTACACGAAGGCACTAGGAGTGATGTGAGGTGGCAGCTATGATGTATGGGGTCCCGCCCTCTGCCATCCCTCTCATCTCTCCCCGCCATCATCCACACCTAATTGCTCCCTTCTGCAATTATCTCGTCTGATTAACACGCAAACTTCGTTATTTTATAAATTTCTCCCAGTAAACATACATAATGTAAAACATTATATAAAACATATCTCAAAAGCGGCATTCAAGAATCAGGTTTCCATGCTAAAAGTAGATAGTTATCATGTACATTCTCTAACCAAAACATAATATATCATACGCTATTTAAACTGTTATGAACAAACGACCCCTGAAGGACTTATACAGCTCTACCTCGCGAAATGGATTTATTTTTTTTGTAACCATTTATTGAACTTTACAAATGTGTACTATAATACAAAAATATATGTAGTAAATAAATGTTGTAAGAAGCTCTCGAAACCACCTTCTTTTTAAACGCATTGGAGGGTTATCTGGAATAAAATAGAAAGCAAGTTTAGCTACTATTTGATTTAAATGGTTACGGAGTTCACGGTGACAGAATAGGAATCTGAATTCAGCTGAATCAGTAACATGTGGTACATTAAGATCTTTATGGATAATGACCAAATAAGAAGCATCCAGAATTTTCGACGAATATTATATTGTAAGAATGTGAGAAGAATCGAACGGTTTAGTGTAAACCCAAAACCCAACTCCGTATGCCTAAATATGTCTAATATACGTCATGTATGAGCCTGTCTGTAATCGATAGGTTTGAGCGTTTGTCTAGTAATTATTGAAGAAGTGAGATAAGGGCGGTAAGGGTATTTTATTTTTTTAATAAAGTGTTTTTAAAATTTACCAAAATTTTACATCTTTATCTACATTTCCTCAAGGCAGTATCCTAGGACCCATTTATTGCAGCTTGTAGAAAGCTGATGTTTTAACTCATTCTAATTCTATCCTCACAACCTAGACTGACTATAACAGCGTCAATCAATGCGGATCCAATTACTGCATCCAGATTCTCCAGTCAGAAATTACACAACTAGAATAATATTGTCATAACTAGACAGTTATTTTAGCAAATGACATTTACTCTGCATGGAAAACCTACCACATTCTGTCCTCACGTATTCATTCATGGAGTACCGTTGAAACATGTATTTAATGTACGATATTTTGGATTTTATCTAAACAAGAGTCTCAATCATACAGAAAGGAAAAGCAGCATGTCGATTTCCACTGCTCCAAGACATACTTGTTAAACGTTCTAATCTCCCGATTCATTACATAAAAACTCATCTTTATAACCATTATCAGAACTCTTTGGATTTACCATTCGACAGTACTCTTTTGGAGTTAATAAGTTCCACTAACCACCAACTTCTTCTCGTGCGCAATCTCTCCAATCCAAAGTCCTTGAAAACACTCCTTAATTTTTTACAAATAAACTGATTTACAGTGACCTTTTATAATAAACTAAATATTTAGCATATCTACTTGTTTCTCAACTTTCTTCCCAGGGCATTATGGAAGTCCTCCATGGTGTCTTAGAAGACAACCTCAGGATCTCCTAATGAAGAACTTTCATTGCAGTGCTTCAAACTGGTAGCTTCTCAACAAGTCTTTTGCCACGTTATTATAATAACAATACCACATATTTTTCGCTGTTGTAAATTTTATTTTAATGAGTAAATGAAGAAAAAAGTTATAATTATAGTTCAAGAAGTTAATAAAAAGAGATCAATAAAAAGAATTTAGGGCCTAACAAATAAAATAAATGTAAAACATAAAATTGGATTCCAGATTGTTACAACGTTATTATTACTAAGAAATAGATAACGATTAAGGCTTCGGCATACATCATTAAAATCTTCTTCCTTACTAAGGTGCACATGATGGTATAGAAGAATTGATACAATTAGGATTGATAAATTAATTGTCACTTATATTGGAATTATTTTAGTTTAAAGCTAGTTTCGAATGCTGAACATAATAATTAATCCCAGTTAAACAGATCCGCTACCTAGAACTCCATCTAGACAAGCGTCATATTTGGAATCCACATACAAGACTCAAACGTCAAGAAACTGCCCGTCGTTACAGACTCCTTCAACATTTACAAACCTTCAAAGCTCCTAGTAAATTACAAGAGCCTCATTTGCATGACTGTGATTACACATATTTGCGCGTACAGGGTTGAGCTTTGGGGCACCATTAAATCATACAATTCATCTCGTATTCAATCCTTACAATCCAAATTCCAAATTTACTTGATATATATATTTTATACAGTTGTAAATGGATAAAAAACATTAGCACTGTTGGACATTTTTATCTGGTTATTTAAACAGAAAAAGATTTTTGTTTAAATAACCAAAAGTTTCTTATTATTGAATGTTCTTATACGTTCTTTTGATGTGTGATTCACTGATCGTCCAAATTTTCTCGTGCATTTAGCTTCATAGTTACACTTATTATTCATATTTTGTTTTCATCATAAACTATTTTCCGGTAATCAAAATAGCTTCATAAACCGATAGGTGTTAAGAACATTTTATGATAATTGATAGTTAACACATAATATTCAATCGATGTATTGAGATTCTGGTTCCTGCAGATGACATGACCTAATAGACCATTCACACCGTGATGTCTCTCCAGACGCCGATGTCATGGATGGAGCTTAATATTCAAGGAAATATGGTTAATGTGTTTAAGAAAAACTATATACTGTGTGAAAAAATTCGAAAAACGCAGAGGACCAGTATAAATTTTATAAACATTTTTATTCACGTTACGGATTATTTAAAATATCTCATAGGACAAAAATGTCTGTTCCGAAGAGTTAATTTGAATTCCTTAAATGATTAAGACTTTTGAACTTAATTCCTTGGCAATTCTGGTTAAAACTAAATTTCTTTTCCTTGATTACGGGTGCTTTTAGTATGGATGGATTTCTGTCTGTGAGTTCGATAGGAAGCTAAAAAAATTAATAAATTGTTATTTAGTTTGTTTCTTTTTTGTGTGCTTCTTATGTATCTTGCCAATATTCTAGACTGATATAATTTATTCCCAATTTGATGGGAATTTCCTCTCCGATTTTATTTTTTTTTTTAATCTAGTAATTGAAAACTAAAACTATCTTCACACACACACACACACACACACACACACACACACACACACACACACACACACACACACACACACACACACACACACAAGCAAATACACATGCACGCACACTATATACATCATTTCAAGAAATAAAAATTAATAATAAGCTTGTTAGATCACAAACTACACACTTCACGAAGATTTTCGTGCACCCGCAGTAAAAGATATATGTAACCTTTATAGACGATTTCACGACCCTATAACCGGAAATACTCTCTGAAGGAAGATAAGAAGATGGATTGGAGATCTACTGAAATAATATTTATTTATTTTGATCCATACCAGAAGAAGGTACTGATGAGTCCTACTCTCTTTCTTATCTTTAAGGCAACTACATGCTTTATCAGCAAATTCACTAATTGTTGTATTTATAATATTTTTTTTTACATTTATAAGCTTAATATTTATTATTATATTAACGTATTAAAATATATAAATTCTTTGCTAGGTTTGTCTTGATATCCCAAGGCGCTCCCATGGTTCCCACCTTTATTCCGAATCGAATTGTATTTATCTCACTTTCCGTAGAGAATACTTCCTTGGAACATTACTTTCCAAATTATCAATACCCTTCATCTTTGCTATTTTTAAAATATGCTTCGATTCAGATCTGCAATGAATTCAATGCACCCGCAAGATCATATCTTTCTGATCT
Organism: Euschistus heros; assembly: GCA_003667255.2. Lineage (NCBI taxonomy): Eukaryota > Metazoa > Arthropoda > Insecta > Hemiptera > Pentatomidae > Euschistus > Euschistus heros. The sequence goes on from RCWM02000267.1 coordinate 705,811, forward strand.
ATGCACCCCGTCTCATCTGCATTCCAATGCTTCTGTCTCTCCCGCTTAGCCATCCTCTGGAATTCTACTCTTCGTCAAATCAGACAAGAAAAATTTATGAAAAAATTTAATTACCTCTATTCTATCTATCTACTCATTTAAAATATATCATGTACTTGCATTTTTGGAATCCTATCAATAACTTTTTGCATATTTAGATTCTACTCGATATAAATTTTACTTTCACTGAATATAACATTTAGTGACTTTTAATGTGCATACAACTAAGCATTGTTTAAGAAGATTTTTTTATTTTATTTATAGTGTTCTCTTACGTTCCTCAGTATGTATTTAATTATCATCTCTGTATTTTTTTTTATTATGTCTCTGACCAGATGTAACTGTATTTATTTCTGTACTTATTTGTTATACTTAAGGAACTTTGTCCCAGAGTAAAATTATTTTTATTTTCTATTATATTCTTTTTATCTGAAATAGATACAGTCAGACATTAGCAACGTTTTATTATGCATTTTCATATAAATAAAAAACCCATTTAAATTTAGTGAAAATGTAGATGTAGACCTGCAATATGTTATCAGCCAATTCTTAATGCTACAATAGTCAAATCTAGAGGCATTTGCATTTTAATTCTCGTCTATTGACAGATTTACCTAAGGATATAATCTTAGTTTGATACAATTCATAATTCTTAAAAAAGGAAATGTAAATTGTAATATAATATAATTTTAAGGATATCATCAATGAAAAGGATCTTTTTAAATTGATTCGTTCATGAATATATTGATGAAGATGCTATTCATCCCAAGAAAAATGACTGGAGGTCTTGCCGATACCCGACTCTTTTGTTCCGCTTAGGTTTTGGTCAGGCGGGTCCTTCCAAAAGCCCTTCACAACAAAAAGTGGCCCTTTTCCTTTATTTTTTTGTCGGAGGCATATACTCCACAAATCGAAAACAGATTGTCTCTGTCAACGAGGGTCACTAAATATTCCAAGTTCTCTTGGACAAATAAAAACGAAATGTTTACTTGTCTACTTAGTATTTTAGCTCTTTCACTTATGCCTTTAAAATAAATAAAAATTAAATCTCCTTCAATAAAATAGTTGATTAACTATAGATTATTTAATTTAGATTAAAATTTGGTTTTCAATTTTTTTTTTTTTCAAGAGAGACAAACAATAAGAATTCGAAGACCCTAATACCTGTAAATCAGATATTCATGGCAGTGGAATGTACTTATTAGACGGGTTCATAAGAATCCAGGAAACAACTTCAACAATAATACGAGAATAAATATTTTCTTAACATTGATAGCTCGCTCTCTCGGAACAGTGACATAAATGAGCAAAATTTAATAAATTATTTTATTATATATACAGAAACAAAGACGGAATATCCTTCCGCCATCTTAAAATCATTAAATCCTAAAAATACTTCAAAACAGTATCCATAAGGACAACAATGGCCTTCGAATAACTTAAAAACTGTTATATTATTGATTATTTAGAAATAATATCCTTGAAGTCGTAAACTAAAGGACAAAAATGGCGGAATGTCCTTCGGATAACTTTAAAACCGGTAAATTCTGGAATATTTAAATATATTATCCTTAAGGAAAAAAAATATTATAAATGAAGATGTCCTTCTACCATCTTAAAATAGTATCCTTCAGGACGAAAACTAATTCTACGTGGTGAAGGAGAGTGGCCAAAGATGTCCTTCGGACTCAAAAAATCGTCAGATCCTGGCAGATCTGAAAAATTTCTCCTTTCTCTAAAAGTTTAAATATAAATTATGTTAAAATGGCTTATTGCATAACCCATCCATCCACCAAAACCTTCAATCCTTTTGTTCCCCCCCCTCTTCTTTATTTTTTTTATTTATTATCTTACGGCTATAATTAACATGTTCCATCTTCTTGAGCAATCAGAAAATATGTAAGCAGTAAGAAAGCGCATTTAAATAAGCCTCAACTCTACTAGTTGGTCTAGGCATATCAAACGGTCTGTAGAAGTCATTTTGTTAATGCGTTAAAATTAAGTCTGTCTTAGTAATTTTCGATGCTATCAGTTCCTGTTATATAGTGAATGTCAAGCTCTTTGTATTGTGTATCACAGAAAATATAAAAAAAATAAATTAAAAAAAAATTACTAGGTTTTTTTTTTGTTTAAATGGTAATGCTTAAACATGTTTTATTTTTTTTTAATATTTTGTTTAGCCCAAAGTGGCTTTAAAATCACTTCGCAAATCATCAATTTTTTATGCAGTGATAATAAAGAATTTCGTTTTTATTAACCCTATGATATAAGTCGATATCAAGTGCAAGCTTATGTAAGTCGTTCAACCAATTGAAGGTTCTTTTATCGCTCTGCTTCTAGTTTTAATGGAGGTATTATTTATGTTAAAGTAATTAATAAATCTATCCATAAATAAGTATATAGTGGTTACATCTTCATAACTATAATAACGATGGATATTAGGTTATACTTCAGTGTCCGTCTTTCAATATACTTTGCATTTTTCCGTCCCGGTCTTCAATTATTTTATATACATTTTTGTTCGTTTTTAACATTTTATTAAAAAGGTTATATTTTTAAGGAATTTGAGAATTATGTCTATATTATCGCCTATAGTTGCGAAGTATCTTCGTTATCGTGCTTTCTGAAAATAACTGTCCTATAGAGGGCAGTCATCTAGAATGTGTCTAATCATTAGTTATAATTATTGCATGTTACGCGATTCGGTGGACTGTCCGGGTCTTATTAACATTAAGACTGCAAGTTCTGAGCTGTGGCTTGTAACTTACAGATTCGAATGCCGATTTTTGTGTGGGTAGTAGGGACCAGTAATAGTACAAAACTAGAGTTAAATCCGCCAATGAGCATTGAGAGCCGAGAAAAAAAAATAAGTATGAAAATCACGTTTTATTATTCTTTTTTTTTTTTGTATCAGCTCTCAGTTCAGATGAAGAAATATTTTTTTCATGTAAAATTATACTTTTGTATGCTATTTCTTTACCACAACCAAAACCTGATAAATAATCTCTGTAATAATAATATCACATTTTTGTTTCAACATAAAATCCTGCATTAATATCCGGTTAACGGGTCAATAGCATAAAAAAATACAATTGCACGTTGAAAAAATTATTTCTCTATCTTGACTGAGAGCTAAGAACTGGCAAGTAACTGGCAGCCTTAATTTTAAAAATACCTGACTGTCCTTTGTTTTAGAATAACCATGGGGAAGTCTTGTATGTCCTATGCTAAGAATAGTTATAACCACTTCTTCTGTTGTTGCGGTTAAAACGTTTTCATATTTCTTTTTTTTTTTTTTTTTTTTTTTTGTTTAGCAGATTACTTTTTTTTTTAAATTTAGCAAATGTCTGATGAGGTATAGATATTTGTTATTTCAAAAATAATGTTACTTCCTTGTCTTTAGTCCTTATGTACGTTGGATTCCTAACTACTCTACTTGGTAGAGATACGTTCATATGAAAATTTTTCACCATTGATCCATAAACATGGGCTGTTTTAACAAGGTACCCTTAGTATAAATTTTTTAGGTACCATTAGAGCTGATAGGGAGTTGGAAGTCCGTGCAAATTAAGAAATTTTCTTAACACACTGTATAATATAATATAGTTCCGCACAAAATCCACAATATTCGACAATGAAGTTACTGGATGGAGAAGGAAGTTTATACTTGATAAGGCAGGAATCTGCTATAAAGAAGCATTTAACGTTGTCTATTAATAATGCATATTGAGTTGAACACAGAATTATGTATTTCTTTTCTTCTTTTTTTCTTTGCTTTTATTAAAAAAATAGACTTAAAGATGATATAGTGAGTATTTCATCCATATCAGTTATAGTATTAAAGTATTATTTTTAATCAATGCAACATTTTGGATTTCGTCTGTTGTTGGTCTCCTTACGTATGTATATAAATTGAAATCACCGTCATGAAATTTCGTGAGCAGCGTCAGGCATATTTGTTCACTTACTGGCACCTCACTATACCTCGGCCATGTTTTTCATTTAGATTTTCTTCCTTTAAGAAATTAAAACAGCAATAAAATCCGAATGTATCCTTCATTTATTTGTTTTTTTAAATGATATTTAAAAAAATAATTAAAATTATTTTATAAGTAAAAAAAAAAAAAAATTAGTTTTATTTTGTCAATATTAAAAGGATTAGGAAACATACATAAATGATTAAACAATTATTAGAACAAGTGGCACTTGTAAATATACTTGTAGGTATACTTGTACCGTAAAATTACTGTTGTCTACAGCTTAGTTTTATTTCGTTACAAATACTCTACCAAAGTGGGCTTGAATATTTAATTTTATTCAGTAGCTGCAACACTTGCGTAAATATTTAAGCAGAAAGACCGTAAGATTTTCATATTTTAGTGTTCCAAGCAACCCTTATCTTGAAAATCTCTTTCTAACGATTTGTTCTTCCTATAATAAAAGAGATTTTATGGGCTGGGTTGTACAGATTTTGTGTTGTCACAGCTCAACACTGGCTCTTCTTGGAGAAGAGCTGCAGAGGTAAATGCGAATAAAATAAAGCTGAATGAGCAGGGTGTATTTTTGAGCAGGGTTACGTATGGCTTGATCAAATGACAAGTAAGTCCTTGGAGGGTTAAAGAAAGAAAATTATATAGATAATAAAATTGATACAATTTTTGTAACTTCAGTGTAGTTTTTCTTCTTCTACCCTTTCATCTTGTCGGAAAGGGCCACTTAAACCAGCCCCCCATCTCAGGTTTCTAGTTAGTGCTTTCATCCGAACATGATGTTTTTCTCAAATCTATCTTAACCTTTAGATCTGATCCGAATTCCAGGCCATTGTACTGAAAATTTTCTAGGGTCAATTTCAGTGAAGCAATCTGGAGTGTTCCTTTTATTTGTGTAATTTCTATGTTAACCCTCTTTAATATAAGTGCTTTAATTATGTAAACGTAATCCATATCAATTGCTTTTAAATTGTCTAATCTAATTTAACAGAAGTATTGATTATATAAAATAAAAAAAGATTATGAAAGTGAAATCTCACATGTAGATAGGATTTTAAATTGTTAAATCGCTTTAATTTTTTCAGTAAATATATTTTGTGAATTTAATTTTTTTTTTAAATATTCAATTTGACATTTTTTTAAACTTATTTCTTCCTCTTATATTTAGAAGTTCTGTTACTTATTTATATAATTTTTATTTACCCATATTTTGATTTTCATTTGTTTAATGATTTTATATAACATATTTCAATTTACTGCAAGAGGGTTGGGAAGTTAGCTGTAATCAGTAAGCCCATCAATATGAGGGATCCCAATCAGTTGGGGTGATTTGCCCGAAATGAGATTGGCTCAACCTTCTAAACGAGGACAGTTCTAATTAATGTGGCCATGGAAATTAATATTTTTGCTTCTTTTGTACGTGGATGTAAATGTCAAACGAAAGGATAATCTTCATTTGACAGTCGTTCGTAACATAAAATACAAAAAAATAATTAATCAGGAATTTTCAGCTACAATTAAAAAACTGCAATGTATGTCAGCAAGCTTACATTTTTTTTAAAAATTATTATAGCCTAGTCTTTTTTTAAAGATTATATTAAATATAGATCTAGTAAAATCCTAGTCGTGGAATTGAACATACTATATGCCCCCACCCCTGGGGAGTGAGCTTACGGTGCGGGGAGATGGTAGAGGTCCCATTTTTCGGTTTCCGATTATGTGCCAAAAACGGTGGACTCTAGAAAAATATGCTACCGATCAAAATTAAAGCTTATTAAATTTACTATAAAATTCTTTATATAAATATTTGTCGATTTTTCAAAAAAATTCGAACTATACGGTATTAAAAATCGGTAATTTTCGATTAAAAAAAAATTGTTTTACTCCTCGAAAACCATTGGACCCTTGGGATCGGGGAGACTTTTAGTAAACTAATCCTAACAAAGCTGTGAAGTCAAAAATAATCGCATATTTCACGCACTCTACACCCCTCATTTCAGCACTCATTGACTGAAGTATAAGGGTAGTTAAAATTCCAGTATCAAGCCATCAAAACATGGAGCGATCTTTGTACTAAAAAAAACGCGAAAATTTAGCGCATTCTTCATTTTTTCGCTTATGTTTCGTAAATTATATATATTTGCTTGATAATATATTTACAATATTAAAAATCACTAAATGTGTGACAATTTAAGTTTAACCGCATTAAGTGATTTTTCACAAAGTCAGACATTTTTCTGTCAAGTCAAGTTCTCGGCCGCATACTGATGAAAGTAATGGTTTCACAAATACACCTTTGGGATGTCATTTAATAGAAATTTCATTAGCTTAACTTTGAGACCTCAAACATGCCCGAAGGTCAAATAGTTTTTCCAGCAAGAGGAAAAGAATGGAAAATTGGATTTGGTGGGAAAATTGGTAGTTTGAAAATAGATTGGTTTGACAATTGCTTAACCTTCCATTAGTCGCGTGATCCTGTGAGGTGCATGATGAAATTGTTTTGGTTATATCTTGACCGTAGCTAGCTAGTGGGAGGCAAAACTCCAGGTACGCCTTTACCAACGTTCCTTTCAAGTGTCAACATTCACAGCATTTCAAAACAACTGAGTGGTGCAAGGCGACTAAATAAATAATTTTTTCTTTTTGTTTTTTATTGTCTCATTATCTTTTATATGTTTTTTAGTACTCGGATACTGAGTTTCGTAAATCTTTTTTAATGAAATATATTGCTGATAATCTTCACAAACACCTGTAAGGTGCACGCGACTACTACAGTAATATTTCGGTTCTAGAATTCATGATTGCTTCACTGGAGACTTTTTGCCAAAAAGTGCTTGGCAGCATTCATTGTTCCGCCATTTTGGATGGCTGCTTAAAAGTCAGATCTGAAGACTTAATTTTTTCAAATACAAACCAAAACTAATCTTGAAAATTGCCGCTTTTATTTGCTATAAAATTTTGTACCTTACGTTTTATTCATTGGGGTTATTTTTCTCCGGAATAAATATTTTTTTGGTGAAACTATGTATGTGTATTCATCCTTACAGCACCATATAGACAGACTTTAACAAACCGGTATTTGCCACACCTATAAACTATTGGACCAACATTTTAGATACAACGCCATCTTGACCAGGTCGGGTGGGGTTTATGGCCGACAGGATACCCTAAGAGGCGGCACAAGAGGGTGGTATAAATCAGCCACCTCGGACCACTTCACCTCCAGATATTTATATATCTCTTCCCGTCTTCATCTATATCTTGTCCTAGGGTAGCCTTCTCTCTGGGGGCATAATTGATGGCTAACTGAACTTAAGGGTTTAAAGAGGAGGTAAGTTCTCTGTTCGTTATATCGACTAATAAATATACAACATAAAGTTATTAGGCAGAGGGTAAATTCTTTACTGTATATTTTGAACAGAAAACCTACTAGTAAGGCGATATAAAATATCATAATTAGAACATTAAAAAAAAAATCAAAACAGAATCTCTAGGTAAAAATCTAATTATTTTACAAAATTGTTAGAGTAATTTCACATTGGTAGTAGCATTCCAATCATGTTTTATAATGTAAACAATCTGGACCCTCTACTAATTTGATTAGGGAAGCTAGTTGTACCAGTTTTAGTTTATACTAGTTGAATAGAAAAGAATTTTTTTATGAAAACATAAGTATGTATAGAAAATAAGATTAGTTTATTTATCTCATGATATAGAGCATTTTTTTATTTTTTTTATTTAAGGTAGTTGAAAACGAGGAATTCTAGAGTTTTTATGAATCTTATGATTCTAGGTTGAGTCCAGATAGACTTTTTATTGATAATGTAAATAATATTTTTATAGTAAATCGGGTATTAAATTTGGTAATTGTGACTTTGTGTTTAATGGGTGTGGAAACAAAAAAAAAAAAAAATTGCGAAATAGTCTTTAGAAAAAATATGGAAACTTACGGACTTATATCTGGAAATTGCTGTTATGAGCATGACTTGATTCTATGTATTTATGATTAATAATAGCAAGTAGTATAAATCCATTCGGAACCATCTGTAGTTTGTAATAATTCAAAAAGGTTTCTGAGGTTTAACAGATTTTCACTTTATAGTTTTATCAAAGTTATCTTAACAGAGTAATTTATATTAATCATTGCTCCTTGCCTGCTTAGTTTGTCCAACTAATTTTGTAATGTATTTTCATGTAAATCTCGCTTTTCTCCAAACTTTTGTTGGGAGAGAGTGTGGTAACTCCGAACTTTATTGAATTAAATGAAGTAGTTTCGTAAGGCATTTTTCAGAACTTTTTTATTGTTTTGGGATTGACCTGTGTGAATCACCCATAAAATGTACATAAAAACAACGGTGGAGGTTGTTCAATCAGTAAACTGCAGGACCGATATGGCCAGTCCTTTAAATATTAAATGTAATATATGGCTAGCTAAATGATAGGCCTTTCTGTTTTGGTTTTTATTTTTTTTGGGGGGGGGGGAAGTAACTAAATAATAAATGAAATTAACTAATTTAAACTTAAACTTAGAAATTTTTTCGAAAATGAAATATTTTTATAATTACTAATACAACCATACCAATATAAACGACTAAACCCTTATGAAAAGAAAAAATTAAACACTGGGTAGTCAGTTACTTGCATTAATAGAATTTATCATAAATAAATAGATACTATAAAGTTGATGCATATTTTTTATTGTTAATAGAGTTCCCATTGATAAACTAGGTATTGATTGTAGAAGAAATGTAATGTTTCAAGAATTTCGTTTTTCGGGTATCAAAATCCGAACAGTTCAGTAAATTTGCCTAAACTCATATTTAGCCTCAAAAGTACAGAAATTGAATTTTTTTTTTAAACTCCATTTATTTTTGTTGCCACGATTCTTTTACTTGCTATGAGTAACTGAGCGATAACTCTTAATTTATTCGTATGGGTATTGAAGTGTAAATATTGCTTAGTTCTCCAAAACTCCATTGATTGTGTTCATGACTACGAATTCAAACTATTTCGAAATTCTGAATATCCCGTATATTATTTGGCTCTATGGGATATTTTCGGAGTGCTACAAATGCGTTCTTTTATAAATTAATACTAACTATTGTAATTATTTATTATGTAGAAGTAAATTTTAGACTTAAAAAAATCTGAAATTTGGAAGAATTGGAAGGGTATTTTGGATAATGTGATATATAAGTATATTCTATTCAACTTTGACTACATAATGCAGGAAAGTTGTTTGGATGACGCCTTAGGTGTGGTCGCAGGCAGCTACTTCTCACCGCAGGAGTTACCTTCAGGGTTCATGGTTTTACTTAATGAGGAATAAAGCTCATCGTATGTGCATATATTCTCATATATTCTCCTTGCCTCATATTCTAAGGTATGTATTACATTATTTTTGAAGGAACTATAACGAATTTCACTATTAAAATAACATTAGTATCCTACAAAAAAATGCGAAATTTTTAAATAGTGCCATCGAAATAAAAATCATCATAGCTGATTGAACAATTTTAAATTCTGATAAAAAGATGATTTCGAACAGTAAAGGAATTTTATTAAAGATTTGCGAATGATTTCACATTACAAACATTATAACTCACAATCAGATATAATATTATTCTCTTTCGTTTTGTTCGATGAAGGATCGCCTGATATTTTCAATTCCTTTTAATTTTTTGTTTTCGTTTCCTCCAATATTTCTTCATCTTTTCGACCTGTCTCATTTATCTTTCCTCCGATCACCTCATACCTGTTTCTTTATTGCTTACACCTTGGAATCCTGAGTTAACACATTCTTTTTGAGAGCATATTTCTATGCCAATTCATAGCGTGTATTTCTTTTTTTATTGAATAATTATTACAAACTGCCTCTTTAAAGGGCAGTGAGTAATATGTATAGCAAAGGTATCCATTCACACAATATGTACATTTGAATAAAAAAAATCAGTGTAAGCCATACAAATTTAATTTAAAGATAAACATGAATTCTAACTTTTCACTTAAATTCAGAACGAGAAAGCTGAAAAAATGTTGGAAACAGTAGTTAATGAAAACACTAAATAAACAAAAATATGATTTACTTATTTTTATAATTTACCTTAGATATTTGTATAAGATATCAGAAATCAGAAAAAAAGTATAAACAATGTAAACAATAGTTATATTAAGGTAGCAAAAAAAATAATTATAATAGTAGTAAGCATTAAAAAGAAATAAAATAAAACATTAATTATAAATAAATAAAAAATAAAAAAAAATAAGTAAACTAAAAAGCACAATCACACTATACAATGTACACAAATATCCCAGGGAAATCCCAGACCAGGCTTGTCCTCTACTTATGGGAGGATAAGCCAGGACCCCAGAAATCCCAGCGCTGTCCTCTCAGCCGCGTCACTTGTGTGGGAATCTAGAAGAGCTGAAAGGAAGTACCCCAGTCACTCAGGACTTGAATCCAGAAGCTGGTCATTGCCAGAACTCCAGTAACATACATTTATTACAATAGATCGACGGGGCCAGTTGTTTATTTCTGTGGCACCTGTGCATAGTGGGCTAAGTCGAATTTTGTGAATTTCGAGCTACATGCATCACCAGAATCTTTTTCTTTTTCTCTTTTCTTTTGTCTAACGGGCTAAGTGTTCCGTCCATTGCAATGGACATTCCTTTGTGAATCGTGGGCTGATACTCCATTCTTAAACTTTTACTTGTGAAAAATGAGTCAAGTTTACTAAGCCCTACAATTTTTCACAATTAAAAGTTTTCGTCCCCTTTAAAAACAGCCTTAGTGCATAGAAAAAAAGATAATTAAAAGGGTACTCTGCATTGGGGGAAGGTGAGATGGCTTAACTATAACAAATATAGCTGCGGTGTTCTCTACTATAAGTCGACTCTCGTTATAAATGTTAATTTTAAAACTGTAAGTTTTTTAATAAAAGGAAGGCCACAAAAATTAGAGCGACCAATATGATATGTTGAATCACTTCCGATGGCGGCAGAAAAGGAGAAAGATCTAGTTCCCTACATAAGTCCAACGTTTATACGATTTTATGAAGAACTGAAATCTACATCTAAGCAGATTTAGGTGATGAAGAAGACGAGTGAAAGAAAATTATAAGTGATTTTTTTTTTTCAGTGTTTTAAATACTACCATTAAAATAATTATTTTTTCTTTAGGCATGCTATGTACGTAATTTTATTTTCAAACATTTTCTTTTATGTAAAAAAATATTATAAAAACTTCAAAAATAAATTTTTGAAAAAGGAAAACTATTATTTAATGTACACTTAATTTTTCTCAACTCTGAAAATATGTTTAGCACTTGGCTTTCAGGGGTCAATCAGGTTAACATTAATCACTTAGCCCATTTCACACAAAATCGGTTAGTGTAATTTGGACTAAGAGTTTGATTTTTTTGGAATGATTAGTATTAATTCTTAGAATATTGGCAAAAATTAAAACATACCTTACCAACATAAATAGAAATGTACTATCAAGACTTTAAGCCCTACCAATTTGAATTTTATTAACTAGATGATTTTGGAAAAAATCTCAAACATTCAATTCAGTTTTCCTAAAATCGCAATTTTCATACTTACCCCACTATGCACCGGTGCCACAGATTTTATGTTTTATTTATTATTTTTTTTTTTTTTATTCTCGGATACAGCTTGTTGTTAACATATTTTCTCATGCATTTAAGTATTGTTTTCAAGGGATAGGAGTCAAACATCATTCTCTTTAAATGGAAATCTGGTCAACTTCTCGGAAACCCAGTTGGTAATTATTTGGGGTGGACTACGTGTTCCCACCCCCTCATACCACAGCTAACTTCATTTGCATACTTATATCATCATTAAGCATGTTAATTAACAGCTGCCTGGAAATATGGCGCTCAATCATGCCGATCGTTGTACTACGGAACGATTTCATCGATTTCAGTTCCCATCGCGCTATTAAAATTATGCTCTAATTTTTAAGACTTTTTAGTTACGACTTGCGATTAGTTTTACACAAGTAAGATCTAATAAAAATAAAATATATGTACACAGTGTGTCTTTTACTCAGGATATCCCCTGGTTTTTGCAGGCAACACTTGGGGCCTGTTACCCCAAGATCGATGCCTGAGGTTCGGCATAATGAAAGTCTTTTTAATAAAATACGACTTGTAAGCTAAGGCAGGCAGAATGCATAATAGATGGGCCGCTAGTGGTCCCAATAAACAGCCGGTTTTATTGTTGCCTCCTCTGGTCCCTCAGATTATCGAATAGTGCTCAATAACTTAGAGCTCAGCAAACCTTGGTTCTCATGTTCCGTTTTCATAAAAATGATTTGGTATTCCAACTAGTCTCTCACACACTAAGAAAGAGATAGTATCAATTTTTCAATCTGTTATCTGCTAATAAATTTCAAAAAAAAAAAATTAGGAAAAACAAAAATAAGTGAATGCAGACAGCAAGAGTACAGACAATTCTGTGATGCCCTCTTAAAAATGGACATCCTTAACTTCGTTCCTAGAAAACTTTGCTGTCCGTATACGTTAAGATGACCAGATTGAAGTGAAATAAAATATAAATTTTATTCTGAGACATAAATTCGCGCTCTTAGATATTGCAAAAACTAAAGCTAAATAAATACTACAAATAATATTACAGTACAAAATAAACTGGTACCTATTTTAATATCATTTCATAACCGTATTCTAATAACTTTTCTAGGTTCTACAAAAGGCCTTGGGTCAATTAAACAAAATCAATATTTAATCAAAACTAATGCGTAAATTCTGTAACATTTGGGAAAAACTAGATAAGTTCATTTTTGTCCACAATAAGATAAATATTTTAAGCAAACGATATTGGAGTCTTACTTATCATGAATAATTTGGCAAGTTGTAATGGCAATGATATCCTTTTAAACAATTGACATCACAACTTGCCTACTTTTACAAGATGAGTAGGACATCAAAATAGGTTGCCCATAGTATTTATTTTACTGTGGACAAAAAGGACTTATTTAGTTTCTCCCAAATGGTACAGAATTATTACGTAACTTAGTGCTCCATAAATATATTGGATCCATTGATTCTAATATAGTAATTATAACTTTGAAGCGGTTGATCATTTCACATACTTAGGCGATGATAATAATTCTGCTAATAAGGTCTGTGATGAGCTCAAGAAAAGAATAATGAATGGCAATAAAGCGTACTTCGGTCTCGTAAACTTGATAAAATTGACTCTCTTAATACACCAAAGTATATCTGAATAAATCGTTAATCAGGCCCATAGTAAGTAGCGGTGCAAAATCTTGGACACTCAAGGAAGTTGACCATCATGCTCTTCGAGTCTTTGAGAGGAAGATAATGAGGCGAATGTATGGTCCAATCTGCGAAAAAGGCGCTTGGCGGATATGGAATAATCAAGAACTGGACGAAGTAATCAAACTTGCTGATATTGTGCGGTTTATAAAATCAAAAAAGAATAAGCTGGCTTGGACACGTCGAAAGGATGACCAGTGACTGTATGGTGAAGAGAATTATGGGAAAAAGCTTCCCAGGAACAAGAAAGATAGGACGCCCTAGAAAACCCTGGCTAAAGGATGTTGAGGAGGACTTAAGAGTATTTGGGGTTACCGACTGGAGGAATAAGGCACTGGATAGGAGCGAATGAAACAGAATTGTGCGAGAGGACAAGGACTGCAGCGGTAAGACACCTATCAATCAAAGTTATTAACAATAGAGAATTTGATGAAATACTGAATTTTCGGTATAAAAGGAATGAGTGGGAGAACACCCCTGTGGTACCTCCACCTGATTTTTTTTTTTAGCTTGGAGATCTCGCATCTAGGTCTTTTTTAGTTTTGGCTGTGTGTTGTCTGGAATGTGGGTTGTGGCTCTGTCATTTATGAGCGTGTTGGGATGTCGATGTATTTTTATCTGAAATTAGATCTTTTTTTTAGTTTATTTTTAAAAATTAAATTTATTTGTTTACATTATTAAACTTTTTTTATAGTAGGTTATTTTTTCCCCATAAATAGAGCCTTTTAAAGAATATAATAAATTGTCGACATAAAAAGCAAAGTAATTGACATTATTGAATAATTTTAAATTATATGAAGAGAGAGGTGGTGACTGACATAGAGCGATTAGAATTTCTTATGCATTAATTTATGATTAAAACTTCGTGATATGCACAAAATTACAAGGTTGAAGCGGTGATTGAAATGTTATACTAAGCCCTATCGAAATCTTTAAACAGAGCATTGAATCTGATTAAAAAGTAAATTCTGACGAATAATACTGGCCAACAAAAAAAATAAATAAATAAATTGTTTGTTTCCTGTGACTGTTTTGTTGTTTCTAACTCAATTTGATACATATTTTTTAAATATGTCAACAATGTTTTTCTAACAGCTTTTGTTTTTGTGTTATAGCTTACCAACCTTATTTAGTATTTTTACTTTGATTTTAAATTTTGTTTGACAGGAAAATATATTCTGTTGTTGTTTTCGATATGTATTCGTCCAGGCGGTGTTGTATGCTTAATCTAGATTGTATTTGAAATATTTGTGGCGAATATGTATCTGAAAAATACCTTATAAATATTTATAAATATAACCTATATTAGACTTTGTAAAAATTGCATATCATCAATACTTCAAAATAGATTTTTACAATCAGGACAAGCCATGGGTTCCTCATATTGTTTGCCATAAATGTGTTATGTGTCTACGGTTATGGTCAAGCTGGAAAAGAGATGCAGTAAAGTTCGTAACTTCCATAATTTGGCGAGAACCTCAAAACCATCATGACGACTACTACTTCTGGGTTGTGAAAATAAACGGAATATGGTAAACCCTGGAAATCAAAGTATTTCGTCATATCCTAAATTATCTTCTGCTCAACGATCTCAATTAAAATCTCGAGAAGTAGAACCCAGCACATCTAAACCTTCTGATGATCCAAATCTGTGTGAACGCGAACAAAATATATTAAGTCATGACTCTGATCTAGATTACAAATGTAGCCTTTCGGAACCTCAAACGTTTAATCAGAAATAACAAAATGACTTAATGAGGGATCTGAACTTACCGAAAGAATTTTCAGATTTTTTTGCATATCTCTAAAAGAAACAAATTTGCTAAATCCCGAAACCACATTACTTTTTACCCGAGAAAAGAATCTGTTACCGTATTTTTCTCAAGAGAAGGATTTAGTCTTTTGTAACAATGTTGGTGGTATTTTGCAACAGATGGGTTAAATAAACTGCAAGCAAAGGGATTGGTGTATTTTTATGGACAGCAGCGAAAGAAGTTTTAAGTGTGTTTTGCTCCATAGCAGTAACAAGTATTATTGTACATTCGACGACTTTGAAAGAAGAATACACAAAATTTTATGCAAAGAGATCTACCTAAATCCGTTTATTCAAGGAAAAAAAAAGATCATTCGATAATAAAATTTTGTTAAATTAAAATTTCGTTGACATTTTGTAATCAAACAGTAAAACTTTATATTTCACAAAATAAAGCTGTTAGCAATCCCCCAGTATTTTTTTCATTGTCAGGGTCTTTAAAATAACCAGTAACAAGGAAACAAATAAACGAAAATTGTGTTGACCAGTGTAATCATTAAAATTATATAAACAATATAGAAAACTCTAGAAAACATATAGTGATCATTTATTTAAGTTTGCATTGTTTTATTATTATTTTTAGTTTCAAGCTTTTGAAAATAAATGTCACATTTGAGAAGTTTAATGAATTTTTTTAATTAAATCCCTTTCATTCATTTCTGGTAATGAAAATTTAGATGTTTATAAGGTTATATTTTCATGAAGTTAATTCTATTTTCTTTTAATTACAATATTCTGTTACAAATCAAAACGAAATAAAGAAACATCTGTCCTAAGAAGTCAAATTATTAAATCTGTTTCATAAGGGAGGGAAAGATAAAAAATGATTGAAATCCTTTTTTAATTAATCGCCTTCTCAGAAAGTGACTTCATTAAGGGAGTTTAATAATTCTGTAGCTGTTTTATTCAGCTTTAACTAAAATATTTACCAACTAAAGCAAAGATGAATTTTATTATTTCGCCGTCGGGCTGTAAAATTCAGTAAATTAAGTGAAGTTAAACACGAATCGGAACGAGGTAAGCTCTGTTATTAATAAAGTTTTCAGAGATTACCCAAAAGAACGGGGCCGAAAACAATAGAAATGGAAGCGGAGGATTTTAATAAGCTTGGCGGGAAACCTTTGTTTTGGCGGGAATAATCACCTTAGCTAAATAGGAAGGAGATTCCATTCAGCCCCAGCCGGCGACTCGAACCGGCAGCTTTGAGTGCTATTTTATTAAAGGTAGGGAAAAAATCTTGGGAGTAAACGGCGTGACATTTACTTTGGAAGGGGGTCAGTCTTGGCTGCCTTTATTAGTTTTCGGTTTGAAGGGAGGAAATTGTAGAGCGGCTTAAACAATTAGTTTGATCTTCATAAATAAGTATTTGTCTGTCTTATCAATCTTATTTATATTAATTTGATTATTCATAGCAGTTTCAATGAATAATTAATATTCAATCTTTTTTTAAAAATAAATATATTAAAATTATTGTTCTTCTTCTTTCGCAGTTCCCCTTCAGTGCTTCTCTGTGTTACCCGATCGATATTGCATTAAAAAAAATAAATAAATAAATTTTAAAAAATCTGATGAAATCAATAACTTTAATAGCGGCTTTAGATATTTTCACTTGATGGCCGAGCAAGTTGGGGCGAGGGTTCTTGGCGTACCCACGAAATGAATCTTGACCTTCCTACCATGGCTAGAATAGGTTTGTAACCTGTAGGATAACCCGTCATTCCTTCCCTAATTGGAATACGTATGGACTTTAAGCCCAAATATAAGCTTAAGATATTTTAATTTTTTTTTCGAATTAAATAATAGTAAATAATAATTAACTTCTGCACATGTATTTCAAAAGAAACAGAAATAAAAAATCTGTATTTTTGAATTATTATCATGGTTAAGTTCAATAATCTTCTATGAAATGGCAGAAAAGTATCAAACTAATTTCAAAACTCCCTGATACATCTCACTATCGGTTGGAGTTAAAATATAATTCAGGTTCACTTTCGATAAAAGTCGAGGAATTAAACATATATACAATTTTTTAGATATGCACGGATGATAATTAAACCGCATGGAGTGTTATGTGGTTTAGCATCTTGTCTGGTTTAAAGAGCAACGTCATGAAAAAAAAAAAAAAATTATGTAAGTAGTTAGATGGTGTCGTGATAGAATTAAACACAATTGAAATATAAATTTTAATCCATATTTCAATTAAATTATATTTTAATTGCTCTCAATTCTATAACTGCACACTCTCACTACTTTCATCTTCGATATTGCCGTAATCAATAAATATCACAAGTCAATAAACAAAATTTGGTTATATTTAAATTCTACTTATGTTTGTGTAATGCTTATATTTATGATGTAGGTATAATTATTTTTATCCTAATGAATAAAAATGCCTAAAAATAGATTGTTTTAATAATATGATAATAGTGATTACTGCAATTTTTTTAAACTTTTATTATTAATATTCAACATTTCTTTTTACATAAATTAACAAACCGCTAGAGGAAAAAAGCCGAAGTTTAAATTATTGTTTAACCGTGTTCTCCCAGTTTCAAGGATTATACATTAACCTTTTAAAAGTATAGGTGAATAATAGAATATTACAAGTAAGAATTAAGTGAAATATTCGAAAATTGCGTCCCCTCATTCCTCGGATACTTTTATCTGACAGTGAGAAATAAAATTATTACGGTTTAAAATCGATAATAAGAACAACATAAACAAATATTAAGTAGTTGTTCAATAAAATGTAATATAAACATCCAGTAAAGAAAGTTATATAATTATCGCTAACATCTAGCAACAAGTTCTCTTAGCAAGAGCGAGCATCCCATACCAAGTCCATTTACACATTTACACATCTACCGAGTACATTTCATCCGAGTCCACTCAATCTTATTAAATTACATTTTTAAAATATTTTAGTTACCTTATCATTGAATAAATAGCTTAAATTTGGACGCTCCTTTTTTTTTTTTTTTTTTTTTTTAATATATTTTGTTTTTATTTGCCCTTCTATTTCCTTAGCTATTAATTTATTAATGGTTAGTTTTTTCAAACGTTATAAGAATATTTTTTTTTTAATTTACTTCATATGCATATTATATACAATTGTCAATATCATTAAATAAATAAAGAAAAATTCTAAAATATTTTATCATCATAGGTATTATTGTTTATCATAATATTCACTAAACTTTGAGAATTTATTTATAATAGTGTAAATATTTTTAAAAAAAAGTTAATATGCTATTTAAAATAGCATTTATTTTATTAAAACAAGTCACGACATAATATATAAATTCCGCCATTTTAAAAAGCATCCTTATGGACAAAATCTAACTCCAATTGTGGAAGGAGAGAGTGGACAAGGATGTCCTTCGGCCTCAAAAAATCGTCAGATCCTGGCAGATCTGTAAAACAGTGTCCTTATACCAGGCTTTGAAGTAGTGAAAAAAGTTTTGGGTCAAAAACTATTAGGGAGTATTTTTCGGAAAATACCGGGGAAGCAACCAAAAACTTTTCTTAAGTTTAAATATTTTAAGATAGAAATAAAAATTAAAAAAAAATATTTTACCCACGGTCAGACAAGGATGCAATTTTACAGAAAGCAATTTTGATATAATTATATATATATATATATATATATATATATGATAGTTTGATATTTTTGCTGAAAATATAAATGCTTTGGTGATTTTGAACATTGGGTAAAAAAAAAAAAAAAAAAAAAAAAAAAAAAAAAAAAAAAAAAAAAAAAAAAAAAAAAAAAAAAAAAAAAAAAAAAAAAAAAAAAAAAAAAAAAAAAAAAATGATTCACCTGTGAACTTAAAATGGCTTATGTTAACATTATAAAAATATTTAAAATCTAAATTATATTTCCATTTATCATTTTTTTTTTTCAACATATGATCATCATTATTCATTTTTTACATTTTTTTGTTTTGTTTTAATATTAGATGTTGTACCCATAATCTTATTTTTTATGGTTTATGCCATATTTCACTCTTTTTGTTACTTATAAATATATGCTATAGTTATTATTTTCTAATCTGTTTTCGAAGGCTTTAGTAGTTCACGGAGCCTTCAATTCTTAAAAAAACAAAAAAAAACATTCAAATAATGTTTTAATGTTTTCTTGTATTTTGTATTCGATTCTCCAATAAAATAACCATGTTTTCTCAAAGGAAAATAGGATCTCTTTTGACTTAAATACTTTACCTACAAGGCCCCTTTTTATGTAGGATGTCTTGAATATTATTATTGATGGCAAGGAGCAATGAAGTAGGTGTCGAGTCTGTTTTTTCGCGGAATTAACCATTTACGTAGGGCGGGCTGATTGAGCCGGTTTAGCAAACAGAGTTGATTGCTTCAGATCTCCAAGCGTCAGGCTCATCAAAGCGTCCACCGTTCCGACGTCGTTCAATTTTATTAAATTTACCATGCCCCGTCTCGTAAGGATCGCGTTATATTGGAAAATTAAATTCTGAAATATGTGTGAGAAATTCTATCCATATAATAGTTTAAAATTCCACGCTCTTATTCTATTCACGATTTTTTTAAAAAGAATTCAACCTTTAACAATCTTATATATATACCACCCTCAGTTAGTTTATTACAGCCTTATAATTAAAATTACGAATGTATACAACATATTCATGTATGCAATGCATACAGAAAAACTACAACAGTATACTAAAACTAGGACATTGGCCGGTGGATGAAAATTATTTGTTGATGATGTTTAAAGACATGAAAATATTATTTTTTTTTTAAATTCTATTGAAAAAATTTTAGATAATCTTATGAAATACCTTTGATAATTTTATAATTTATACATATATTATTCTTTTGTTTATGTTGTAATATCTTTGTTGCTTAGTTTTGAATAATTCTTAAAATTACTAATATTTTTTATTATTTATTTCTCACATACAATTCAAAGTTATAATCAAAACAAATATAATAAAAAGTACATGTACACTACATATGATAAAGTATGGTGTGTACAGGAATAAATAAGATCCCTTCCAACTGGGTTGGGTTACTACTGTTGAAAGAAAAAAAATAAATATATACATCAAGTAAATGTGAAGACTTATGATAATAGTGGCTTGT
This sequence comes from Euschistus heros, assembly GCA_003667255.2. NCBI lineage: Eukaryota > Metazoa > Arthropoda > Insecta > Hemiptera > Pentatomidae > Euschistus > Euschistus heros. The sequence goes on from RCWM02000267.1 coordinate 726,090, forward strand.
CAGAATTCACCCATTAGTAGCTATTAGATAGCTACTAGCCCATAATGCTACATTAGAATGTTCTTTGGCTATCTTCTTTTCTAATGACACAGTTAAAGGATTTAGAGTACCGAAATTTAGTTAATAATATATTTAAGTTGGATAAAATAAATAATATCTCATAAATTGATTAAATAAATATAATAAGTAATAAATAATTAAATAATATGTTAAAAATTGGAGTTTGTTAATATTTGTCTTTTTAGCTGTTTCTTATACCTGTGAAGCGAATGTACAAATAGGACACAGTAAGTGAGTTTAAATATTCATTTTTGTTGTAAAAGTATTGTTTTTTATTAGTTCTTCAAAAAACTAAATTCGTACCCATAATGGAAACAATGAAAAAACATTTATATCCGCAATAATATAAATAAAATGGAATGAAAATCTAAATTAATGTTATCAAGTGAAAGAGATATATTTAATTTACTTGGCTTTTACCACAACTATTTTACCAAAAGTTAAAAATGTTTAATCTTTTATCATTTGTCTTTTGTAAGAAGTTTATTTAATCAAAGGAGAGATTACAATCAACAATAAACGAAATCGTAGGAATTTTCTTTAAATATTCATCAAGGAATTAGTGGAATGAGGAATGAAAGTTATTTTTTTTCTATGAACCAAAATGTTGGGTTTTTTTTATTGGCTTAAACAACTTTAGTATCGTGCAGTCCGACAAACTATTTTATAGACAACTTCTCTGATCCTAACTCTTAGTAACTTAAAATCTAAATTATTTAAATTTAAATGAAACGTAAAGTGGAATTTGTTCCTCACTTTCTATGGAAATTCTACATAACCCGATTTAGAGACTGTGTCCCCAACCTTCATGAATAGTTTCTGCTCAACCTCAATATTTACTGACTTCAATTTCCTACTCTTACAAAGCATTCTGAATTTTTTCCAGTTCCTTCCCCCGCCGGGCTGAGACCCAGACAGAATGATATATATTATGCGGAGAAGAAGCTGCAGAGGATTAGCGTTCAACCCCAGGACAAAGCCGGTTCTTATTCTTAGCCAGGCAGCCAGCCTCGCATCCATACTAATGCCTTGCACTGAATCTTACTGTTGTCTTTCGCTTTCGTACCCTTGGGTCTGATCCGGAAGGCTTTAAGATATTTTATCTGGAAAGCTTTATCTCGGTATATTTAAAATTCTTTGTTATACTGCTCTGTGAAGTCCGGGTCAGCATTGGACTAAATAAAGATACTAGTTAGGCTGTTTTTTTGTCCAACTATAAAAACTCAAAAATCACATCAACACCCAGGAGACTGACGTTATCACCATCTACAAGGAAACACCACAGAGGCTGCTCATTCTAAACAAGCAGCCAATAACGTCTAAAATACCTAGGCATGAATGAACCTCCCCACACATTCATCATTCACAGCACAAGTAAACTGCGGTATGTACGTAGTCAAAAACACCACACATAAACTCATACTTTATGCACCTTATCTGACACTCAGACTCAAACCAGTACTATGCAAGGCCATTCTCATACCTCCATTATTACACAGTTCTACGCCACCTTTATCAAACATTACTTAAAACACTACAGACATATAAGAACTCATGAAGGTCTGGTTTTTTGCCGTACGAGAGATGTACCTCTGTACATCACTTGAATTAAGAAACATAGAATTGATACATGACCAACTACAATTAGACACTATTCAAAAATTTATTTCAAGACGTCAAATTAGGATCTTTGACAACCTCCCAGCCTCCTTCAACCCTTTCTGTCGCAGCCTGACTTCCATGGAAGGTTTCCTGACTTTCGGTTTATCAGCTCCACTGACATAATTATATAGCTATGTACAGGGTGAGTACCTGTTGGTGTAAAAAAAATCTAATAAAATCAATCCTAAATTATTGTGATAAATAAATAAATGTAATAACATAAGATCCTCTGATCTGGTGTCCCTTTATTGACAGTTTTCCTTTATTTTCTATTAAACAATAATTTTTTCTTTGCTTTTTATTCCAATGAAGAGTTTATTAAGTTTAAAATGCACATTTTCATTAAGGGATTGTCATAATGTTTTATTTACACAAGTAACTGATTTGTATGCCAAATACGAAGACCATGTTTTTTCGGCTTTAAAATTAAATTTATCCATGAAATCGAAACAGAATCATTGCGTTTAACGTATCATTTGAAACCTGATTGCATTTTCAAGTTTTTGTGAGATTTGACGTTTTGTAGATAGTTTTTTTTTTAAAACGGTGAGCTTGAATCAATATAAGGCATTGTAACTCCCCTAAATTAGGTGAAGATCAAGCTGCTCTTTAGACCCCAAGTTTATAAAATTCAAGGTTACTTCTGATAGGAAGTTTAATGCTAAATCCGCAAATGTGGTAAAAGTTTGTAAAAGTTATTTAAACAAAATGGAGATATTACAGCTTTTATGTAAAAAAACGTAGGTTCCTCCAAAACGTCTTTGATTTATCGTATATCTGCAACGGATTGGAATAGAAAGGTGAGGTCTGCGGCATTTTGCTACAGTTTTGATATAGTTTTACCCATTTTTTTTTTTTTTTTTACACTAACAGGTACTCACCCTGTATATATGTGCATAGAATATCTACTTTTTCCTTTCACTTTCCCTCTCCTTTCCTTTAATATCTCTAACACTCTTCTTTAGGTTCCTTATTGTCTGGTTATAACGTCATTTATTATTATTTTATTTGTTTTATACACACGTGGAGACCGCTCACCTATATTATGAATCTCAAGAGCCGAACTAGGTGAAATTATTCCATAGTATTCCAGCCTTCCAAATCTAAGTGTACTCACATTTAGCACTTTTCACATTTCACCCACACCTTTTCCATCACGAAAGATCGCTTGAGTCTGGTTTATCCCTACCGATGACATCTAGTTTGATATCATTATTGCTGTCCTCAAGGGGAGTGTTATTGTAGTCTGATGAGTCCTATCATGAATCGTAACATTGTCTAATACGAATTTTCTTTTTTTGAATGCATTTCGTCTTCCCTCCATCTGGTCGGACTCATACCCCGGGAAAACATAAAGACGCGTCAAGCAACTTAGTCAACTGATCCTTCTATGGTTATCCAGTGATCAGGCTGGACCTAGCAGCTTCGGGTCTACGAGTAGTGTTTCTCTTCTTAATGTTGGGACTGGAGAAATTTAGAATGGAGATAATGCATTTGAAGTTTCCAGAGAAATTAGGACCCATATTTATACCAAGAAAGGGGGCCATTTTCCCTGTGGGTTCGGGGAAAGAATAGACCCACAGTATTTACCGCTTGTCGTAAAAGGCGACTGAAGGGACAACTGCCCGTTGACCTCTTACCTCCATCCCGCCCATCACTTCCAATGTTTTTTCATATCCTACCCCTATACTCCCTAATTTCCCAATCCCCCCACTGCCTTTTGGGTTAGAATGAAAGTTCAGAGGCTAAGGGAAGGAAATCCCTGACAGAAAAACCCTGGCCCTCCAGGTTGGGGGTTTGGCGTAGGGTTAACAGCCCACCCTAGAAAAATACTTGTTACGAAACCCTAATAAAGAAAATAAACCCGGACGGAACTCTGGAAAACGGACTGGAACTTGGAAACGGCAAAACGATATTCTTATGGCGACGTGGAATGTGCGTTCTTTGTATAGGCCCGGAGCTATGAAGGTCCTATCAGATGAGATATCTAGGCATGATATTGATGTGGTAGGAATTCAGGAGATGAGATGGAATGGAACTGGTATCATGGACAGAAAGGACTACTCCCTCTATTATAGTTGCCACGAAAAGAACCATCTGTTTGGGACAGGATTCATGGTTGGAAGGAAAATAAAATCTCGTGTAATGGACTACCAACCTTACACGCCTAGGCTCTGTAGGCTCAGAATAAGAGGAAAATTTTTCAACTATAGCCTCATAAACGCTCATGCACCTACTGAGGATAAAACTGATGACGAAAAAGATGAATTTTATGACCTTCTGGAGAAAGCTTATGAGGAATGCCCAAAATATGATATAAAAATTATATTAGGTGATATGAACGCGAAGATTGGTAAGGACCCAACATGCAGTAATATTGGTAGACATAGCTTGCATGAGGAGCACTCTGATAATGGATTTCGACTGGTTAATTTTGCAATAAGCCGCAACCTCTTAGTCGGGGGAACTATTTTTAGCCACAAGAACATACACAAGGGCACATGGGCATCACTTGATGGGCGTACGGTCAATCAAATAGATCATGTCCTCATTGACAAACGGCACAGTTCTGATCTTTTATCACTATCTGATCTCTGATCTTTTTGCCAATATTGATAGTGACCATTACCTTCTTGTCGCTAGACTGAGAGCTAGAATCTCACATTCTAGAAATGGAAAAGGGGCTAAAACTGCCGCATATAATATCCACACGTTAAAGCATGAAGAAATAAAGAGTAATTTTGAGCGTAAAACAGATGAGATTATAAATGGGCCGGTCTGTGATGACATAAACGGGGAATGGAACAGGCTAAAAAGAGCCCTGATTGTGGCAGCGGAAGAAACGATTGGAATAAGAATGAACAGCAAAAGGAAAGAATGGTTCGATGAAGACTGTGAACGGCTCACTAGAATCAAGAATGAAGCATATAAGGTAATGATCCAGAAGAAACGGACCAGAATGGCTACAGAGAACTACAGCAGGGCAAGAAAAGAGGAAGATAAGATGCACCGGACAAAGAAGAGGCAGCATATGATGGAGCAGATGAGACTGATACAGGAATATAAAAGCAGGAATTTGAGCAGAGAAATGTTCGGGAAGGTGAATGACACCAGGCGAGGCTTTAAACCACGAACAACTGCTTGCAGAAGTAAAACTGGGGAAATTATAAGTGACACTCCAGGCATTTTGAATAGATGGTATGAGCATTTTGGTGAACTGCTGGGCTCGCAGGGAGGAGGAACGAATTTTGATTTTGATGTAGTGGAGGAACAAGATGATAGTAATGAAAGTATAGTACCTTCTTACGACGAGGTCTATGAGGCTCTGGAAAAGCTGAAAAATAATAAAGCAGCAGGAGTAGACGGAATTCCTCATGAGCTCCTAAAAAACGCTGGCGGAACCTACATAAAGGAGATGACGCATTTACTGGGTAGAATATGGGAGGAAGAGAAGATGCCCGAGGAATGGGAGACGGGCTTGATATGCCTGGTTCATAAAAAAGGGGATACGCTAAAATGTGAAAACTACCGAGGAATATCCCTATTGAACTCCGCCTATAAACTCCTCTCTATTATAATATTCACAAGATTACTTCCATATGCTGAGAATATTATTGGAGATTACCAATGCGGCTTTCGGAAGGATAGGTCAACATCAGATCAAATCTTTACGCTGAGACAGATATTGGAAAAGTCATTGGAATATAGAATCAGCACCCACCATCTCTTTATAGACTTCCGTGCGGCGTATGATACGGTTAACAGGAAGATGCTCTACAAGGCTATGAAGGAATTCAACATTCCCGCAAAGCTGATAAAAATGGTTGAGGCCACAATGTCTGGATCGAGATGCAGAATCAGAGTACAGTCACACCTGTCAAACCCAGTAGAAACAGAGAATGGCCTGAAGCAGGGTGACGCATTGGCTTGCCTACTTTTCAACCTGGCTCTGGAAAAAGCGATTCGCGATTCTCGCCTACAGGTAGGGGGACACATATTTAACAGGCAGATCCAGGTCCTGGCCTACGCGGACGATATTGATCTGATTGCAAGAACAGAAGCTGGCCTGAAGGAGGCATTTGCGGCCCTGGAAACTTCCGCGAGAAACATGGGATTAGTCATTAACACGCATAAAACTAAGTATATGGCTATCGGAAACGACCGGAGAGATCCGCACTTACAAGTAGGAGACTATGTCTTTGAAGCGGTACAGGATTTTACGTATTTAGGTGCCCGTATAGATGTCAATAACTGCTGTTCTAAAGAGATTGAAAGAAGAATACAAGCAGCAAACAGGAGCTACTATGGCCTTCTCAAGCACTTCCAATCCAGGCTAATAACCAAAAACACAAAAGTCACTCTCTATAAGACACTGATCAGACCCGTCCTCACATACGGATCAGAATCCTGGGTGATCAACAGGATTGATGAGCAAAGACTGGCCGTATTTGAGAGGAAGATATTAAGAAAGATCTATGGACCAGTATGGGAGAATGGTGTCTGGAGAAGGCGTCACAACAGAGAGGTTTACGCAGAATTCCGTGACACACTTGTTGTGGATTTTACCAATCTCAACAGACTTCGCTGGGCAGGACACCTAAAAAGAATGAGGCAAGATCGGATACCGATAAGGGTCGCTAACCATATGCCTATGGAGAAGAGGAAGGTTGGAAGACCGAAGGCCCGCTGGATGGACCAGATAGGTACTGTGGCCCGACGATTAGGCGCAACTAGGTGGTGGACCATGGCGCTGAACAGAGAGGAATGGGCGAATTTTCTAAGGGAGGCCAAGGCCCGCACAGGGCTGTAGAGCCGAGGATCATCATCATCATCAAAGAGGGCCATATTTACATCAATCCACCTAAGAAAAGTAGCCACTCTCACACATAACCTAAAAACGTGTTTGACTAAAGGCGTGCTTCAAAAAGTAGCTTATGATTTTACACACTTCTCAAATGTTTGCAGTCCAGAATAAACAAAAATAAGCCCACAACTCATGCAGTATCCACAATACATGAAAGAATAGTTTCAACTGCTCACTGCTATCTTATATTAGCAAATGGCTCCTTCGCCATTCCTCGCAGGCAGTATTCAGAACCTCCCTTAACCACTAGGGATGGGTGCCCTCATTTATACCTGTTTTTATTCCTTTTCCTGCACTACTGGTAGAATAAGGTAACCGAATAGTGTCGTTATTATTATGCTATCTCATACCTAAAGAATCACAAAATATTTTTTTGGTTCATTATAGTGTCTGAGAGATCTGTGAAAATAAAGTTGTAATATTAAAGAATTAATTAAAAGAGTGACGTGCAACTAGTTGATAAAGTAGACTGTTGTTAAATAAAAGTAATATTTATTAAAGAAGGGTAAACGTTTAAAATGACGATTACAATGAAAGATCATTACTACGTCTAGTAATTATTTTTTTATTTTTGGAGAGATGGTAATGAGTGTGGATGGCGTTGTCTTTAGTCTCGGGGCGGTAAGGTGTCATCAACGAATGACGGTGTTTACTTTTTCACATGGTGACACATCTTTTTCACATCTTGACTTGGCCAGCCAAGTCAAGATCCTGAATATATTTTTCCAGCCCTTTATATAACGACCGTTCTAACCCTAAATGGTCTAATCTTGACCGTGAAAGATTTCTTGAATATTTAAGATCGGAAGTAAACCTTGTACGGTCAAGGGAATCATCGATTTCTGTGTGGCCTAAGTGGTTACCCAGAATACCACAAAGTTAGGGCTTGCTAAAGAAAAAATCTTTTGAATACTGTTCAACTGCTGTCCATTTCCGAGAAGGGTAATGGATTCCCGGATTTTCGTTAAGACCTCTGAGCTGCGTATTACCGCGAAGATTTTCTGTTATTGATATAAAAGGTATGGGTTTAACATACAGAAATAAATCATCTCTTTAACATTTAAATATACAAATATTTAGTATTTTTCCCCATTTCTTGCAATGACACATCATGTTAATGAAAACACTGATCATGTGTTATTTCATAAGGGACATGTTGTTTATAGCTTCAACTCATTTACTGCAATAAGAAAAATAGATTATTGAAAAATATAACAACAATAATGGCCCTACACTACCATGCAGAACATTGGCGTCTTCCACGATTCCCCTCCATTTATTGCGATCACCAGCTGCTCTCTTCCAGTACCTCACACCAAGTGTCTTTAGTTCCACTTCATTCTCTTTCTCCTCTATGAGGATGCCCATTCAACAATATTTTTGTCATTTTGTGATGGCTTATTCTATGAACATGGTCTAGCCATCTTAAGCATCATTGCTTCATTGTAGTAACAAAATCTGGAGCTTTCTACAGGTCTCTTAGCTCCTGGTTGCTTTTTGTCCTCCATACATCTCCATCTTTAGTAGAGCCATATATCTTCCTTTCCTATACGAATATATATTCAAAACCTGCATTATTTTCGCACCAACTCAATAAAAAGTCAATAATTTAATATAAATAATCTTCATTTTTGTTCCTGAAGATATAAACAAATATTTAATTGAAACAGTTGCAGTGAATAGCGGATTTTTTTTATTTTTTTTATTTTGTTTTTATACATAAATAAGAAACAAGTTCTTTCTAAATCGAAACTATATAAGACCCATAGTTGAAAACATGAATTAAAACAAAAAAAACAACATTATTATACAACTTATTTTTGGCATAGCTCCTAGTTTATTCATAAGTATGTTGCTACATGTTTCAGGGCTCTAGTCCCATCTTCAGGTTTTTAAAAATATTTTCCAAGTTACTTAATTTATCACTTAATTACACTAATTAGTTTTACAGTTTTCGATACTATATCTTATATACCTCTTTAACTGTGGCTATTTTCACATTGTCTCATCATGTTATAAGCTCATTCTAACTGTCAATCTACTGTAATTATGAAATCTTCTTCTGTAATATTTGTAATAAAAAAAATCATGATCTTAAAAGGTGCAAATCATTATTTATTGTGTATATAAAATACAAGAATGAAATGAAATTTCGAGAATAATTTGATTTGTTTTTGACACTGACTAATAATGTTGCAACCTGATGTTAAACAAGATATATCAAGGAAAGAAACCTGTGCAGATGCGCTAACAGGGGAAAAATTGCTGCTGTTAGTACAGCCATTGCCGGCAGTCCTTCCGTGCCACGTATCGCTGCTAGGAGAAATAAATCGTGAAGATGAAGGAGCGAGATTGGAGGGGTAATGAAACTAATCAACAACAAAGTGCCTAGGATGACCCCCCTCCCCTCATCCCTTCCTACCCCCACCACCCCCACTTCTCCCTTCACTAAAACTAATTTTAACTTATGAGCCTCGTAATTAAAAGTCCTGATTAGCCTGGCCCGGGACATGGCCTAACTAACCATTTGCGCTTTCATTAATTTCAGCTCATCTTGTTTACAAAGATACGCTTTGTAGGTGTAGCAAAAACCAAATTAATCTTACAAAAAAAACAAACAAAAGGATTAAAAAATGCACTTTTGAAATAGTTTCAATAAAATTTGAAGAAAAAAAAAATTATTTGGCTAAGCATCTAAATAATTTTGCACAAAAATAAAATCTTCCTTGATTTTTTATTTTTTATTTTTTTAAGTGTTGTGATTACTATTGACTGTATCCAAGACTATTCTTCGTAAAAAAAATAAAAAAAAATAATGCTGATCAAGAATTGTATACAGGGTGAGTATCTCTTAGTGTATAAAAAAAAATGGGTGAAACTACATCAAACATGTTGCAAAATGCCGTAGATCTTACCTTTCTATTCCAATCCATTGCTGATATATGTATGATAAAACTAAGACTTTTTTGAGGAAACCACGTTTTTTTTCTATAAAAGCTGTAATATCTCCATTTTGCTTAAATATTTTTCAAATTTAAACCACATTTTCGGATTTAGCATTACATTTTCTATAATAGTTGAGTACCTGTAACCTTGAATTTCAGAAACTTGGTATCTAAAGAACAGTTAGATCTTCACCTTATTTGGGAAAGTCACAATGCCTTATATTACTTTAACACTCACCGTTTTATGAAAAAAACTATCCACAAAACGTCAAATCTCACAAAGACTTGCAACTTTAATAAGCTTTCGAATGATATGTTAAACGTAATCATTTTGTTTCGATTTCATGAAGAAATTTAATTTTTAAACCGAAAAAACATGGTGTTCTCGTTTGGCATACAAATCAGTTACTTGTGTAAATGAAACATTATGACTATCCCTTAATGAAAAATATGAATTTCAAACATAATAAACTTTTGTTGGATTAAAACGCAAAAAAAAAATATTGTTTAATAGAAAATAAAGGGAAACTTTCAATAAAGCGACACAAAATTTAATAAAATAAAATCCTAAATAATAATAATAAATAAATAAATGTAATAACATAAGATCCTCTTCTCTGGTGTCGCTTTATTGAAAGTTTTCCTTTATTTTCTATTAAACAATAATTGTTTTTGTTAAAAAAACTTATTAAACATTTTGCTAGGTGTTTGATGTAGTTTCACCCAATTTTTTTTTATACACTAAGAGATATACTCACCCTGTAGAAGGTAAATCTGCCGGTATTGAGCACTATACCTGTATCTGTCACTAACATAACAAAAACGAATTAAAAAATAATATTTATTTTAGGACATATTGTCCCAAAAGAATAATAATAATGTGTGCAGAGGTACTTTTATCTATATGTATAAATTTCAAAGACAACTTTATTACAATTCAAGAATGTTATACATGTTAAACGCAGAAAATAAAATTCAATAAAAAAATAAAAAAATAAAAAATAAAAAAAAAAAAAAAAAAAAAATCTTAGAGTATAAGATTATAGGAAGATAATTCATTTTATAAATTTAGAATTTAAAAAAAAATTAATTGTTCTATTCAGGAAGCTAGGATCTAGAACAGCTTCAAACTCTCAATAAATGAATAGATTACTTTCAAAACTGAACATGTTCACTTTTAAAATGAACAGAAAATTCTTAAAAAGAAAAGAGCACAAAACCTGCACCAGTCTTACCACTTCTGTTAAATTCTAAACACTCATTATTTATATCCTTAAAAAAAAAAGTATAGAAGAGAGAGCAGTTCGCAAAAAATTATTAGAATAATAAAATAGACCGAAAAATAATTCTTCAAATGTAGATGTCACTTTATAGAGTTACTTTATACAACTTCACCATCTTTAGGTTACTATAGCAATCACTTGACGTAATAATTAAATGGGTCCGCCGAAAAACGTTCTTAGCGACAACCAAAACTTTGAGTAATCAGTGAAAAAAAATCATAATTTAAAGTTCTTGTAAGTTTTGTAAGTTAGATTTTGTTTTCACCTTGTAATTTGTTATATTTACATGTATAATGACAATGGATTGCTATATCATACTATAATGTACTGTTTGTAATACATTTAAAAACCTTTAAAACCCCCACATTGGAAATTTTGTCGCTTAAAACGTTTTTCGGCGGACCCATTCAATTGATGTAAATAAAAAATAAATTAATTATTCTAATTTTGTTTTCTTTCTAAAACTGCTCTAATTTCTCTTTTAATTGTTCCTTCACAGACGAGAATAATAAATTAATTACATAAAATTCATCATGCAGAAATATACGAGGAATTCAAATGAAAATTTTACACTTTGAATGACACTCGTAAAATTAAGTACGGACAACAAACAACAATAAAAGAACGATACGCTTAAATTCCTCTTGTTAAATATGAACTCTCACAATAAAGAGTTATTAGATTTTTAAAAATTTTATTTGTTATGACGAAGAGTGAAAAAATCCGATAAATCCCTTAAAGCAGGTCGACCACTTTATCTCGAGTACCACCAAATTGCATTATTAAACCCTTTATCGATTCATTTTTAAATTACATGAGTAGTTTTATTATTATTTAGTTAGGCATATTTCATTGTCTTTCGTTCATTGTTTATTATATATACTGACAAATTTTATTGATTTAAACTTTAAAGTTATAGACAACAATTTTATATATTTTTTTAAATATATTTATAATGGTTTAAACATTAATTATGCTAAGAAAATAAACAATTTTTACATAAAAGAAACATTTATTTTACTACTAATAAAACTAAACTAAAGTAAAGCTTAAAATTATTAAACTTCTTTAAAATTAAGTAAATGTAATATGAATTAAAGAAACGAAATTCATTTTTATATTTTTATAATATAATGTATTGAATGTTTGAGGGAAAAATATAGTACATGCAGACTCCAAAAGTTTTCCAATTAATCAAAAAAATTGGAAATACCATAGAAAATATTTTAAACATAAAACTTATTCTAGGAAATAAATTGATTCATTACCTATACAAACAGAATTCATCTGAGCAATTTTTTTATTTAATTTAAAATCCTTAAATATTTTTCTACTCTTTATTGTTCATATTTTTTTTTGAGAGAGAACCCTTGAGCTCTAGGAATTCCGAATTCAATTTTTAAAAAACTCGACACTGGAGTTTCAAAACTTGAGGGTAAAAAAGATCTATTGATAGTCGACACTATCGATAGTGACCATCGACAGGCATGATCTATCGATATATGGATAGTAACTATTGACTATCGTCCAATCCTAGCAGCGGCCAACTTCTTATTTCCTCCTTATATGAGAGGCTATTGACAAACTATTGATGCTAATGAAGATTATTATTATCCTCTACATAGCCGCTTGTTTTATTCATTTATTTATTTATCTTTAATGAAATACTTTGAGAGTTTTGTTATCACGCAGAATTATAGTTCAAATCGTGGAGAAAGAGGTTTTTCTCATCTGTCATCTTATCTGCTACAGTTCAGTGTTATCAAATTCCTGTGATTTTTTACTATTGCATCAAAATAAAATTCCTGGCAGTTAGGAAGGCCAGTGTAGGATGCTACAGCTGCCGCTCAAGTTTTCCCGAAGAACAAGTATGCTCGGTCAAACCGTTCCGCCCGCTCCGGATAATTGGTTCACAACAGTTGAGAACTAAAACTGTTTCTCGCTTATTCCCCCTCAGTCGAACAATTTCCCGGCAATTCCCTTCCGATCCCGCTAAATCGGCTAGGAACTGGAGCTTCAGGAACAGGCTCAACTGTGGATTAACTAGAAAATAGTCTGGTAATGTAAGAGACAGCAGAGAGTTAAAAATATCACACTGTTGCCGTGAACGTAACCTAGTTTAAAATTAAAAGAAAATTCTAGCTAGTCCTAAGATTCAACCAACAAAAATTAAATTGTAAACACCAAAATTTGAGATAAATTTGTTTTTATCGCATAATCTATCCTCATTGGATAATTTATAAAATATTAAAATCAACAACTTGGTTTCCCATACTATTAAATTTTAACTGTATTTTTTTTTCCTTTTTTTAACAAGTAATAATGTTTATATGGACGGCATTGATGAGAATTTCATTATTGTGAATTGGTTCTTGTCTGCGATTTTCAAAATCCTCGAATTTAGAATGGTCGAGGAACCATGAAACGAATAAATAGTATAGTTGAAACAATGAAAATTAAATAATAAAATTACTCATACTTCATAATTATATTTATTAAAAACAGTATAATTAGAATAGTCCAGTCAATGAGTGCTGAAATGAGGGGTGTAGAGTGCATGGAATATGCGATAATTTTTGACTTCATAGCTTCGTTAGGAATAGTTAGAAGGTAAACATACTAAAAGTCCCCGCCCCTGGGGGGTGAGCTAACGGTGAGGGGGAGGGGGAAGTTCAAGATTTTTTGTTTTTTCGATATCTCGAAAACTGTTGACTCTAGAAAAATATGTTTCAAATAAACATAAAAGCTAATTAAATAGACTATAAAATTTATTATATATAAATACCGTTTACGAGATATACGTTATTGAAAATAGGTGATTTTCAGGAAAAAAACAAATGTCACCTCACTTTTTGTCAAACTTTTGCTTCTATTACGTTCCACAATAGTTTCTCAGAAAAAAAAACGTCAGAATCAACATTGTAGAGAATTAAATATACTTTAATTTCATATATACGTTTTTGGTATTTACTTCAAATGTTTAACAAAAAGTGAGGTAAAAATTTTTTTTATTTCTAAAATTGTCGATTTCTAATAACGTATATCTCGAAAGCCGTTGGAATTTCTACGAATACGTATATAATTAATTTTATAGGAATTTTTTATTTATTTTTTTTATTATTTATTTAATTGAAATGTACAACTGTATATACAATTATATTATACGTCAAGTAAATACGATGATAATGATAAAAATGACACGCCACTTGTTTTTAAAGCAACTACCCATTGGTAGCACTTATAAAAGTTCTATATATTGAATTATATTAGAAGGTCTCAAGGCCATCTTCTTTTCAGACGCCTCGGAGGGTTATCCGGAATGGAATGAGAAGCAAGTTGTGATACTAATGGGTTTGAATGATTGTGGAGTATGCTATGAAAGGATAGATATTTGGTTTGACCTAAGTCAGAAACGTAAGGTATATAAGGATCTTTGTGGATAAGTTTGTTTGTGACGAAGTAAGGATTATTTAGAATTTTTCAAAGAATTTTGGATTGTAATGGTTGGATACGAGATGAATTGGATGGTTTAGTGGAGCCCCAAAGCTCAACTCCGTACGCCCAGATAGGTCTAATCACAGTCATGTAAATAAGTCTTTTGTAATTAACTGGGAGCTTTGAACATTTGTGAAGTAAATGCTGAAGTAGTCGAAATCGACGGGCAGTTTTAGTCTTGTGTGTGCATTCCAAGTAAAACGTTTCTCCAGATGGAGTCCTAGGTAGTGGATCTGTTCAACAGGGATTAATGGGACATCATTAAAGGAGACTAAAGGACAGGAAGTCATAGGTTTACGACGAAGAGTAAAGGTTATTTGATGGGATTTATTTGGATTTATTTTGATTCTCCATTTTCGACACCATTCTTGAAGGTTTAAGATATGGGATTGGAGTGTCTGGGAGGCAATAAATGGATCATTGTTTACTGATAACACACAAGTGTCATCAGCATACGTGGTGTGGATGGTGCTAGGATGCGTAGGGATGTTAGCTGTATACACCGTGTAGAGGATTGGACCTAGGTTACTTCCTTGAGGAATACCTGCTGTTTGGTTAAAGAGAGAGGAATAGGAAAAGTTGTGATTAACATTAAAAGTTTTATCACTGATATAGGAGCGGATAATAAGGAAATATGTAGACGGTAAGAATTTACGGAGTTTGTAAAGCAGTTCTGGGGGCCAGACTCGGTCAAATGCTTGTTTTACATCGAGGAAGGCTCCCGAGCAGTACATTCCGCGCTCAAATGCGGAGGAGACAACGTCCACCACACGATGACATTGCTGGATTGTAGAGTGAGATGCTCGGAATCCAAACTGCTGATCTGGGATTATGTGATTGGAATCTAGGATAGGATGCAAACGTTTTAAGATGGTTTTTTCTAGGATTTTACCCATAATTGGCAAGAGAGAAATAGTTGTGAAGTCAAAAATTATCGCATATTTCATGTACTCTACACCCCTTATTTCGACATTCTATATCTGGGGTCGCACTTCTCTGAAAAAATACATTTATTGATACTCATTCCGAAACCAATTGTACGATCTAAAATTTCTATTTTTTATCTGAAAGCTCCTTAAATTTACTATAAGAACCTATACATGAAATTTTGATTATGTCACGTTATACACTCAAACCAGCTCACTGAATTTGTGAATATCGTCATACTTTGCCAAAACATACATATTTTGCGTTCAGGTTTGGGTGTATTATGTGACATAATAAAAAATTCATACATAGGGCCTTATAGTAAATTTTACCAGATTTTAGTTGAAAAAAATAAATTTTGAGATCTGACAAATAGTTTTGGAGCTATGGCGAAAAACTAAGCCAAAAAAACTTGGATTTCAAAATAGTAAGCGGTTTTTAACTTGCTGGTATGGGTATTTAATGGGACTTGATCAAAATTTCTTGTATAGGTTCTTATAGTAAATTTCAGGAGCTTTCAGAAAAAAATAGAAGTTTTGGATCGAGCAATTAGTTTCGGAATGAGTATCAATAAACGTGTTTTTCAGAGAAGTGCGACCCCAGATAAAGAGTGCCGAAATGAGGGGTGTAGAGTGCATGAAATATGCGATAATTTTTGACTTCACAACTTTGTTAGGAGTAATTAGAAGGTAAACATATTAAAAGTCCCCGCCCATGGGGGGTGAGCTAAAGGTGGGGGAAGGGGAGAAAGGTCCCAATTTTGTTTTTAGATTATAGAAGAAGAAGAAAATGAACTTTATTCTGGGACTACTTGTCCCCAAAGAATAACATATGATTACAGTACATAGGACTGATCAATGGCTTTGATAATTAATTATAATAAATAATAACAACAGATAATAATAAAAATTGATAAATAATTAAATTATATGTTACAAGATAACTGTGACATCTTGTAAAATGATACATCTTATGTATACTATTACAATGTACATTACATAAATATTCACGTTTTACATTAGCTCGGAAGATTGAAAATGAAGGAGGTAAAGGAATAAATGATGTTTAAAGGAAGTAAGAGTGGATCTTTTTCGAATTGTGATGGGCAATGAATTCCATAACGGATTTCTCGAAGGATGCAGTTCGATGCGCCGGAGTGTTTAGGTTGATGGGTTGGGTTCTAGTATTTAAGAGGTGAATGGATTATATCTCAAAAAACGGTGGACTCTTGAAAAATATGTAGCAGATCAAAACTAAAGCTCATTAAATTTCCTATAAAATTTATTATATACGTATTGGTAGAAATTTCAACGGTTTTCGAGATATACGTTATTAAAAATCGATAATTTTAGAATTACAATTTTAGGGATATAATCGAAAAACAAAAAAATGTAACTTCTCCCCCCCCCTCCCCCACCGTTAGCTCACCCCTCAGCGGCGGGGACTTTTAGTATGTTTACCTTCTAACTATTCCTAACGAAGCTATGAAGTAAAAAATTATCGCATATTCCATGCACTCTACAAATTGTTTATTGATTGGACTACAGATTAAGACACTTATTAAAAAAAATTACAGTAGAACGCCATTTTACAAATTAATATGATGTATAAGATTACATATATTTATTTAAATATTTTTTTACTATCAAAGAGTTATTCAAAGCCAATATACCTAAAGGAACTTAACTTATTTTCGTTGACTTAGTATAACAATATTATTTACATTAAACATTAAAGTCCTTCGTTGAATAGTTAAGCATTATATTTTATTAGTAATTATTTATAATATGACTGCCCTCCAAAGATTAGTAAAATGATTTGGCACCTTTATGTATTAGATGAAGTATGGATTTCAAGACGCATTAGGTTAACTTTAAATCAATTCAATTTCCTCCCTTTTACCATTTTTTTTTTCAAGATTTATGATCAAATATATATTTAAATATCGACTGTATATTTATATAAATCAAATATATAAGATTTGTGACCTTAATAAATATAAGTATATTTAGTAATATAAATATAGTTACTATAATTAACTAAATAAATAAAGGTTCTGAATAAAAAGTTGTTCATAAATTATTTAAAACTAATGTTTGTTTGTTGCAGGCACAGCTAAAGTTTCAGTTTAATTTTTGTAGTTAACTTCAGCCACTTTAGAGGAGTCAATTTAGTAGGAACTGACAACTTATATAAAGAACAGACAACTTTAAAATAATAATTTTTCAATTGGCAGTATTATTTAGCTTTTTTTTTTTTTTAATATACCTAAAACTTTCTGCAATTGTTTTTTTTGAATAAATTATTATATTTATTTTGTTAAAAAAAAAAATATATATATATATATGTATAAAAAAATTCACTTTTATTAAAACGCTATTCTTAAATTATGAACTTGCTTTCATAATGTCTGTATTATTTAATATATGAGTGATTGTATTATACTAGCTAAAATATAATTTACTAAGAATTAGATAGGTGATGCTTAATAAGTAAGTTTTAATTACTGTAAACCAACGTACATATATATATATATATATATATATATATATATATATATATATATATATATATATATATATATATATATATATATATATATATATATATATATATATATATAGATGCCTCTCATATATTTGTGTTTCAATAGTTGAAAAAAAAATATATGAGAAAAAAACCTTTTCAGAGGCATTCACTGAAATCATCATTTCGTTCTATTTACATGTAAATGGAAGGCTGTTGACGATAGAACATTTTCTTTTTTTTTTTTTCTTTTCTCTACCTGACACATTTTGTGAATAAAACCTTAATTTCTTAGTTTCCTGGTGTTTTGAAAAGCTTGAAAGAACAAAATGGTAAATCACCTTCCTTGATATGTAAATTTATTTAATTCCACTCCTTCTGAATTGGAATTTATTGATTATACATCATGTTTTGTATATATGATAACACTTCTTATTTTATTTTTACATTACCGACAGTTATTGAAAATATTTGATTTGATATTGTCAGATATATGTACACACACACATTCACTCATGCATATGTATATGATTTAGCAACATTAGTGTCTATTATGCCTTATTTCGATCATAATAGAAACGCAACGATTTTTAAGCATTGTTTTATTTTTAGTTTAAAAGTTTTTTTTTTTTTTACTTTTATTGGAATTGATGTTACTATCTTCCTCGGTGAAGGGCAATACCTAATAGAGATAATGATGTATTCATTCATACAATATATATACAAATACAAATATACATACACTCATAATATAATAAAAGATAAATACAAAACTAATAAGTATTTTACAATCATCAGGAATAAAATAAATTATTAACAAAAATTAAGTAACAAAAAAGAATATACATTCTTACTGTATGTACAATACAGACGCACTCAGCCTGGAGAATCCCGTATCAAGTCTGTTTCCGAACATATTGGAAAGGACTCATGGTTAGACCCGAAAGGATCGCTGCGTTGCTCTCTCAGCTGCATCAGTGCTAATATATTTGGACTTACGCTATTCTGGTTCTGAGGTACAGATATGTATATATCTTTCAGGAATTTCTTTCACGATTCATCTCATTTTGGATGGGTTACGAATGGCTTATCGTAATTTTCCAATGCTAGAGAAGATTTCGGGAAATTCGCACATTAATAATAATTTTTAATCAAAGGGGGCAGTTAATTGAACTGTTAAAATGGTTAAGAATTGATTTGACTGTTTTTATTTTTATTGTTTATTGTTTTTTTAGAACACCGTAGGTATTAGGAACAGAATTTATTTTATTTTTATTAAATTTTGTATGTCTGGTTTCGAAGTCTTAATTACTTTTAAGATAGTGCCAACTGTAAGACTTGAATAGAAAAAAAAATACAATGCACTAGTTTTTTGTAGAGAAATTACTAATGGGAAGTAGCACTACAGCCTATAGTTCCTAAGCGGTGCAAGTAGTTTCCATTAGGTGGCAATGACTAATGAACATAGCTACTCCAGGAAGCAGTGGGACACATCCAGAGGGCTATGATAAAAACTACCAGGAGAAAAGGGGCTCGAAAGAAAAGCAGAAGTGGCCATGGAGGACTGGAAGCAGAAGAAGTAGAGGGAGAGATAATGGTGAAGGACAGTATAGGTTTACAGCCCGGAATAAAAAAGGAGAACAATAAAGAAAGGAGTCCTTTTACAAGGGCAATCCGTCTCCGAGATAAATCTGCCTCCATCCTCAGCCAATGGAGCTCAATCTCTCATCATCAGTCTTCATAATCAGTTTCCTTTGAGGATGGCTGTTTTTAATCGATTTACTATGCGATTTATCGATATAATATTTGTTATTTTGTAACAGTATGTTATTAATCGTTCTTGATCGATCCTAGTTACATTCTAATTGCTTTTTGTCGTAGTTATGCCTCAAATGTGGGTAGTCAGTGATATAGATGTCTTTATGATTAAATTTATACATTATGTAGTATATGAAATAAATTAATAAAAAAAGAATAAAGAATAAAAAGAACAGAAAAGAACTATGCTATACACAAATAATAAAACTATAGAATATAAAAATAAAGAAAACCAATATAAAATTAGAATTAAAATCAACAATTAAATATATATATATTTTTAAAAACTATTTATTGATATTTACAACTGTACATCAATATACATCAAGTAAATTTGAAGAAATGATTATAATGACATGTAAATCACCTGTGAAGAACTACTCACTAGTAGCACTTCAAAAAATGTTCTAAACCAAAAGGTCTCTTGGCCATCTTCTTTTCAGACGCCTCGGTGGGTTATCAGGTATCGAATGAGAAGCAAGTTAAGAGACTAATGGATTCGTGTGGGAGTGCAGTTTACATTGAAAGGATTGGTATCTGGTTTGGGCTAAATCAGCAACATATGCAACATTGAGGTCTTTATGGATAAGTTTATTCGTGACAAAGTAAGGAGCATTAAGGATTTTTCGAAGGATTTTGGATTGTAAGGATTGGATTCGAGAAGAATTGGATGGTTTAGTGGAGCCCCAAAGCTCAACTCCATATGTCCATATAGGTCTAATAACTGTCATGTAAATTAGTCTCTTGTAATTTATTGGAAGCTTTGATCGTTCGTCTAGTAAATGTTGGAGTAGTCTATAACGACGGGCCGTTTCTTGTTGTTTTAGTCTTATATGTGGATTCCAAGTGAGACGTTTGTCCAAATGGAGTCCCAGGTAGCGGATCTGTTCAACAGGGATTAGAGGAGTATCGTTAGAGGATACCGTAGGACAGGATGTCGTAGGCTTACGACGGAGGGTAAAGGTTATTTGATGGGATTTATTTGGATTTCTTTTAATTCTCCATTTTTACATCATTCTTGAAGGTTTATGATGTGGGATTGGAGTGCCTGGGATGCAATGAAGGGATCATTATTTACTGATAACAAACATGTGTCATGAGTGTAATTGGGGAGGACAGTGCTAGGATTGGTCGGGATGTCAGCTGTATACACTGTGTAGAGGATGGGAGCTAGGATACTTCCTTGAGGAACTCCGGCAGCCTGAGTAAAGAGGGATGAATGGGCAGAATTGTGACTTACTCTGAATGTTCTGTCATTAAGATAGGATTGCATAATAAGGAAGTATGTAGGAGGAAGGAAATTACGGAGTTTGTAAAGCAGTCCCTGGTGCCAGACTCGGTCAAATGCTTGTTTTATCCCGCGCTCCAATGCGGACGAGACAACGTCCAACACACGATGGCATTGCTGGATAGTGGAGTGTGACGTTCGGAAACCAAACTGGTGATCAGGGGTGATGTGATAGGATTCTAGGATAGGATTCAGGCGTTTCAGAATGAGTTTTTCCAGGATTTTGCCCATAATGGTCAAGAGTGATATTGGAAGAAATGAGGATGGGAGTTCAGGTGGTTTTTTTGGCTTAGGTATCATCTTTACTATGGATAGTTTCCAAGGATTGGGAAAGTATGTGGTGCGGAGAACAGCATTATAAATATAGGTTAGGAATAGGATCACTTTCTGAAGAAAGAGTCTTAGGATTTGGTGTGTAATTAGATCATGTCCAAGGGCTTTATTTGAGGGTAATAAGTGGATTATGTTAGATACCTCCGAAGGATGGAATGCTTTAGGAGGAGGAGACATTTGGAGTGGAATATTTAGTTCTGCTTCAACACATTGGAGGTGATGAGGATTGAATATATCAGGATGGGGGTTGAATGATTTAAAGAGGTGCCGGCCAAAAATTTGGGATTTTTCTTCGTCTGATCTTGTCCAGGTTTTGGAATCTGTAAGGAGAGGATGATTAAAGTTTTTGTAATTAAGAAGTTTTTTCGTAGTTATCCATAATGACTTATCACAAGTATTAAGACTTTGAGTACGGTTTTGTAGGTTTTGAATTTTGAATTTTCTTCTTTCTGTCTTAAGTTTGTTGGTTAAGTTGTTGTAATTATTTTTGTCTGATGGGTATCTAGTACGGTGCCACTTCGCTCTTGCTTTGCGTTTTTCAGTTAGCAAGGTACGAATATGTTGTGGCAGGTTATTGTGTTGTGTACTATGAATTTTTCGGGGTAAAGTATTTTCCTGTATACTAATTTTTACTGATGTTGTAAGTCTGTCAATTGCTAAGTTGATGTCTTCTTTTGTTTTAAGGGGAGTTTTTAAGTCTAATTTGTTTTCAAGATCATACCGAAATCCGTCCCAGCCTACACGTCCTGTAATCGGTCTAGGAAGAGAGGGTTTAGGAACGGGATTTGAATGCAGGAGAAGCAGAACAGGGCTATGAACTGATCAAAGGTCATCATCTAGGGATTTTATGATGGTTTGAGAGGATGAAATTTGAGAAGATATAAATGTATCGAGAATATTTGGACGTTTTATGAGGGATGTAGGCCAGTAAGTAGAGTTCAAGGGTGAGAGGACAGAATAACATTTGGAGGTTAATAAACGGGATAAAATGCTGCCGCGGGATTGGCATTGTAGTCTCCTCCAGCAATGATGCGCGGTCCGAAGGATCGGAATAAAGAATCAAGGAGGCTCTGAGAAAGGGAATTACCAGGAGGACAGTATACAGCTGAAAATGTTATGTGGAAAGGGCGAGTTGAAATGGATACTGAGGTGGATTGAATGGCATCAATTGAAGTAGAAAGGATAACAGAATGAGAAATTGTTTTATGGATAAGGGTGCAGGATCCACCATGGGAGGTGTTGTCTGGGTGATCAGATCTGTAAGTGATGTAGTCACGTATGTAAAAATATGACCGTTGAGAAAATTGAGTTTCAGTCAACATGGCAATGTCTATTTGATTGTCATGGAGAAAGATGTGAAGTTCGTCTCGGTGATTTTGTAGTCCGTTAGCATTCCACAAAATGACAACTAGAGGCTTAGCACTCATCTAGCTACATTGAATGGAATTTCCGAAAGGGCTCTTTTGAGAAAGGTGATGGTATCTTTTAATTCAGATAAGAATGAGGAAAGGATGGTGTTAATATCATTGGTATTTGGATGGGGAAGAGGAAATGTATCTGGAGCTTGCGATGGATGATATGTCTGAGTAGGAGCGTTGGTCCTAACCTAGGCTGGGCCCTTTGGAGGTTACTAGGAGTAGAATCAACCTGTTATGGTAATTGGGGTGAAGGGTTGATATGTACAGGTGAATGGATCGGAAGTGGATATTGCTTCTGAGGCGGGAGTTTAACTTTTAACGGTAAATTATGGATAAGAGTGTTATGGTTTGGAGGTTGAGGTTGAGGTTCGGAGGTCTAGGGATGTGATTGGGAGATTCGAGGCGCCTGACGTTGAGGCTGATACCTGATTTTATAAGAGTACGAAGCTTTTTGTCGTGGTTGATCGTCTTTTCTGTTGTTCTGTTCTCTGGAAATGGGCTTCTTGAGGTCTATTATATTTTTGTGAACTGTTGATTTCAGGTTCTTGACTTTTTTGTTGTAACTTTGGTTTTGAATTTCTCTGACTGTGCACACTTTTGTTTACTAAACAGCCTCTTTAGCTTGCAGGATAGTCTTGTCCACACAGCGCGCATACTGCAGGTGTATCCTTTGATTTTTGGCATGTCTTAGTTGAATGTGGGCCAGCACATTTCACACTCCTGGCTTGGTGATGGCAGTAAGTCTTGGTGTGTCCGAGACTTTGGTATCGAGTGCACTGGAATGCAGTGGCCATTCTTCTTGGCTTTTCGAATCTTACGACTGAATATACCAGTCTGGTTACGTCGAATATTTCATCATTGTTGCCAGCCGGCTCCAAGTCGACGAAGAATAATGGCAATGGAATTTTTCTTTGGGGTGAAGTACGGAAGACACTTGCCTTACATTGTGACCACTTGCTTCCAAATCATGTTTTATGGCGCTAGTGGGGGTGGTAGAATGAAGACCACGTAATACCACTCTATACGCTTTTCCTTCTTTTAATTGGTAGCAATGGAATTCATAATTTTTGCTATTGAGGTGATTGACCGATTGTTTGTAATCATCTTTATTTGATGTTTTTTTTTTTTTATATCTTTGACCCGAGAAAAGCAGTTGAAATTAGTTTCTCCGATCAGAGCTGATATTTCACGGCAAAATGAAATGAAATTTTCAATTTCGGATACAAAGATAGGAGGTGGTTCTGGATCAGATGTGTGATGCGGATTTGAGTTATTATTGTTGGTTGATGAAGTAGACGGATTAGATATATTTGGTATGGTGATTGGCTGTGACGGGCTAGGCTGGCCAGTTAAACTGCCTCACCTATATAAATTAAATCACTTCACTGTTAATAATGTTTTAACTCGCCTCACTCAAAAAGTTATTGTCAAAATGATCTATAGTTCATACTGTCACTATT
Organism: Euschistus heros; assembly: GCA_003667255.2. Taxonomy (NCBI): domain Eukaryota; kingdom Metazoa; phylum Arthropoda; class Insecta; order Hemiptera; family Pentatomidae; genus Euschistus; species Euschistus heros. The sequence continues at coordinate 750,169 of RCWM02000267.1, forward strand.
TGTTAAATACGAAACTGTAAGATAAGTTACACACACAGTAGAAAATGTCACAAAGAGCGATTCTAAATGTGATGTGCAGAAGCGGCCATCTTGTCTGAGAATCTAATTTAATATTAAAAATTAAATCAAAAGTTAAAGATGCTGGTAATAAAATAACCAAAAAATCACTTCCACGACTTAAAATTCACATTTTCCAAGAATATATCTGGAAAACGATACAAAATATGAAAAATATATGTATGATAAGAGTTTAAAAAAATTTAATGAACATTAATTTAGTAAATAGTCATGTTTTGCATACGACGTACCGTTTTCGAGATATGAACGCAAAAACAAAAAACGTGACCTTTCGCGCCTTCCCCCTTCCTGTTCCCAGGCCCGAAAATTCCAGGACTTTTAGTATGTTTACTTTCTAACTACCCTGAACATGCTTCCGAAGAAAAACCTTGGATTACAGAAAACGCTCTTTGCACTCTATTTCAGACATTCATTGACTGGACTAAAAATTAAGAAACCACTGTTTATGGATTACTCTTGACAATGGTGGGTTCGTTTATGTGAACAATTTTATGCTAGACTGTGATATATACTAAACAATACTATATCATTTCGAAAAATTATAAAGAAATGTTATAGTAAAACATCTTAATATTCTTAGATCTGGAAAAAATGGAACGAACTATGTATTCGAGATTTCTACACAAAACTTGTAGCCCAGTCAGATAAGGATTTTTTTTTCTACATCAAATCTCGAAATATGAAAAATATGAAGCTAAATATTTGCATATGTTTTGACCTTCTAAATAAGGGGTGAAATGTCACCGATTTTAACGTTTTAGCTTCATTACAAATTCAAGGTCAAAGGTCACACATTTTTTTTTTAATATCTTGATTTCTATGCCTCGGGCGTCAATCAAGAAGTTACAAAACTATGGTTCATATTTTCTAAAATTTTTGTTCCATTCATTTTCTTTTAGGATTAACTGTTAAAATGTAGTGTGGAGAAGCAGAAGCGGGCACCGATTCGGAATAACATTTGCTTTTATATTCTTCCATATTCGTTTTTCAGAAAAAATGTCCTAATCGAAGTTTTAGATCACAAAACTTACTTCAATTTTATATTTTCTTTTTTACCTCTCTTAAACCAACTGTTTGACAAATGTGTATAATAACAATTTTATTATAAATTTGATTAGCTCTAATTTTGATCTGTCGCATATTTTTTCTGGAGTCGTTTATGAGATATAATCGGGAAACCCAAACATACGACCTTCTCCCCTACCCCAACCCCTAGATAACCCCCCCCCCCCAGGGGTGGGAACTTTCAGTACGTTTATCTTTAACTGCTCCTAACGAAGCCGTTAAGTCAAAAATTATCTTATATTTCATGCACTCTACACTCCTCATTCCAGCACTCTTTGACTTGGGTAGTACTTCTTTGCGAAACAGGTTTGTAGGTAATCTTTTCGCTATATCTCCGAAAATAATTGTTCGATCCAAAATTTATTTTTTTAATCTAAAATCTGATTAAATTAACTATAAGAATTTGTATATTAAAGTTTGATCAAGTCCCGTAAAATAACCCCACCAACTCGCTAAAAACCGCCAACTATAAATTATTTGTCTGAAATTTTATTTTTTTCAACTGAAATGTAGTTAAATTTACTATTAGGCCATTTATATGAAATTTTGATTAAGTCTCGTAATACACCCAAGCAAGCACGCTTAATATTTATTTTTTGGCAAAATATGATGATTTTTTGCCATTTTTGGTTGGCTTGTTTGGGGTGTATTTTTGGATTTAATAAATTTCATATTTATCCAACTCTCAAAGGTTTTCGAGATATACGTTATTGAAAATCGATAAATAAAAAAAAAAAAATTGTTTACCTCACTTTTTGTCAAACAATGGCTTTCACTGCAAGAAACGTCTATATGATTTGTGTGGCCTTTGACCTTGAAAATATAATGAAGCTAACACTTTGAGGTCGGCGACTTTTCACCCCTTATTTGGAAGGTCAAAACGAAGGTTCAGCAAAAATTCAGCTTCGTATCTTTCTTTCCGAGGTGAAATCCTTTTTGAATGGGCTATTGATGACTTTTTTTTCAACTTTGTATTGATTAAACCTAGTTTTATATAAACCACTGAAACTCCTTTTTAACAGGTTGACGAACGGTAATTTTGGGTTAAATTTTCTATTTTATTATTACCGTTGAATAGTAATTGGCTAGTAAACAAAAATCTAAAGTTAATTCAAAGTGTTAGTGAGTGGTAGTTTTTTTTTCTTCTTTATCGACAAGTGAAAAAAGTGAATCAGGAGGTATACATAGATAGATTCATGGAAGTGTTTGTATTAATGATGATTTATTTAGTAAATGGAAGAGCCATGTGAAAGAAGTTTTACGAGTCACCAGATTGAGATCTTGTGTTTAAAAATGGTATAGAAGAACACAGGGTGAGATCGCGGATATAAGAATGTTTTCTACGGACTTGAAAGAGAAAAACTCTTGTATTCTGTGGAGTACTATCCACAAAAAAAAAGGGAAAAAGTTTACTTCTTGAAAGCCTTGGAACACCTTAGATAAATTTAATGAAAAAATTCATGAGTCTCTTCAGTTTCATCTCTAACCTACCAGTAATTTCTTCGTACAACAAACAACCAAGGTAGGGTAGGTAGATATAAGATACAATACAGGTACTAACTGATAGGTTAAGGTATATAATCTCTGGATCTTTGTATCATTTTTTTTTTTTTAAAGAACCGTTGCATTAAGCGATGGATAATCACTTAAAATAAAATATTATTGTTCCAAGATACTAGTTTTTTATACTTGGTATACGACAATGATATGGATTTACAGTTATGCTTACATTATGCAGCTACAAGGAAGTATGCTAATTAAGTATTTTTTTTTTTAAATCTACACCAGTACCAATGGGGACAGACAATTATCAATTATTTACTAAAATTATCTATTTTCTGTAACGTATATCTCGAAAATTCGAAGAAGTTCAACAACTATGTATGGAATCAATTTTATAGGAAATTTAAGCATTTTTTTCGTTCCTATCTTAGCGATAGAACCTTCAAAGTTAATCATAACTTTTCCTATTATTCTCTCTTTACCCAATCTGCCGGTGTTCCCCAAGGTAGTATTCTAGGTCCTATCCTCTACACAGTGTATACAGCTGACATCCCAACTCATCCTACCACTGTCCTCACTTCTTACGCTGATGACACATGTGTGTTATCAGTAAACAATGATCCCTTCATTGCCTCTCAAACACTCCAATCCCATATCCTAAACCTTCAAGAATGGTGTCAAAAATGGAGAATCAAAATAAATCCAAACAAATCCCACCAAATAACCTTTACCCTTCGTCGTAAACCTACTACATCCTGTCCTACAGTATCTTTTAATGATATTCCACTAATCCCTGTTGAACAGATACGCTACCTAGGACTCCACTTGGACAAACGACTAACTTGGAATCCACATACAAGACTAAAACGACAAGAAACAGCCCGTCGTTTCAGACTACTTCAACATTTACTAGACAAACGTTCAAAACTCCCAATTTATTACAAAAGACTCATAAACATAACTGTGATTAGACCTGTTTGGACGTACGGAGTTGAGCTTTGGGGCTCCACTAAACCATCCAATTCATCTCGTATTCAATCCTTACAATCCAAAATCCTTCGTAAAATCCTTGATGCTCCTTACTTTGTCACCAATAAACTTATCCATAAAGACCTTAATGTGCCATATGTTGCTGATTTAGCCCACACCAGATACCTATCCGTTCATAGTAAGCGCCATAATCACTCGAATCCGTTAGTTTCTCAACTTGCTTCCCACTCCATTCCTGATAATCCTCAGAGGCGTCTGAAACGAAGATGGCCTAGAGACCTTCTAGTGTAGAAGTTTTAATAAAGTGCTACTGATGAGTAGTTATTTCCAAGTTTTATCATGTTATTATAATCATTGTCAATACATTTACTTGATGTACATATTCTGTACAGTTGTAAATTTCAATAAATGGATATAAAAAAATTATTTTTTTTTAATTATATTTTTCTATAGCCCACCGTTTTCGAGATTTAATTCAAAAACCAAAAAATGGGACCTTTTACTCTCTCCCCACCTTTTTTCACGCTGACACCCTATGGGTGGGGACTTTGAACTACTAACGAAGCCCTGAGGTCAATAATAATCGCATATTTCATGCGCTCAACAATATGTTTATTGACTGGACTAACAATTTGTGGGCAAGTATTGTCGCTCGTTAGTGATCAAAAACGAAAGAGGCCTGTCTTTTAATATAACAGTATAGATTTATTGTTTTATGTATAACAGATTTTTTTTTTTTTTACTAGTTCTATTTATTTATTTTTTCTTTCTTGTAAAGTGTTTTAAATAAAATATATAATAATAATTTTCTTTTCTTAGCTAATTACTTAAGTATTATTTAACAAGAAAGGTATATACGGAAACAGAAGGTACCTTAAATTCCCTGCGTGGTCCTTATACTCCTGATTAGCCCAAGAGGCCCTGGGGAAGGGCTATTGAATCCCGTTCCTTAATTAAATACTTGCAATGGGCGGCCTCTTTCAGGAGAGCCCTCTCATCGAATACAGCTCGAGGAAGAAGCAGCCCAAGGATGGCCTCGGAAAGGATTGAGCCGGCAATTGAAATTCAAACGGACATTTCCCCGGCTCTATTTGTTCGCTAATGAAAAGCCGAACCTAAACGGTTCTCGATCCTTTGAACCGCTCAAGACTTGAGTCCTGTTGATTTAATAACCGGATTACGCTAGTGGGGAACGTTGCTAGTCTTAGAATATTTATCCTCATTGGATACGGTAATGAGGCAATTAATTGCGAACTAAGTATTTTTTATTTATTTATTTTTATTTTATTTTTTATGATAAGAGCTTTCTGCTTCCAACTCACAGTGGGACGAATGACCAATCTAGGAGGAAAAAAGTCTGTATCGCTTAAACAGACCTGGCAACCTGATTTACATAAACGATATAGTTTAAATAAGGTAAAAATAAAACCACTCAAGTCACAACCATAATACTATACAGTAGGCCCCCATTATCCGTGGTTCCGATTTTTTTTTTATAAGGTTTAATTTTTCACCATTCATTTTATTTGTATCATATCAATTTAATAAGTAATGGGTTATTATTTATACTTATTACTATACAGTAATTATTTTTAATCTTAAAAAAGTAATGAATGAAAAAACACGTCAAGCTGGTATCATATAAATGAGATGTTTCCGGTGTACTAATCCAATTCATATTATAAAGCGATACTGTTTTCAAATCTTTCTGTGATATTATTACTGACCTGTTAGCCTACTAAGCAAAACTATTTACTCAGTTATGCTTTAGCCTCCATTTAAATAGGAACTATCGAAATGTCACAACAAAATAAATCAAGAATCAAAGCGCATAAGTAACAACAATAAAGCATATAATATATTAGACGAAACTTGAAACAATATAACTGTTTTTTGTAAACCTTAAATCTGAAAACTTTTAACATTGCAGTTGACATATTCGTGCTAAATTCAGTATCACTCTATGTTGTGAGGTGGATGGAATGGTGAGGTGGATGAGGGGCAAGAATAATTACTATCTGGACTTTTAAAAAGGTCTGCTGCGATAATGTCTGTAATGGATAATGTTTTCTTATTTTTTCTTGGTTTTTGCTATTAACTAACGATGAAAAAATGTAAGAATCAATAGTTTTAACAAAATTTCGCCTGTCGAGTTACGTACTACTTTATCGGTCTTTTAAACTTGAAATCCAACTCCAAAAAACGAAAGAATCTTTTATAATGTTTCATAAACTACTTAACTAGTAACACCTATCGCAATAGTTTTATTAATTTTCATTATGACTTTTTTCCTCCTAGATAGGCCATTCGTCCTACTGTGCAACAAAAACAATATATATATATATATATATATATATATATATATATATATATATATATATATATATATATATATATATATTTTTTATATTGTATATTTGAATATATTTTAAAACCTTTATTGTGTAATTATTACAATATACTACAAGTGTGGGCAATAGGTAATAAAGATGGCGTATGATTACATTCACATATTATGTACAATGAGAAAATATATATATATATATATACAGGGTGCTCGGAAGATCGTTAGCCAAAAAGGTATCTCGGGTAGGGAGGTTCATCTTGAACCTATTTAAGGTCACTTACCTATATACAAAGACCTACTTTATAGCATAGGTTAAACTGCATATTTTCTCTTTGTTTCTCAGAATGTGGATATTATAGTTTTAATTTTGTCCTGATTTTTTGTTTACAAAAATGAAGATAAAGTTTACACTGATAATATCCACATTCCACAGTGTGCGCTGGTGGCACCCTTTTATTATTTTATAAAAAAAAGCAAAAACTAGATGTGCTGCGTGCCTGCAAATGGTATTTTTTAAAGAGTATTAAATAGAGACGTTTTTAAAACAATTTGGGTTTGGCTGTTGCGCTTTTATAACTTCGTGGTTTTAAGATAAATCAACGCAATTTTTTTGTAAATGGTCCTTGTAAAATAAAAAAGATTTAATGAAAAAAAAAATAAATTAAAAAAAAAAAAAACTGGTGATCGTTAAATCTTGTCAGAGGAAAAAAGCAAAAACATGTTTTTAATATAATTTAGATTTGGCTGTTGCCCTTACTTTTTTTTTGGCCTTTAACAAGATTAACGATTTCCCGTTTTTTTTTTTTTTTTTTGTTTTGTACTTGCTTTTTGCATCAACTCTTTTTTATTTTACATGAACAATGTATTAGTAATTAGAGCAACAAAAATGAAGTTGATATATCAGTAAACAACGAAGTTTAATAATAAAAATAAATAAATTAAAATAAATTTTTGATTTTGGCAATTTTTAAAGAAAAATTTCATTAAAAAAATCCTTGAGACTTTGTATATAGGTAGGTGACCTTACATAGGTTCAAAACGAACCTCCGAACCCGAGATACCTCTTTGGCCAACGATCTTCCGAACACCCTGTATATAAAATAAAAAAAATAAAAAAGAGCATAAAAGAACTTGTTATTTATTTATTGCTTAGTTCTACAGCCCTAGATGTCCCTTGGCCATGGAATTTATCCATAGCTTTTCTTCACCATCCTCATGTTCCTAGATTTTTCAGGTCCGCCTCCACATTATCCTGCCACCTTATTCTAGGCCTTCCTCTTAATCTGATACCATCCGGTCTGTCATTCATCATCCTCTTTGGCCGCCTCTCGTCCGGCATCCGTTGGACATGCCCACCGGAACCTTCCTTCCTTGATGACCGCCACTATATTCGGTTCCCCGAATAGCTCTTCCAATTCTTTGTTTCTCCTTATTCTCCAATTACTATGGTCGTTTACTGGGTCGAAAATTCTTCTGAGGACTTTCCTTTCCAAAACTTGAAGTATTGTCTCGTTCCCATTTGTTAGTGTCCAGCACTCACTTCCATACACTACTACAGGCCTTATGACTGTTTTATATATGATAACGTTTGCAGTTCGTGATAATCCTCAGAACTTCAGTATTTTATTAAGAGCGTACAGGCATCTGCTAACTGATTCATGCAGTTGCTTCAAACTCTAATAGAAAAGCAGTTCGTGATATATTGATATATTTGTTTTACAGTTTCGCTTTAATGGGACATGTCTCTCAAGAATTTAATAAAAATAACTTTAGACCTATAACTAATTGAATATAAGATTTAATGAACGGAATTGATATAAACCTTATTAATTAAATAGTTTGGAAATTTTATTTATTTATTATTTGTTAAATACTGCTTGCTCTTATTTAATTTTTGTTTTAATAATCTTTATACTTTCACATGCCCTTAAAGTGTATGGGGATGTAGCTATTAAAAATAAATGAAATTTTTTAGCCGAGAAAAAGAAAAAAATAATTAGGTAGACTTTTTATGTCAGTGTGTAAGATGGAGTTTGAAATTTAAAACTGATATTCAATTTTATATATAGAACATCCTTACATATCTTACTACCTGATTTGGGAATTTCGATTATTGAGTAGTTTGATGAATTGTTTAAGGGTGGCGAGAGAGGAACGATTGCAAATTGAAATTGGTAAGGAATTCCAAAATAAGGCAGCAGAAATAAGAAAAAAAATTTCAAAGGAGGCAGTTCGTATAGAAGGGATATACGAATCAATCGGCTAAGGTCTGGTATTCAAAAGATGAAAGAAAGAACGAAGGGAAAGGATATCATAAATATACGAAGGGTTTTTGTATTTCATAAATTGGAATAGAAATTTACTAAGGAAGTGTTGTCTAAAATTTGGATAACGCCACCTTAATTCTTAATATTAGTAATGCGAGAGAACCTATGGATCCTATAAATGAATCTTATATCGGAATTCATTGTTCTAATTGTTCAGCAAACTGAATTTTTAGCAGGCCTTTTATTTTTATAGCTTTTCAGAGCCTCTCAGATCATAAATTTGCTTCTTTTTATTTTTTTTAATTTATTTTTTTTTTAAATTTAACTATATCTTATTGATATTTGCAACTGTATACGAAATATTCAACACGTAAATATGTGGTAAAATAATTACGAGAAAATGCCAGTAATTTGCTAAGAACTACTCGCTAGGAATACTTCAATAACTGTTCTACAATAGAAAGTCTCTAGGTCATCTTCTATTCAGATGCCTTACAGGGTTATTGGAGGGGAAGTTAGGTGACTAGTGGATTCGAGTAGGTATGGAGTTTCCTATGAAAGAATAGGCATCTTGTTAGGGACAAACCTACAACTTACAGGAAACCTAAAACGGTATGGATAAGTTTTTTGACATAATAAGGAGCATTAAAGATTATACATTTTTTTTAAATTAACATATTTCATCAGATTCTTTGTCTTTTCAAATTATCTGACCGGATTTTTTATTTATATTCTAAGTGAATAACTGGATGTAAATGCAAAGATAGATAGATATGTATGCTTTATTTTTGGTCAAATGATATTATAAGTTTATATCTACATAAAACAACTTGTTCTGATACATGTTGCATATTTTTAAATATTTGTTCATAATTTAACTAATGTACATATTTCGGCTTCAAATGCATAAAGTCAATCAGATATTTATTGACACTCTTAAGGCTATGTTTATAATTTGAATAAAAATGTATAATTCAATCGATTTAATATTACCAGTAAGTTTTCCTAACTTACTCTAATAAATGACTTTGAGTCTGAAAAGTATAAAATGAGTCCTTGACACCCAATGGATATCTTCCTTCAGAAAAACCGGATCGAAAATATTTTTACACAACTAATTTCCGTGATACTTATTTTTATACTTGGAATTAAAAAGTATATTATATAGTAAAGGAATAATTATCATTCAAACGACTATTTGACATAATTAGGCTTTATTATAATTCAAATGGAATTTTTTTTTTCTTTGTAAATAAACAGAAAAGCATTCGTCTGTATTCAAAGTTGGTTTCCAAATTCTAATAAACATGTTTATTTTTTTATTCAAAAATACTACAAAGTATTTCTCGGAAAATTAAGTAGACCGAGGGAACACAACAAGAAACAGTAACGGTTTTATGGTACGTTCGCTCGCCGTTTCAAAAGGGTCTTGTTTTTTTTACAAAAAAAAATGTTTGTAATGTTTTACGCGAGTGATAAAAATGTTTCTACCGAACAAGGAATGTATGTATACTGAAATGTATATAGCAGTAAATCACAATACTTGCGTATAAAATTATAAAGACATTGGCGCTGCTAAATTTAACTTTAGTATCTGCACCAGGATTCTGAAAAATAATGTATTTTGTAGAAAAAAAAAAATTATTTCCAGCCTCAATAATTTAATGTTCAATTGTTTTGATTTAATTATAAACTGCTTTCTCTCATAATTAAGTTAAAACATTATACGTTTCTTGCATATAATTAAACAATTATATGATTTAATAACTTTTTTAATTGGTATTACTTATATTTTGATTTTTGATTGGTATTACTTAATATTAATTAACTATATTACTATTATTAATATTTATATTATTAGCTTAAAAGTTCCAACTGTTTCATCATAATTTAACTCAAATCAAATTAATTAATTCCTGAAGCTTTTGAAACTTTATAAAGCTTTAATTTGATTGTTTTATTGAAATATACTTACTCCATTTATACTTCCAAACAATGCTGTAATTATTTGATGAGATGTTTCGCTGAATTTAATTTATTTCTTGTCATATAACATTAATTATTTCACGATGTTAATTCAGGAATGACTTTGTGTAGTAATAGAGGGTCGGATAGCTCAATGGGTACTGAACTCCTAGCTTGAGAGTTCGAACCCGGCTGAAGCTACTCAATTTCTGTTTCTTGAGCTGTGGATCGACTTCGGGGTCTGGAGACCCTCCTGGGACACACCCAGCCTCAATAAAGTATAACTTCAATAACTATATATTTATTATTATAAACCTTTAATTAGGATGAACCTGGCGGTTGATTGTGATTGCTGACCACATCAATTGCTAGTACAATAGTTTGTTACGAAGCAATACTTTCTTAGCAAGTACTCAACATAAAACAGTTTATGGGTTGTAGTGGTACTGGGTTTTCTTTATATTTTTTTTTAGTGTAGTAATTATATAAAGTTATTTTGTTTCTTATGTCTCTTATCTGTAAAGTCTTCATGTCCTCAAAGCCAAAGAATATGTAGTTTATCAAATAATGTAGGTTTTATGGTCTTTGCTAAGAAAAAACAATATAAAATATAAGATATTTTATAAATGAAATTTATTAAGTTTTTATGTTCACCTAATCATAGTAAGAAAAACTTGTACCATATCCATAAAACGGTGATCGTATTTATAACATATTATGATATTAGTCTGCATTAGTATATATTATGTTTAATCTTATTTAAATTTACATAAAATTCATTCCGGGAGCTATTTTCTTAAATTAAATTTATTATTAATTATATATATATATATGTTACAGATAATAACAACTGTATACAATAAATACTCTAAGTATATAAGCTGTAAAATGATTACAATGGCATGTAAATAATTTGTAAACCAAGTTATATACAGAATAAATACAGAAAATTATACCTATCAAAATAACATTTTAATTAATTGTTATTATTATTATAAAATATTATGTAAAAATACAAAATATTATCAACTATAGGGATAAAATGTAAAATATCTTCATAAAAAAAAATATTGAATCGATACAGTTGAAAGAATGTGTTCTCATTTTTTTCAATTTTTTTTTTTTATTCACATTTTCTCACTTTCAGCTATCGTTTTACTACTCAAAAATTTTAATAGATACGGCGAATTAGCTTAAATTGGACACTAAAATTTGTTTCAACTCAAGAGAATGATTTTTTTTTCTTTAGCAACGAGTTATCAACAGGTTCATTTGAAAGCATTAGAGTAAGGAAAGCTGTATTACCAAAATAAACAATGGATGATTAATAGAAACTATAAAAAAAATATACTGACGTCCGGAAAAAGTTCTAAACATAGAACGTGAAAATGCTTCTTCTAAACATTATAATAAAAGTAAGTTAACACCTTCTTACACCAACGGCTTCATTAATAATATAAAAAAAATCTTTTTTACTTTACCATAACATGTTAAATTAAAGATTAATCTATTAATGTTACTTAAACATAATTGAAAAATTAAATTAATTTTTAAAAAATCAATATTATTTACTCCTAAATAACCCGGAATATGTAAAGATTGTAATTAAGGAGATAAACTGTACAATACGTAATATGTGCAGATCAAAGAAAAAATTAAAATTATTTTTATTATTAAATAATCTTATTAATTAAACCAAAATTAAATACGTTTTATATTTGTTTTGTTTTTTAAATCAGAAATTATTTAATTATCATTATTTTGCATTATTTAATTTAAGTTTTCCTCACATTTTAAATAGCAATGGTGAATGTATATTATAAGTTTAGGTATTCTGTTTTTATTTACTTTCTTTCTTTCTTTTTTTTTTTATTTTAAACTGTATTTATATGAGATATAAATAATTATATCTCTTCCACAGCCAACACCATATTCTTCATTTCTGATCGATATGTAGAGAAGCGACCCTCTTTTCATCCGTGGTCTGATCACGTCACACGACATTGCCTCGTATGAAAGACGGAAAAAGTTTCGTACCCTATTTTTCCTTCTCAAAAAGAACATATTTCCGACGCTTTTCTGAAAAGTTTCCCCATGGCCAGAAATCACGAAAGAGCTCTCGGAAAGCTGAAAGAAAATAAGCAGTTATCAAGACATTTACTTGGCTGTCAAAATCCCCTTCAACTTCCTCTTCAGGAAAAACAAACCAATCACAGGCAAAGAAAAACTGCATTAACCACTTTGTATTTGTTTTCGCCAGGAAATAGATTTCCATGGCTCAATAATTTCAGGACACGAGAGCTTTTAAGAACTTTTCGAAATATTGATTGGAAAAACTTCTAAGATTGTACGATGTTTCCATTCTTTATGTATATGAAACAAACAATTAAGAGCGATTTTTTTGTAAGAAAGAATTTAATTGAATTAGTCTTCGTGTCGTTTTATTCCAATAAAAAGTATTTCTAAATGTCTCAGAATTTTATAGGGAATCAATAAAATAAAAAATAGAAATTAGACTTTCTTCTTGATCAGCAAAATATAAGACATTAGGACCATTATGGATGGTTTTACATGTAACATAAGGAGCATTGTAGATATTGTGAAAAATAAGTTTAGATATGAAAAATTCAATGATATACCTATCAGAGTCTTCAACAAAAAAGTGTTAGACACGTACTAATAAATAATAAACACTTTTAATGATTTGTTTATTTTTGATTGATATGTTTTTTAACACAGCTTGAAGTATAAATTTTGATATTTGTAATGGAGACAGAATTATAAAATCTTGTTAAATAGTTTAGTTTCCAACATTAAACAAATTATTGCGAGAAAATAATGTTTTTCATAAGAAGAGCAACGTTTAATTTCATCATTAATCAGGATGGGATGAGTTCTGAGGAGATCGTTTTTAACTGTTGCCAAGTTTATGAAGCACAGAAAGACATATGAAACACACCGTTCACCTGTGAACCCTCTGTAGTTACAAGAAAAATGGAATATATAACTATTGTAAAATGGCAAAGTAGTTTAAGCGAACCTTAGGAATGTTCAAAGATTATTTAAATATTATTAAACACGAGTTAGAAAAAAAAGGAAAGCCATTTAGTAACACAAATTAGTAACTTTTTCACCTTCCAGTTGCCGCTCTGATGAATCGTTTCTTTTTTCCTTGAGTTAATAAAATAAATGGAAATCCAACAGACCAATCCAGATTAAATTTTTTTTATCACTCCAGACTTTTTTAAGACCTTTTCCCCGCTGCTCAGTCCATAATGTTACATTTCTCGCAAAGGCCATACTAGCTAATTTGTGATGGCTAAAAAACTGCTGTTTTTTTTTTCATACTAGTGTTTTTGCGTTTCTAATTAGTCTTTGGGCATTCCTATGGTTCGTTTGATCTCCTTGTCATTTTGCAAGAGTTAGATGCATATTCTTTTTTTATTGTAACGACAAACCATCGAGCGATTAGTTAATCGTTGGGTTCCACATGTCTCTCCGTGCCTCATAATGTTCGCAACAGTTGAAAAACTCCATTTGATGCGGTGTGCGATCAATAAAAAACTCGTCATATCCTTATTAATGATGAAATTAAACGTTGCTCTTCTTATGAAAAACATTAACTTTTCCTCATAATTGACGTGTTTAGTTTTGCCTACTTTCGTTTAAAAATAACACAGCTCTAATGCAGAAATTGTATTTATTGGTCTCAATCTTAAGAAGACTAGAAAATTAGTAAAAAACGACGGCCTTACCATTAATTTGACGCACATAAAATGTAAATGTTAACTGATGTTGGATTTAACTATTCAACAAAGTCTGATAATTCTGTCTCCTTTTCAAATATCTTAACTTATACTTTAAGCTGTGTTAAAAAAAATGATATGAATCGAAAATAAACAAATCACTAAAGTGTTTCTTATTTACAAGTTTCTGTCTAGAAACGTTGAGTGTAGATCTAATTTTAGAGTTGTCTGAGATTCTTTTGAAGTTCATTTGAAATATAATAGTTCCGTCACTAGAAGAAAAATTCGTAAATCAAGAAAAAAATATTCATAAGTTGTTCGCTTAGAAATATGAAAAATCTAAGATTATAACTTCAGGAAAAAAAAAAAATTTATGTTTTATATGTATTTGTTAAACGAGAAAGCACCATAAAGTATTTAAACTATTGTTCAGCATCTTAGTAAACGAACAAGGAAGAAGTTCAGATTATTTAGTAGATACTTTTTTAATTTTATTTTGTATAGGTACAGTTGTAAATTTTAATGAATGACTAATAAAAAGTAGTGAATTCGTTCCATAGTGTTAAGTAGGGTATTTTAAAATATAATGAAGAAAATGAAGTCATCGACCCACGATCGACTCATTTCATGAACAACTATGAAATCAAGTTAGAAGTGTAATAACTAAGACGAAAGATTATTTACTAATCATTCAATCTAATGAATTTATCTTTATGTGTAATCTGGAATACAAAAATGACGCTGAAGTGTAAGCTAGATAGTGCCTGTGATATTGTCACAGCTTAACTTACAGCGATACTAAGAGCGCCCCAACTAGCTCTAACATCTGTAGAGCAGTCAGTAATCATCTGTTCTGACTCCATCGATGCGATTGCATTCCTTTTTAAAATTTATTTGGGCAAACCTCTAATTGAGGAAATTCAACTCATGAATCAGAAAAGAAAGTCTTCAAAAGATCTAACCTGAGTCCACAGTATGCCCGGAAATTGAGAAGTAGTTATAGCAGCAACAGAAGCCTACCAAATAAAAAGCATTTGAAAATATTAAGTGACTGGCAGGGTGCATGGTCGGTACCAAAAATTTATAAATTAAAAGAAATCTAGCCAACCATCTGTGGCTGGCCTCATTCTCCAGACAATGTAGGAGAACTGAGGTGATTACAACGCGGCTAAGGATTGGACACAGGCGTTTAACGCACAACTACTTGATAGCAAGGAGATACTCACCTCAGTGTAAAATCTGTAAAGTTATGAAACATCTTCAAAGAGTGCCCTTTGTGCAGAATAGATATAGATAAATATTAAAATTTAAACCAAACAAGTAATTTTAATAATTGAAGCTGTTAATTAAAATAATCCGTAAAAAAGGTCGTTAACCTTATAATTTTACTGTCAACTCTATTACAAATAAAATGTTTATCCAATACTGGTTAGAAGCAGAACAGATGCTGATAACTATTAGATACCATCGGAGCCATTGGGTACAAAAGACCCGCTATCTGCTGATTGGCCCACAAGTTGAACCATCAACAGAAAACAAACCCCGAAGAGACGACCCAGAGCAATGATGATGATCCCAACAGCCCAATAGATATCAGTTCTCTCTCTTATCGCCTTCTGGTCCCCTGCACCTCTCGGCCTTCTCCAGATTTATTGCCCGACATTTATAAAAATTGTGTCGGCCACCAGCGGCTTCTGGCAAGTCCCTGACTGCTGAGTCCGCTTTTAAGCAGAAGATATATATATTTTTTAAAAATTGGCTCTATCGTTCAAGAAGTGTTTTTAAATTATAAACTAAGACTAAAACGACAAGAAACTGTTCGTCGTTACAAACTACTTACACATTTACTAGACTAACGTTCAAAGCTCCCAATTAATTACAAAATACTTATTTACATGACAGTGATTAGACCTATTTGGATGACCTATTAGACCAAATCCTCAATGATCCTTACTTTGCCTCCAATAAACTTATCCATTTAAGAAGTCTAATGAATTGTGTCATAAGATTTACCTTTGAGGTCGACAGACGGTCTTACGTATCTTGGCGGTACAAAGAGCTAGAGTGGCTTTTTCCCGATTTTTGGCGGCCATACTTCATCGGTACTTTCCTATTCCAGTCATTAAAAACCAATAAAACTTCCTATATCCTAGACCTAGTTACTCTGTGTTCTTCATTCACCACCTGAATACAAGATCCCAACCTTCCAACCTATATACCCCCTCACATAGAACTGCCTCCTTTAAAAAGTCCTTCGTCATCCGTGCTACCTCTTTTTTGAATTCATTACCTATCCTTATTTGCAAAGCCTGTTTCTTAAGTTCTTTTAAACATCTTTTATTTATCCATCTCCTCTAACTTCAATCTTCCACAAAAATGCAAATAATATGTAAATGTACATAAGTGTGTTCAAATTTTTACTTTTGATTGTTTTTATTTATTTATTTATTTTAATTTTATCTTTTTACTTTTTTTCTCCTAAATTAATTGTACTACGGATGTGCTGATTTAACTAATCTCAGCCAGATAATTGTACCTTTAATTATTCTTAGGGAAAACCCTGTCCCAGAATTAAGTTTATTTTTCATTTTCATTTTATTTTATTTAGATTTTAGTGTTCCATACGTTGCTGATTTAGCCCAAACCAGATACCTATCCTTTCATAGTAAGCTCCACAACCACTCAAATCATCTAGTTTTTCAACTTGCTTCCCACCCCATTCCCGATGATCCTCCAAAGCGTCTGAAAAGAAGATGCCCTAGAGACCCTCCAGTGTAAGATCTTAGCTTCTGATGAGTAGTTCTTTTCAGGTTTTAACTGTTATCGTTATCAGCACAATTACTTTATGTATATATTTTATACAGTTGTAAAATCCAACAAATTAATATTAAAAAAAATCAAAACTTATAAATTATGAAATCCTCCATCTAAAAATGAATCATAAGACTTTAAAAAAATGTTATCATGACCAAAAAGAAGATTAAACACTATCGGAAATTTTCAGAATGTTAGGATCGTGTACTGTTCTGGCGGTCGAAATCAGCCGTTAATTAAATTCGGTTCCTTCTTACTCACTTCCAGGAAGGTGAAATAACAGGTTAATATGTTTTTAATTACCATGACCCGGCTTTAATAATTTATATTTATTATTAGCTATGAAACATGAATATAAACTAACCATAAATAAAAAAAATAATAAAAATGTTGTAGAAACCTTTTTTTTTTTTTTAAGCTGCTGAGTATTTTGAGATTTTTTTTTTTTTTTTTTTAATAACAATTTATTGAAATTTACGACTGTACAAAATTTATACATCAAGTAAATGTGCTGTTTACTATTACAATAATGTGACAAAACATGAAAAGTACTACCCATTAGTAGCACTTTAATTAAAATTCTACACTAGAAGGTCTCTGGGCCATCTTCTTTTCAGACGCCTCGGAGGATTATCAGGAATAGTGTGGGAAGCAACTTGAGAAATTAGGAGATTTGAGTGGTAATGGAGATTACTAGAAATCTCTAGTAATTACTAGACATCTAGGTAGGTATCTGGTTCGGGCTAAATCTGCAACATATGGAACATTAAGATCTTTATGGATAAGTTTATTGGTGACAAAGTAAGGTGCATTGAAGATTTTTCGAAGGATTTTGGATTGTAAGGATTAGATAAGAGATGAACTGGATGGTTTAGTGGAGCCCTAAAGCTCAACTCCGTACGTCCAGATAGGTCTAATCACAGTCATGTATATTAGTCTTTTGTAATTAATTTGGAGCTTAGAACGTTTGTCTAATAAATGTTGAAGTAATCTGTAAAGATGGGCAGTTTCTTGTCTTTTTAGTCTTGTATGTGGATTCCAAGTAAGATGTTTGTCCAAGTGGAGTCCAAGGTAGCAGATCTGTTCAACAGGGATTAGTTGGATCTAATTAAAGGATACTGTAGCACAGGAAGTCGTGGGCTTACGACGAAGGGTAAAGGTTATTTGGTGTGATTTTTTGGATTTATTTTGATTCTCCATTTTTAACACCATTCTTAAAGGATTGGGATATGGGATTGGAGTGTTAGGGAGTCAGTGAAGGGATCGTTGTTTGCTGATAACACAGATGTGTCATCAGCGTAAGTGGTGAGGACAGTGGTAGGATGAGTTAGAATGTCAGCTGTATACACCGTGTAGAGGATGGGGCCTAGGATACTACCTTGAGGAACGCCGGCAAATTGGGTAAAGAGGGGAGAATAGGAACTTGTATGGCTTACTTTGAAAGTTCTATCACTCAGATAGGAACGGATAATTAGGAAGTATATTGAAGGAAGGAATTTGCGGAGCTTTTTAAGCAGTCCTGGGTGCCAGACTCGGTCAAAGGCCTGTTCCACGTCGAGAAAGGCTCCCGTGCAGTACATTCCGCGCTCCAATGCGGAGGAGACAACGTCCACCACACGATGACATTGCTGAAATGTGGAGTGTGATGTTCTGAATCCAAACTGGTGATCTGGGAATATGTGATTGGAATCTAGGATAGGATACAAGCGTTTTAAGATGAGGTTTTCTAGGATTTTACCCATGATTGGCAAGAGAGAGATAGGACGATATGTGGAAGGGTGTTCCGGTGGTTTTTTGGGTTTTTGAATCATCTTAACTATGGATAATTTCCAGGAGTCAGGAAAATATGTGGTACGGAGCACAGCATTATATAGGTATATTAGGTATTTGTATTTGTTTGTATAAATAAACATATAATCACGTTTTTCTTAAAAATTAAATCTGTTTCTGGTGAAAGGCCGATATTTGGCCGAAACCATGCTTAAACTCAAGTTTTTTCTTTCCAGTTACGAGTACCAACCAAGAGGCCTGGATCTAACTTCGGGTTAAGGGCCTTACCAAATGTTTATCCGCGCCTTCCACAATATAAGAATACTTTGTCCTTAATTATTGAAATTGTTAACCATGTACCTGAGAATATTTAATTTAAAAAATAAAAAAAAAACACAATGGAGACCCCTCTACGCCAATAATAAAAGAGGAAGAAAAGGAAAAAAAGGAGTTGTCACAGTTTAATTGCAAATATTTATATTTAAGACTTTACATACTGGGTCATATATTTTGATTATTAATGTTCGTTATTGCTTAAGTATAGCTTATGTATATAATTACTCATATTTACATAATATACAGTATATGTACGAAATAAATAAAACACCCAAGAGACATATTTATCCGTAAAAAAAATATGTTACAAATCAAAAAAGAAAGTAATCAATGATATACTTTTGTTTATTTTAATTTAGTCTATCAAATATTCGACAATCCTCTCACATTTTCACTATGCAGCGCTTTTCCTTCTTCTGTCCAACGTTTCTATTTTTTTTCACTAGAATACTATGATCGGCATACACATTTTTTTTCCTTATTATTGTCATTATTCTAGGAGTCTCATTACACATAGTATATTTTTCTATTTCTAATTAACTCTTACCTGGGGTTTGAAGGCCAAGAAGTCTGTCCTGCCCACTTGTGGCGGTCACCACTCCTTAAGGTTCAGTTGATATATTATGCGGTTTGAAATGTACCAAGGTGATTTCGTTATTAGTCTGAGTTATTAGTATGGCCATATGAGTTTACGTAAGTGAGTGTACGCTATGTATTAAGTCGTTGTCGGAGTTTTAATACCGACCGTTTTTGAAGAATTGGATACAAAAGTTTTAGTCTCTGGATTAGACTAAGATGTTTTTGTTTTACATGTAGGCCAGGTACTTTTATCGAATGTAAGTCCTAAGTAATGAATTTAGTTTTTTTGTGGTATGGGTTGATTGTCGATGAAGACAGGTAGACAAGATCAGGCCTGAAATTTTAAAAAAAAAATTAAATAAATTACTAAAAAGAATAAGACATTTAAGTATGAAAATTTTCTTTTCTGTCTATGTTAGTAAATAATTGGTTGCTCATATCTCTATTGTATTAATAGTGAAAACTAAACCAACTTTATACAGACGCCCACTTATCTATGAAGCTGCTTGATGACATCGGCAGCCATATGTATGGTAAACTTGCTACTGTAAGCAAGGCATCTATCGGTTATGTAAATCACGGAATCAATATTCCAATATTGTCAATTAGCATATAATATATTGCAGGGCTTTATCTTCTATGGTGCATATGTTATAGATAAACGGAAAACATGTATAATACAAGTAACAACAGATTTTCCCACACCAGTTCCTTAACTTTGGAATCTTATGCTTAATGTTTATTAATAAAATTCAATGCTAATTTATACTTTTAAACTGTTTCTGGTTATAATTGCATTCAGAAACATTCCTTCATCCTCTCAACAGCATTTGGAATCAGACATGCCTGTAAGTCGTTCCCCTGGCACGCGAATCGCCCGAGGCACGAAACCACTCATGCGAACTTTCGATTCTATAGAATCTTTACCGACTACTAATTTTATATTCTTAGCCAATTTAATTTATTATATAATTCCTACCCGGCCATCTTAAGTGTTTCACTTTGTGCAAGAGCTTGTGCAATGTTATCGCGTTTGTTCACCTTGTAATTGATCTAATGATTAGAAACTTGTTTGTTACGCTACACCACTTAAAATGTACCTTGGAGAGTCTCCCGAATTCATAAATCCTCACTTGATTGAAGAGATCAAATATCTCTCTATATTAATAACTCGTTTCTTCCGGGATCCAAACTTCCGAAGTCTTTGAGTCAGTAAGATTACATTAATTAACAAGTATAATTATTAAATTAATTCGATTATTATATTATTTTAGTTTTACCTACCTAACACCTCTTGGTGTTTTTTCATTTTTTATTTTTTATTATTCCTAGTCTAGGGTTTGCATTGAAAGAGCTCCTTATGATTTTTTTTTCTCTATTTCTCCTGTTACTTCTTTATTATTCTTATTTCCATAAAATATTATTCTATTTTAGTTTTACTCACCTAACACCTTTATTTTTGTTTCGTAATTACTTTTTTTTTTTTTTTTTTTTTTTTTTTTTTTTTTTTTATTCGTGGTCTAACGTTTGCATTAAAATAGCTCCTGATGATTTTTTTTTTTTTTTTTTTTTTTTCCTCATCTTTTTTAACTTATTAATAGTAAGAATCGAAAACCTGTGAAATAGTTTGTCGCAATCATTTACCGTGAAGTGACTGTGTTGTTCACTTGACCAGAATTAATCAAAAACATTTTGATTTGTTTTAATTACAAATAATAAAAATGAGATAATAAATACAATATATGCATTATAAATTATAATTAAAAGAAAGATTATGCAAATACATTATATCATTAATATGTTTAATAAATATATCAACTGAGTATCATCCGATGCATTTTTTGATACATCTGGTTTTTTATTATTAGTAGCGGTAATTCAAATAAAGTATATTGTTTTTATTATGAATTATTTGTAATTTAAACTATAAATAAAACAACAAAAAGATAATAAAATAAAATCAAAGAAACTAAAAAAACTACGAAGCCAATCTCAACCCAGTTTCAAGCACATCATTTTCATAGTTCAAAGAAGGTTAAGCAATAATAGAATTTACATATTTAAATTGAATTGTAGTTAGATATGTGATAAATAAATAAGGTGAGCAGTGAAGTGTGAAAATCGACAGATAGTTGGCGATTGACACTCAAGAGAGGTTACAAAGACAGGGTGTTATGTACTGCTAAAAATGAATAGTAAAATTTGCTTAAATCAACTAAATTGTTATCAAAAAAGCTATAAATATGCGGTGTGACGTGTGCAGTGAAGTTAAAAATCGAACGGTTTGTAGCTTGCGCCATTCTGCATTAGTTTCTATAATTTTTAAATCTACTGAACTCTTCTGCGCCGCATTTTAACTAAATCACCTTAATAGTTCTTGGAAGGTTTAGAAACAATAAAATTAAATATAATAATAATTCAATTATACAGTGCTGGATTGGAGAAACACCCTTACAGTCATATACTTTTATGATTAGATATTGAAATCAAAACAGACGAAATCGATAATTTTTGACGGTTTGAAAAATCAAAATGTCGATCTTTTTCTATCTGATATCGTGTGAAAAAATTTGATTCATGGACTGATGATGCAGACCATTATCACCAAGAGTTTCTTAATTGTCTCTGTTCATCTAGATTATCTACTCATAGATTAAAATTAAAAATAGGTTGTCTATATTATGCTTGTAGGTAATCTTCAATCACCTAATCAGTGCAATTACAACAAGGTTAAAAATTACTGCTAGACGTGAAAGTATTATTGAAGAAATAATGCATAAATGCATACTGCTTCATTACAAGATTTTTATTTATTTAAAAAAAAAATCTCCATCATTTATTATAAAAAATTATCTAGTTTCTTCACTGAAACTCTGAGTATAAGTTACACCGAGCAATTGGACATTAGGATACTTGTTAATGTTAAATGTAATAAAATTTGTTCGAAACTGGTCTAGATGTGGATTTATTCGGTAACTATAAAACGAAGGCACGCATCAGAACTTGGCCTCAAGTGACGAGTTTTGGAAAGGGACATTTTACGCGACAGGGACAGAGAGGAAACATGGAACGGCTAGGAGAGGGGCCTTTGATAGCCGCCAGAGGTCTCAGCTAATGAAGGTCTCTATTTAGTCTTTGTGGTCCCTTCCGCTAATGAGCTACTTACTTTAAAAGAAACTCCCTTTTTATCTATTCCTAGCAGATCCTTTAATTTTTTTTAGATTTCATAAAAAAAAATGAATCAATAAATTGAATTATTTTTTAGTAATTTTTTATAAGCCTGATATAATAAATAGATGTATGAGTATGTAACATTATTGTACAAATAAAAGTTTATTATTATCAACATTATTATCATTATTATTATATTATGCTTATAGTATATATGTTACGAACATCATTATAAAGTTATATGATAAGATTATTCTGGGACAATATGTCCACTAAGAATAACATATGATTACAGTACATACGGCAATTATCTGTCTATGATAATTATTAATAATAAATAATAGTAACAAATAATAATAAAAATTGATAATTAATTAAGTTATGAGTAGGGCTGTGAAATATATGCATTTGCATGTTTCTCCTAGCCAACTAAAATATCTAATATCGTCAAAATGTTTTGAGGCATTTGGAATCAATTCGAATTATTTATATTTTGCATATTTGCAGCTGAGATGGACTTCTGGAGAAGAGCAGCGAGGAAATCCAGACGAGAAAGAATTAGAAACGAAGATATCCGAGAAATGATGGGAATAAATAGGAATATCCTATCGACCATTGAGGAAAAAAGACTCAGCTGGTTCGGGCATGTGAGAAGAATGCCTCCAGGAAGATTACCGAAGAAGATAATGGATATGGAAGTGGAAGGAAGACGGAGAAGGGGAAGACCCAGAGTGAGGTGGAGAGACGGAGTTGAAGAAAGCCTGATGGGACATGGCATAACAGAGGAACAGGCCTTGGACAGGGAAGGTTGGAGAAGGATCCTGAGGGATATTTAGGGGAAGGAAAACCACATTAGTGGAAAACTCCTACTAAAAAAATATTTGTACATATTTTGCCATAAATCCATATTTTTGCATATTTTAAACTTCAACTATATATTTAACCAGATATATGGCATTTTTATTTTCCATATTTGTGCATATTTTGTCATAAATACATATTCTGAACTGTAATTTCACATTTAATTACATACCCGACATATCGGTATTTGACGTTTTTTTTTTAAGTTTCTGAGCAAACAAAAAAAAAATTTATATATATATAAAAACCAAAAAATAGCTATTTGAACTCCTATTCTTTTTTTTCTTTTTTTTTTAATAAGATCGTGTTTATCCAGATGCTGATTCTTCCGTTTGGATCGTATTTGCTTCTCTTGGAATTGTTTAGTCAGATTATATTTATTGTTCTTGCTCTGCTCAAATTACTTGGAATATTACTTCACTATTATTTTTCCTCGAAAATTACTCTATCAAAGACATAAGATCTTAAAGAATGTAAGTTCTCAAAGTTGACGAAGTTCAATATTATGACGAAACACTATATTCAGGTGCCAGTTATCAGATATTTTTAATCTTGTAATTTTTAAATGTATTAGAACAAATATTTGAAATTATTTTTTTATTATTCTGATTAGCGTACGGCCAAAATATATTAATTACTTAGTTATCCTTATTTAACAGAGAACTATTTTTTTCAAGGAGAATCTAATTACTTTTTTCTTTTGTAGTTCCTTAGTGCTTAAAAATTTACTGAATAATTTGGGATTTTCAAGCTTGACAATCGCTGAACTTAAAATTATTAAGTTTGAACTGAAAATTGAAGGTCTTTAGATACTTTCATCTTTTCATCACTGAATATGCAGTTTTATGAATTGTTCAACACTGTAGTAGCAAGTATTACATTAGTATACAAGTATAACACTATGCATATTATTTCACATTATTATATGTATACAAAAAAACAAAAAAAAAATCAGCTACCTTATGTTATTTAGGTTGGGGTACTAACAATGGCCTGTTCCTTTACTAATGTCTTGAGTAATTGCAATTATAGTACGCATGCACAATCTCCTCCTTTATTTTTTGTTTCGCTTTTTTTATAAAAAAAAAACATTGATATTAGATAGAAATATACAACTACCAATTATTTTTAGATATAATAAAATTAAAATTTGTTTGAATTAGAATCCTTTGCAGTAAAAACGAAAGACCGGTAATTTGAAAAGGGCCGGATGAAAAGTAAATATTCACTGGGAAGGTAATTCGGGTTTTAGTTCGCCAATAGAAAGTTTCCCCAATGGGCCATTTACTTTCTTTAAGATCCTCCTTCCAGCTCATTAAACAAAACTTCCATGAAAGTGAGGATCCACATTTCTTGAATGTCATGGATATTGAAAATTTATTTTTCGTAGAAAATTAAATATCGGTTAGGCCGTTCCTAATTTGAAATTGAGATTCCTGGTTTAAGTGCTTTCTCAACTTTTTAAAGTCCAGTCTTAGAAATAAAGCAACATAAATATATTTGGGGAGACTTCTTGGGCACACCCAGCCTCTATAGAGTGGACACCCTCAATTCAGGAAAAACTTTTCGTATGAGTTACAGTCGATGCCGCGTAATGTGATTACCGTTAATGTTATCTACCACTTTGTGTGATCATAACAGCTTGGAACGGGCCCATAAATTATCATTTATCCATTTATTGTAATCATTCTAAAAATCTCGAAATTTCTGTTATTTTATTTTACTATCGCAAGCGGGATGGCTAGAGCTGACATAATTCTTTCCGAGAAGTTCTCTTTTTCAAAGAATGTACAATATAATTATCCCCTTCCCTCTACTTTTATAAAAACAACTTTACAAGCTTAGCTCAGTATGATTTTGTCTTTCGAAGTGTTCCGACCATATATTTTTTTTATTTTTTTCAAATGAGCGCGGGACCATCAGAATGACGGATTCTGAGTTTATCTGAAAATCGTACGATCGCTGTCTACCAGAATAAGTCAACGTAAAGCCGCTATAACTTTTATTATTTCTCAGCCATTGCTGAATAAACTATTAAAAAAGCTGAAGAATATCAAACTCTTACTCGCAACATTCTGTACATATTTTATATTAATTTGTAAATAAATATATTATAATTTCTTTGGCACAACTCCTATATTGTTATGTAGGAACTACATGTTTCGGAGTCTTGGCTTCATCTTCAGGCTTCTTACAATCAGTGATTGCATTCACATTGTCAATTCTACTCGCCTCACAGCCATACTACTAAGCAATGAGTTGATCACCTTGCGCGATTCCCGCAGCAATCGTATTAAGTGGCGTCTACTGTATTTCGACAAAATCTCTTTGTTGCACAACCGTTTACCAAGAAACAGTACAGAGCCGAAAACCACTCCTGGGTTCCTGTTTCCTGGTGGTACCGGTTTGTTCTTTTTAGTGTTAATCATAATTTGAGAGAGAGAGAGAGAGAGAGAGAGAGAGAGAGAGAGAGAGAGAGAGAGAGAGAGAGAGAGAGAGAGAGAGAGAGAGAGAGAGAGAGAGAGAGAGAGAGAGAGAGAGAGAGAGAGAGAGAGAGAGAGAGAGAGAGAGAGAGAGAGAGAGAGAGAGAGAGAGAGAGAGAGAGAGAGAGAGGAGAGAGAGAGAGAGAGAGAGAGAGAGAGAGAGAGAGAGAGAGAGAGAGAGAGAGAGAGAGAGAGAGAGAGATGGTGAGGGAGAGAGAAAGAGAGAGGGTGAGGGAGACAAGAGAGAATGCATTTCAATGTATTAATCGATACGCTGAGTACTTTATGAGTATATATATATATATGTGGTTTACACCATCGATCGATTAATCCAAATAACACTTAATTTAGTTTCTGGTTATTTTTTGTACATTTCTATTTTTGTTTTTCTAATTTTGATACTTTTTGCTGCTAAAAAGTATATAAGTATATTATTATCCTAAATGCTGCTTTTTGTATAAAATTTTTTATCTAATTTAGTTAAGAGAAGCGTCTGACATGGGTTTTGTTGAATATTGTAAAGGGGAGAGAATTTGATCATTTGACCTTTCCCAATCATCATGATTAGTGTTCAATCTATCGGATGGAAAATGGTATCTAGGAGGTTTTATAAAACTCCTTTCTCATCCAGATAGATCGTAATAGTTTACCAGCATGTTATGAAAGAGATCCAAGAGTTCTAATCAACTAGATTGGTTTTCCAAAGTTAAATTATTTACTGAACAAACAATGGAAACTCTAATTTAGTGGGAACTGCCTACCTTCCTCCACAATGGGGAATGGGTCGAGACCTAATCACCATTGACAATGCCGAGATCAAGTTATACATTAACTATTCAATGCTCATTAATTGTAGATAATTAGACGGGTCCTAAATATTTGACTAAGGCAGTGACACATTTCCTTGTTGGGAATCGGGATGCGAGATTTTATTAATACAATAACCATATTGTGTTAAAAAAATTCACTCACTTTTTGTCAAACATTTAGATCGTTTCAAAATGTCAGAATCAAAGTTGTAAATTTACTTTAATTTCATATATACGTTTCTGGCACTTAAATCATATGTTTCTCCCTCTCCAACCTTTAACCCACCCCCCAAAGGCGGGAACTTTTAGTATGTTTGCCTTCTAACTATTCCTAACGAAGCTATGATGTCAAACATTATATTAGTATATTTCATGCACTCTACTATATGTTTGTTGACTGGACTACATTTAAAAAAATCACAGTCATCTACTAATGAATTTAGCTTGTTCAATTTAAAGTTGTTTCCAGGAGTCAAAAGATAATTTTTTTTTTTTTTTTTTTTTTTGTAAGTTGAAATAATTTCATTTTTTGAGATACATTTTACAATCATTGACAATGATGAAGGTATGGAAAATTGAGGTACTATTACATAGAGTTAGGAAATATTTAATCATAACTGATTATTTAAACTCTAATTTCCTGGAATCGTTCACCTAATTTAATCATGAATATATTAGCTGATGGGGTATAGAAAGGAATCTTATACGATTAGTTATAAAATAATCATTTATGATTATATTGTATCTCAATAGATGAATTTTAGTTTTCAACTTACAAAAAAAATTATCATTTGGACTTTTGGAAACAACTTTGAATTGTACTAGTTTTGTGGACATTTAGGTTAAATGTAAATAACCTAGATTTTTTATTTTTATTTTTATTTATTTATTATTAATCATCAAGTAAGTTAATTTATTATTTGTGTGTAAAAAAAAAAATACAATAATTTGTAAATCAGCTATCCTTATCTGTTTTTTGTTAGAACTTGTAATAGCCTGTTAAGTGCATTTTGTGTTTTAAGTGTGTTAGTGAAGTATGGGTTATAGACATAACTATAAAGCTAATTTTAAACATTTTATTTGTGGCTAAAGGACATAGTTATGTGGCTATCACAGAGATTAATATTCATTTGTGAATCATTGTGAAAGAATTGCGTTTTCCATAAAGTATAATTTTTGCACTTAACATTCTATTAATAAGAAGTTCCTGTAACATCTTTGAGGTTTATCAGAATTCAAATGAGAATCAACCATTAGACTAGATTGGGTTAGAGCAGAGAAGGATAGGTATGGGGTCTATCTAGATTCAAAATGAATTTCTAGGTTTTAGAGTTCTATAAAATGTTATACTATTAGATTTCTATATCTTGAAATTTTCAAAAATTAAATAAAATAAGAGATTCTTCAAAATAGAATAATCATAGGTTCACATGAAAAATGATTCACTTCAAGAGCGAAGTTAATTCTTTTATAGAGAAACATGATTCACTATCTGAAGTTTCTGGTGAGCCAGAACATAAAAGTATTTTAGTCATCTTATCCTCATTGTTTTTACGAATGTGTAGGTTGCAAATTTATTTTTTTCAAATTTATTTATTGATATTTACAACTTTAGATTAAAAAAATACAGTAAATATGAAGATATTGTTCGTAATAACAGGTAAAATACTCACAAAGCAATTAGCCATTCGTAGAAATTTTTACAGCATTGGAATGAATAAAAAAAAAAAAAAAAAAAAAAAAAAAAAAATGGCTACAAAAAATATAGAGAATAATAATATAATTAAAAGATATGTAATAAAAATAAAATATAATTAAAAAGGTGTGTTGCTCGACAATTCACTTCATCACATTTTATCTCATTTTTTTTGCATTCATTTATTTTATTTTTTTAATTATTTGATTTCATTACTGACTCCTTTTATCTCTTTTACCTAATTTCTTTTTTCACTTTATTTTATTTTTAACCTCTGTTTAAATACAAGTATGTTTTTATTAGCTTTTGAACTTGCTAATTTTCGTTTTCATTGTATAATTTTTTATAAATATAATTATATTTCATTTGACCTCAATTTCATTTTATTTTCTCTTCCGATTTTTTATTCGATTATTTCTTGTTTTACTCGTGATGATGATCATTAAGGCTAAATGTCCCCTCACTCTGGTGTGTTTCTGCCTCAAGAGATCGCAGCACCTACGGGGTCAATTGTAGATTCCTCCTAATTAAGAAACCAATAGACATTTTTTAGATCGGAAAACGGATTTATTAATAAAATGGACATAAAATCTGATGAATCTATTTTAGAAGGCCATATATGTGATATTTACAATTTTAGGTTCAAAAAAACTACTTTTTATTATTTTTTAAAGAAAAGTCAACTAATAGGCAAGTATAGAATAATAAAATATAAATATTGGCGAAAACAAAATTTTAATTATACGAACAACATCGGCCGAAATTTTCAGGTAGCATCTACATCTATCATGACTATAGCAGCCTCAAACTACAAATTTAAAATAAGATTTCCATCGAAAGGTTGTTTTGGGACTCAAAATAGAATTTACACGATCCGAAATGAAAATTTCGAAAAATTATAAAAGTAAACAATAATTAAAACTATATAACCAAAACAACTGCATACTTATTGTAAATATATTTAAAAATGCGGGGTGCATCAAAATATAAGAAGGAATTAGGAAAAATCACGTTAGAAGTATGGTAGAGGATAAGCGATTATAAACACTGATCCCCCAACTTCCGCCACCGGGTATAACGACATGCTCTAGCCCTATTTTGGAGGGCCTACAACTTTTGTTCTACTTCACTTCCCCAATGATGATTTTATTGACTAGAATTATAACATTGTTCATTTATAACGGGAAAAGGATATAAATAAAAACATTATTTTATTATCAATTTATATAAAACTAGTTGAAAAAAAAAGGAATTCACAAACAATAAAGTATTATCTATTCCTATTAATAATTAAAATTACTTATGCTATATTACTGCACATTAAAAAAATATATATTATGAACAAATATGATATATTATTTTTGTATAAATGTTGCTTATTCTTAATAAGGAATAATTATATTATGAGCTGTATTCATTAAAATTATTTACTTTTTTAATACCCAAATCAAAAAGATTTAGTACTTTTACTGATTTCATATAAAAGTGATGAGTAAAAAAAGTTATTGAATTTTTCAATTGAATTTAAGTTTAATAAAATAACACCAATATGGAACACCAACGCACAGAGAGGTAACTTGTAGTTCTAGCCGGCCAAAAATATCATCTTTTCCTATATATTTTGTGTTCCTGATTTCGAAAAAATATTGTATAAAAAAAAAAGGACCTTTGGTTTTTTAAATATGATTAACCTTACAAATAACCAATACTATCAAGTTTATCTGGGCTTTGCAGCCCAGATTAAATAATCCAATTACTTTAACAAGTTTGAATTTCAAAACAGGTCGCGGTTTTTAATGTGCTGGTATGGTTATTTTACGAAACTTGATCATAACTTTATATATAGGTTCTTATAGTAAATTTAATGAGCATTCAGATGAAAAAAAAGAAATTTCGGATCGAACCATTAGTTTCGGAACTGTAGCCAAATGAATGGTGATATAGGTGTTTTCGCAGAAAAGTGCGACCCTAGTCAAAGAGTGTTGAAATGAGGGGTGTAGATTGCATGAAATATGCGATAATTTCTGATGTCACAGCTTCGCCAGGAGCAATTAGAAGGCAAACCTACTAAAAGTCTCCGAACCTGGAGGTTGAGCTAAGGTTGGGGGGGAGAAGAGAGGTCCCAATTTCGTATTTTTCGATCTTATCCCGAAAACAGTGGACTCAAGAAAAATATGCTACAAATCGGAATTAAAGCTAATTGAATTTCCTATAAAATTTATTATATACATATTTGTGGAAATTCCAACGGTTTTCGAGATATATGTTATTTAAAATCGATAATTTTAGAAATAAAAAAATGTTTACCTCACTTATTGTTAAACATTTGCTTCAAATACCAAAACCTTATATATGAAATTAAAGTAAATTTAATGCTCTACAATTTTGATTATGTAATTTTTTCTGAGGAACGATCGGGGAAGGTACTAGAAATAAAAGTATTACAAAAAGTGAAGTAACATTTTTGTTTTTTCCCCCCCCCGAAAATCACCGATTTTCAATGACGTATATCTCGAAAACCATTAGAATTTCGACAAATTTATACATAATCAATTTTATAGGAAATGTAATCAGCTTTAATTTAGATTTGTAACATATTTTTCTAGAGTCGACCATTTTCGAGGTTTAGTCAATGTCAAAAATAAAGTACGAATGTTTTTTTCGGAATCAAACGTTTCAATAATGTTTTTAATAAATTTATTTATACAGCTAGCCGTTTTCTGATTGTAAGCTTGTAAATATCAATATATATTCTCTCAGCAATTTAGTCACCAAACAGAAAAAAAAATGAATAAAATGGAATCATAAGGGGCAAAATATACTTATTTCGCAGTAAAGGGGTTTTAAAACGTACACACTCCCTTTTGCGATCAAATACCTTATTAGATCCATTGTAATATATTTATTAATATTTTCTTTGTCTTTGTAGCCTTCCGTGTTTGTTGACCAAAACAGGGGCCCGAATAGGCTAGAGAAAGAGAAAGAGGGTATGCGGAAAATAAATAATTTTTAAAAAATAAATAAAATTAGTATTTACGAAATCAAATTTTTCCCAAAATTACTTCTTATTTAAATCAAAAGGTTTGTAATGAATTACTTCTTATGTCTAACCGTTTTCAAATGTTAAGCAGTAAAAGAACACATTTTTTCTACAATTTAGACCCCGGGACGTAAAAAACATGTGGGAAGTTTCTCATACAATAAAGCTTACAATTATTTATTATTACCTTTACTTTGAGATTAGGGTTTTGAAGGAGGAGAATAGTCAAACAAGCCTATACTGTGTGTGATATGTCGAATAAATAAGAAATGAAACTACTCTTGTGAAACAATTAAATGGATTGATTAAAATGAAAAAAAAAAAAAAAAAAAATCAATTTCACAAAGAAATGGTTGTAAACATCTTGTCCTACCAGACCATTGTTGTTTGAACCTACGATAGTATTAGAAATGTTGATATTTCCTTTGATCCTATGCCGTCTAGGGATTTCGTGTCTTTTCTACCTTCTTCTTTTTACCCGAACCTAGCATAATCTTGACTGTGGATTCCTATGGCAAAACGTAAGATAGAAAAATGAGTTTTATATCTCAGGAATACGCGCGGCAGGAAGGGAAAGAAGGAAACTGCCTATTTAAACTCATTCAATTGAAAAAGTCAATAACTTTTTGTACTCATCACTTTTATATGAAATCAAAAAAAAAGAAGAAAAGTACTAAATCTTTTTGATTTGGGTATTAAAAAAATAAATAATTTTAATGAATACAGCTCATAATATAATTATTCCTTATTAAGAATAAGCAACATTTATGCAAAAATAATATATCATATTTTTCATAATATATATATTTTTTAATGTGCAGTAATATAGCATAAGTAATTTTAATTTTTTAATTAGTAATAGGAATAGATAATACTTTATTGTTTGTGGATTCCTTTTTTTTTTTTTTTTTTCAACTAGTTTTATATAAATTAATGATAAAATAATGTTTTTATTTATATCCTTTTCCCGTTATATATGAACAATGTTACAATTCTAGTCAATAAAATCATCATTGGGAAAGTGAAATAGAACAAAAGTTGTAGGACCTCCAAAATAATGCTTCATAGAGCGTCTAGAGAGTCCAGTAAAATAAGACTCCAAAAGGCCGTTTTGAAGAAAAAACTGCGCAACTTTTATTCTCAACGGATCTTTATGTTCTTTGGGGTGCTGAATCCGAATCTGAAGTTTGCTACCACGGCAACCATCGGCTTCATATTCAAAATCGCAAAAAAACGCCAAAAAAAACAACATTATTTTTGTTTTTCTATCTATAACAAGATAACGAACCTTTTTTCGAAGGAAGTTTTTAAATATTAATTGTAGCTGGAACTAGTACCTACATAATGAAAAAACGAAATCCGAAATCGGACTATTTTTCGCGAAGTTACGTTATTGGGAAAAAATGGAGAAATTGTTCAATTTGCCGTCAGTCCCAAAGCTCCGCGAAAACACGTTTGTCGTACTCTTTTGGCTATAACTCTGAAACTATTTGTCCGATACAACATTACTTTTTTTCATCTTAAAGCTGATTAAATTTACTATAAGAATAAATTTTCAACCAAACTCCGTAAAATGTACATGCCAGCCCGCTAATAAAAACGTACTATTGTAAAATCCTAGTGTTTTTTTTGGCACATTTGTCCCTCTAACTCCTCAAATATTTGTTTGATTGCAAATTTCTTTTATCTATCTCAAAGCTGATTAAATTCGCTATCAGATGCTATATATGTAAATTATATTAAATCCTGTAAACCACCCAAGCTAGCACGCTAAATGTGTATGTTTTGGCAAAATATGTAAATTATGACATGTTCAGTAGACTGGTGTGGGTATTTCTCGGTGTTAATTATAAGTTAGATATATAGGAGCCAATAGTACATTTAACCAGCTTTTAGATAAAAATATTAAATTTTGGATCCGACAAATGGTTTTGTTGATATAGCAATAATGTGCCAAAAAAACATTTATTTTACAAAAGTAAGTGATTTTCAGCGTGATAGCTTGTGTATTTCAGGAATTTTGATAACAATTTCATATATAAGATCTAATTGTAAATTTAATCACCTTTCAGATTTCAGATCAAAAAAAACATTTTGAATCGGACAAATACTTTCGGAGCATTTGTTAGAAGACTTTCTTCGAAAAAAGCTTCGTTATGGTGTTATAGATAGAAAAAAAAAACGAAAATAACGGTTTTTTTTTTTTTTTTTTTTGCGATTTTGAATATGAAGCCGATGGTTGCGGTGGTAGCAAACTTCAGATTCGGATTCAGCACCCCAAAAAACATAAAGATCCGTTGAGAATAAAAGTTCCGCAGTTTTTTCTTCGGCAAACCCTTATTTTACTGGACTATTATAGGAGGGTAGGGGATCAGTGTTTATAATCGCTTATCCTCTGCCATACTTCTAACGCGATTTTTCCTAACTCCTTCTTATATTTTGATGCACCCCGCATTTTTAAATATATTTGCAATGAGTATGCAGTGTTTTTGGTTATATAGTTTAATTATTGTTTACTTTTATAATTTTTTGAAATTTTCATTTCGGATCGTGTAAATTCTATTTTGAGTCCCAAAACAACCTTTCGATGGAAATCTTATTTTAGATTTGTAGTTTGAGGCTGCTATAGTCATGATAGATGTAGATGCTACCTGAAAAACAAAACAAAAACATTTGCATAGAAATTCGTATTTATGAGTTTCGGCCGATGTTGTTCGTATAATTAAAAATTTTTTTTTCGCCAATATTTATATTTTATTATTCTACACTTGCCTATTAGTTGACTTTTCTTTAAAAAATACTAGAAAGTAGTTTTTTTGAACCTAAAATTGTAAATATCACATATATGGCCTTTTAAAATAGATACATCAGATTCTACGGAAATATGGAACAAAATGAACTTTACAGAACCAAAATCGGATGATCTGTTGAGATTTGAGGAGGAATCTAAATTTTGTTTATTTTGGCACGCTACGTGGTGGTAACATTTGGTACTACAGAGGGGACATTTAGCCTTAAAGATATATCCGAAAAGTTAGCAAAGTTAAAAATATATTTTGTTAATTTTAACATGGCTTATTTTTTAATGCCAAAGATCTCTCTCAACAACCTACTTTCAATAATATATATTTTTTATATTTAATGAAATTCACAACTATATACAATATAAATAAAATGCATCAAGTAAATAAGATGATAATGCGAAAAATGACATGTTAATTGCTTGTAAAGAAGTACCCATTGGTAGCACTTACGGGTGATTCTCAAACTACGGGTCAATATTACGTCCAAATGTGATTCCTCGCTAACCAGTAATTATAACTTGCCCATTTTTTTTTATTTGTTCAATTAAAGGGCTAATCTACAAGAATCTATTGATTGGTTGTGTATAAATTCAGTAAAAAATACGGTTTTTAGGCAAACGAAGTGTATATTTGTAATTACCGTGGCTGTCCCAAAACATTATTTTCCAATACAAAAGTGTCCTTTAATATCATAACCTGAGGCCTGGATCTCGAAATTTGTGGAACCACCAAGAGGAACATTTCATTGATCAGAATCATGACAAATTCTCAACTTTTGATGGTCAATAATAATATAAGCAAAGTTTACTTTTCGTCCCAAGAAATACTGCAATTACCATGCCAAAAAAGAAGAGGGAATTTTTCACCAAGGCAGACAAGGGTTATGGGGTTTTTTCTCTTCCTTCCAACCGTGTTGGCAACCCTGCTTGCCAAGGTTACAGAAGTTTCCAGGTGGTTGAAGTCATTTTCAAGTGTGCATCCAGTAATAAATGTTGTGAATCTGGTAAGCAGCTTTTTCTTTCTAATTACCATGGGTTCTTGTAACTTTTTTATTTTCAAACTTAACTTTTTCTTTTTGATTTTATCTTGAAGAGCTGATTTTGAAGATAAAAAAGAGCATCGCAATAATATTTTTTATTGTCCGAATATTTCAATTCAAACATCTGTATGTAATTACCATGCCACAAAATGTGTAATAACCATGGTTGCAGTAAAAAGCAAGGTAACAACATTTTGACCATGGTAATTACTTATTGCGGTAATTTTTTACATTGCCTTCAGTTTCATTTGCAGATTACTTATGTGAATTCAAAAATGCCACTTCCTGGTCGACCAAAGTCAATCCTATCCAAAGAAGAGAAGTTGGCAAGGAAGAGGGAAGCAGAGAGAGAAAGGAGAGCGAGGAGGAAAGCTGATGTCGTATTGCAAAAAGAAGACCAGCTGAAAGTAAAACTTCGATACTTGGGAAGGAAGAAAGAAGGTAAAATTCAAATGGTGAAAGACCTAACTCCAAGAGAGCTTAGGAAAAAAGTGAGATGTTTCCGAAAGAAAAACAGAAACTTGGCATGCTCACTTGCGGACACACAACCTCAGTCACCAATTGCTGAAGATGTTGTAGTTCGACCTGAACCTCAACCTCAACCAGGAAGAAGTTGCAAAGAAGCTAGCTTGAGAAGAATCAGGAGGGAAAGGAGTAAAGTATACAGGCAGGTGGCAAAGCTCAGTTCTTTCCTGGCATTACTGCAATCAGCTGGAACTACAGTGAGGCTGGACATAGAAAGGGTCCTGCAGATGGCATAGGCGGTTGTCTTAAACGAACAGCAGACCGCATTGTTGCTTTAGGAAATGTCATTAGCGATCTAGACAGTTTTGTGAATGCTCTCAGGAAAGAAGCCTCGGCCATTTAATTGCTTGTCATTAATGACAGTGATATGGAGTTGGTAGATAACTAAGTCACCCCATCAACTTTGATTAGTACAGTGAAATGCACTATGAAAGTTCACCAGTGTACCTGGACTAAACATTCCAGCACTCTCCATTTCAGGTCACTTAGCAGTACAGAATGCGCCCCTGGAGTAGAGTGTGTTCATTACCCACTGGGAACACAAACTCTCAAGGTTCCATCTCAACCAGTAAAATTCCAGGCCTTAAATACAATTTAATACTTAATATTGATCTCGGATACTTTTTAAGAGTGTTGTTTATACCAGTGTAATATGATTTTCAATTTTTTCTACTTAATTAAAAAGCACTGAGCTATGATTCCTACAACCTAAGTATTACCTGCTCAACTTTTGGGCTGTGAAATGATGTGATATGTAAATTAAAGACTGATATAGATAAGACTAGCCAAGAAGCCCAAAATTTACACTATTATTTAGTTAAGTTTGTATGATTTGATTTTGAGCCTTCAATAAAAGTCATTTTTCTTTATGCGTTTGTTGTTTAATGTGTTAACCTCATTTTAGCTCTTAAAGCAACATGGGAGCCAACATAAATCTAACAAATAGTAAATGAAAGTAACATTCTCCAACCAGTAATTACCATGTACCCAAAATTTGAAAATTTTGATTTTTGAAGAGGAAAATTGAGTTTGATTTGTTTGCGGCGTATTTTCTGTACGTGTACAGAAAAGGTGTTCTGTAAAGGTGACCCCAGAAACATGCAAGATTTTTTCAGATTTTAGAGCAAAGTTCAATTATGACAGATTTTGCAATCCATAATTGACCCGTAGTTTGAGAATCACTCTTATACATGTTCTATATAATAAAGTACTATATTGGAAGGTCCCGAGGCCATCATCTTTTCAGGTGGCTCGGAGTGTATATCCGGAACAGAATGTAAAGCCAGTTATGATACTAATGGATTTGAATGGTTATGGAGTTTGCTATGAAATGATAGGTGTTTGGTTTGGGCTGTCAGAGATGTATGAACATTAAGATCTTGAGGGATAAGTTTGTGACATAAAAAGGAGCATTGACGATTTTTTAAGGATTTCGGATTATAAGAATTGGATAGGAGATGAATTGGATGGTTGATGGAGCACTAAGTTCAACTCCGTATGTCCAAATAGGTCTAATTATTGTCTCGTAAATGAGCCATTCGTATTTTATTCGGAACTTTGAAAGCTTGTATACTACTGTTGGAGTATTCAAAAATGTATATTTGTAAGTGATCAATAAATAGTTTTTTTTTTTCAAATGAATTGTTGCAACTCATGCATTCGTGCGTAGAATAAAGTTGAGGTGACAAATAAATGTTTAGCTTCTGGCTCACTGGAAACCTCAGCTAGTGAACATGGTTTCTCTATGAAATAACTAACTTCACACTCAACGAGAATCATTATTCATTTTTTATAAGAAACTATACTTATTCTAACTCCAAGAATCTCTTATTTTATTTAATTTTTGTAAGTTTCTAGATGCAGGAATCCAACGCTGAAATGTAAAACCTATACCTTCATTCTTGAACTAGATTGAGCAATTACAAATCCTTCCATGATACCTCTGTACCCACTCAAGTCCTCTAGTTTCTCTCCTTTTGAATGCAGATAAACCTCCATGGTGTTTTGGGATTTTCTAAGATCGACCATATCACAAATACATATTCGTCTCTGTAATAGTCTCATAGCCAAGCCCATTGAACATACAAAAAAGTTGAAAATTAGCTTTCGTGTGGTCAAACCCAAAATTCATTAATACACTTAATACATGCAATGCAAGGTAGGTAGAAACATTAGCACACTGGACGTCTTGTTTCTTTTTTACTGCATTCTTGACATCTTCTGTATTCATACTTAAAAGTGAACTATATTAGTTACAAAAGACTCATTTACTTAACAGTAACTAAACCAATTTGGACATACGGAGTTGAGCTTTGTAGCTCCACTATACCATTCAATTCATTTCATATCCAATCCTTACAATCCAAAATCCTTAAAAAAATCCTCAATGCTCCTTACTTCGTCACAAATTAACTTATCCACAAAGATCTTAATATTCCTTAGGTTTCTGATATAGCTGAAACCAGATATCTATCCTTTCATAGCAAACTCCACAACTATTCAGATGCATTAGTATCACAACTTATTCCATTCAGGATAACCCTCCGACGTGCCTGAACAGAAGACGGCTTCGAGACCTTCTAATGTAGTTCTTCATTATATAGAACCTTTATAAGTGCTACCCATGTGCAGTTGCTTAGTTGCTTTAAAAACAAGCGACGAGTCATTTTTATCATTATCATCATATTTACTTGATGTATTATATTTTTAATGCCTGTTCGGAGTTCAAAAAGCTCTTACGTTCAAAGATTTCTCGCGTAAGGCTAGAATAACAGCATATAAAACCATTATCAGACCCGATGTTACATATGCAAGCGAGATATGGGCGCTAACAAAAATAAGTGAAGCGCTGCTCCGAGTTTGGGGGAGAAAAATATTCAGAAAGATATTTGGCCCAAAGTGTCTAATAATATAAATATCGAATGGAGGATAAGAAAAAATGATGAATTAATGGCATTGTTTGGTGAACCAGATATAGTCGCCCAAATAAAAAAAGCCAGATTAAGGTGGCTGGGACACGTGGAAAGAATGTCTGCAGAAAGATTTCCAAGAAAACTACTAAAAGAAAAGCCAGAAGTTTTTAGAACTCGAGGGCGGCCGCGGATCGAGATGGTTTGAGTCAAATCCTACTCTAAGGACTATCGCACCGAATAAATACATAATTATATTTTAATATTGTTTATACAGTTGTAAATTTCATTAAAAAAAAAAAGTCAACTATAATTTTATCATTATGAAAAAAATAACTATTTGGCTACTCAAAAATAATTAATGGGAAAATAATATAATTAAATGGTGTAGTGTAATAATTATCTCAAACCACATTGCTTCCTGACTGCGTTTGAGCTAGTAACATAAAAACAAAATCTTATTTCAGAAAATACGAACTAAGGTTTCCTTCCAAAGAAGGGATTCCCGCAAAGGTGCCGTAATTTCTAATTAGGCATTCCATTTCTCCCTTAGGAGGAAAAACTCCGAGAAACTTGGAGAAAAGTGTCAATTGAGATCCATAAATTGCATTTTCCAAGAGAAAGCCTGACGTTTTTCGCTCGGGGCGAAGTTGTGCCAAGAGGGAGAACTCCTTAGGTCGTGGAAAGGGGGGATGGCGATTAATCAAGGCTGGGGAAACCCGTTGTAATTAAAAACAGAAGAAAACAATTAGCCGATGGCAAATTAAAGGAATTGATCAGCTGAGCTGGAGCCATCGGGAATAAGTTAACACTTACCCTCCTCTTTTTAGTAGGCTAGGAAATTTATAGCGGTGGGGGAACGAACTTTTTTTTATTTTGAATTTATGTTGTTAACCACCGGTATAAATTCATAGATGCGATAAATTATTTTTTATTTTTGTAGCTATGTGTTATTATTATTATTTTTTTTTTTACAACGCAATTGTAATACCAGAGATTTAATGACGGTAATAAAGTTATACAACACTATTTCAGGTAAACAAAACTTTTTTTTGAGATCTTTAAAACCTTTCGTTAAAAGAAAGGCCCCAATCTTAAAGTTATTAAGTATCGTACAATTGTGTTATAAAATTATTTTATCGTTTATTTTTATTTGTCTCTAGAATCTCTACCCTGGATTTAAAATAGTTAACAAGCATGAAAATGTTTTATTATTGTTGTTTTTTTTTTTAATATAGAACATGTTTTACCTGTAGCCTAGTAGGTCAATAGTAGAACGCTCTTGGGAAACGCAAAAGCGTTACGCGTAGTTTGATACGCTCTGCTGATGTTGCTAAAATCTAAAGACAGTTTTCCGATAAGAAATTTAATGGAAAATATTTTTGTTATATAACACTTGTCGCTAGGACCTACCATTTAGAAGCTACGTTGGTTTGAACCGAAAAAGTGGCATTTGAAACACTTTATATATTTTTAAGTTATGGCGTTTTCGTTTACACGATTTAGCTCTGTTAGTGTCGTTTAAATCAAATTTTTGGCAATAGTTTACCTAAAGGGTTTTAAATGAAGACTATGTTTTGTTACATAAAATTTAAAAGTTATCGAAAACATTTATAAATAAATATATGCGATTAATATTGTGTGTTTAGAAATTGTATGCACAAAAAGCATGACGGATAAAAATATTATTTTAATGGTATGATATCGTGTTAATTATAGAATAAATCTAAATATTATGTTGAGGTATCTAAATAACTTGAGTTTAATTATAACTGTTCCCTGGGTATTCTTTTTTTTATTTACTAAAAATGCAAACCTATCATTCTACATACCTAGACTAAGGACTTGCTAGTATGGAACTTTTACTGAAGTGCTACTAATAGCTAGTTAACTAGGTGCTTTACTAGACCTGGATATACGATTAATTGCATATTTAATTGATGTAATTAAAGTATTATATATATATATATATTCAAACAAGTAAATGTATACGCAAATATTTAAAGGAAAACTAAAAAAAAAAATATTTTTATGTTTGGGCGTTTTTTTTACACGCTTTAGCTCTGTTGATTTCGTTTAAATCGAAATTTTCACAATTGTGTACCTGAAGGATATTAAATGAAGAGTATGTTTTGTTACATAAAATTTAAAAGTTATCGAAAACATTTATAAATAAATGTATGCGATTATGTGTTTAGAAATTGTATGCATAAAAAGCATGACGGATAAAAATATTATGTTAATGGTATGATATCATGTTAATTATAGAATAAATCTAAATATTATGTTGAGGTATCTAAATAACTTGAGTTTAATTATAACTGTTCCCTGGGTATTTTTTTTTTTTTTTTTTTTTTTTTTTTAAATTTTATTTACCAAAAATATCCTAGGCCCCATCCTCTACACGGTGTATACAGCTGATATTTCAACTCATCCTACCACTTACGCTGATGACACATGTGTGTTATCAGTAAACAATGACCCCTTCATTGCCTCTCAAACATTCCAATCCCATATCCTAACCCTTCAAGAATGGTGTCAAAAATGGAGAATCAAAATCTTTAATGATATTCCACTAATCCCTGTTGAACAGATCCGCTACCTTGGACTCCACTTGGACAAACTTCTTACTTGGAATCCACGTACAAGACTAAAAAGACAAGAAACTGCCCGTCGTTACAGATTACTTCAACATTTATTAGACAAACGTTCTAAGCTCCCAATTAATTACAAAAGATTAATATACATGACTGTGATTAGACCTATCTGGACGTACGGAGTTGAGCTTTGGCGCTCTACTAAACCATTCAATTCATCTCGTATCCAATCCTTACAATCCAAAATCCTTCGAAAAATCCTCAATGCACCTTACTTTGTCTCCAAAAAACTTATCCATAAAGATCTTAATGTTCCATATGTTGCAGATTTAGCCCAAACCAGATATCTATCCATTCATATTAAGTTCCATAACCACTCAAATCCCCTAATTTCTCAACTTGCTTCCCACAGTATTCCTGCTAATCCTCTGAGGCGTCTGAAAAGAAGATGGCCCAGAGACCTTCTAGTGTAGAATTTTTATTAAAGTGCTAATAATGGGTAGTACTTTTCATGTTTTGTCACGTTATTGTAATAGTTAACAGCATATTTACTTGATATATAAATTGTGTAAAGTTGTAAATTTCAATAAATTGTTATTAAAAAAAAAGAAAAGAAAAAAATTACCAAAAAAATCATATCATTCTGCATACCTTTTACTTTTACGGAAGTGCTACTAATAGGTAGTTAACTAGGTGCTTTACTACACCTAGATATTCCATTAATTGCACATTTCAAATAATTTAATTAAAGTATTCTATATATATCATTAAACAAGTAAATTTATACGCAAATATTTAAAGAAAAAAAAATTAAAGGTTGCTTAATGAAAACGATTGTGATTAAACATGTAGACTAAATAATAATTAACTAAAAAATAAAATAACTTGATGAAACTTGTGATAGCTTATATGCGTTAAAATGCTTAGTTGCATATATTTGAGTAATCTTTAAAAAGAATTGCCTCCTCTTTGTTTACTCAAATGAAAAGATTTTTAAAAACTCTTAAAATTCAATATTTTAAATTAACAATTTCTAAATGTCTTTGCTAAACTTTGTAGTTTTGGTAATAGCTTTAATCTGATTTTTTATTTAAGATTTTAACTCCTTCGGAGGAGTTTGAAGTTTGGTATATAAGCTAGATCAAACTTTAGCAACTTCGAAAATTAATCAGAACTTAGCAGGGACTTTTCAATGTAAGAGGAAAATTAGGAATCTAAATTACCAAATTCTTCACTAATTAGCAATTTTTCTCAGAAAATTGTTAATTCTTAATTCCTCTCATTATTTGACGGAAGATTAGGAACATTGAAGTGAGAGGGAACTTTTATTTCAGTGTTAACAACAGTGCACGTAACCGACTCCCAGATGTTCTTAGGCGAGGAAAAATGCCCTCTGAACACAACTTTTTGTTCTTAAGATTAAGTTTTGTTTTGTTTTGCGTTCATCGCTTTTTTAGTTAAATAATCTGTTGACATAATATGACAGTTATTATTAATAAAAAAATGAAAATAGAGGGGAATAACGTTTTTAGGAATAATGTTTGGTCAATTTATAATGAAATTGGCCAAAAATGTTAGGCCAATTTCAAGATATGATTTTTCTGCCTGGATCTATACTATATTAAAAAGCTAAAAATATTTCATAAAAATTACCTGAAAGTTGTAGCAATTATATCTATAATAAGAAAATATATGAAATTCACCTAGACTTATACATTAAATATATATACATGAGTTAATTTATAAATTAACTCATATATTCTTTAAACCAAGCCAAATCTCTTTGAATCCACTTATCGCCTCAGTAGGAAATTACTCAAAAATTACAATCTAAAATACATATAAACAAAAAAGCTTTTATACTTAGTTGAAAAAAGAACTGTTTACCAATTTTTTATTTTCTAAAATATTTTTCCCTTTCACTGATACCTTTTTTTTTCTCTACAAGTTCATTTACCAGCATTGTATCATATATTGGTAATTTATTTAGTATAGTATTGGTAAATAGTATTGTATTAGAATGAATCCCAGTTTAATAAGAAATTAAGTTATACAGGCATAGTGTAAAGTATAATCTAAAATTCTATTTTCGTGACTTAAAAGACAAGAAACTATTGATCGTTTTTGAGGAAATTTTCCAAAATTTACTAAAATAGCGTCCAAAGATTTCAAGTAGTTAAAAAATGCTTATTTACTTAATAGACCCATTTGGACATACGGAGTTAAGCTTTAGAGCTTTACTAAACCTTTCAATTCCTCTCATATCCAATCGTTACAATTTAAAATCATAAAATGCTTATTTCACAAATAAACTTATCCACTACGATCTAGACGTCCAAACTTTACCCATATGGAGGTACCTATACTTCCATGACAAACTCCAATAGTCTTCTAATTTTCTTCTGACTTGATTCACGATAACCCTCCGAGGCATCTGAAAAGAAGATGGCCTAGGGACTTTCTAATGCAGAATAGTTATTGAAGTACCATTTTGAGTAGTTTTTTACAAGTTATTGAACATATTGTATACTGCAAATTTACTTATTGTGTAATGTGTATACAGTTGTAAAAATCAATAAAGTATAAATTAAAAAAATCCATCCTAAACACAACAATTAATAATAATTGACGATATATTAAATATGGAGCGAGTTAAAATTATCATTCATATAATTTGAAATTATATTTAATACAATATAATAATATTATAATATCCTTAAATCATTATATAATTATAAATTGTAAGAGAAAAGCTAGAGAGATAAGTATGTTACTTCAATTCTAAGTAGAATGTACAAAAAAAAAATGTATAAAATAAACAATTAATGATATACAATATGAATAACCATTCGAAATGAAGTGTAAATAATCATTTAATTTATTTAAATTAATGAATTTTAATTAAATTCTCAGCTATTAACATAAAAACAAAAAATGCGCTAAATGAGAGATTTAATATACTTTTTTTTTCTTTTTTAAATTTTTATCCACACCTATTATAAGAGTAACAATAAGTTAATTTACTTATAGTGTAATAATACAGGCCTTAAAGGCGTGTGTGATAGTATCATTCAACACAAAACTCCTACTAGCATGGATAAAAATAAAGGATTTATACGAGCAAATCTCTGATTCAGCTTCTTTTAAGCCTTCTGAGAGTATTTCTAGGTATGTCAGTCGAGACCATGCCAATATACCAATTAATTTATTATTATATAGAAGGTATTAGATATCAGAACCATTTTTATTTATTTATTTTTCACTGTTTTTCTTATGGATTCGAAACATGGCCGCTTACGTTAAGGGAAGAATAATTTCCTAAATTTTACGAAAATTAAATACTGTGTAGAATAATTGGTATAAGAAAGTATTAACGTATAACCCATTCAAATAAGGATGTCACCTCGGATGCAATGAAGCTGAATTTTTTCA
This sequence comes from Euschistus heros, assembly GCA_003667255.2. Taxonomy (NCBI): domain Eukaryota; kingdom Metazoa; phylum Arthropoda; class Insecta; order Hemiptera; family Pentatomidae; genus Euschistus; species Euschistus heros. The sequence continues at coordinate 794,995 of RCWM02000267.1, forward strand.
AATATCTTCGTTTTGCACTTCTAAATAAAAGGTAAAAGTCACCGACCTCAGCATGTTAGCATAATTAGGTATTCAAGGTCAGAAGTCACAAAAATCAGTTGTTTTTTTCAAATATCTCGATTTCTATGCCTTGGGCGTCGATCAAAAATTTACAAAAATTGTAGATAATAATATTTTCTATAACTTTGCTTCTGTTGTCATTTTTTTTTTTAAAGAATCCTTATCGAGATATAGCGCGGAGAAGGAGAAGCGGGCACCGGTTCGGACAAACATTTGCTTCTAGGGCCTTCGACTATCGTTTCTCAGAAAAAATGTCACAATAAAAGTTGTAGAGCAATAATTTTACTTTGTTTTCCTATATGAGTTTCTGGCACTTGAAACAAATTTTTAACAAAATATGAGTTTTTTTTTTTTTTTTTTTTTTTTTTTTTTTTTTAATGGAAGGAGGTATATTGCGTGTTGTTCTCAACTAAGCCTTTTTTTACTCATGAAATAATGTTATACCAGTTCAAACTTACTTTGATATATGGTAGTATTGACTCCATAGTACAATTAAAACTTTTTAAGGAGTATTGTACGATGTCGGAATTGTTATGTTTGAACAGAAAATGTCTCGTATTAATGGTGCAAATTTTAACTCTTAGCACTAATAACAACTAAACGTCTTGAATGAGTAAACCTGTTGCTTTTTTAGCTATCTTTGAAGGAACATTGCGTGTTCGTTTCTACTTGAGAGATTAGAAGCAATTATCAGAGATTTTTGTGGAAACAATGTTATTGTCTGTTAGCGTGAGTGGCTCTGAAGAAGGTCAGATCTCTATCTCTCCGCTTAGTTCTGAACAATTTTAAGTAATAACTTCTTCCTTATCGGAAATGAAATGACCGTTGAATGCGACTTTAAGCAATTCAATAAATTATATTAGCTAAATCTCAATTTATGTCATTATTCACTTAATTACATACTTACATTTAACGTCCATCAAAAAAGCCAACGTGACTTATATTAACCAAATAATAAATAAAAAGCTTAGCGGACCTAAAGGTTCGATGCCGACAACACCAATCCTCTAACCACACACTTAATATATTTTTGGCCTACTTATGACCACGGGACTCAAAATATACCATGGGCGTAATATATATATATATAACTTAAGTTCAGTCTGAAAAAGAAACTAAAAAAAAGAATAAAAAGGGCAAAGTAACACACACATAGACTGTTGGAAATCAACTGTACATATATATATATATATATGTAATTTTTCTTGATATTACTCATTATTATTAAATATATTATTTCATTTTTTGAAGAGAAAAGATTTGACCCGGTCGGGATTCGAACCCGAATTTCCACCTCTCTAGTGTGGCGCCTTATCCAACTAGGCCACCGGGGTCGTATCCGAACCAGGCAAATCCTCTCTCTTCAGTGATCCATAACCCCCGGGCACTCGCAAATCGCGATGTAATTCCGGGGATGAATGTTCAATTGAACATTACATTTAAATTTGGATCTCGTGACAATCCGTCACCGTTTTTAAATATATGTAATTTTTCTTGATATTACTCATTATTATTAAATATATTATTTCATTTTTTGAAGAGAAAAGATTTGACCCGGTCGGGATTCGAACCCGAATTTCCACCTCTCTAGTGTGGCGCCTTATCCAACTAGGCCACCGGGGTCGTATCCGAACCAGGCAAATCCTCTCTCTTCAGTGATCCATAACCCCCGGATTGTCACGAGATCCAAATTTAAATGTAATGTTCAATTGAACATTCATCCCCGGAATTACATCGCGATTTGCGAGTGCCCGGGGGTTATGGATCACTGAAGAGAGAGGATTTGCCTGGTTCGGATACGACCCCGGTGGCCTAGTTGGATAAGGCGCCACACTAGAGAGGTGGAAATTCGGGTTCGAATCCCGACCGGGTCAAATCTTTTCTCTTCAAAAAATGAAATAATATATATATATATATATATATATATATATATATATATATATATACATATATATCTATATATCTATATGTTGCCTCAACGCCTGTGGGTACCTCCGCTCTTTTATATAGGTCACCCGCTCCTCTTTTAGTGGGATCTCGTGGACCGTTCTGCCCGTGACGCTTAACTTATCCCCCTCTCTGAAAAATATGTCCCGAAAGTCGTCCATAATTTTCCCTCTCCACTCTTCCGACCTCGAAACTGCCCCGATCTGCCCTGTACCCTCATTCCTGATACCCGTACATCGCCTGTATCTCTTTTTCCCAATTCTCAACGTCCAATTCCCATTGTTATTTCGGATCCTCAATCCCACCCTCTCTAACAGGTCGCATCCGATTATTCCGTCATATGACCTACTCATTTTACCCATAATGTGGACGGCTAATTTTTCCCAATTATCTGACCATAGGTCCAAATCCACCTCTATCTCTCCTTCCACAGCACAAGGGCCACCCAGAGTGATAAGATTACAGTCACATACCTTTATCTGGAGTGTCCCGTTGTCTCCTCCCAGCATCCACTCCGCTGCTCTCCGGCTTAGGATGGTACTCGAGCTACCGGTGTCCACCAGGCAGCGCACTCCTTTCTCCACCCTGATGATAGGCAGGCCGCCGCTCCTCGCCCTCACGCTGTTGTTCTCTAGTACGCGGCCGCCTCTCTGCTGACACCCTCCTCAGGCTGCCACACTTCCGGGTTGTGACGCTCTCCTCCGGCCGCTCCGCTCCCGGCTACTGGTCCTTTCGTCCCCGCTGCTTCTAGGCTCCTCCTCTCTCTCCGTCTCGGAGCATGATACCGCTGAGGCTTCTGACAATCTCGAGGCCTCCGATGTCCTTCTTGGCCTTCTTACGAGCCTATTTACCTCCATAGGCTTACCTTTGGAGTTGTCCCTTCTCCTGATATAGGGGCATTGCCTGCCAATGTGCCCCTCAGTGCCGCACTCGATCTATTTGGTGCGGGGGCACTGCGCTACCAAGTGCCCTGGCTTGCCACACCCGTGGCATCGTCGGCCTTCTTTCCTCCTGTTGGGGGCTGGCTTCCTTGACCCTGGTCTTCTTCTCTTGGTTCTTCCCTGGTTGCTCACGGGCGCTCGCATCTACTAGGTCCTGTACACACTCGATGAAGGATTTTTCGCTACTCTCTTTTCTTCCCGTCTCTCTCGCCAGCTACACCTTAAGGATGGTTGAGATGAAGGCCATCCTTGCTTCCACCTCCGGTGCGCTCACCGTCTCCCTCAGACGGTTGTTGAACTTGACAAGAAGGTCTCGGGCGTATTTCCCTGAGCTCTCACGCGGGTGCCTCGTTTCTCTAAACAGTTGAAATAGGTCCTCTTCCGGTGTCCACCTGCCTCCGCCGTACGCCTTCTTCAGCCGGTCCTTGACCGTCTCCCACGGCGTCTCCTCATCTGCTTGGATCAGATTTAGGATGTTTCTCCTGATCCGGCAGGTCAGATCTGTTCTCAAGGATTCCGCATCGTGCGCATCTAGAAGGTCCTCTGCCCTCTTGACTTCGATGCCCGCCAGCACTCGGTCTACACTTTTAATAAAATGATTTAGCTCACCGATCTCTCCGGTGAATCTCTCAATGTCTGAAACAGCTTTTCTCAGGTCTTGAGCGGTGGCCGTTCTAACCTTTAACCAGGCCAACGCGTTTGCGTGAGCCTCCGCCATTGTTTGCCGTGGTAACTCTGGCAAACTGTTTGGTACCTGCAGCGTCGGAGGTCTTAAGATGCTGCTGCTCTCTTCCATAGCAAACACTTGAGAAAGAAAAAATTTCTAACTCACCCGCTCCTCGTTCTCCCGGGTTTCGGCACCACTTAAGTTTAGTATCAAAAAGAAACTAAAAAAAAAGAATAAAAAGGCAAAGTATAACACACACATAGACTGTTGGAAATCAACTGAATTTATTGCTCTGAGGCTACTGTATTGATACATGTCCATTGTTTGTTGTGTCGGAACTAGGATTAAGCCTAATACTAGGCTGCTTCGGACCTTGACTTATATATATATATATATATATATATATATATATATATATATATATATATATCTTCTTCTTTCTTCTTCACTTGGCGCTACAACCCGCTTGCGCGAGTCTTGGCCTCCTCTATAGATGAATGCCAGTCATCTCGGTTCAATGCCGCCACCATCCAGTTGCGGACACCAAGGAAGCTTCTTGCATCTTTTGCAACTGCATCACTCCATCGTAGCCTTGGTCTACCAACTCTTCGTATATATATATATATATATATATATATATATATATGGATTAACTTTTTGGTTGTTACTATTAAATGTTTAGTAAGGTTCTTGAGGTTCAGTCAATTAATAAAAACAACTATTTTGATGACGTTTCGAGACTATATTGTTCTCATAATCATAACCTATAGTGAAAAAAACAGGTAACAATAAAATTATATAAGTTATACAAGTTATTTCAAAACAAAATAGTTCCTTTAAATGTTTATATATATATATATATATATATATATATATATATATATATATATATATATATATATATATATATATACAGGGTGAGTGCATCTTTGCGAGAAAAAAAAAAAAAAAAAAAAAAAAAAACTAGAAGGAGAAACTAGATCAAAAATGAAGAAAAATACCGCAGATCTTACCTTTCTATTTTGTTGTAAATATATGATAATTAAAAGACTTTTCAGAGGTAACTTTAAATTTTAAAAACTTGGGACTTAAATTACGGCTTGATCTTCACCTTACTTAGGGAAGTTACAATGTCTTATAATACTTCAACGCTCACCGTCTTTCAAAAAAACTATCCACAAAACTTCCAATCTCACAAAATTTATAGTTTGTTTCTCTTAAAATTTATATAGGAGGTTTGTAAGAAAAATTAAGCAGACATTTTTTTAGACAAACCCATTAATTAGACAAGCCCAATCTATTAACCACTGAAGTACAAGCAACTACACAAATATAAATTTATAATACTAATCGAAACAAAAAGCTTATTTTTTTTAATAAACCGGTACAGGCACATTGAAACGCCACATGAATGCTATATTAGTATCTCTTATCTCCCGTAAAGTTGCCAATAGTAACATACGTTATTTCACCTACCTATTCAATTAGGATATTATAGTTTCTAGACATACTGTTATAACAGTTTCCAAATATAAGTTGACTTATTCTTTAGTAGTGATAGAACTTGGTGGTAGCTGATATCCTTGGGACCTGGAGATCCATATGATGTCCACCCCTTCACAACGACCACAGCAGATACTAGACAGTCCCTCATGGTGACAAATGGAGTGAAGAGGTCCTGCAGCTTTGTGCCCTGACAGATTGCTCGTTAGGCTTTTTGCCTCTTCGGAAGATCCATCTAATCGCGTCCTGTAACAGTTGTCTACTTTGTCGGCTCATCCTTTGTCTCCCGCTGGTGGCTTAGCTCTCCGGTCGTTAGTTTCTCTCTTCTGTCCTTCACCAAAGAAACCTTTAGCCTCAATACTGTCCCGGAGTACTTTCATTTTCTTTCTCTTTTGTTGGTCTTAGAGGAATCCTCTCTAAAGCAGATCAGGGGTAGAACATTGTATCACGACCAATCTTAAAATAACCTTGTACCTATAAGAGATGAAACATTTTATTTCCTAACTATAATTGTAAAAGAATCGTTTTTCCAAACGAACTGTCCACTTTTGGAATCAGAAAGTAAAGAAAAGATATAACTAACAAATCAAATATATTTAATTCAAAATTGGTCACACAAACTCATTTGAATAAAAAAACAAACAACAAAAATTACTACTAATTAAAAAAATAATAAAAGAAGAAAAAGAATTGAAACAATTTTTAAAAAATATTAACCACTAAAAGTACGCATGATGGTATAGAGGGATCAACTTATTTAAGATTGACGATAGACAATACTATTGGAATTATTTAATTTGAAAACTAGTTTCGAATGTTAAACATTCATTATCAGTTCAAAAACATACAAAAATTTTCAAAACATGAGCTATCTTTACATACATCTATCTTCAGGATAGATAAATCAAGAATACCAAAGAAAATATTCGACATTACTACAACAACTAAATGCGGCACAGAATAGTTAAACGATGTGCAAAGAGACCTACAGCAGATCAATATAGAAAATCTGAAAGACCGCACCGAGTGCAGTAACAAAATGGTCGTTTTAGTTTTCCTCATGACTGGTTTGTTTTTCTCCGTTATTTTTGGAAACAAATTTAAAATGCGACTATTCTATGTAATATAATATATCATAGTTTTTTTCCCTAATTAACTATTTTAAGGATGTTTTTGCTATTTTTAAAAAATATAAATAAATATGTATATCCAAGAAATGAAAATCAATACTGATGTAAGTAATATAAATAAATTCACTCTTATTATTGCTTGAAATTTAAAATCATTTATGCAAAAAGCATTTGTATCGTATGATTATTAAATATTTATTCTTAAAATCTGATGGCAATGCGAAACTGTAAAACTGCATATTACATAATATGAAGTCTTTTTTAAGATAAATATGTACCGAATCTTCAGCAACAATGAGGTATTGAGATAAATTATTATAAAAATATATTATTATTAAATATATTGCGTTTGTTTAGTTGTATATATTTTTTTCTTTTTTTTCAGATAAAGAAGATTTAAGTCCTTCATGAAACACCTCCTCCAGTGAGGTAAGAACTACGAATTTTACGTTATTCTATTATTGATTAAAATATATAAAGTTCATTTATTTTTTTCAGTAATAAATTGGCTATAATATTTTTTCGTATTAAATAACGAAGAAACATTCCAATTTTGCAAACACGTTTATAATGTCCCGTATATGATTATGTACTACAGAATTGTTACAAGACCTAATGAATTATTTAATATCCTTGCAATAGTTTTAAATGTATTATATAATACAGATAAACCTGTCGATCGGAAATCTGTATTGATTTTTTGATAAACCCATATTCATTGTATCCCATACCATTTAATATCCAAAAGTGAACAATTATAACGGAAATGTAAATAACTATAAAATTATGTTAACTTAAACTACAGGTATTTGGTAATAATTGTGAATATAAAATTTAAAAAAAAAATGATTAGAACTTGTTATTATTTTAAACAGTGTTATACTCCCGGTATCTAAATGTTAGACACATTTGAAGTAATTGTTATTCCTTCACTCACATCTTACTAAATTAACCCTAAAACATTATTAAAATAAACTGTCACTCACCTAATGGTAATTACTGAATAGCTTTTATACGTATTAACAAAACAAACAAATAATATACCACATTAAACTATAAGTAACATTACCTAGAGGAAAAAATTAAACTGCATTTCAATATTTCGTAGACACTCCAGCACCTTATATTCATTTAAAAATTTGGTTAGAAATCACACAAATTTTAATTGTTTCTGGATTGAATTCCTTCTATAATAGTGTCTTTAAATTTCTTGACTGTTCTAAAGTGTCTTAACTTAACTTATGAGCCTGTGGTGGTAAAATGCCTACAGTATCATACCCCAAAAAAAATTGCATTGTATAAACTTCAAAATAAAAAAAGGCCAGTCCGTTGTTGTTTTATACAAAATTGAAATCCTATCACTCTTAATGAAGTAGAAGAAGGATTATTTTTTAAAAATAGATAAGGTGATATATTTAGAAGTGCTACAATAACACTGTTTCATGAAAACTTTTAATGCATTTGTTTGAATCATAGAATACTTCAAAGTAATATAAAAATACAGTTTACACACAAAAAATCATTATACTATTATTTTTCAATGGATTAAAAAAAATCAAAACTTATAAAAAAATTTTAATATAATAACATACCTTAAGCAATAATTCGGAAAAATAGAAAAATAATTAAACTTAAAAAAATAAAAATAAAGTGGAAATTAATGTTGCATATACCCAATACTGGATGTAAATAGGTTAATAGAGGAGCTAAATAGAAATACTATTGAGATAAAGCGGTGGATAATTAGGAATTGAGGAAGGTTTTGAGGAAGACAAACAGGTAGAATCTTTCTGTAATATAAAAATTAATTGGATTTGAAAAAATAAAATAAAAGTCACAACAAAAAATAATGTCTCTACGCCTGTGAACGCCTATCAATGAACTAAAGCCACGAGAAGCTGGAATTTTAGGAAATGAGAATTTTGAGGAAGAACATGGCTGCAGTTCAGACTGAAGACGAATGTAAACTCAGAAACAACAAAGTAGTCTATCAGAATGTGGAAAGAACGAAGGCAAATTAACAAAACAGATATCCAACAACCTCTTGAAGAAGAATACCACTCACTACTGTGTCGATTAAAGAAGTTAGGGAAGACCTGGAACAGTTAAACATACAGAGTCCCAAATGTTTGAAAGAGGTACATTTGGGAGTAGAGTGGAGGGTTTTCAAATTAAAGCAAGGTCTAAGAGAAACGGATGAACGTGGAAAGAAGATCAAAAGTAGCATGCTAGTGAATTTGTAAATGAATACTGGAGGAAGAGGAAACTAAAGCCAATAAAAAAGAATAAGAGAAAATAAAGTTGTAGCGTGATCCTATGTAGTCAATTCGCGTGTAATAATAAAAACCGCCTTTTGGAAAGCAATGTTCTAGGCAACGGAATGTAAAAAAAAAAACAGGATTATTTTTATAATTAATGGGCCCAATATAAAGTGCGCGGTTTCTTGAATGTATGATTAGTATTCAGAATGTCAATTGTAGTTTGCTGAAGGGGGTAATATTTGCTTGCTTATGATTATGATTTCTAAGTGATGAACTTTAATTATACTTGCTTAGAGAACGGTTGTTTAAATCAGCCTCCTCACCGACCCAGTTACAAAGTTATCATAAAGACTTAAAATTCAGGAGAGAGCCTAATCCGCAAGGCCTATCTAACAAGTATTATTCCCCGGAATAGAATGACTGAGAGAAATTGAAAGGATTCTTTGAATAAATAAATCGCTGTGAGTAGATCTCCCCCCTCCCCCCAACCGGAGGCTAAGTCAGCGATATGTATGCGACGTAGCCCTCGGCCGGAGCTGCTCTAACCCGAGCACGTAGACCCTCCATCAGGGCCAGTACGACCTCATTATGTCCCCTCTGTATTTCACCGCTACCTGTCCCGTTGGAAATGATTTCGTCTTTAAGGAAGGATTACCTGTTGACCGATGTCTCTTGGATCAATAGTGGAAAAATTTCAAACTCCTTTTAAAATCCTCTGCTTCCGCTCTCAACATACTGCTACGCAAACAGTAAGATATTTAAACCTCCTATATGATATTCGGTCCGACTTACTTCTTCTTTTACAATTTACTTACTTACTTAAACTTACTTCTTAAGTCTTTTAAAACAATTTCTATGATTCTAAGTTTAGAATAAGTGTGAATTTGAATCCAATTACGGAGGACTAATTGACAATAATTATTCTCTACTATCGCGAATTGACATGCTGGCGATAGTAAATTATTGACGCGTGTAATTTATAGTCTGAGCGCTGGCTAATGGCACTTTGAGAAAAGTGTGGGGAAGGAGCCGTAGCTGGTCAGGGCCAATGAGAGTGATGCAGGATTGCTAGTTCTCTCCCCACCTACCTTGAATGTTTCTGAGGTAGTTGATAGTAAACTTTTATTTATTAAAATAATTAGTTAATTTCATTAAAATTAATAAGCTTGAAATATTTGTCTGTAATATTTTTAAATGGTGCGTACTACGCTCTTCTCGAAAATTTGTAATACAAATATAACATAGCTAATTTCGTGTAATAATCAAGGTTATGGTAACATTAATAAAATCACAATCGTCCATCGTCTAGGCGTAACATATATTATATATTAAGTATTAAAAATTATGTTTTGCTATTTATTGCTAATTTATACAAAAATGAATTATTGGCATAGAGAGAGGGAAGTATTTGTTGAATAAATACGCAATAATGCTGTGCATCGTTGCAGACTCTATGACTATCAATATGAGTGAGCCTGCTTAATGAGGGAGATGATAATCCTAATCATAACAGCAATCCTCAACCGATCCACTGCGATCGATGTATGCATCTCTCTCTCTCTCTCTCTCTCTCTCTCTCTCTCTCTCTCTCTCTCTCTCTCTCTCTCTCTCTCTCTCTCTCTCTCTCTCTCTCTCTCTCTCTCTCATTCTGTCTCTCTTTCTCTCTCCAAAAATAACTTCTATGCAAGGACATATTAAAAGGACGTTGAAAAAGATCTAAAATTAAACATTCTATACGGTATTCGATGATATAGCAGCCACCGAATACAAACCAGTAAAAAACTTAACAGGTCCTTCCCATACTATGAATCCCAACTTCATCTTGATTAGTAGTTGGCTGCGGTACGGAACTGCTAACTCTATTCGTAACTGACTTTAGCCGGCGAAGCCCCTAAGCCCACACTTGGCTCCTCTACATTATAAAGTTAATGGATTCATTTGTGCAGTGAAACCTTGTGCGGTTGTTCCTGAGGTGAGGGGGGGTTACCTGTAGATAGTGTTAGCAAATCCACTGCTGCTGTCACCTTCCACTCCGGCTCTTATGAACCCGGGCATTATTTAGAGGGTCATCCGATAGCGTTGAGTGTGTAGGGCTCAGGTCACGTCCCAGCTCAACTGAACAGTATTTGTACTCAGGCCGTCGGGCAAAGGGGCTTTTGTAAGTACAAGTGTAAATAAAATCTAAAAGCAAACAGTCCATAGTGAAAGAGATGTTTATATCCAAAATTACTAGTTACTTTTTTATACTTCACCGTAGCCCTTAATGTAAACTATGTGTATTTCTGATTACAAGTAATTGAGAGTTTTGTTATTAATTTGAAGTTTAGATCTTCCATTTAGTAAGTTTTTAAGTTCTTAGTAACGATGTATTTTTACTGTAAATTTTCTATTCTCTGAACAAGGAAGAAAAGATAATTAATATCCTTTAACCATATTCCATTAATTCCGGTAGAACAGATCGATTACCTTGAACGAACGTCTTACTTGGAATCCACATACAAGACTAAAAAAACAAAAAACTGCCCGCTTTTAAAGATTACTTCAACATTTACTTGATAAATGTCCAATTCTCCCAATTAACTACAAAAGACTCATTTACATGATTGTGATTAGACCTATTTGAACGTACGGAGTTGAGCTCTGGGGCTCTACTAAACCATCCAATTCATCTCGTATTCAATCCTTACAATCCAAAATCCTTCCAAAAATCCTCATTGCTCCTCACTTTGTCACCAATAAACTTATCCATAAAGATCTTAATGTTCCATATGTTGATAATTTAGCCAAAACCAGACACCTATACTTTCATAGTAAACTCCAAGTCTCTCAACTTGCTTCGCACTCCATTCCCAATAACCCTCCGAGGTGTCTAGAAAGAAGATTGCCTTGAGACCTGCTAGTGTAGAATGTTTAATGAAGTGCTACCGTTGAGTAGTTCTTTTCATGTTTTGACATGTTATTGTAATCATTATGAGCACATTTACTTAATGTATATGTTTTGTACAGTTGTGAATTTCAATAAATGGATAAAAAAAAAAAAAATCTTAAAGTTTAACCTCGGAGGATCATCAGGAAAACAATAGAAAGCAAGTTGAAAAAAAAGTGGATTTGAGTAGTTATGGAGTTTAATAGTGGGTATTTGGTTTGGGCTAAATCAGCAACTTATGGAACATTAATATTTTTATGGATGAATTTATTTGTGAAGAAGTAAGGAGATTCGAGGATTTTTTTAAAAGGATTTTGGATATCAAGGATTGGATATTAATAAAATAAAAGAAAAACTCCGTATGTTCAAATAGGTCTCATTACTGCCATGTCAATGAGTCACTTAGATATATTTGGAAGGTTTGAACGTACCTGTATTAAGTGTTGAAGACGTCAAAAAACTAGGAGCAGTTTCTTGTCGTTTTAGTCTTGTATGTGGGTTACAGGTAAGTCGTTTGTCCTCATGGAGTCCTAGGTAACGAATTCCTAGGATCCGTTCAACAGAGATTTATGGAATATTATTAAAGAATACTGTAGTACAAGTAGTAGTAGGTTTATGACCTCAAGGGTTATTTGATGCGATTTTTTAAAATTTATTTTAATCCTCCAACACTGAAATTTAAGTGTGAATTCCATTTTGTTGATTTAAGTATGGTTCGATGCTTTAAAAAAAAAAGAAAAAAAAAGTGACATTAAAATCCATATTGCTGGTTTCCAACACGCTTGGTTGCTTAATTATATATGATAAACAAATTACTTCTTTAAAGTATTGTATTTTCATAACCACAACTACAAGCGGCAGAGATAGATGAGATGCCTAAGGATTACCCGCCTAGACCAAATCAGGAATGATGAGATCAGAGGCAGGCTGGGCGTAACCGAAGGAGTACCGGAGAGGATTGGAAGAAGGAGGCTGCGATGGTATGGACACTGCCAGCGGATGCCAGAACGTAGGTGGCCAAAGAGGATTCTGCTGTGGACGGACAACAACAACCAGGAAGACGGAGGAGAGGAAGACCCCGAACCCTGTGGAAGGACTGTGTGGAGGAGGAAATGGCTGGCAGGGGACTTGAGGAGGAGGACTGGTGGGATAGAGATAAGTGGAGGGACGCTCTGCCTTAACCAGGCAACCTATTGAGGGATAAAACCTGCAAAAGTAAAAGTAAAAAGTATTTTCATAAGCATCTACGATTTATCTAAAGGATCAAAATTTAAGTTTAAACATCTATCAATTTATTTCAGGTAATATACTTTCCAACATTTTTGTTACTGTTTTGTGTATAATAAACAAACTAGTTCTCTATGTTTTTGAATTTCATAAATACCTAGGAATTATTTAACGAATTATAAGATATATCTAAACGTTTATCCATTTATATTACGTGATATACTTAAAACATGGGAACAACTTTAGGTATATAGCTAGGAACTCATAAAGTGGGCTGTACTCCCGGTAATGGTCACTGCTTGTAATGGGCGAGGTTCTTAGGAAAAAAAACTTTAGGGATCATAAAGTTATGAGACATTATCGGTTAAGACCTTTGAGCAGGTCATTGGCCATAAAAGCTAAAAGCAGGTAAAACGTATTATAGGGGAGGGGGAAAAAAACGACAAAGTTTGTGCAAGGAAAATAGCACCATCTTATATACTCCACCAGCCTTAGTGAAACCACCTTCTATATGGGCTGTCAAACTTTAAGCGAACTTAAAAAGGGACTTGAATTCAATTACCCGTTGGACTCATCTGTTCGCTAGCTCAGTGGTGCGCCTTTCTCTAAATTAAATTTTTTTAAGTGCCACCGGCCATAAGTGGAGTTTATGCCCTATCACTCTAGAGTATCCGATGGTAGATTTAATTTCGTAAGATCAGTTAAAACATTAAAATTAAATGTAGTTACTTAACTAACAATATGAGTTAAGTTGACATTATTGTTCATTAAGCATGTGATTATATAATAAAAATTATTTCGTTGGCAAATAAGGCCAACTGGGTTTTTGAGGGTGAAATAAAACTCTGAGTAGAATAGACATAAAATTTATTTTAACTACAATTTATTCACCATTATTTAGTACAAATTGTTCCCACCTTTCGACCATTTTCATTACGCCACGTTCATAAAACGACTGGGGTTTATTGTCAAAAAACTGATCCAAGTGGTTATAGATGAATTGCTTTCCATTCATTGAGTTCTGCAGGGACCGGAATATATGGTAGTCACTTAAAGCCAGGTCTGGTGAGTACGGAGGATGGGTCAAAAGGCCCCCTCCAAAGTTTAATAATTTATTGCGAGTGACCAATGAGGTTGCGAGAGACACCTTACTTTGTCTAGGTGGAAAACAACATCCTTTCAAATTAAAGGTTCTGGGTTTTTTTTTTATTATTTTTTTTTTTATTAATTGATTTAACTTTTTTAATTGAGAACAGTTTTTTGAATCAATTGTTTGTCCTGATGACAATAGCTCGTTCTAATTTTTTTTGAGCGACCAGACCATGGAGCGTTATTGATGACAAAATATCCTGAACGAAATTTAACAAACAAATTTTGAAAGGTGCATTGGGTTAAGGAATCATCCCTATAAACACTGCATTTTTTTTTTTTTTTTATGGGCTTCTGCAGCACGGTTGTTTTTTTTTTTTTTTAAATAATAGAGCAAAACATGCCGACAATGAATGATACATACAATGATTTTCCATGTTCTCAGTGCAATAGCAGTCACAATACTAAGCTAATGTAAACATGGATCTGCAGAAATTTTTATTGATATATTACAAACAGAATAAACAATCCCCTCAGGGGTTTATTTATCAAACAAGAAATGGACCGTAATGATATAAAAATTGACAGAAAACCCGAAAGGATAATTTACCAACCTAATTTATTAAAAAATAACAAAGTTGTTAAGTTAACTTAAAAAAAATTATGCATAATAAAATAAAAAAAAATAAAATAAAAATTATAACAGTTTAGGTAAAGATCAAAGCTAGGAGATACATATACGTTCTTCGGATAGGTATATATTTACCTTCGGGTTGATTTAGTATGTACAATATTTTTTCGGTTATATATATTGTTATGATAAATCAAGTAGGTAATGTAGTAAATGGTGTTACGTATAAAATTTCTGCCTTCAGTCGGTCTCGAACTCGGGGCCCTGAGGGATGATTATAAGACTTATATTATGAAGAAAAAAGGCGTTTATAACATTATTGGTTCAATATTTTAAATAAATAATAATATGTTGAAACATATTTTATATAATAGTACTAGTGCTACGCCTTTCTATAACAGACCCCTTCTATTAAATGCCAAATTTAATTAAGTGGACATTTTTAAAATATTGAAAAGTAAAAGAAATACGTTTTTCCCATTTTCCCGTGAAATGGAAGCACTGCTGTATAAAGAAAATTTTATTTTTCATTGTTAAATACTGGTATGGAATAGAATAATATACTGAAATAAAACAGGTATCCAAAAGCTCTTATATTTTATAAAAACAGGTTTTTATGTTTTCTATGTAATGTTTTCTATCGTGTAGGTATGGAAAATATGTTCATGTTTTTTGTTTAATGAGAATGAAAAATAAAAATAAAACATTTTAGACTTTGACGAATCGTATTTATAAATATAAAACATTAAAAAAAAAACGAAAATGTTTAAATAGAATATAAAAAAACATCGTTAACATTTAAATTATTTTATTATTAACTAGCATCCCTCGTCGCGGCTTCATCGACTCTATTAATTAAAGAACTAGGATAACTTCAACTAATAACTGAAGTTTAGTTTATTTTCCGATAAAAATCTTATTTTGTAGCATGCTATAAGCTTTATTTCTTCCTTCCTCCTTGATATTTCATTATCACACATAACAGTAATATTTAACCTGGATAAATTGCATTGATTAGGAGTTTGAATATTAGGTTTGTATGAAGATTAGGTGAAGTAGCGTTCTTAGGTTAGAGCATAATTAGACATTCAGTTTTTAATTTTAATGTATGAGTTGGAAATACAATGATCATTGAACTTTTTAATTTTTACTATCATAAACTTTACTGTTAGAAACCTATTATGAATATAATTTAGTTAATATTTGGTACAGATGCGTTCAATAATCCTGTCCTCCAATAAACGGGAGTCGCAGGTCTAACCATAGGAATGTGTGTATTGAGTGAAATACGAAAGAATCAGAGCCCATTTCGTCCGTTATTCATGTTGGAAGAAGTGGCTTCGACCGTCAGAGATTAGTTAGAGGTAACCAGCGGCAACACTAAGAACCAATCATAAACTTTTATGGTAAATATTAAAAAACTTCATTTGAGGTCCCAAGGCCTTCTTCTTTTCAGGCGGCCTTCTTCTTATCTGGAATAGAATGAGAAGCAAGTTGAGATAGTAATGGATTTGAATGATTGTGGAGTTTGCTATGAAAGGATTTCAGCCAAGTCAGAAACGTAAGGTATATTTAAGATTATTGTGGATAAATTTGTTTGTGACGAAGTAAGGAGCATTTAGGATTTTTCTAAGGATTTTGTATTGTAAAATTTGGATACGAGATGAATTGGACGGTTTAGTAGAGCCCCTAAGCTCAACCCCGTATGTCCAAATTGGTTTAATTATTATTATGTAAATGAGTCTTTTGTAATTATTTGGAAGGTTAGAGCGTTTGTCAAGTTAATGTTGAAGTGGTCGATAACAACGGGCAGTTTCTTGTCGTTTTAGTCTTGAATATTGATTCCAAGTAAGACGTTTGTCCAGATGGAGTCCTAGGTAGCGGATCTGTTGAACGGGGATTAGTGGAACATCATTAAAGGATAATTTAGGACAGTAAGTCGCAGGTTTATGACAAAGGGTGAAGGTGATTTGATGGGATTTATTTTGATTATCATTTTTGAGACCATTTTTGAAGTTTTATGATATGGGATTGGAGTGTCTGGGAAAATAAATATTAAATTCAAACAAATACAATACAAATAAATTTAACTTATTTACAAATAACTCTACAATTATTAACATATTTACAAACTAAATTATTTGAGCTTAAACATGGCCTTCCTTCTGGGTGTATAAGTCTAGGATTTAAACGATTCAACGTAAAGTCATGGAAAGACTATTCCTAATAAATATTAATACTTCATAGACTGATCACTGTAATGTTAACCAGTTTGAATTCTTGTACTTGTATACTATCAAATGAAATCATTTTAGTTTTTTAAATTATTAACATGTTATTAAATTTAGAGGAATGGATCCCCTAGATCCAGCACCAGCATACACGGGACTTTAGAGGGTGCCAGCAACTGTTAATTACTCAATTAAAAAAAAATTAAAATGAAAAATTTAAGAATTTTCTCTGGTGGGCATCCTGCTATTAATGCCTAAAATACCCCAGTCAGATTGAACTTTGAAAAAAAAATATTACTGTTATTATTTATTGAGGCATGTTATATGATGAGAAAGGTATACACTTTTCATTTTATAATCAATTCTGCAAGAAATACCAAAATGGGGATAAGAAATACAAGTTCATTATTCATCTATTGATACCTTGAGATGATCCGAGAACTATTACCGTCCTACAGTAATTTTATTTCCATATCATCCTGTTGTAGATGGTCAAAAATAATTCGAAGCACATTGTCATTTAATATTCAACAGCTATTTTATTTTTATTCCACACTTAGATAACTTTTTCCTTATGTTTAAACAAGAGGCGGAGGTAGGAAGGATAAAAACGATTTATCAATTGTTCCTTAGAATTCAATATAAAGATTGTTTGCTTATTGGACTCAACGTTATTTCTCTGAAAAGGGATTGGTAGATCGGCTTATGTTACACGTTACTTTGTTTCTTTTGTTGACATTTAGAAATTGAGATTTGTTTCACTAATTTTCCTTTAAGGAGAAAGACATTTTCCTCAAGTTCTAAGTGGCTCTTTCCTGCTTTCCTAACAAGAAATACATTCTAGGTTTTATGTTATAACAATCTCAAATAGTAACTTTTATTCCTACACCCCAATTTCTTGTTTATTGATTCACTATTCCTTTGTAATAACAAAGTCTTTATTTGATTAGCTATTCTGATTCTCTTCACATTTTCTTGCGTGAATCTGAAATATTTTACTTAAAATATCAAGTCCTGAATTTCCGAATTTTTTGATCAATCCTATATGTCATGGCAAATACCATAATCAGCATGAGAATTCATTTTATATACATTATTTATTATATAACCGCTGCCTTAGAAATAAAACTTTACGTTTATGTGGCGTTTCTGGATGTTTTGACAGAGTTTGGCTCCGGAGATTACTTGTCACTTTATTTAATAACAGTTACTACTGCACACTTATTACCTTATCCTACAATCTTTTTTATCAGATCGTATTTTCTTTGAAGGCAGGTCTCAGATATATTCCCGATCAAACCTACTTTAGCAGGAGTCCCTCAAGGTTCAATTCTAGCACCTTTAATTAATTTCGTATATATCTACGATATACTGCCAGAAAATAAGGTACTACCTACGTAGACGACACTGCATCAATGACTAAAAACGTGGACCCTATACTTTGAAACAACCACAAGATACAAATTTGGTGTACAAAATGGAAAATAAAACTGAATTATAATAAGTCACTTCACTTTATATTTGGACTACGATTGGAGACCTACCCGTTTACTTTGACAACCAACCTTACAAACTGAGAAAGTGACATAATCAGGTTTTACGCTTGGTAAAAGACTTACATGGGGCCCATATGTCAAGACAAAAACGTGGACACATCAGCTAAGACTACGACTAGCTATACTCCATACTTCAAAGACGCTTAACAGTATCTCTAATTCAGAAATTAAACGTTTGCAGTTACCTAGGGCCTACACATTCCATATTTACGGACCGAAATACAAATACGCATATTCAAAAAATATAAACTTTCTAATCTAAATTTCTAATACGAAATCCTATATACAGACGAATTTTTTTCTAATCAACAGTAATTTTTTTCTTTCCTTTTTGCTCCAACGAAGTGTTTATTTAGTTTAAAATACAGATTTTCATCAAGCTATTATCATAATCTTTTATTTACCCAATTCCCTGATTAAAAAACCCTGTTTTTTCCGGTTTCATGCGTAAATTTCTCCATGAAATCATATGCAATCATTAATTTGATCATACCTGTTAAGGCGATAGTAAGTATTGTTTATTTTTAATTAAAATGCAAAGACTTGTGTTTATTTCCTCTGCCACTCTGTTTATGTACAAAGGGCTCCATCTATCATTATCAGCGTTAACTTTTATTTTATTAATGTTTCCGGTAGAACGCGTTCCAATCACTTTTACGATATATTTTTTTAAACCTTTTTTTGTACTCACCGGTGGCAAGGTGTTTTTGTTTACGCTTCTAAATGAGCACACCTCTCGCTATTCTCTCCATGATCCTAGTACATGTGCACAGTTTCCGTTCTTTTTTTTATTTTTAAAGTAGTTTGAGCGTTCGACATTGGTCCGACGTTAGTTGTCTAAAATTTCACATCAATAATTGTTCAGAAAAGCAGTTCAAGGAGGTGTAGAAATTTTAAGATTTCCACTTAACGGCGAAGAGAAAATTACGTTTCCTTGGTCGATATCACGCGGCGTCAGAGCTCTGGTCGTCGCATTTGAAATCAGGGAAGCGGCCAAGATTCCCCGAAAGAAGACGGGAAGTTTGGTAAGTAGATTTTTATTCCTACTCTTTTTTGTGCCACAAACCAGCTTAAAGTTTTATTCTCTTTTTTTATACAGTCCTCATTTTCTTATTATATATTTTTTTATTAATTGTTTAGTCAAGCTATCATAAAAGCCCCTACATACCATTTGAAAGCTGCGAAGTTTTTCTGATATGTGTGGATTGTTTTTTCGAAAAACGTTGAGTGTTAAATTAATATATGAAATTGTAATTTTCATAAGATCAAGCTGTTCTTTAGGTCCCAAGTTAGGAAAATCCAAGGTTATATGTGCTCTGGTCTATAGGAAATTTAATGCTAAATCCGAAAATGTGGTAAAAATTTGAATTATTTTTGAGCCAAAGGGAGATATTACAGCTTTTATGGCAGAAAACGTGGGTTACCCAAAACAATTTTAAAAGTTTTATATATCTGCAACGGACTGGATTAGAATGGTGCGATCAGCGGCATTTTTCTTCATTTTTGGTCTAGTTTCACTCATTTTGTTTTATTTTACACTAAAATGAACTCACCCTGTATATATATATATATATATATATATATATATATATATATATATATATATATATATATATATATTGCGTTTAATATAAAAATACAATTAAATATGTATGATAAACCTTTTAGGAAACATGAAAAACTAGTAAATTAATTATATCGTAAAAAATTCTATTCAATTCAAGTAATTACACTTCTAAAAAAATAACTAACACCTACTTTCTTCATTACCTCTCCCACAAACGAATTCCTTGCAAACGCTTTCGTAATTGGAGACTTGCTCTCTGAATCCAGGACACTGTTAAAGTGGAAGATGTATCAGGCTAGGAATGTTGGACCATGGTATGTCCCAGATACCTTAAACCCTGGTAGGGCTCGTATATCACGGGGCACACCTCCCTAGGCCCTCCACGCTTCGTATTCTAAGCCCGCCCAGTGTTCAATAACTGGACCGGATTCTTTCCTTCCCGCTGGTGAAAAGTTATGGAAATGGTATTTCTCCGGAATACTTTGGAAAACATTGCGTATGTGCTCTCTCAACAGACTATTTCTTTGATTTTATTTTGTTTTGCGTGTATTTTTTGCAACAACAATGTTTTTAAATTTTCAAACTCGTCATTGAAACCTATACTGTTATATAAAAGGAAAAGCAATTTTTCGTTTGTGATCACTAAACACGAAATCTAATGAACAAATATGTACCAAATTTTAACATCATCTTTATAGTTCCAGGATGGTTCAGCAATAATAAAGTTTTCAAATTTTCAATTAATTTGTTATTAAAAAAGCGATAATATATAGATAACAGCAGTAGCGCTATTCTACATGAGAGGTTACAAAGGTACGATGTTATATAGAGTTTAAAATTGATAATACAATTTATTTATAATCTATAAAATTAAATAAGATGTAAACATGTGGTCTCAGTTTGAAAATCGACTAATATGTGGTTAGTACTATTCCGCAATAGTACTAACCACATGGTTAGTACTTGGCCTCCTGGATTTTTTTTCTCCGTCTATCTCTGTCCTCCTCTTCCATTCTCCAATTTCTTACTCCTAATTTTGCGGCCTCTTTTGCCAATTCATCCTTCCATCTTCTACGTGGTCTTCCCCTTTTTCTCTTTCCAGTCATTCTCATATCAAGCTGTTAAATTGGCAATCTATCTCCTGTCATTCTTCTGACATGGCCAGCCCACCTTAAGCTCTTTACTTTAATGAAGTTTACAATATGTTTTCCTTTTTAACATGTGGTCTATCTCTTCATTCATTTTTATTTTCCATATTCCGCCTACTTGTGTTGCGCCGCATCTTTGTCTTATTACCTTTCTTTCAAAAACTTTCAGTTTCTGGACGTCATATTGGGCTAAACACCAAGTTTCAGCTCCATATGTAACTACAGGCCTTATTAATGACGTATAGTTTTAGTATAGTTTTTCTAGACAACAGTTTAGATTTCAATAACTTATAATTCGCAAAGTAGGCTCGGTTTTCTGGCATAATTCTCATATCAATTTCACTACTGATCTTATTTTCATTATTGACTGTAGAGCCAAGGTAGACGAAGCTAGAAATATTTTCAAACTTGAAGTCGAGGATTTCAATGTAGCGCACGGATCTTCTATTTGCCGCCGAAGACATTTTCAAGAATTTAGTTTAATAAAAAGTTAAATTACCAATGTTGAGTGGCAGAAACGAGGTTTGTCACTCAATCATATACTTTTGTGGTTATAAATTAAAATCCTACCAGGTGAAATAGATAAAATTATTTCTGCCATATAAAATGTATTACGTAATCAAAATGCCAATCCTTTGCTTTTTGATAGTGTTTGAAGAAATATGATCGATGGGTCTTTAGTCGTAAGGCCCGTAAGCACCGAAATGTCACTGTCCATTTCGATTACCAACTCATACAATTTAAATTGATAATGGGAATCAATATCATACACCAATACAAGATTTTTATGGATAAACAAATAAAACTTCTAGTGTTAGTTGTTTAATTATTTACTTTTGACAGGGGCGAAGCCGTGACTGGGGAGTGCTAGTATTAAAATTAAACTAAAAATAGGCTAACAGGAAAAATCAGCTGCCTATACGAAGCTTTGCTGTATAACAATTCTATAAGCAATAATGTGCAATTTTAGGCAGTTGGTGGTGACATAAACAGACCTGGTGGCCATAAGTGGTGAGGGGATGCCGCAAATTGGAAGATTACAGCGGCCGCAGGCTAACAGCTGGTACCCCCCCCCCCTTACCATCCTCCCCTCCCACCGACCATCACCAATTTAGTACCTGTTATTAATTGATCAGGGTTCGTCTTTGTGTGCACACCTTGCTTCATCTTTTTTTGACAGTTAGATGTGCTACCCTCATAAAAAAAAAATAATATATATCACTATGTCAAAAAATGGTAATGTTGACTTTTTTTTTAATTGACTAGTTAATTTTTTTTTTTAATTAACTCTGCCAAAACATATCAGAATCAGAAGAGATGAAACTGCTCGTCCTTTACGACTACTCCAACATTTACTATCCAATTGTTCAAAACTCCCAATAAATTAAAAAAGTCTTATTTACGTATGATAATTAGACCCATTTGGACATACAGAGTTGAGCTTTGGTGCTCCACTAAACTTAAATCCTCAATGCTCCTTATTATGTCACTAATTAACTTTGTGTAAAGATCTTGAAGTTGCTATTATGTTGCTGATTTGCCACAAACCAGATACTCATTCGAATCCAATAGCCACCCATATTGCATTACACTCAATTCCCGATGATTCTCCGAGGTGTATGCAAAGAAGATGGCCAGAAGACCTTAAAAAGAGACTTTCTAATGTAGATTTTTTTTGAAGTGGTACTCGTGAGTAGTTCTTAATATAATTATAATAGTTATTTATGTATTCTGAAACCTTATCCCCTTAAGAATAGAACATGATGTGCAACGAAAAGGGCCTTAGGAGCCTTAAAATGAAATCATATTTTTATAACAGATAACAATAATAAAAATAAAAAAAATATATATATATATATATATATATATATATATATATATATATATATATATATATATATATATATATATATATTAATAATAAAAAGCCACAGAAAATTTAAATATATTTTTTTTTTTTTTTTTTACAAAAACATTAAGATTTAATGAATATAAATTGTTCATATTTAATACAACAAAAAAGTGGTTATTGACAGTTTTTTGAGGACAAGATCTGGGTGGAAAGTATGTGATTAAAGATGTGGTATTTGAAAGTGAAAAAGGTAATTGAATAACGAATGTTGAGAGGGATGGAGTTCCATAGAGAAGAGGATCGGATTACGAAAGATCTATCGAAAGTGGCTGAGAAATGAGCAGTAATTTACTTGTTTTATATAAGGTATATAGCTGTAAATATCAATAAATTGGTTGTTTTTTTTTAATGTAAAAACATAGTCATTTATTAAATCTAAAAAAAAAATTGAAACACTAGTTAGTGAGTTTTAACTAGGTTATTTTGAGAATATTATCAAATGAGCCTTGTAAATTTGAAGTTGCAGAAGTTCTTCACTGACTTTGAGAAGCTTGTGATGGAGTAAGTAGATGCTTCAGCGATGAAGAATAGAATAGACTCTCAAGCTATGGCAACAAAACAACATAGCATTGGATATCAGCTTTAAGTAAAGTAATAAAGTTTAGAGTGCTGCATTGTGAGTCTCATGTAACTCAGGATTATTAGAGGGGGTTTAAGACTTCAATGTCATTGCTTGTGCAGCTGAGAGAGCAACGTTGGGATCTCTTTAATGTTATCGTACCCCACTATAAACGGAGCAGAAGACTTGAATAGGGTTTCAAGGCTTGTGTTGTATATATAGCAAGTCTATACCTTTATTTATGTTTGATTAATAATATTATTATTTTAATATATCAATTTAACATTTTAGTTATAATTATTATTTATGTTTCTTCATTGAGACTATTTATTAGGTTTTTTTTTTTTTTTTAATATAATATTGCATTGGATTTATCATTGTCTCTATTATCCTTTACCTTTCAGTGAAGCGGGTTGTATTATTTCTTAAATAAAAGATTATTTCCCTGTCTGTCGTGGAGGTGTGTACTTTTCAGTATATCATTTTTGACACTTACTATAAATCCTGTAATTACTTTGAAAATAGTATTTGTACCAAGGTAAGGCTTTATCTAACATGTGCTCTATGGGCAAGCAGTGGGGAGCGGATTAGTGCGATAAGGTAACCGTCTAGACACTCAGTGGCACTCTGCCTTCTGTGCTGAGAGGATCTGTGCATGCCCTTTAACAGCAAACTCTGCGTGATTCTATCTCTTTTTTTTAAATATTATTTTCTTTATTTTTTTTTTTTGTTTTTCTTTCTTTATTTTTCTCTTCCCCTACTTCTCAATGATATTCGATGAGATATTTCCACATGGTGATGTCGTCTAAAACTAACAAAGCTAAAAGAAGTCGTTTCTCTTGAAACTGTACGTTTCAGCCCAGCTAAACAGCGTCCGCGAAAATCGAAGATTAAAACTCCTCCAAACTCATCACCAATCAACGAAGCTATGCCTGGGACTTCAACTCAAGGAGTAAACGAAGAATCACCCTTCTTTACAGCTAATCCTTTCCAGGTTCTTAGTAACACACCCGCTGAAAATATGGAATCAATATCTGTTTCACAGCCTCCTAAATAAAAGCAAATAACTCAACAAATTTTTAACAAGGCAGCTATTAAAAATCCTGTTTTAACTTTTTAATTTAATTTCCAGCTTTATTTTTTAATTTTTTTAACTTTTATATTCAATTTAGTTCATTCCAGTATCCATTGAAAAGTTTAATAATAAACTCGTTTTCAAGATAATTTAACTTTTTCATTTTTTCACGTAAACCAACAATTTATCACTAACTAATTTGTCTGCACACTTCATATTTTTAAATTGTTTTAATAAGATATCAAGATTTTATACATCGCTATCTAAGACCAGCATCACATCTAAAGAGCGATTTTTGGAAAGGTGGAATATCCGACCATAATTTCGTAAATTAAATAACATGACTTGCACGCTGAAAATTTAACACCAACAAAAACTAGCAAAATATCTTGGACTATGCTTGAAACTTTAACTTACCTGGAATGTATACCAAATTTAAACTAATAAAACATAGACATTGCTAATAATCCAGTCAATCCAGTCAATCCAGGCAAGAGTGCATGGAATACGCGATAATTTTTGACTTCATAGCTCTATTAGGAGTAGTGGGGGATGAGCTAACTAACGCTAGGGGGAGAAGAGAAGGTCCCATCTTTGGGTTTTTCGGTTACATCAGGAAAACGATGGACTCTAGAAAAATATGTTTTAAATAAAAATTAAATTTTCTTCAAAATCGATTCTGTACTTATTAGTGGAAATTCCAGCGGTTTTTAAGATATATGTTATCGAAAATCTATAATTTTTGAAGAAAAAAAATTTTATTCTAACTTTTTATCAAACCTTTGCTTCTAGAGCCTTCCACGATCAATTCTCAGAAAAAAATATAAGAATCAAAGTTGTAGAGCATTAAATTTTCTTTTATTTGATAAATACTTTTCTGGTATTTAAAGAAAATTTTTGACAAAAAGTGTGGTAAAAATGATTCTTTTTTAGATGATTAACGAGTTTCAATAACATATATGTATTTCGAAAACCATTGAAAGATCGACAAGTATGTATAAGAAGAATTTTATAGGAAATTTAGTTAGCTTTAATTTCGATTCGAAGCATATTTTTATAGAGTTCGCCATTATTCAGATATAATCGAAATAACTCAAAAATGGGACTTTCTTCCCTTCCCCATGTTAAGCTCCCTCTCCCATTTTTAGTATGTTTACCTTCTAACTGATCATAACGAAGCTGTGAAGTCAAAAATTATCGGATATTCCATGCACTCTACACCCCTCATTGACTAGACTATAATAATAATAGCACATTCACTATTTACTTAAGAAACAGTTTAACTTTAAACTCAAAAACGAAAATTCTATTTATAAATCTTTACTAAAATAATATAGCAGATGTAGGTAGATGGTGTGCGCAGTCATACAATTAAATTATTAATTTTAATTATGTTCAACTCTATGACTGCACACCCCAACTATTTACATCTTGATTATTACTGCAACCAATAAATACATCATTAATAATTTTTTTATTTCTCCAATTAAAGGTACCCACTTTTTTAGAAGCTGGGTGTGCCTCAGAAGGGTCTTCCGACCTCGAATCCGATTCGTGGCGAAAATGAGAGAATAGAAATGTCTGTCTTCAATCGAACTTGAACTGTGATGTAAATAATTCTTTTGTAATTTATCGGTAGCATTGAATGTTTGTCTAGTAAGTGTAGAAGTCGGAAATGACGGGCAGTTTGTTTTTTAAGTCTGGTTTGTTTACAAGTGTTGTTATATTTATCTGTTTAAACTAATAAAATAAACAAGAAACTGTTATGATCAGTTGCAATACAATTGTTTTTTTCTATTCGAATACTTTTATTAGCTTGATAATAAATAAAATCTGTCAATATTTGCCTATGCTTAAGAATTGAAAATGGATAACTTTTCTTTAAAACCTATTCTGCTTATAGACAAAATATCATAAGATTGGAAAATAGTTCTTTCATTCCTAATTCTTTACAAATTACTTTGTTCCCTTGTATTTTAGCCATTAAATATACCCAAATAAGGAACCTAACCGCATTACCGATTTAGTTTTTCTTCTCGTTATTCATTTCGATTTCAAAAACTTCTTCTACTTAGTCCAAATGAAGGATAAAAGACTTAAATTGCACTGAATAGGAAAGAAGTTCAATGGCTGCCATGAAACTAGTTCTTGTTGAATCGGAGAGTGATCACTTGAATCCCTGTCCCCTGCAGTCAATGCTAATGTCCTCTGGGTCAGTGAATAGCACAACTTTCAATGGAGGTACCCTCTGAATTCATTTTCACTTGAAAGTAGTTTTGTTTTAACAATCGGTGGAACTTTAAATTCATCGAACTGTAGTCGATATCATTTAAGAACTGGAATGATTGCATTGGAAAAAAGTTTCCTTTGTAAAAACTACTAACTGGGAATTTCAACAACTTTTCATCAACAGTTATTTTAACTAGAAGTCCTGACTGGGGGAATATTTGCCGTCAGTGAAGCCATTTTATATTAAAGGAAAACTATTCAAAATAATGAATGCTTTTTTTTTTGTATAAAAATAAAATTTTATAGGCAACTATTCTAATAAAAGCGATTTAAAATGATACAGTAAATAAAAAAACAAGAACTAGTGGTTATATGAATAAATATTATATTGAAACTAATCAAATCTATACTGTTATATAAAAGGACAAACCATTATTCATTTGTGATCACTAAATACGAAAACTACTGAACCATTCTGCACCAAATTTAAATCAGATCATCTTTATGGTTCCAAGAAAGCTTAGCAATCATAAAATATACCGATTATCAATGAATATGTTGTTTATAAAGAAATAATAGTGAATAGCGGGGAAGTTTGAAAATTGACCGACAGGTGGCGAGCAACATTCTACACGAGAGGTTACAAAGGTGTTCAATTAAAGTATAAAAAAAAAAATTAAATATGTTGTGAAACATGTGCATCCCAATGAAGTTAGCACCATTCCGCATTAGAGTTTACAACGGTCAAACAGCTGAACCCTTCAGTAGTTCTAGGAAGGTTTTACAATAATAAAATTTAAATCTGTAATGTTGAAGGGCAGAAGTGAGGTTCGCCACTTTGCCATATACTTTTAAGGTTAGAAAGTGAATCTCATCAGTTCAATTAATAAAGGAAATTATTTCTGCCGAATAAAAATGATTACTAAATCAAAATGTCGATCCTTAGCTTTTTGATATTATGTGTAAAAATATAATTCAGGGTCCTTTAGTTGTAAGTACTGAAAATGTTGTTTTCCGCAAAAGTTTTTTTAATAGTCTCTGTCCATCTGGATTACCATCTTATACATTCAGCAAATAAAACTTCAATTATTAATTAGTTAACATTGTCTAAGTTCTTTAATTATTAGAGCAGGTAAAGCCGCAACGGTGATGCTAGTTTATAATAAAATAAATAAATATATACTATTTATCACTTAAAATGACTGAAACAGGCTTGAGATATATATAAATATGTGAGATATATATTCCTAGTGTAGGCCACATTGAAAAATAGAACTCGAAAACGAAGCCTCGATGCCGACACGTATCCCTGACTGCATACCTTCAACTACCTCACCCCATAATAACCCAATCTCTAAAAACAGGTTTTATGTAATCCTCCCATATACTTTTCCGACGGTACAACAGCGATTACCTCTCTCAGAATTTGGTTATTATTAAATCTAACCACTTTACATCCCTATTTCAACTAAGTGCCACTGTGTAAATTGTACGTAAATATACGCTTGGAAAATCAGGCTAAAAACAGAAGAAGGCAGAAGATACGTAGGCAAATATCATAGTACATATAGGCAATCGATTTCTACTTTCTTGTACCACTATTAACTATACTAATGACCGAGGATTACAGCATATGGTGGGCAATATACTGTAGACAATGTGATCTTCATGTCTTGATAAGAACAACTCATCTCTGTATTATACGTTTGTTTAGTTTATTAATTCTTTCTTTGCACTCGTTTTTTTGTGTTACTATGTGTATTCCTCCGTTAGGCGCGCCTTCCAGACCTACTAGGATGGACGCGTGTTTCTCACAGATACAACTTGTTTATAATAACCATATCTTCCCTTATAATATCCATATCTATAATATATATTATATACATGTTTATAAAGGTAGATATGTTAATTGGTATAGTTTCCTTGGCAAGCTGATAGCCTCACAAAAAAACAAAAACAAATTCTCATAAACTAGTTCTATAAAATCTTAAAATTACTTAAAAGATCAAATACAATTATTTTAAACATATTTTGAAAGATACAAAAAAATAAACTGCCAACATACTTATCTCACACTTGAAATGGGGTGTCTTGTTTTTTTACTTTGTAAATATGATGTCCGTCGTTATTTTAGGATTCTCTCGAGTTTGATCTTCTACTTCCTGTTTCTCTCGATGCTCTTCCGCAAGCCTAACTTTTTTATAACTTTGTTAAGAAGTTGACCTGTCACTTTTGCACTTCCTTGTACGTGTTTCTGAACAAGAAATATCTTTCTTTCCTAAGATTATTGTTGGTGTAAAATAAAATATTTAATAATTTTACACGGATAGACGAGCTTATTCTGAGATAAAAATATACGTTTTTCTACCGTACCGTTTGCTGCAATCCGTCGTCAAGACAGTTCTAGGGTTGGGGTGAATGATGAGGCTCATAAATTAGGGAAAATCCCAAGACCGCTTAGGATTAAAGTAAAATAAGCAAAAATTCCACACGTTAAATAAGTTTAATTTAATTAATTTAATGACTGAACAACATGGAGAAGAAAGACGCCAAGTCAACAAAGAAACCAGGAAGGACAGAGTCATAATTCTCCAAATGCCAAGAGGGCAAAACAAGATTTCTTTCTTCATGATTTTTTATTTTTTTCCTTATTCATAAAGTCAGATTATAAAAAAAAAAAAAGTTTAAATTGAACATTATAGAATGTTGAATTAATTATTTAATAAGATAAATGTTTTACTTTTTTAATCAAGGCTTCTCAAACTTTAGAATCTTTTGACAAAAAATCTTTATTCAGAGAAAATTTATTTTTACCAAGCCACGAAAAAAATATACGGGTTATTATCCGGTTACTCCGCCTAAAATTTGTTAAAATATGGTACTCATGTTTCTTGCTACTCAATTAAAAGTTACGAAGAAGTAAAGCATGCTCTAAACTGGAAGGGTATAGTACTGTATATTTAGGGGGGTTTAGTACTGGAAGGGTAACCAAGGGCCATCAATACTTTAAAACGACTCGAGAGGTTTCGATTAAAATTTATATATATTCTTGACTAGCTTATATTAGACATTTAATACGGCTCATGAGGCTCAGTAAACAAAATTACAATTATATTCTGGTCAATGTTTAAACCATTTATCATTTACAAAAATTATACAGCAAAACGAAAATTCCGTCAACTTAAAAAAGAATCCTATAAGAAAACTAATAAAATCCATGTAAACCTCTACCCTTCCTAAATCCTGTATTCCTCTCACATGTGGCTCACATTGTGGAATCAGCGGAGAACGACAAGATGGGAAAAAACAGGAGACAAGACCTGGAATATTTAAATTCAGCCCTTTATAAAGCATCGTCCCCCACCCTAAATAGTAAATTGTAATTGACTAATTGACAGTAACTGTCAAGACCTGTGAGGATTCAGGCTGACTTTTTGGTTAATTTTTTTATGGCTAATTTTTTTTTTTTTTTTACTATTATTAGTAATAATTTACAACTGTATTAGTAAACACATTTAGTAAATTTGCGGTATACAATACAATATAATGACATGATTAAAATCTGCAAAGAAATTACCCATTAGTAGTCTACTCTAATGAAATATCTACAAAAGATGATCACGAGGCCATGCTCTTTTTAGACACCTCGGAGGATTGCCATGAATAGAATGGGAAGCAAGTTGTGCAACATGTGGCTTAGATGAGTATTAAGTTCATAATGAAAGGAAAGGAATCTGGTTCGTGCCAAATCAGCAACATATGGGGTCATTGTGGATCATTTCATTTGCGACAAAGTAAGGAGCATTTCGAAGAATTTTGGATTTGAGTGATTGAATGCGAGAAGGATTCGTTGGTTTGGTGGATCCCCTTAACTACACAGTAAGTCTAAATAGGTCTGATAATCGTCATATAGATGAGTTTCTATAGTGAATCGGGAGATTTGAACGTTTATCAAGTAAGTCGAAATCGACGAGCAGCTTCTTGTCTTTTTAATCTTGTATGAGGGTTGTATGGTTAATTAAAAAAAAAAAAAAAAATACCGTAAACTGGGGCAACTTTTCCAGATTTTATTATTCCTTACAACTTTTACTTCAACCAATAGCGTTCAGTTCTGTTTCGAACCCATTATAATTATGAGTTTCGATCTTTTGATAGAAAATATATCTAATAATAACAATTTAATAATTAAATTAAATTAAAAAAATATAGAAAAATAGCATTGGCAAAGTTACCCTAAAATAGGGCAACTTTGCCAAGTATCTAAAAAACACTTCAAAAATAGAGACAGCGTCAGAGAAAAGGATTGTTTGAACTAATATGAAAACACTTTAACCAGAAAATTACTTATATTTAGATTTTACAGTATTTAGAATAAAACATCGTAATAATGAAATTCATTAAAACAAAACAATGGTACCCAGCAAGGTTCGCCACTTAGTGTAACTCTGTTTTTGATCGCTATAAACAACTTGGCAATAAACATTCCGAAACCGACAAAAATTGTCCTCTATGCTGATGACATCCTTCTGTTTAGTCGAAGCAAATCTATTGATTTCATCGAATGGAAGTTGCAAGAAGCTTTAAACACTCCTGAAGAATGGGCAAAAAAAAGCGGTTTTGTTATATAAACATCCAAAACAAATGCGATGCATATATGCCGTTTAAGAAGCTGCTCGCGTAATCCTGAGCTGTCTTTGGGTGGTACCAAGGTTGCTTTTATTGATAGCCGGAAGTATTTGGGTATGTATTTAGATAAACGGCTCAGCTGGATCAACCATATTAAGCATATCAAGGATAGTTGCTCAAAAGGCCTGGGACTGCTGAAACGCCTTTCGCATTCAAGTTGGGGAGCTGATAGACAGTGTCTATTGAAGATATTAAGCCACTTTACGTAGCAAAATGGACTATGGTTCAGTAATTTATAACTTTGCCCGACCATCGATTCTACGAATGCTTGACGTAGTCCACAATACAGCTCTGAGGATATGTACGGGTGCCTATAGAACATCACCTGTTCTTAGCATATATGCAGAAAGTGCAGAGCCTTCCTTGATATTAAGGAGAAAATATCTTATTGCCAAATATGCAGCTAAATTATCTGCATTAAAAAACCACCCTTTAAATGTAGTTTCTTCTGAATACATGGCAACAGAATGCAATTACCAACAAAGAGCACTCAACTTGCTCTCTGAATTCCATTTGGGTACTAGCCTCCATAATATTCGGCACTACCCAAGGATTATAAAACCACGTTGGTGCCATTATAAACCATGCATTGATATTTCACTGAAGAAAATCAGAAAAAGTAATTCAATCCCTATTGAATCCAACAAAAGTTTTTTACTTCTTTTAGAAAAGTTTCAGGACCATAAAATCTTATATACTGACGCTTCAAAATGTGAAAATTCTGTAGTGGGTTGTGCAGTGGTGACAGAAAACGAAGTAAGTCTCTTTAAGTTACCTCAAGTCTGCTCCGTTTTCACTGGAGAAGCAACTGCTATTAAGGAAGCACTCCTACACTGCCTGGAAGCCGAACATGAAAAATCAGTAATTGTCACGGATTCAATGAGTGTATTACTAGCAATAAAAAATGATCAGTCTCAACGTGTAACAATATTAGAAATTATTCAGCTTATTTGGAAAATTCAAGAGAAAAACAATACGATTATTTTTATTTGGGTTCCTTCCCACTGAGGCATTTCTGTAAATGAAAGAGCTGATTCTGCAGCCCAGTTAGCAAGAATTAGTGACGGCGATATTGTTAAAAACATCAACCTTACACTTAAAGAAGACTGGGTGAGGCATGTAAGATGCTCGATCCAAGCCAAGTGGGAAGAAAACTGGAAAACAAATAGGTCTAAATTGTTACAAGTAAAGACAAACTGCTCCGCTAAGTGGCAAACAAGTTGTAGGACGTCTAGAAAGGAAGAAATAATTTTGTGCCGCCTGAGAATGGGCCACTGTGAATTCTCACATGGCTACCTTCTCCGCGGTTTGGAGCCCCCTACCTGCGTCAACTGTCAGGAACCCAGGACAGTACAACACATTTTAGTAGACTGTCCACAGCTTTCATCTATAAGGGAGAGATTTAAAATTTCAAACCCACTTCAGGAAATCTTACAAGATGATAGCAAATCAGTGAAGTCTCTATTGGATTTCTTAAAGGCTATCAGGTTTTATGGACGAATATAGGAGATAAATAATCGGAGATGGACTGCCAATGACCCTGAAGGGTAGAGGCAATCAATCACATAAATAAATAAAATAAAACGAAACTTGAAATACCTAAAGGGGCCCACACACTATCAACCTGGTTGTCAACCATATCGACAACATGCATGTGGAAGACGGTGTTGAGCGTCTGTGGGCTGGTTGACGATTGAAATTCTTGTGTGTGGGCAACAACCTCAACACTGTTGACAACAAGGTTGACGATCAGGTTGATAGTCTGTTGGCCCTTTAATGAAATTTAAAAACCAAAAAAAGTCTGACATTTTCATCCATAAATGTATATTTGCCTCGGAGTTCAATATAGGGTGGTTTAATTATATAAATGATGTCTTCTAAATTTAATAAAGCTTTATCAGCCAAGTTTGGGAAGTAAAATGATCTTTCTATGTTGTTTGTGCGGAGGTAGGATACTTCAAACTCCTCGGCTCCGTAGAATTTGGTGAGTTTTCCCACGAAATGCTTTACACTTTTGCAGTACAGATATTTATGTAAAAACAAACACAAAACTATATGTTGGCAAAGTTGCCCCATCTTGACCTTACTTCCTAGTGCATCTTTGCCAAGTTATAATATAAATCTAAAGAAAAAGTAAACTTTACATCGTCAAGTTTATCTAAATCAATATTAAATTATGTATTAGACAAAATAAATAGTTATTATTTACTTTTGAATGTATGTTCCAAAAAAGCAAAGAAAAACACCGATAAAACCTGTAAACATTGGATAAATCGTATTTAACATAAGAGTTTATTTCAAAAGTTAACGCCTCTATGTGATGAAAACACTATCGCTTCTATATAATGGGTCAGACACTTCACGAAGCACCAAACAACATTTTTTTCAAAACCTGGCAAAGTTGTCCCAGTTTACAGTACCTAAGAAGATAGTTCCGCCATTATCAAATCATTTAGTAGTTCCAAAAGCATTTTATTTGTGTGATCGAACATTATAAGATCATTAATATTCGAGTAGCGGATAACTAACATGTGTTTCAATGAGCGTTACCGGTTTTGCATTAATTCATAAAATAATCAACTGACTAAGCAGAGAGGCTGAGTCTGATAACCAAAATGTTAATTAAATTTTATTTTATTTATGAAATCCCTAATTATTTCATAGCACGATCCGTCTGATTATTCTGTATAATCAGGAGCGTAGAGAATAATCCAATTCAAAGTTCCAATCTTATTAATACTTCTCGCCATGGACCAGAAATCCCCGGCACTGTAGCAATTTAATTGAGGCGAATGAGAAAATAATTATTTCAAATTGCTGAGAAAGCCGAATTGTAGCTCGATGAAAAAGGAAGCCATTAAGTTGACAAAGAGGTAGGACCTCGAGGAGATCCAGAACCAGCCGCTAAATGATTCCGTGCCGACATTAGAAGGATGAAGGGATTACCTAGGGCAGTTAGGGCACCTGGACCCTGGGCCTGATGCGTCTTCATTGCTACTTGTCACGGCTGGTATATTTACTCGTTACCTCTCCCCCCAGGTCGCAACTGGCCGATGAGGACAAATGGAGGGGGGTGTATTTTTCTTTGTTTTTGCCGGCCCTTTATCCGCTTGATTTATCCGCAACCCGCAGGCCTCCCCCTCATTCCGCCGTTATCCTCCGCCCTTACTCCCTTCCTAGGGAGTTTATCATTCTTCCGGGTCGCTTCCCTGTCCGCCCTGGTCCAGGCACCTGGATACTGCCTCGCTGGCTGTGGTCTCCTCTCTGTAAGTAGCAGGACATATTGCATTCTATTAAAGTTAATATATAATAATTTTTAAAACATTACATTTCTTTTATTACATCCTTTATCCACAATAAAATGAATTAATTTCAGAAACAGTTATTAATTAGTCAGACACTGTCTTCTAACATAACTTTATGTTTATAGTAATATGTATCAATAAAATTTAGTTTACATTTCAATACAAAACATTTTTTTTCATCTTAATTTTTCAAATTTTCAAGTCACTTATCCCGGTACAATAAGCATCTAAAATATATAAGATATTAAATGTAACAGGAATGAGAGAGGTCAGAACAAAACGGTCCATATAAATTAACATAAATCTTCAATTAATTGTATTGCAGTATCACCTAATAAACTCCTTTTTAGCCTTCTAGTGTTTTATGCGATGTTTCTCAATTGGGTTGTTGATAAGTCCGTAGAGTTGGTCATAAAGTCCTTTGTATAAGGTCGGGATAATTTTGTAGTATAGGTATGCTTATGTAATGTTAGGGTATGTATAATCTTATGTTATTGGATAATTTTGTAATGTGTCTAAACGTTCATGGAAAGTTTTTTTTTTTTTTTAATTTGAGTTTTTTAATCTATCTTGTAAGTTTGTGACGTAGCTCTTGATTTTAGTGAGTAAGTATTTAGTTTTGGATATAATTTTTAATACTGGTCGTTTATGTAGAGGGAGATATAAAAGTATCAGTCATTTAATAAGGTTTAGGTGTTTCGCTTCACTTGAGAGGCCTATTTTATTCTTTTGTCAAAAACTTGTCTTAATCATTGAAAAGTGTTATTCTGTTTATTAGGAAAATAACTAATAAGTAACCTGCCAAAGTGTAGAAGCATTGTGCAGTGATTTTTCATTGTTGAGTTTAGTATCCAATTTTTTTTAAACCAGTCTTGGAGATTCAGGAAGCCCGAGTGATTGTAACCAAAGTATGTGAACATGTCGCGTGTGTAAATAATCTAAAACATAGCCACACTCAAATATTGGGCTAAAATTAGTAATGTATCTAGGAATAATTGTGATGGCACTTAATGATCTACTTCTAAGCATATATATCATTTTAAGTCTAATATATAATTATTAATAATGTAATACATGCTAGATGTAACATATTAGACACGTAATTGGATACCTGTTTAGAAGGATAGTGGATCATTTCTGTTATTCCTTGATGAATTAATAATTTTAACCCAATATTTGAGTATTGTTTACCCTGATGACGAATGTCCAATGTTCCACTGTCTATGAAATTTTTCTGGACGCATGATGTTAAAGAAGGATTAATCCTAATGATAAAATTTCGCGTTGTATTTCTTTATTTTCGTTATTCTTTTGATGCAGAACTCTCATCCCATATATTCTATTTTTAATTTCAGTTTTAAAGTTTTAACCTTGTTAGCAATCCTATTCTATTTTTAATTTATGCATTTCAGTTTGAATGCATACAAAAATCTATTATGAGACATCAAAGTGTAATTAAAGAAATTCCGTTCTTGGTCGCAAAAAAAAAAAAATAAATCTACGACTGAGAACTTTGATGCTTAGATAATTCGGTACGACAAAAAATTATTCTTTATAATATATATATATATATATATATATATATATATATATATATATATATATATTTTTAAAGATATTTGCTTTAATGGAATATTCGTGTTTCTGTATTCTTTTTACTCTCCCTTCCATATGGGGGAAGGGTGGACAATTTCAGGTTACCGCGGGATGTTTGTTTATAATGTACGCTTATATTATTTTTGTATTTAATTTTATTTCGTTTCTCTAATATTTTTTTTTTAATTTATTTTAAATTTTGTACATGAAGGAATCATTTGTTTGTTTTTTTAAGTGCCTATTTTATAAATGGAATCATTGTGATCTCCTTTACTTTCCTGGTCTAGTTGTACTCTAATACCATCTTCTGTATAGGTTTAAACGATTAAATTATTAAATTATAATAGGTAAAATATAATTTATTTGAACATATAATTGGAAAAAATAAATAAAGAGATTTGGATATTTAAAGAATGTGCGATTAGCGAAGAGGGCCTATCAATTTTAGAAATTAACCAAATATTGGTGCTTCCTGTTTGCTCACCTGGATTGTGCTGACGGCTGCCCTGCAGCGATTTCATTCCGTATTATTGGTTATTCTGTAGCAATTATGGTAAATCCGTAATCCGCTAACGTTTACTTCCTTATGTAAATTATGAGATTTTCCATTCCAAAAAATTAAGGTATAATATTTTTTTCCTCATTTTGCGTAATAGGACATTCAGTGATATATGAAAAAAAAATTAAAAGTAAATTACCAAGAAAAAAAAAAAGGAATCACAGAGAATTGGATACCATTTATTAAATATTCTCAAACTTCAATATCAAAGCATGTTATAATCCTTATGTATTCAGGCAGGAAACCCTACATGTCACGAACCTATTCTTGCAATGAAATGAAAAATAAACTTTATTCTGGGACAGACTGTCCCCTATGAATAAGTGAAGAACACAATAAAAGGTACAATTGTCTGGCTGAGATTAGTTAAGTCGTCACATCATTATTGCAATTAAATTAGGAGAAAACAAAAGTAGAAAGAAGAAATAAAAAACAAAAAATTAAAAAAAATTTTAAATTAAAGTTTAGTAAAAAAAACAAAAAACAATTAAATAAATAAAAACAATCAACAGTAAAAATTGTAACACATTTACGTACATTTACATTTTTGTGAATGATTGAAGATCGAGGAGATAGATAAATAAAAGATGTTTAAAGGAAGTTAAGGAAGAGGCTTTACGAATATGGATAGATAAGGAATTCCAAAAAGAGGTATCACGGATGACGAAGGATTTTTCAAAGGGGGCAGTTCTATGTGAGGGGGTATATAGTTGGAAGGTTGGGATCTTGTATTCAGGTGGTGAATGGAGGAACGCAGAGTAAGTAGGTCTAGGATATAGGAAGGTTTATTGGTTTTTAACGACTGGAATAGGAAAGTGCCGAGGGAGTATTGCCGTCGAAAATCGGGGAAAAGCCACACTGGCTCTTTGTACCGGCAAGATACGTGAGATCGTCTGTCGACCCCAAAGATAAATCTTATGAAGCAATTCATTAGTCTCCTTAGTCTCATCTCTTCTAGCTCAACAGACAGCCTCTCCCCCAACACCAAGCACCCGTAATCAAAGTGGAGAAAAATGAGAGAGGATACCAGAAGTTGGCGGGTACTTCGGGGAAAAGAGTCACAATGTCTTTTGTTTGAGGATCATGATGGATTTTCTGGTTATTTGGGAAATGTGGTTATTCCAAGATAAGTGTTGATCAAAGGAGATTCCGAAGTTTCTGATGAAAATTTGAGATTGAATTATATGGTTGAATTATTGAGGTAAAGTAATGGATAGTAAGGGAGAGAATTAAGGGTAAGTTTTGAACCGATAAGGATTGCCTTGCTTTTCTCTGGATTCAGGCGTAGCTTATTTTTCACTGTCCATCTGCTGATGTTCTCAATATAATTCTGAATCTTACTAGATGCTTCGAACATGTCTGAAGGATGGAAGGATACGTAGATTTGGAGGTCGTACGGAGGTCAATGGTTGGTACTTTTAATAATTAAAAAAATGTAACATTTTTTTTTATTTATTTAATTTTCGGGGTTGGTATTTCTTGGTGTCTACAGTATACATGTTGATTACAGTTTAGCTGCTTTTCTGATCCACCTAATAATATAGTTATTTCATAAATATGTTTCTCGGTTTATTTATTTTTTTCTCCGTTTGCATGTCCATTTAATTTAACATAAAATTGTAGTTCTCTTTAATGTGCTTATTGACAGTTGTGATATTTAAATCTACCTGTAAAGTATCTATGGAGACGTAGGGACTAGTGATGGGTCGTTCTGGGTAGAACGGAACTCGGAACTGGTTCCAGCTTTGAACCGGTTAAGAACAAAATCGCCCAAGTTTTTCGTTCCACCTGGTACGAAAACCAACGACATGAGATCTCTCGTTTCGTTCCCTCGGTGTAGCGGAGTTTATATTGCATCTCTGGTTTCATTCCACCCTACGTCGTTCCGACTGCTTTGTTTCGTTGATTCTGCCGCTGTTTACGCCCTCCTCTCTCTCTAACGCTCCACCGAGGATGAACATCTTCAAAATAATCCTATTTCTTTGAAATTTTCTATTCTACTGACAGAGCTCGGCTTCTTCCTTCGGATTCAGATGAATGAATCACACAAGGTTTTACTGCATATGAAATAATGACGAAGCAGTCACTAGAATTATAGAGATTAAATACTCTTTTTTTTCTAGGAATCAATTTAGTTAGAAAATTCTCGCTCAATTGTGCACTATACGTGAGCTAACTACCCCCCCCCCCCGAAAAAAAAATCTTGATAGAATAAAACTATTTTAAAAGTATACACTTATATAATAGTATATCGTATACATTCTCAATCCACTTTTAACCCGGAACAGCCCTTCACTAGCAGGGACATAAATTAGATTAAAATTGTTTTGTATCATTAGAATAAGTTATTTTTTTTTTAAGGGTGATAAAAAACGTTTGTTTTGTATCGATTTAAATAGTTTTAATCGGAATAAAAATTAATTGATCTAACGTAATCATATCCTCTGCAATCACATTTTACAGATGTTCCTCTTTACATAATTAAACAAAAATTAATTATGTTTTTAACTGCATTAAATTTGATATGTTGTAATAATTTTTTACGGGAATTTTTTTTAATCAATATTTACAAAGCCTCAGAATGAATACTTCTGACGAGTACTAAGGAGGTGGGACAGTGTCCATGTGTATCTGCCTGGAGTAGGGTAACAGAGGAGTTTGTTTCGTATAACATATCTGCCTCTTAAATAATTCATCTTCTCTTAAACATTCATAAAGGGAAGGGAATTCGCCTACACACTGGCGAGAAATACATATGCAAGGGACACATTGGCCTGAAAGGAGAATAATAAAACTTTACTTCACATCCGATATTATATATCAAAGCATAAATAAACCACTATATAAGTAATGTTTAATAAGGAATGTAACGAGTGTAAGTATATTAGTAGTTATTAATTATACAAACTAATTACGATTAAAATGTTTATTCCTTCACAAACATTTTTTTATTAATTTTTAATTAATTATCTCCAAAATTTTTGTTTCTGTTTAACTTATAATAAAACCTCTTCAATTGAAAAGAGTCCTGAAGGTTAATTATTATTGTTTTCACTTAATTTTTTTTTTGTTATAAACTACAGACAATATATATGTTTAATAAGGTTCTTGAGGTTCACTGGTGGATATGCTATTGGCATCTACCACTAAATTATGACAATTCTAGTACACAACTGACCTGGAGAATTGGTATGGTTTGAGAAGGTCGGTATTTCCAAAACTGGTGGTATTCCCGAATACAGGTACAAAAAGGATTTCCATATTTCTGTGTAATATATAAATGGATAAATGATTTATATGATGTATATTAATGTAAATGTATATTATTGGTCTGAATGTTTTAAATTGGAATTAAATGGGTTGAGATTTAGGACGTCTGATTTTTGGTTTATCGCACGATTTTTAAATTTTAAGGATTTTTAATTATAAAAATAATTAACATTCATTTGATTTAGGAAAGCATACGATTAGTGTAATACTATTTTTGTTATGGAAAGCTGTTCAAAAAGTAGGAATCAATAATTCCCTTATTACAATTCTGAGAGAGATGTATGATAGTGATACTTACCAAGTAAAAATTGAGCACCATTTATCGAAACCTTTTAGGACAAGTAAAAGGGTCTTCCAAGGGCGCAGTGCGTCTCCTTCCCTATTTAAGATTTCCGTGGAACTGGGTTTGAAGGAGTGGAAAATTAAATAAAACCCATGGGAATACAATTGCCAGAGGATGTGTTTAACTTATCCTTTGCAGGTGAACAAGTTGTCACATAAGACACCATAAATTATAGGAATACCAAAAGTGGGAACCAATAATTTATGTCATAAAACTGAATTCATATCCTCTGGTTTCGACAACATAGAATATAGCCCTGGGAACGTATTAAAAAAATTTAAACACTCCACATATCTCTGAAGCATATTTAAAATTAATATGCTGAAATTTCTGTGATATGTAAATTAGAAAAGTTATTCGCTGGCTCAATGCAACACTCAGGAGTAGAAATATCACTGGAAAACAATACCAAATGTATTAAAATGTACTGTATTGAGTATATTGACATATGGAGCATAAATTTGGACAATAAAGGCTATTCTCTGGAAGAAGTTTATTCTCACTGTAATGGGCTATTAGTGCCAAACAGCGAGAATATCAAGAAGGGAAAAGGTAAAAAAAAAAAAAAAAAAAAAAAAAAAAAAAAAAATAGAGAAACAGTGGAAGGGAAAAGAAATACTGAAAATGATTGAGAAAAACCTCTAAGCTGGCACTGTCATTTACAAATAATGTCAGTTGGAAGGTTACTAAGGAAAATATATGGAAGGAATATACATGAAAGACGGAAACGAGGTAGGAAAACGTGGAAGAGGGATATAGAAGAATATATAATGGAACGTGTCCTTGAACGGAAAAATTGTAAGTGAAAACACCAAGTGAAGCCCGAAAACAGAAGATTTCATATTTATCTGTTTCAAAATATATATCTCTTTAAAACCAAACATTCGTCTCCAATTAGGTGTACTTTTCTTTTATGTCTATTTCATACACAGGTTAAAAGCACAAGCATAAAAGTTAAAAGCCAACACATTGCTAAAAATGAAGTGACCGCAATGATATCAATTGGCTGCACGGAGGCGTTCGACTCAGTGTCACATGGGTTCCTATGTAAGATACTGCAGGACCACGAATTCCCGGAGCAGCTATCAACTTTATAGCGGTCATTTGTTGATCAACGTAAAATCAGGGTGCGAGTCGGCCAGGAATTATCCAAAGAATTCCCTCTCACATGCGGCGTTTTAAGGGTCTGTGCTATCTCCAGTATTGTTCTCAATATACACGGCTGAAACTGTTGGAACTAGGTACAGGAAAGCGACTGTGGCGGCTTACGCTGATGACATAGCTACCTACAGTAGTTCATTTAACGCCACGAAGGATCTACGGCAGGCGGAGGAGGTTTGTAATGAAATCACGGAGAAATTAAAAGGATTAAATATTGCAGTCAACCCCGATAAAACTGACTGCATTATCTTCTCATTTCTAAAAAATAAGCGTCCCCTTCCTAAAACCTATGAGGTAGCAGGAATTTCTAAGAGGCTAGCAGGCAGTATAATGTACCTGGGTCTAGGTAGGCGCCTCACACTTTTAGGCCACTTTAACAGAAAACCTAAGTCGATGAGAACAAAGTCTTAGAGGCCAAATCACCTGCTGAGTTCACCAAACCTCTCACTCCGCCTCAAATTAATGATTTATAAATGTTTGCTGAGACCGGCTCTCCTTTATGGAGCTCCGACGTTGGCAAACATATCACAATCAACATCGAAACGATTCCAACAGTTTCAGAACGGGGTATTGAGACGAATCGTTCGACATACGACTGAAAAACCACAGAGATGGCAAAACCACATTTAAACTCTTAGACTTGATTAAGATAATGTAACAGACTTTCTTTCCCAAACACCTAGTGAGCTCCATCACTGGATAAAGAATTATTTTATTGTTGTTTCATGATTTTTGTACTTTAAACAGAAATCCCTTAAAATGCATCAAGTACAGAAAAAGGGATGGATTCATAATTTTTGTAATTGTATTATAAAACACTAAAAATAAAGGGGATTAAAAATAAAATAAAATATATACATTTTACCTTGTCGTAAAGTATTTTTTCCAGAATATTAAATTTTATTTGTTAAAGTAGATACTTCAAATTGAAAGTGATAAGGTACACATAACACTCAATATAAACTTATTACTCCCTATATAATGTAAAATTATTTTTTCAGCTGACAATACCAGTTCGTGACATAGTTGAAATGGTAAATGGAATATAAAAAATTAAAGCTTATGAATTATGACGACACTTATGACTATTGACTCTCTTAATTTATCAGACGTCATGTGGTCAGCTGCCTTAAATTAAGAAGGTAATGGATTTATTATTTTTGTTTTGTGTTAAAGAATAAAAAAGAACTTAAAACTATTATAATTAAATTCCTAATA
The DNA here is from genome assembly GCA_003667255.2 of Euschistus heros. Taxonomy (NCBI): domain Eukaryota; kingdom Metazoa; phylum Arthropoda; class Insecta; order Hemiptera; family Pentatomidae; genus Euschistus; species Euschistus heros. The sequence continues at coordinate 837,792 of RCWM02000267.1, forward strand.
TTTTTAATCAAATGAAGATTTTATTTATAAAAATATATATATCAATGCAATATATAGAGCAAATACAATTGTTTAAACAACAGGTCTCTGGAATCGTGTCGAACCCAGCTCGACCAGATTCAATCTCCTGGCTGGAATTGGAAGGAGCCTGAAGTGACACGAGTAAACACTATCAGTCTCTTATTGAGGTTTTTCCCTACATCTGGAAATAAACAGAGAACATATTTTTCACTGTAAAACACATTTTATGAACTTTTTCTTATTTGACCGCCTGAGATACTTATTATTAAATTGAGCCACTTCTTAAAAAGAAAGAAATTCGACAGATTTGATTCGAATATATTAAATTGAATTATAAAATTTAACCCTCCTCTCCTACCCTTTTATCCTATGACACAATTGCTACTCCTGTGAAATTCACCTTGCCATTTAAAAATCAATCATTTAGGGTTTAAAATAAAAAGTACAAGACTTATAATTATAGAATAATAATATTTATTTATGAAAAGGCGAACAATAGTGAAAAAAAAAGTAATAAATTGAAGTAACAAGTTATATAAAAAAAATCACGGACAGATAAATATTACCTTACAATTAAATTATAGTATATTACAAAGCTCCATTAAACTATGTACATTACGTATTATAATACAATATAGGTTTTCTTCATTTCCAATCTTGTTTCTAAATTATTTATTCGCGTTTTTTTCCAAACAAGATGGGCAATCCCATTTTGTGCTCACCACAAATGGATTGTTGGCAAAGCTGACTATTCGAATTACTTTTTCGATCCTTCCTCCAAGGGCAGGCACTGCACCTAGCACGTTTTGAGGTAGAAGATTTTTTGGGCTCTAACTCAACAATGTCTTTTTGAAGAAGATGGCTTATTGTCAACGTGGAGTTGTAAAATTCTATGATTTCTGGTTTGTGGCTGGCTTCATCTACAGCATCTAATAAGTGCATCGCGGACAGAAGTACAACACATTTATTTTGTGTGGATCGACCATAGATGGAGAGAGCTCTCTCCTGGTTTTTCTTAGGGTCCCGACCAATGTATGTCTTCTCCAGAGTGAAGATGTATAAAACGAATATATATCTCCCTGGTCAGAAATATATTCGTCATCGTCGGCTACATCGTCATCGTTCACGATAAATTCGAATAAATAGCGGGATAAATTCGTCGCCAGGTTCACTGCTTACTGCTAAACCATCTTCTTCCGTAATAAACAAGCGACTTTCGGCCATATTTGCTGCAAAGCAAAGCCAAATAATTAGACCAGACATACGAAAACAGTTAATAATATTCATGACACATAAGTTACCCCTGGGTCATACGCGACCCACACATAGAGTTTTCCAGATAAAATCAGAATATAAGTTAGAAAAGGCAACAGATTACTTACCTTATCGCTAGGACGGCTCCTGGAAGACATGCTGGGAGGGTATTTGGGCCCCTCCCACCTTACCTTCTCACTCAGGAGAGTGCAGGTGTCGACAAAACAGCACTGGGTCGCTCACGACCCAGTGTGTAGGGGAGGAGGGTTAATCTACGTTCCTTTCAATTAAGAATGAATTAACAAAACTTTTGGTCCAAACTTTTTTTTTTTAATTATATTCACATGACAATCAGTAAATCTGATGAGAAAAAAAAAAAAAAAAAATAGTGTTAGAGGTATAAATAGGAGCCGAATCCTGCGGTGCCTCATCTAATAGTACTTAACACCTTATACTGGGGTTCTACTAAACCATCCAATTCATCTCGTATCCAATCCTTCGAAAAATCCTCAATGCTCCTTACTTTGTCATCAATAAACTTATCCATAGAGATCTTAATGTTCTATATGTTGCTGATTTAGCCCAAACCAGATACCTTTCCTTCCACAGTAAGCTCCATAACCACTCCAATCCACTAGTCTCCCAACTTGCTTCCTCCTCCATCCCTGATAATCCTCCGAGGCGTCTGAAAAGAAGATGGCCTAGAAACCTTTTGGTGTAGATTTTATTGAAGTGCTATTAGTGAGTAGTTCTTCACAAGTTATTTACCTGCCATTGTATTCACTGTCAACACATTTACTTGTAGTATATTATTTTGTACAGTTGTGAATATCATTAAATGAAATAAAAAAAACCAAAAAACTTTACATCAGTATTTTAATATAATATTAACTATAATTCCACGTAATATGTAGAAATTACATCAATGATGTTTTCTACACTGGGCAAAAAAATTCAAGAAACACTTTCTAAGTTTGGTAATGTGGGCCTCAGGATTTTTGTTTCCAATATTCCTTTTCGCTTTTCGCTACACTTTTTGATGGCCATCCAAGCCAAAAATGTTAAATCGACTTTCGCCCGAGAAAATCAAAATCTCAAAACAATGCTTTTGTACTACTCTTTACCAAATACTAAATGGAGCTAATGAATGGTTTCTTCCTGGTCATTCGACCAAATAAATCACTTTTCCGTAACTTATACACCGTAGCCACGAGACAAGTTTGTAGCAATTCGGAGCGCTTGTGGACGATTTGTCATGGACAATTTTTAAAATTTTTTGCTTGAGTAATTTATTTATTTTTGGCTAACGCCCGTTCCGTGATCTGCTGGATATTACACAGCCGTAATGAAATTTCGTAATGAAACTATTAACTCGTGAATGGCTTTTGGCATTTCCATCATGAATTCTAAACACGGACTAAAAGGATTTCTAATCATAAGACTTTGTTTCTGAGCTTTGTCCTTAAAGCCCATAGCTAGTATAATCAGTTATTACTGTTGTATTTTATCGTTTTCTTTCATTACACAAATGTTTCCAGACTTTTTTTTACTATAAGGGAATACTTATTTTTACTTCAACGTTTTCTGTTGACTGTTATTGATATGCATTCAATGACATATTATGTTAAAATTAAAGATTAATATTTGTTTTGTATAATAAGTGTAGTTTTACTATACTAAATTGTCTATTTAAGACAGGAGAAGCATAAGCGTAAGAATTTTCCAAGTGTTTCCAGGGTTTTTTTTCCCAGTGTACATTCACAATGATTAGATTTAAACAGAAACGTTACAAGCTGTAAAATTAAATAAGAAATAACTTAAACTAATATGTAAAGGAAAGGCAGTTTATAGCAATAATCTAAATATTACTAATCATTAATTTAAACTCACTCAAAATTTAGGAACTTATTTCAATTAAATTAGTCGGTATTAAGCAAGTATCTGTTTGGATAAGGGTCATACACTGACGAGAGAGGTATTGCAGCTTGCGAGAGGAATTAGCTTGCTTGATTTAAGAAGGGAGAGAATTCTGAAGCGTGGTTGAGCCAAAGAGGATTGTTTGTAAATGTTAAGCACTTTGAACCCTCTGAAGGCCTGATCAGAAGGATGTGGTAAATATAGGAATGTTTGAGGCTGTTGATAATTTGGTATCGAAATGAATCAAGGGGATATAAGGAAAAAGGAAAAAAATCTTTGATAAACACAAAATTATTCAAGAAACATTACTACAAAATAACTCAACTGAGTAAACAAATGGAAAAACGTATTTACAAGTAAAATCATTTAGCCATTTCGTTGGTCGAGTCCTCTTTAGGCCGAGAAGTAAAACCAACTCCCTAAAGCAGCTCTTTGAAAAGTAATAGGGTCCCTTCTTTTTAATGAACTTTAACGAACAAAAGTTGTGACTTAATTAAGCTTTGTGTTTGAACTCACGGCTTCACTTGAGCACGTGTCATAAACTGAGCTAGCAAGACCCTCTCAAGTTTTACAAAGAATTTATTAAACATATTACATGCTACCATAGCTGAATAGAATATATGTTTAGTTTGTCTTATTTTGATTATGCTTTAAAATTTCGTATTAAAAAAAAAGTACTTATGATACAAAAGGTACTAGCTCATTATGCATTATAAGAGATTTTTTTTTTTTTTTTTTTTTAAATTACCACCTTCGTTTGTGCTGTCAACACATATTTTAAAAAGTTGTATTTCACGTACAAGCATTACAAGTCTTTCCTCTCGAATAGTGATATGGGAATTTTATTAAAGGAAAAATGATAAATACATTTGTTCTGTAAAATTTAGAAAATCCAACCAGACTCATACGAAAAGAAAAAAATAAATATTCCTGATAATGTGTATAATCCCGGGTTATTATCACTAGGTTGGTGTACTAAACCACTACTTGTCTTTTGCCGGGCCATCTAACTCATCTCGTATCCAATCCTTGCAATCTAAAATCCATCGAAAAATCCTTAATGCTCCCTACTTTGTCACAAATAAACTTATCGATAAAGACCTCAATGTTCCATATGTTTCTGACTTACTATCCTTTCATAGTAAACTCCATAACCATTCAAATCCACTAGTCTCTCAACTTGTTTCCTATTCTATTCCTGACAACCCTCCGTGGCGTCTGAAAAGAAGATGGCCTCGGGACCTTCTCAAATAGAACTTTTATTGAAGTGCTACCAATGGGTAGTTCCTTCCCAAGCAATTGTCATTTTATTATTTTTTGTCTTTATCACATTTACTGGATGTATGTTTTTATGTACAGTTATAAATTTCAATAAACATATATTTAAAAAAATAAAAAAGAAATAAATTCAAAAGAAATCCCAGATTTAAAAGGCAAGTGACTGCTCGACGTTTGCGACTACTCCAACATATACTAGACAAGCATTCGAAGCTTCTAATAAATTATTTAATACTTATTTACATGACATTAATTACACCTATCTTGACATACGGAGTTCAGCTTTTGGATTCCACTAAACCTTCCAATTCATCTCGAATTCAATCCTTACAATCTAAATTCCTTCGTAAAATCCTCAATGCACCTTAATATGTCATAAAACAAACTAATCGATGAAGATCTTCATGTTCCATATGTTGCTGATTTAGCCTGAACCAGATACCTACCTGTGGGTGACTATTACCAACTGGCCTCACACTCAATTCCCGATAATTTTCCGAGGCTTCTGAAAAGAAGATGGCCAAAAGATCTTCTGATGGAGAACACTTGAAGTATTACTAGTGTGTAGTTCTTTACTTGTATATAATGTATACAGCTGTAAATATCAATAAATAGATTTTTTTTTATTCTAATATATGCAATATTTTTTTCATTTTTATTTACGACTTAATCGAAAAGGCTTATAAGATGAAGCGATTAGCGCAAGCTATGAGCGATGACAGAGTAACTCTTCCTAGATACAGGGCGGGTAATTAATTAATTTGGCGGGACGAGGCCACTGACAGGGCACCGTGTCCGCTCTGCGAGTGTCCCGCCAAATGTGTCTCATTAAACAGAGATCTAACCCCTCGGGTCCAGTTCCAATTTATGCCGCACAGTTTGAACAACGATGTGCCTACCGCTCTCGTTTGTTTACAACAGTCAACATTCTCATCGCGACGCCGGTGTCTGCCTCATCCAGCTTTGTTGCGGAAATATTTTGCGGTATTTGAGGGATAGTTTTTCTCAACTACTAGAACCATATTGTGTTGGATTAAACTGGAGGAATCAGATAAAATTAGATAAAATAAACATATTTTTTTTTACTAAAAGCAATTTATAACTGTATTACAAAAGTACATATAGTAAATATAAAATGTAAAATAATGACATGACAAAAACTTGTAGAGGAACCACCTATTAGTACTAGTCTAATGAAATATCTGAAATAGAAGAAGTTCCTGACGCCATCTTATTTTTTAAGAAGACGTAATAAATGATCTGTAATTCGACAGATTTGATTCGAATATATTAAATTGATTTATAAAATTTCAATTCAAAATATTCAATCTAATGGCCCGTTTACACTTGTTGAAACAGTTGGTTAGTTGATTTTGAAGCGTGTAAACGGCCAGTCAAGTGTATAGTAAACCAAGCAAGTGTTTAGTAGTAATTATAATAGAAAGATTTATATTTTTCAAGAATGGTTTCAAAACAGGAAAATTTAAGTAACTCCAAATAAATCTCATCAATTAACCTTTACCCTTCGTCGTAAACCTACGACTTCCCGTCCTACAGTATCCTTCAATAACATTCCACTGATCCCTTTTGAACAGATCCGCTATCTAGAGCTCCAACTGGACAAATGTTTAACTTTGAATCCACAAACAAGACTAAAATGACAAGAAACTGCCCGTCGTTACAGACTACTTCAACATTTACTAGACAAACATTCAAAACTTCTGATTTTCTACAAATGACTCATTCACACGGCAGTTATCAGAACTATTTGACATATGGAATTGAGCTTTTGGGCTCCACCAAACCATCTAACTCATCTCGTATCCAATCCATGCAATCCTTCGAAACATTCTTAGTGCTCCCTACTTTATCACAAATAAACTTATTCATAAAGACCTCAATGTTTAGCTTAAACCATTCAAATCCACTGGTCTCTCAACTTGCTTCCCATACTATTCCTGACATCCCTTCGAGGCGTCTGAAAATAAGAAGGCCTCGGGACATCCTGAAATAGAACTTTTATTGCTACCAGTGGGTAGTTGTTTCACAAGCAATTGTCATTTTTTTATGTTTTGTCATTATCACATTTACTGGATGTATGCTTTTTTTGTACAGTTGTAAATCGTGCATTCCACATGGGCCTGTCTTTTTCACTTTTTCTTTTGATCTAGTACCGCGTCTTGTTTCTCTGTGAGATTTGCTCCCTATAAAGTAAATCAATAATAGGTTGGTTTACTTGTCTACAAAAACATTAAATCTAAAATTGCAATTGTTATGAACCAGGCAATTTTCGTTTTTTAAAAATTTTACCTGATAACTTCAATTCATTCTATTTCAGATTATTTTCTACAATCTTAGGATAATTTCTAAAGCCAGCCAGACGTTAGAAGGAGAGAACGAAAATGAAATTCGTCATTCAAACATACAGAAACAAATAAAAAAGCAGAAATAAATGATATTACTTCTTCAATTGGAAGAACAAACTTTGATATCAAAGAAGAGGAAGTGAAGATCAGAAATATCCGTTGGACTTATTTGATTAAAAACTTGACAACGTTTAAGTAATTGTATTACTAACCACTTGACTAAGTACTTGTAAGCAAGTGAAAATAAACATATTTTCAACAATGTTAAGAGGTAAAACATCCATCTCCCAAATATTAGAACCTGATTTTTTTTTTTTTTTTACTACAAATTATTGTTACATAAAAAAGATCATAAAAATTTTATTTAACACTACCATTATCTCCATTTCTTTTAATAGCTCTACCTTTAAAATAAACGGCTTAAATATTGTATATAGTTTTTAATGTCAATAAAAAATGTTTGTTATGAAAACGTATTCCTCGTTTTTAATACTTTATATTAATCTATTTAAATTTTAATATCATTCTCTTAAAAATATAAATTTACTTTAATTTTCTGCCTTGATAATATTATTGGTGTGTAAAAATATTTAATAGCACGATGAAACAGATAAAAAAGTTTTATGTATTCATATATTTAATACAGATGAATGGAAGATGAAAATATAAAATATAAATTCAGCTTCGTTTTCTCTGATTCAATTATTCTGAGATATCTCTTCATTAATATTTTTAAAGGGAATTAAATGAACAGAAGAAGATTATAAACAGAAATGAATGAACTAAAAAAATCTTTACTTGAAAGGTATTTCTTCAGAAAAAGCAATTTAACTTCAAAGGAAGCAAATCCGTGGAAGCTCAATTATGGAGGCATTTCAAGTTACGTTTGGCAACAATTTATCATTCGGAGAGATCTGAAACAATCTCGAGTCAAAGATCCTAAGGGCGATAATTGCCGCTCATAATCCCCACTTCCCTGGGCAATTACTACCTACTCCCTTTCAAAATGATTAGTCGAAAAATTAAATTTCTCTTTGTCAACTTTTATCGTTTACTTTTTCCCTATCCTTTCCAATTCCTCAAATGGTTTGTCATACATTTAGTATTCATTGCCACTTTTAAGCATTTATTCAATATTCGAGCAAACATTTTTCTAGAGGGAAACGAAATAAAAGTCAAAAGAGGAAATTTATCTCGTGGATTGTCTTGGTTAATTTGAACTGCACCTTTTTATTTCCGTCAGTTACTTTGGATCCTTTTGAACCATTAGATGTTTCCGACCAAGTAATTCTTCTGCCCCTGTCTTGGTCACACACTTCTTACTTCCATCACTCTTCTGGGAAATCCACCTCCATCATTCATTCTCTGTACAAGGTCGAACCGTCGTAGGAGTGATGAAGTGACTGGATAAAGTAGGGGCTTATCTTTGAGGCCTAGGCGGATCGTAGAACATTTAATGCTGCGACATCAAGTTTCGAAAAAAATAAAAAAAACAGAATTTATAGACATAGGTAATATGAAAAGCTTTATGGGCACCATAAAAAAAACTAATACATCATTTAGCTGCAACCTTCTCTTATATATACACTTGATATATATACATATAGATATATATACACTTATATAAATATACACTTGAAAGGCTGGATGGACGACATAAAATATCTAAATATAATCTATATAATATCGATATATTATATCTATGTTTATCTATATAAAATATCTATAATATATAAATGATTACTATAACTTCCCATTTAGCATTTTAATAAGAGTTATATGTTAAAATGTCTTTAGGCCTTCTTCTTTTTAGACGTCTCTTAATGTTATCTCGAATCTAGAGCATTTTTGGAGATAAATAGAATCGAGTTGGAGATAATCATGGATGGATAGGTATCTAGAACGTTATTGATAATCTATTAAGGGACATAATAGGAAGCATTAATAATTTTTTGTTTGTTTATATGTTAATATGTATGTATCGGATTTGAATTATCTTAATTGTTGAAAAAAAAAAAAGATATAAAATATAAAATAAGCAGAAATTAGGAGAGAAAAATTACAAATTACTGTTTTGTATTTAATTGTCACAGTCGTTTCAGACTACTTCAACATTTACTAGACAAACTTTCAAAGCTCCCAATTAATTACAAAAGACTCATTTACATCACTGTGATTAGACCTATTTGGACGTACGGAGTTGAGCTTTGGGTCTCTACTAAACCATCCAATTCATCTCGTATCCAATCCTTACAATCCAAAATCCTTCGAAAAATTCTCAATGCTGCTTACTTTGTGACCAATAAATTTATCCATAAAGATCTTCATGTTCCATGTTGCTGATTTAGCCCAAACCAGATACCTATCCTTCCATAGTAAGCTCCATAACCACTGCAATCCACTAGTCCCCAAACTTGCTTCCTCCTCCATCTCTGATAATCCTCTGAGGCGTCTGAAAAGAAGATGGCCTAGAGACATTTTAGTGTAGATTTTATTGAAGTGCTACAAGTGAGTAGTTCTTCACAAGTTATTTGCATGCCATTGAATTCACTGTCAACACATTTACTTGTTGTATATTATTTTGTACAGTTGTTAATATCAATAAATGAAGAAAAAAGAAAAAATAAATTACAATATATATGCAACAGATTGGAATAGAAAGGTGCGATCAGTGGAAGGATTGGTCTAGTATCACTCAATATTTTTTCTTCCTGTCCAAGAGGAAATCACCCTGTATATTAAGCTAATTTACTCATGGGAGTTTGTAAGGATCAATGAAATTAAAAACTGGTGACATATGTACCATTTTTATGTTACTTAGTTTATTTTGAGGATATAGAAAAAAACAAAAAACCGATTTTAAAATAAAACCTCCATATACCAACTTAAATAAGAAGCAAAAAATAATATGTTAATTACTTTGATACAAAGAGAATTATATGACAATCAACGATATTATCGATACTTGTATACCTATTCAATATTTATAGTCAGTTATTTTTAGGGTCGGTGCCAACCAAAACAAACACAATCGGAAAAAAAAAATCGTCATTGTAAAGATCTCCAACTATTTCATTACTTTTAAACCACTGTTCTTGGCATAATTTGTGGATAGGTATATGAGTGTTGATTTTGTTGATTGTCAAGTAATTCACTTAGCATCGAAGCAATTCAAATATTATTTTTGGATTTTTATTAATGTTGGTACTTGTAGGTTTAATTTTGAAGTCGGTTTTTGTTTATTTTTTTTGCTAATAATTTAGATTTACACAGCCTCTAAAAACAGAAAATGAATGCATGGATACGGATGGTTGAAGAAGATGTAATGGTGGCAAAGATAAAACAGGATTTAATTTGGGACAGAGACTAATTTCGGTCAGCAGTCAACAAGATCAAATTTCTAGAAATAGGTAAAAGATAAATTAATAAACAGTGGTCAAATGAAAGAAGAAAGAATCAGGCAGAGGTGATGGAGAAAAATTGAGAACGGAAGAGTAAGGAATGAATTCGGCTATCTGTTGAACGTGATCCACAGATAGCCGAACTCGATAAAAGAAGAAGAATTTAGATTTAGTCATCATGAAGAAAGTTTAAAGTTTATAGTCATATGACCTACCGAACAAAAAAAAAGAATCATCAAAATCGATTCGTAATTTACGGAGTAATCCATGTATACACAATTACTGGAAAAGATCTTCTAAATCTAGTACTGCATTCGATTAGCAGTTATGAAAAACACAAATCACCTGGCTCAATTGCGTGGAAGCTAGTGAGGAAATCTCAGTTGAAAACGTGGTTTGGAAAACGGGAGAAAATGAGAATCTATTGCGACTTTATGAAGAAATATCTGCCATCAGGAGTTCATGAAGAAGTATGGCCCACGCTCACTAAGTTCCTCCGGGCTCATTTGTTCCCGTTGAGTGACAAAAGAGAAACCCAACTGATATTGTTCCTAGCCAGGTGTACAATGTCATTACGAGGCTGCTATTCCAGGTGAGCCGGTAATTCAGTTTTGTTTTAGTTGTTAATAGGGTAAATATAATTTTACTGTTCCCTGTTTACCCTTCCCCTTGCCCCCTCTCTCTCTCCTCTTCTCTTCCCCTGTGTTTGAATAAGTAGACGACTTGTTACATTATTACGTCTCGGGGGAGGCTCGGTGACATTAAACATTGTGGCCTTGATGACAAGATCATCTTGTACACGTCATAATTATTAATAACTTAATTTTGCATACCACTTAATTTTTTTATATTCTCATCGATAATTATTTTTGTTTTATTATTTCTGAAGTAGCCGACAACAAGTTACATGAAACTTTTTTTTTTTTTTTTTTTTTTTCTCTTTCAGATTTTAATTCACACCTGTTATTAGGGTAACAATCAGTGAATGTGATGTGAAATTGAATATATTTGTGTGGGAGACTAGCACTCAATAGTACCTCCTCCCGGCATGGGTTAAAGAGATTTATTTGAGAAAATCTCTCATCCAGCTTCTTTTAAGCCTTCTGAGAGTATTTCCAGGTATGTCAGTCGTGGCCATGTCATTAATGAGTATGTCCATGAAGTCTGTCATGAAACCGTCTATAAAGGTCATGTATATGTTCCTTTACTGTGGGTATTTCTAAATCAGTGTGAAGTGTGTGGTTTGAAACGTACCAAGGTGATTTCGTGATTAGTCTGAGTAATTTAGATTGGAATATTTGTATTTTTTGAAGGTGTGTATTTTTTGCAGTCCCATATATTTGTGTGGCGTATGTCCATATGGTTAGACTGAGACGTTTTTGTTTTACGTGTGGGCCCCAGGTCATTCTTCTATCAAATGTAAGTCCTAAATAATGAATTTCGTTTGTTTGTGGTATGGGTTGATTGTCGATGAAGACAGGTGGACAAGAGTCTTGTCTGAGTGTAAAGGTTATGTGCTGTGATTTAGTGTAGTTTAGTTTTATTTTCCATTGTTTGAACCAGTCTTGTAGTATTGTTAAGTGGTGTTGAAGAGTTAATGATCTGTATTTTATTTTCTGTTAGTTTCTTAATCATTAATGTTCCATATTAAAAAAGTTTTCTCTTTATTTTTCCCCATTTTTATTTTTTTATTTACATATTATGAGCCTCATGGTCATTAGTAGGCCCAGAAAAAAATAAAATAATAAAATAAGTTCCAGCCATCATTTAAGTTGTAACACGCACAGGTTTCTGTTATCAGGTTCATATGTATTTTTTTATTGATTTGCTAGATTTTATAGTTTAATATTTTATTTTTTTCTCCTTGTACTGGATATTGCATATAGTTACATTTTGAGGAATTTATGTTTAAAAGTCTAATTTTTTTTTTTTTTTTTTTTTTTTTTGATATTTATTCACACCTGTCAATTAAAATTTGTCAACCAGTGAATTTGCTGTACGAATTTAAATGGCTTGGAAGGCATGAGAGGGAGCAGAACCCAGCGGTACCTCCAGTCTTTATTTTATTTTATTATTTTAGTCAAGGAGGTCTCTCATCCAGCTCCTTTTTAGTCTTCTCTGTGTGTTGTCGGGAATATATGTTGTGGCCATGTTGTTTATTTGTGTATTAGGATGTCCATGTAGTTTTTCGTGGAATCGTTTTTAGTAGGTTTGTATTTGTTCTTTAACTGTTGCTATGCGTAGGTCAGTATGTGAAGTTATGTTGCTTACGTACCATGGGGCTTTTGTAATTGTTCTGAATGTTTTTGCCTGGAAGATTTGGAGTTTGTTAATATGTGTCTTTTTAGCTGTCCCGTATATCTGAGAAGTGTATGTCCAAATAGGTTTCAGTAAGTAAGTATAAGTGTTAATTTTTTGTTTAAGATGTAGAGTTGAACGTTTGGAGAGGAGTGAATATAAAAGTCTTAGTCTTTGGTTAAGCGTTTTACTTTTTTTCTTTATATGTGGACCCCATGTCATTCTTCGGTCAAACGTAAGACCAAGGTAGTGTACAGTGTCTGTTTGAGGAATCGGTGGGAAAACTGGTGGGCATGTTTCAAGTCGAAGTGTAAATGTAATGTGTTGCGATTTGTCGTAATTTATATGTACTTTCCAAATATTAAGCCAGTCATGCAATTTTGACAAGTAATGCTGTAGAGTCAGTGAAGCATGACTCGGATTTTTATCTCTTGTTAAAATTGCTGTGGCGTCTGCATATGTCGCTGTAAAAATGTCAGAGCTAAATAAATAAAAATAAATAAATGAATAAGTCTAAATAAAAATAAAAATTGATTAAATAAATTTATCATGAGATGATGAGGTTTATTTTTAACAGAATCGTCCTAAACTAATTAACTAAGAAATTTAAAGTAAAACATTAATTTTTTAATATATTTTGAAATATTGAGTTAGGACTTACTGAATATACTTATATTTTATTAGATTATTTCGAGATAGTTTTAATTTGAAATGAAGATGTTCTGTTGTCAGCACACAAAGTTCTTCATTTAAAAATTTTGTCTTTTTCTTTTCAAGTAATGCAGGGGATACCTTTGAGACTCTTTTCTGATTTTTAATGTTGGCACCCACAATTTAGCTTGTATGATTTTTTCTCCTGGTGGCCCGTTTTTAGTGTTTTTGAGTAACAAAATACAATATAAGGATTTTGTTTAAATATACAACAATGCCCCACTGTTCATTGAAGGAGGGATAATTTTCAAAAATAAAGATCAGAAAACAAGGCAGTATTGGTATTTTTCATCAAAGTTACATTTTTGTTTTGGAGTTTTATTATTTGAAAAAAGTAAACTCCGTAAACTTGAATGTCAAAAATTTGAATGACCAACTAAAAAAAGAAACGATTCCTTCCTTCTAGGAATTTTTGGTGTTTCGCAATATCACTTGTGAATAAAATATATTTTTCAAGATACAAGAGATTTCCAACTCCTTACAGGTCTTTTTTTTAGATACAAGAGCCTGAAAGTTTCAAGTTACAAAATGAACGGCCAATAGAAAAAAGTGCTTGCAATTCTGTCCACATTCAATCTTCATCCCGAATTGACTCGTCATCTTCTCAAGGAGTATCTAATAGTATTCCCAGAGCGAACCATCGATCACTTCAACAACGTGGTATGGAACAATATTTTGGAGCAGCGAAATTTTAAAAAATACATAAGAGATGAAAGTACACTGACGCAGTCACGACCAAACATGACTAACTTAACTCATAAAGTACTCGTATCTACTTGAGTACAACAATAACGATAGCAATGTCAGTTGTTTCAAGGCACAGAGTTATGGTACAACGGTCTCCCTAAGCCTTGACTACTTTCCTTGTTATTCCATTATGGAATGATATTTTTTTTTTTTTATCCATTTGTGTACAAATTTTGAATTAAATTTATTAAATAAAATATTTTGACCAATATACATTCAAAGTAGAATATATGTACACAATTTTACTTGAGATATGATTGAAAATAATAAAAAAACAAATTTAAAACTAAATGAATTTGTATTTAGTATAATACTACAGTACCAATACTACATTCAAATATAATTATTTGCAGGTCTAAAATTGTTGTTTTTAATGTTCAATTATTGTAAACAATTATTTTTGAGGAATGATTATTACAAATAAAATGTAGATACACCCTGGTTCCCTCCCCGCGCCATCTCCATCACTACCCTCAACATAGGGTTTTGTATCATGATCTAGAATATTTTCTATTTCCTCTTCACTGAATTGAAAATAATCGGTTATTTTTTCTTCCTCGCCTAGTTCTGCAAAATTCGAGGAATATATTCCAATTTTATAGGTTTCCAACTAAACAAAACATTCCAAATAATAATTACTTCGCTGACTAAGATAAACAAAAGTAAAAATAGCAAAAGTTAATTTTTATTGAAGTAATAAAACCAAGATCATTCTTGGGAGATATTGGTACAGTTTTTTATTATTATTATATTTTTGCTGCTTTTGTTATTTGTTTTTTTATTTCTACTGTTTTTTTTTGTTTTTTTAGGATTTTCCACTAATTAACGAATTATTGAACAATCCTGGTGCTATTTTCGGTCTGAAAAATATCATTAAAAAAACAATCCTCTTTAAGTTATTGTACTGTAGCTGATGTTTGAGCAGTTGAACAGACAAACCAACTTACTGACGTGTGTAATCTAATTTTTCTACACGGTACGTCTCTCTGAAATAACCCGAAGAGAATCGAGGGAAGCCGTAAAAAGCAAATTGTCCCCAGACGGAGAGGCAGCCTGCCATGTAAAGCCTCGCTTCATTTAGCGGGACTCCAACCTGGTTGTGCGTTCCTCTGGGCGAGGAAATTGTGCGCAACATTATGCGCTCCCTTTTGCGCCTCAGGGGAGCCTCTGATGTCCTTAGGGTACTGCTAAGGCCCTCAAAGATGCTTGTCGAGCCTCTTACATTAATAGAAGCCCATCGCGTTGGCATTATACTCTCTTTTTCTCCTTATCTAATATCTGCATTAAGCTTTTACTTAAATTATAACTATATCTATATGCGTTATGAAGAATTTGTTGTCGTGCTTTTTAATAAGACATTGTAGTGTTTATTCTGGTTAAAATGATATTTTTAGAGTAATTTCAGGATTCAGGAAAAAGATCAATAACCAAGCTGAAAAGACCACAAGTTTGATTTATCTATTATTTTTGACAGCCAGGGATATCAGCTGACTGCAATATCCTGGTTGCAATAACAAGGTTTTATATTCCTAGTTATTTGTTAAAATGAATAATATATACTAAGGGTTTAAATATTAAATAGAATAGAATAATAGAATAAAATATCTGTAATGAATAAAATATTTTGATTCAAAATAATTTTTTTCAACATAGTTAAATGAAAAATATTCTCCTTGAAGAGTAAGAATGGTCAACCTGTACAATTGCTGGCCGAAATTAGTGACAAAAAACATATCATATAAAATAAATTTATTCCATCAAATTATATATAGGAGAGTGCGACGAAATCGGACCCCTGATTTGTTTTAGATTTAAAAAAAAAATAGAAAATAGTAAAAAAAAAAATGTTTTAAAAGCATGTAATATTTACTTTGTAATTTTGAGCATAATTTAACTTTTACTTTTGTGATATAGTTGCCAAAATCGGACACCTTGTAAGAATAATAAACATTTTAAAAATGGTATTAAATCTAAGAATATTCAATCTAGTTTCATATATAAGTAAAATATAATACAATACAATGAAGATTTTATTCTCAAAAAATGATACAGAATGCATTTTAAACAGAAACATAATTTAGTTCCCTTATCTACAATAATCCCAGATGTACACATCTTTTTCAGCTCCAACACAATCCACATGGGCCCACAGTGAGCACATAACGCACATAACCCAATGTTCTTTCGAAAACTTTCCTAGACAAAACTTGCACTAAGCATCAACATCTTTGGATGGAGAAACTCCCGAAAGAAGATCCAATTCTGATGTCCCAGAGGACACGCTTGCCTTTATATTCGGTGCTTGATTCAACCTGTTCAAACTTTATGCACCTTTAACAGTTTTTTTTTCTTTTTGTTTAATCCTCTCCGTATTACAAGGATTTGCATCCTTGAATACGATTCCTTGCTTGATGTTTAGTTTACTTGGCATCTTTTTAGCTCTTTTAAGTCATTACGAGTAAGGCCAAAAAAAGAGAGCTTCCACAGGAGGGTGATAGCGAACCAGCTCTTCTTCAAGACCATTACTCAAAACTGTAGGTCTGCCTCTTCAGGTGTACCATACTTCTTGTTGGAAAACCTCATGAACGCTGTTTTCGGAACATTAAAATATTTACTGGCCTTCCTCCCCATCTTCTTTTTCCGAATTGCTTCATTTGTTTTCGTCATTTCAGAAGAACTCCACTATCTTTGATCAGTTTTTCCCATTATCCTTTTGAAATCTGAAACGAAAAAGAGTGTATACAGATTTAGGAAACTTTGAACATAAACAAATAAAGAGGCCGGTTTAGGCAACAAGAGTGGGTCCGGTTTGCGCAACTAAAGCCAACAGTTAGTTAACCCGATAAATTTTTAAACAAAGATCTAAATGGTTTGATGATAAACATTAACCTTAAACCATGCCAATTTTGAATATATATAGTTATGTACACCTCAATGGTATTAAAGATATAAACAATGTATGATATCCCCTCTCCCAAAAAAACCCTATAAAAGGCCACCCCCACCTGGCCTCATCAGACATTCTGTACGTGACCGTTGATGCGTGCGGTCATACTATGATCGAAGTATTGTAATAGGCTATAAATTGTGCTTTTTCTTGATTAATGTATGTAATTCTTAATAAAGCTTCTTTTTAAAAACTCTAAACCGCGATCCTTTTATTTAGCTATATAGATATAAAGGCTTAGCTATGAATATCTAGGAAAAATAACGAAAATTGTAGCACTAGTAAAAACCTTTTTCCCTATCAAAACATAGTAAACTGATGAGCAACAGTTAAAGTGGGCGACGAGTGCAATCCACTACATGGCGGTAGTTGCCTAAACTACTGTTTACAATCAGTCAGGATATAGTTGAAGAGAATGCAGTGTCAGAACACCAGGGTTCTACTTTTAGGGTTGTAATTTTTTGATTATTCTTTTTCTTCTTTATTTTTTTGATTCTGTGAATTAAAAAATATAGAATAATTAATATTATTTTTGGACCTGAAATTTAATTCGCTAAAAACATTTTTATTAAAATATTCGTTATACAAGAAAAAATATTGTCCTTTCTAAACACGATGAAAATACTGCTAAAAGAATTTCAATGAATGGAAGCCCTTTTCATAGGCCTCGGAAGATTTAATGAAATGCGGTGAAATCTTTTCTCTTCGGCAGTGGAAATGTTTTTATCAGTTCTTTTGTCCACGTGTTTATAGAGTTGTATCAATAATTTCAATTTTGAGAAATATTAAATGAATTCATTAATTTTAAATAATAAATTAAAATAAATGCCTTCTTACTCTATTATAACTGGCTACAACAATCATTCGATTGCGCGAATCATTCAAACTATTGCATAACATGATATAATTTGGCCTAAAGTCTTAATAGGAAAAAAAAATATTCCTAACTAATGCGAATTGCATTCTTTTTTACGGAGGTCTTTTGAAAGAAATTTTATATTTTCGACTACTTCAACATTCAATAGTTGAGCATTCAAAGCTTCCACTTAATTATAAAAGATTCATAAATTACAGTGATAGATCTATATTCATAGAAATAGGATGTATAGAGTTGTGCTTAAGATTATACTAAACCATCATTATTCACTTCGTATCCAATCCTAAAATACAATCCTTACAATCCAAAATCCTTCAATAAATTCTAAATACTCCATATAACAAAAATTAAAGTAGAAAATATATTTAAATTTACTTTAATTAAACATAGCAGATAGAGAATCCCGAATCAAGCGTTTCCCCCCACTTATAGAGGGCAGGGACAAAAATAAACAGATTAAAATTAGAGATGGTCCGACTAGTCGGCTGCTTTTGTAGTCGGTTATTAATCGGGAAATAGCTTATTCATTTCTATTTCTACGATAAAATATGTTGATTTAAATAATTTTTTTTTTTTTTTATCGAACTCAAGGAAAGATCACTGAATAAAGAACTTACGTAAACTATTATTTTTTTTTAATCACAGTTTTGGTTTTGTGTCATATTAAAACATATTTATTCTTGATTGGTAATATAAAGGTTGGAGCACGAAGCGGAAACTGCTGTTTTAGCAATCAATAAACGTGTTTATTTACAAATACACGTATGATATATTTGCGTTATATTTATTTATTTTATTTATTTATTTGTAAGCAGGGCCATGCCCTATACAAAGAAGTTCGGTTACCTATTATATACTGTGAAATACAATACAAATAAAGATATTATGTACATTATAATACTACACAAATTATAATCTCAGTAATATAAGAACGAACATATAAGTAAGAATTAAATACTAAGAATAAGAAGTAAATACACGTTTTACAATCTAAATAATTAACAAAACTTAATATAAGAAATTACACTTTTTTATTTTTTGTAAATTCCTATTAACAAATAAAAAAATAAATAATGTTTTCGTTAAGTTGATATGTTATATTTTTAAAAACACGGTATTATTAATATTGGTTGATCAATATTGAATTAGGCATATTAAAATATTTCATTAAGAAAAATAAAATGTTGAACATACATAAACTAATAAACTAAAAATTTAAAAATTCTTCTGTAATATAATATGAAATCAAAATGTTACATGATATCATGGAGATTTTATCTATATAATGATTACTATCATAATAAGTTTTAGGATTTCTTCAAATCAATTTTAATACAGCATAAATTTAAATTTCTAAAACTAATGTTATTATATAATCTTCTGTGATGTTTATCGCCTTTACTTAATTTGCTCTTTGTTATAAAAGCAAGCTAAACCTCCAACTGGTCATCCACAATTCTTATTTTTGATGGCAGGAGAGAAGATCACTTCATAGTCGACCAACCAGCTTAGTTTTTCAATATTACCCAGTACGTTAATTTCCGATAAATATATCAAAGCATAGTAAGTGATTCGAAAATCATTATTAATAAAATTTTTATATCCATGTGCATTCCATCTAAATATTTGGGTTATATGTATAAGGTTATAAACAATTCTTACGAAAAACGATTCCGCAAAAAAAATACATGGACATCCTAGTACACTTATAAATGACTTGGGCACAATAAATATTTCCGGCAACACCCAGTGAAGAATAAAAATTAGTTGGATGTGGGACCTCCTAGATTAAAAAATAAAACTGAAGACTGGTTGTGCCACTGGGCTCTGCTCTCCCTCTCGCCATTTTCTTTCACAAAATGTTCAAAAAAGATACAACTTGCTTTTACTATTATAATATATGTTACTTGAAGATCGAAAATTCAGGAGGTAGAGAAATAGATGAAGTTTTAGAAGAGCATTTTCGAACTGATATAGCCAATGATTTACATAATGAGAAAGCGCGGAGGATTTTTGAGAGATGCAGTTCGATGGGCATGAGTGTACAGGTTGCTAGGTTGAGTTCTTGTATTTAAGAGGTGGGTGGAGGAGCGCAAACGAGGTCATGTATATGGACGGTTTTTTTGGTTTTCAATTATAAGAGATATTCATAGACTATATAGCTAAATAAAAGTATCGCGGGATTGAGTTTTTAAAAAGAAGCTTTATTGAGAACTACATACATTGATCAAGATACAAGCACAATATAAAACCTATTGCAAAACTTCGTTCATAGTATGACCATACGTCTCAACGTACGTCAAATAGAATGTCTCATGAGGCCAGGTGGGGGTGGCCTTTTATAGGGTTTTTTGGGAGAGGGGTTATCATACTTTGTTTATTACCCTTAATACCATTAAGGTTCACATAACTCCTCCCCCCGAGTTCAGAGGTCTCCGATGGAACAAATATCTTAGTGTAAATAGGTTAGATTCTATACAATAAAATAAAAAGGTTTGAACCTTATACATTTCTTAATACCTTTTACACTTAGTCCTAACATTCTATAAACAAAAGGGATTGGACCATATACGTCTCTTGATACTCTAGTGACTTTTATAAAAAAAAAAAGGATTAGACTTTGAGTTTTCTGTTCACTAAGTTAGGATTTGTACATTTGAAAAATAAAAAGATTAAACCTTGTACGTCTAAGACTAAAATAGGATTTTATACAATTGTCAAAAACAAAAGGATTAGACCTTGTCCATTTCTTAATATTAACAATGAGCTTAGACTATTAAAAAAATAAAATGTTTATACATTACAGAATTCCTTACATGCTAAAGTACAAAAAGATAAAATGATATTTCTTAATACTAAACAATACATTATTTAAACAAAATGAAAGTAAAATAAGAGCCTTTGAATTAATTTCTACTATTACAAATAATACTTCAAAATAATAATTATAATAATAATATAATAATAATTCAGAATTAAAACAAAAAAATTACTCAATTAAAACAATAATATTTTAAATCAACATAATAATTCAAATACTCTTTTAATTACAGTTTATAATAATTTCATACTAAAATACATAATTTTCTTAATGATCAATCAAAATAATATTTCAAGACAGAATAATAGTATCCTAATATTTATTATAGTGACTACAAAATATTAATTACAAAATAAATTAAACAGAATATTTCTGTGAAACAAAATAATTATTTGAATGATTATTTAAATTATTAATATTGAATATAATATTTTACAGCAAAATACAAAAGTCCGACTTTATTAAAAATAAACTACAGCATTGTCAGTTTAATACAGATAATTCTTTGAATATAACATAAACATCTTTCCCTAATACCATTATATTTATTACATTTTATTAAAATAAAAGGTTTTTAGACATTTTAATATTTTTTAAATAAAATTAAGTATTTTTAATCAAGACCATTATCTGAGTCATCCGAGTCGTAATTATCCGAAGCATCAGAAATATTAACGTGAAGAGATTCACTATCGTCCTCTGAAATATATTGTTTCTTTTTCCTCTTTTTTCCAGTGAGCCTTTTAATATTGTCAATATGGGTTTTAATCGGTCTTTTGTCCTTTACTAGAATTTTTACTTTTTTAAACATATTTTTACTTTTTATTTTTGATTGAGTATTTTTTAAGTATTCGATATCTCCTAATTGTTTTTGAATATCTACGGGGTCTTCTCTATTTCCATTTAGTCTTTTCGTTCTCTTTTCTTTCTCATTATTTATTTTAGTCCTAATTAATTTAGTTAGTAGTTCTTGGTCTTTATGGTATTTTAGTACGTATTGTTCTGTTAAGTTAATATTTTTATCTGATTCCAATTTGGTAGTTCCTAAGGTAATTTCGTTTGGTGTTAGTTTTAATTAATTGTTTAACGTATTATTATAAGCCATTACTGCTAATCTTAATTTTTGCTGCATTGAATATTTATTTCTCTCCTGTCCTATTATTCTTAACAATTCAAGGTAGAATGGACTCTGTTCAATAATCCTAAAGAGTGAATGATAAGCAGAAGTGTAATGTAAGATAATATTATTTTCTTCACAAAATTGTCTAACTAAGTTATGCTTCATCTCAGTCCCTTGATATTTGTAACGGTGCCGGAAAATACGTCATATAGTTAGTCAGTGCATTACAGATATTAATTGCGTTCTTTGATTGTAAAGTTTGAACAAATAAATGTTTTGAAAATGTGTCAACTGCTGTGAAAATTATTGAATTGTTAAAATTAAAAATATCTATCATTAATTCCTGAAACGGTCTTTCTGGTGTTGGTGTAATCTGAAATTTTGTTTTTATGGATTTACGATCATATTTTGTAACTTTACAGGTTTCACATTTATTAATATATTCGGCTATTTTATTTCGCATCGCCGGGAAGTAATATTCTTTTTTGATTTTTTCAAAAGTTTCATTTATACCCCTATGTTTAGGTTTGCCCAAATAGCAATTATCTATTATCGGTAATTGTTCGTTTGCGTTTTCGACGTCGTTTACTATTCGTTTATATTTTTTCAATTTAACCTATTGGTATTCTGTTTCGACTATTTGTTGAATGGTTTTAAAATATTCTTCATACAAAGTTTCGGTTATTTCGTTGGGAGATTCGCATATTATTCCGTATGTTTTATTAGGTTCGAGAATCTGTTGTAATAACGGGGCAATGTCCGATTTTCCATAAACGATTAGTTCATATCTCCATTTTCCAATTGGTTTAGTGAAATTAATTTTTGTATTTCCCCTTCTTATAACTATTTTTTTTTTTTTATATTTATGCATTATTCCGGTTCACAAATTCGTACTTGTTCATTACTAGATTCCTGGGAATGGATTGTCTCTAAATCTTCTTTCGGCGGTACTTCTAGGTCCTCTATTATCGCTTCTTATTCGGAATTGTTTTCGCCTGCTATTTCCTGATTAATTAATTGTTCGATATCCATTTCCTCCTCATCGCTATTATGATTCAATTCGTCGCTTCCCCTGGAAAGTGCATCGGCCACGTAATTAGTTTTTCCCTGAATATGTTTAACGTCTAATTCAAATTCCTGTAATTTCTATATCCACTTCATTATACGCGTGTTACCATTTTTCATTGAGAAAATCCACGTTAAAGGTTTATGATTTGTGCATAAAAGAAATTTTGTACCGTATAAATAAGGCTTAAAGTGCTGGGTTGCCCATACTACCGCTAGTAATTCTTTTTCTATTGAACTATAATTTTATTCTGTATTTTGTAATACTCGAGAAGCGAATGCTACTGGGTGTTCTATTTCATTTTCATCTCTTTGTGAGGGCACGTCTCCAATGGTTTTATTACTAGCATCTGTGGTTTGTGTAAATGGCCGTTCCCAATCTGGGTATTCTAAAATTGGTGTGTTACTCATCATTTCTGTTAGGGTTTGACATGCTTCCTTAATTTCCTTCGTGACATATATTTTAGTTTTTAATGAATTTGAAATCGGTCTGGTAATTTTAGCGTAATTTTTAATAAATTTTCGATAGTACCCCCCCGTCATGCCAAGGAATTGTCTCGTCGTCTTTTCATTACGCGGAATGGGGAAATTTAAAATTGCTTCAATCTTTTTTCCATTTGTTTTCAATCCGTCCGGGGTTACGATGTAGCCTAAAAAGTATAATTCGGTTTTAAAAAAATAGGTTTTATCCTATTGTATTGAGAGGTTATGTTGTTTTAGGGCTTCAAATACTCTTTTTAAATCTTTTAAATGTTCTTCCTCATTTTTTGAATAAACTATTGTATCGTCTATATAAATCATTGAATTAGGAATATTATGAATCATCATTGTCATTGCTCTTTGAAAGGTTAGGGGTGCATTACACAGGCCAAAAGGCATACGTAAAAATTCAAAATGACCATTTTCAGTGGAGAACGCGGTTTTAGCTATTGATTGTTCGTCCATCTCCATTTGGTGAAACCCTGACGCGAGGTCTATGGTCGAAAATATTTTCGATCCCTTTAATCTATTTAATAAGTCCTCAATGTTCGGTAGGGGAAATTTGTCTTTTACGGTTGCCTGATTTAGCTTCCTATAATCGATGACCATCCTAATTTTATATGGGGTTATTATTAGTAGTTATTATTTGGTGTTTAATTAATCCCGTCGATTTTAAATTCTCGGCTTCCCTTTTTAATACTTCGCCATGTTGGCTAATAATTTCGATTAATTCTTCCTTTATTTCCGGACTAATATGTTCGTGGCGAATTAAGTTTTTAATTTCGTTTTTATCATCAATAAAAAATAAATCATTTTCTAATTTAAATTTTTTCTTTTTAAATTTCAATTCATTTTTTTCTAAATTTTTTTTTAAATTTAGTTTTTTCATAGTCTCGTAGCCTAATAAAATGTTAAATCTTTCGCTAAACGGAAATATTAAAAATTTGACTTTTTGATTAATTCCTATCAGGGGCATTAGGTCAATTATCACGCTTTGTGATCCTTCCGCCCTTCCCGTAGGAGTTTTTATCGCGAAGTCCTCTTTAGAGATTTCCAAGAAACGCGGAATGTGATCGGGGTGTATGGTATATAATTTTTTGTGGCACCCGTATCAATTAGCCATTTATTTCCCATACTGTCGATTAAATTTGGTAAGTCGTTGCTTAAATTTAAATCATGTATTTCAATTTGTTTATTCTGCTTATGTTGAACGGTCTGTTTAGAGTTTAAATGATTATTTATATCTGGTCCGGAGGTCTTCTCGTGCTTGGGCCTAATTCTAAAAAATGGTCATGTCTTTTTTCTAGTGACTCTAGACGTTCTAATAATAATTTCATTTTTTCATCTTTCTCTTCCTCTATAGCGTGCACCCTGTAAGATACCATTTTCATCGATACTGTGTTTGAATCTACTTAGGGTTGTTGATAATTTTGTCTAAAATTTCTAGAAGCTGGTTTATTAAAAAATTTATGCTTTGACTGAGGGTCCCATTGTTGATTATAAATCGGTGTTTGATATTCTATAGCTCGCTGTTATGGCCGGAAGTTATGCTGATTAATAATGTTAAAGGAATTAAAGGTTGGACCTTGTTCATGCTGATACTGCTGTGGTCGGTATTGTTGCGGATTATTATAATTATTAAATGTTGAATATTGTTCGCAGTGATACTATTGGGGTCGGTAATTTTGGTAATCATGGTGGTTATTAAAATTTGGTCTATATTCTTTATTTTTATAATTAGTCTCAAAATTTTTCTACTTGTAATTATTTTGCGCTTGGTTATTTTTATATTGTTTTTTGTCTCCGTAAAGTCTGTGAACGATGTGAGCCGCGCTGTTTCTAAATATTTCCTCGAGATCTTTTAACGAATCAAATTAAATATCGTAAATAAAGTCATTTAATGCCGGGTGTAGACTATGGACTGCGTGTGGAGATATTTGTTTGTCGTATCTGTACATTTCGTCCTGTTTGTCAATTATTTCGTTATCTGAATAAATACGTGCGTATAAATCACAGCTTTTCTGGCCCAGTCGTTCTAAGAAATCGAGTGGGTTCTCATTATGATAGGTACGCGTATTTAAAATTTCCGAAATTAACTGTTCCCGAGTTCTTGTATCCTGGTATTTTTTTCTTTAAAAATTTTATTATTTCTCTGGCGGTACTAAATTCTTTGTCATATGCGGCGACTTTAGCTTTTCCTGTTAATTTATTTAAATTTTTTAAGAATAATTTAGCTTGATTGGTATTTTTATGCGTATTATCCTCCTTGCAATATAAATTATACAAAAATTTACTATTTCTAATAAAATCTTCTAGTTGTAGCGGATTTCCGTCATATTCCGGGATTATTGCTAAGTCATGATTTTTATTTCTAATGCCATATTATTATCTTTTTTAACTAACGTTGAACCTGTTATTTTTAAATTACTCAATTTTTCTTCCAAACCATTCATAAAGATAAATGCTAAATTAATATTTTAAATTATTATACTTATTACTAATTATATTTAAATTACAAAATTACTTAAAAATAAAAATAAAATTAATTAATTATACTTGTTTCTTGATACAGCGATGTCTTCGACGTCTTCTCAATGTCTTCTCGATGCCTTCTCGAAGGAAGCGGCCTTCAGCTGCTTCCCGTCGATTCTTTAGCAAGAGCTTGTAGGTCCTTTTGGTCAAAAAATTGGAATACCTCCCAAAGATGTAGATCTGCTGATGTTTTCTGCTAATACTCAGCTCCCAATCTTCTCATGCCAGTGGAAAGAGGTCTCGCTGTTCTGTACCTGAAATAAGATAGGTAGATTTATTACAAAGAGAGGTAATTTTAAGAAAACCTGCATTTTTTTTAATAACCCAGTATTTATTGTATTTATATCCCGATTTAAATATTGTATTCTGTAAGACGCATTCATAAAGCATGAGATTCGTTTCTTTATTTTCTCGCTAAACAAAGCTTAGAAGAAGGATCCTATACGTATTTAATAATTCAGAAATGTAGAATTAAAAAAAATCTAAAATTGTCCTGGACTAATTCTTTTAGGTATACTTTAAGTTACTGTTTTCAACTATGATAAGTAAATAAACAGTTCAAATTGTTTCATATCTGACTAAAAGGTTCAAATCTTCTTCATATTTTCCTTTTCGCAGGGATATATTATACTTTGATTGTTCTAAAGTACTCTTCAACTCTCGAAAAACATTGGCCTCAACAATTTTCTGAAAATCCTTGGCTTTTGTCTTCCATTTTATGACTCTTACTTTTTGAAGGTCCTTTTTGACATTTCAAAGCCTCGCCACCCTCGGCCTCTCTCTAACTCGCTTTCCGCCTGACTTGCCGTACAACATTCTTCTGGGAACTCTTTGCTCTGGCTTCCTTTCAACGTGACCAAGCCATTTCAATCTTGATTCTTTGGCGTACGTGACTATGTACTAAGTTGAAAAATAAATAACACATTTTTCCTGATTATTCAATTTACCAGGTGATTCCAGAATTCTGATTTAAAAATCTGACTGTGATCATCACCGGACCCATAATTAAAGCCAGTACATGTCATGGAGCTAATGAAATCTAATTTGCTTGATGGAAGTAGCTCATTGAATATGCACTGTCACCCGCTCTGGCATAATTCTGTCTACGTCTGGTCATGAGGCTTAAATTAGTAAATTGGTACTTTCCTGAGTAAAATTTTAATATTATCTACAACGGAAGTTGATATATCACCGCTAGATTTAACAAGAATTGGGTAAAATTTGCGTCATGATAACTAAATTATATATTTTCTCAAACAATGTAATACCTTTTGACTATTTGCAAAATTATGTATCCTTTTATCCTTAAAAATGATAGAGGTGAATCATAAATGACATCGATAGCATTAACCAGTGGCATTTGAGAATAAGTTGAGTTTGAATCCAGAGAACACTAAGGCAATCCTTATTGGTTCAAAATCATAATGCTCTTCTCTACTATCCACTGCTTTTCTCTAAAAACTGCCTGATTCATTTCCGAAATTCCATTAAAAAACCTTGGAGTAACTTTAGGACATCATCTTCCTATAGATGATTCCTGCAGACGCACACGGCGTATGCTGATGATTTTGTAATCACGGCCCGATATGAAGCTGCCATGTCAGGAGCGCTGCACGAATTGAAGGAAACTGCGTCAAGAATGGGGCTCGAGATAAACGAGGATAAAACGAAGTACGTGATGAACTCAAGGCTAAAAAGAAGGAAAAGCTGTCTATCCAACTTTTGACCCACGAATTAAAGACGGTGGAATCATTCAAATACTTAGGCGTAACGGTAACTAGCAAAAATTAAATAATTGCTTGGATAAAAACAAGAATGTCAGCAAAAAATAGATGTATTTTTCCTATAAATACTATAAAAAATTTGGAACTTATCAAAAAAAGCCGAGATAATTATTTATAAGACCGTGATCCGACCTAAAGTGAAATACACATGTGAGATAACCAAGGAAAGGGAAAGAATACTTTTGATCTGGGAAAGAAAGGTGTTGAGAAAGATTGGTCCGGTGTTTCAGAAATGAATGTGGAGGATCCGCTCAAATAGAGAACTATGAGCACTCTAAAAAACAGAAGATGGAAAACAAAAATAAAGGATAGCCAGGAGTGGCTACAAATCGTAGAGTAAGTCAAGGTTTTGCAAGCGCTGTAGAGCCCATCAGTGAGTGACTGAGGGAGTGAGTCTGTTGAGTTCGAAATGAGATGTAGAAAACTAATGAACTGTTTAATCAGATTTACTTTCAGGATCTCTCAACGTTCTCACATATTTCTTCAGTATTCAGTTATTGGGTGGCTTTACCCACGAATTTCTTAATTTTCGACTTCAATAATTCCTAGATGCACCCATATTTCAATCCTTGAAAACCAAAAAATCCACTTATATTCATGATCCCCTTACTTTGTGCTCCCAATCCACCCATATTAAATATAACAACACAACTCATTAACCAGTATACTCCCGTGCATCGAACTGCATCCTTCGAAAAATCCTTACCCCTGCTTGCCTCATTGTCATTCTTCATTGAAAATGCTCTTATTCAACTTATTTAAACATCATCTGATTCTTTACCTACTGAATTTCTTACCTTCCGAGCAAATGTAAAATAGGTATATTTATTTATATTACTTAGTAATACATTGTCTCTATTTACAACATTTCTCTATTATTTTGTGACTTATAATGTAATTATCATGGAAAGGCGATTTTGCTATGTATTTTTACTCTTACGTTATTCTTAGTGGACAAGTTGTCCCAGAATAAAGTTTATTTTCTTTCTTTTTTTTTTATTCCTTTATAGATTCTTGGTTAACAGAATGTTCAGTATTGCAATATTGTTGTTGAAATAACTTTGGTGGTACATTCAAGACAATGAATATTGAAAATAAACATTCTGGTTTATTTCAATCCGATGATTAGAACCTGACAGTGGTCAGACGGCTGGTGGTAAACCGGCCTTTAGACGGTTCTGACCACACTACCATTGCTTCACCTTGATGAGTGGTTTTGATTTAATGATTTATTTACCTTTTGCAACTTAGATTATTAACATTAACTTCATATATTTATCTATTATTTATAACTATTTTTCCGCAATTCTCAATAGTTAGTTAATATCTTGTATTTAGAAATACGTGTTTTACTATTATTTGGTTTATATTTCTGAAAAAAAAATTAAGGAAGAAGATGTTGGCTAAAGAGGATGGGGTTGTTGTAGCCTTATAAACTTGGATTTGATTTTAGGAACCAATTACATTGCATTAATTTTCTTGTACCTACGTTTTAATTTTCAGTGAAACCTTTGTCTAGGGCCTAAAGGAAAAAAAAAAAAAAAAGGTATGAAAGAAAAAGTTTATTTAAAAGAGATTGAAAATGAAGACACAAAGGTATAAAAATTAAATGTACATCTATGACGTATAATATATATATATATATATGCATTACCAACAAAATCCAAAATAAGTGAAAAATAGAATTTTTTAGATAGTTCTAGATTATACAAATTAATTACATGTTTGCTATAATTAGTATCAACTAGTCGGTAACTAGTATAAACTAGTCGAAATTTGTGATAACAATAATTATTGAACAAACATCGATAATTATTGTATTGACTGGTTAATACTAGTTTTAACGATACAGCTTTGTCCGGTTTTAACTAATTTTGAGTTTTGTCGGTAACATATATATTGGAACAAAAAATGAATGGATATATTTATATATTTAAATGACAGAAATTCATAGATAGATAACTAGTAAAAAATAATTGATCTTTTATATCTATTAATCGTTTGCTATGATATTTATTTTATCTTATTTTCTACGTTTTATTTATTTTCACTTTTTATACATCTTGTCTTTATTTTTTAACGTTTGGTCTTTCTTAAAAAAAAATAAATTAAAAAAAAAAATGTTTTCTTTTAGTCCTATTTAGCATCAAAAGCTTAAGAGCAGAGTTTTTAAATGCTATAATTATTTTACGGTTAGTTGCTATAAGAAAATTAATTATATAGGATTTTTTTTTTGTGTTATATAAAGATTTTTCCATTAAGGAGAGGAGATAGCTCACTGGGTAAGGCACTTGACTACCAAGCTCCCGGGCCCGAGTTCGAGTCCGGCGGAAGGTAGAAAATTTATTTTCTTTTATTTTGGTTGTAGCTCTATTTCGAGGTCGGGAGACCCTCCTGGGGCATACCGAGCCTCTACATAATGGAGGAGAGAAACTGAACCCAATACCCTTCATGAGTTGTAGTGGTACAGGTTTATTTTTAATTAATTTTCAAATTAAAAGTAATAACAAAAAATTATTCAAATAAAATTTAAATCTTAATAGGAAAAAACTTGTTCTACCGCTTATGCAGCCTTCGCAGAGCTTGGGCCAGGTTGTCCTTTCCTCCTGTTTGTCCCCGACTCTGGAACGCCTCCCACACTCCTTCCTACGTGGATATACAGTGTTTCCTCCTAGGCTTCCTGAATTGTTATTTAAACAGTGAATCCCAGTGTGGTTTAAAAATTGTGGAATATGTGGCTAGCGCCATTATACAATACTTCGCTTTGGTAAAACTATTGTACCTATCTGTACCAATTGCAGCTACATCATCTTAATAGTTCTATTAAGGTTTATTATAGTAAGGTATTTATAATAATAATTTAAATGTACAGTTTGCTTCCCACTCCATTCCTGATAATCCTCCGAGGCGTCTGAAACGAAGATGGCCTAGAGACCTTCTAGTGTAGAATTTTTAATAAAGTGCTACTGATGAGTAGTTCTTTTCAAGTTTTAACATGTTATTATAATCGTTAAATACATTTACTTGATGTGTGTATTCTGTACAGTTGTAAATTTCAATAAATGTATTCAAAAAAAAAAAAAATGTACAGGGGTAAGTGACAGAAACGAGGTTTGTCACACTGTCATAAACTTCTAAGGTTAAAAATAAAAATCCAACTAGATGAAATCGATAAAATTATTTCTGCTGAATAAAAATTATTACCAAATTAAAATGTTGATCCTTTGATTTCTGATATTGTTAGTAAAAATGTGATTCATGGGCCTTTAGTTGTAAGAATTAATACCGAATTTCATTATTCGCATGAGTTTCTTAATAGTCTCTGTCCATCTGGTTTATCAACTCTTATATTAAAATTAAATATTGGATGTCCAATTATGCTTCTGCGTAATTTTCAAATGCCTAATTAGTGCAATTTTAACGTGGTTATGTTATTAATGAAAGCGGGCAATTCCGCGACGTGGATCGCTAGTGAATTATAGTTGGATAATGTAATTGAAATATCTTTATTTTATTTAAAGTTAAGTTAGTAAAATTTCATCTGGTTAAATTAATATATTTTTTTTTTTTGTTTCAGTGCTATGGGCCGGAGATGTGGGGTCTAGCGGTGGTGGTAGGCTTGTGCTGCGTTCTTCGGGCCGACGGCGGTGGCCCGCGAGTGGTATCGACACGGTTTGGTAAGATCCAAGGCGTGGTCCGGGCGGTGGGGTCCGGGAGGCACCTAAAGCCGATTGAGGTCTACCTCGGGGTGCCCTACGCCATGCCCCCCACCGGAGCTAACCGCTTCAGCCCCACCAGAACATCGCCACCCTGGGACGGCGTCCGCAACGCCGACAAGCACGGACCGGTCTGCCCTCAGAAGCTGCCCGATATCCGCAATGAGACGGCCGCTCTGGAGAAGATGCCGAGGGGCCGGCTGGACTACCTCAAGAGGCTGCTACCTTTCTTGCAGAACCAGAGCGAGGACTGCCTCTACTTGAATATCTACGCTCCAATACAAGGTTAGTCAATTTTCTTAAAATTGATTATTTATATATTATTTTATTCAACGCCAAGCACAAACGAATTGTTAGAGATCTAGCTTTACATTGATCCAGCCCTTAATATTCTCTATAGCCTGAGTGTTGGCTGATTGAGATTGGGGAAAAGTGGAGGGAGAGGGCGCGGCTGGTCAGGGCCAATGAGAGTGGTGCAGGGTTGCCGGTTCTCTCCCCACCTACCTTGGAAGGTTCATTATAGTTCTGCCTCTCAAACAAGCCGCATTGGGTTTTTCTTTTTATGTTTAAATTTTAAGTTAGTATTAAAAATTTTCACGGGAAAGCAGTACGTTAAATCGTAAGGTGCTCACATCTCAAGCTCGCGAAATGGTTTTATGCGTCCGAAAATGAATTACGACTGTGTTTCGACAATTTGTTAAAAAAAAAAAAAAAAAAAAAAAAAAAAAAAAAAAAAAAAAAAAAAAAAAAAAAAAAAAAAAAAAAAAAAAAAAAAAAAAAAAAAAAAAAAAATGATTTTTGACTTGTGATAGAATAGAAAAAAAACAAAAAAAACCTTATTATTGAACTAGGTCCTTTAAGAATAACACTTATGAATAGAAAAAAAATGGTCCCTGGCTATGAGACCTTTTGTGTACGTATCATATTGTAAATAAACAACTTAAAAATTACATAAAATGAAAATTAAGAAATAAGAATGAGATAAAACAAAAATGATAAAAAAAAATAAAAAAAATAGTTAATAGATGAACAAAACATAAAATAATTGTAACTACGATCCTTTATATGGCTAAACTGTTGTTAAACTTATAAAAATATATTTAAAAAAAAATAAAACGAAAAAAAAACATAAAATAAGAAAGGGGAAGAGAAAGACACAGCGATTGATTTATTTATATGCAATATTTCAGTCTTTTAAAACAGTGTGAAAACTCTGAGGTAGAGATCTGGTAGGAGTTGAATGTAATGTTACTTCCAATTTATTCTGATAAAAAATTCAACGCACTGTTTTCCAAGACTTGGGAACAGATGGCTGACAAGTTGATTAAATGAGAAGAACTTATTTTACATGTCGAATAGTTTTTTTTCTTTTTGAGGAACATGCATCGCCGAGTCGTCCCGTATTAGCATATAAAGTAATCCAAGCATTCATCCTAGCCTCGCTTCACCAACAGCTGCCTCTTTATCTTCAGAACAATCACAGGCGCATTTTCTTTATTGTTTTTATTTAACCATTTCGCTTGCCCAAAATGACAACATTTATTGTAACTTCGTAAATTGATCAAAATAAAATTGTCATTGTAGGGATTGACAAAATCACTTGGATTTTATAAATTATTGTTAAATAATGAACTAAGGCAATTTTTTTCTTCATTTGAATTATTATTTAAAATTTCATCTAAATCGAAAAGTGCGACCCCAATACGTTGTTCCACATCCCGGTCATCCTCTTCAAAATATTGCGGTATTGAGATCTATTGTCTCTGGCAATGACCAGCTTCTCAATTCAGTCCAGACCTGTATCGGCTCACTCAGCCTCCAGTGACTTAGCTGAGAGAGCAGCGCTGGGATCTCATTGAATCAAGCTTGTGCTTACATTAGTTGGGAGATAGATTTAATAGATGCATGTATAATTGAATGAATTGCATTAATTCTACAAATGATAAATTATTTGGAACACTAAAGATTATTATTCATTCATTCTCGGTGCAACAGACGCATGAAGCGGTCCTTGGCCAGCTCAACGGCTCTTTCCCAGTCTTCCCTGTCAGTGGCACGTCTGATGGATATTCCTGCTTTCTTAAGATCCTCGGAGACGCTGTCCTCCCATCTTCCCTTCGGTCTTCCACGAGGCCTTACTCCATCGGGGCTTCCGTAATACAGTCTTATTACTGTCCTCTCCTAGCCCATTCTGATTATGTGTCCCAGCTATTTGATTCGCTGTATTCTCACATATTGGGAAACATCCAGTTCATTATAAAGTACGTACAGCTCTTTGTTTTTTCTGAGTCGAAACAAACCATCCACCTCTACAGGTCCATAGATGCGTCTCAATATCTTCCTTTCGAACCTGTCAATACGTTCAGCTAATACTTTACGCAATGTCCAGGTTTCAGATGCGTATGTCAGGACGGGTCAAACGAGTGTTTTATAAAGTCTGAGTTTGGTTGTGCGACTGAGCAGTCTACTTCTAAATAGTTTTGATAGACTGAAATAGGATCGATTAGCTGCCATTATTCGGCATTTTATTTCTTTTTTTTCATCTAAGTAGTCGTTGATTATCAACCCTAGGTACTGAAAACTTTTAACGCACTCAAATCTATAGTTTCCCATTATGTAGTGTTTCTGCAGGTACACTGGATTCTTTTTTCTTAAAATGAGAATCTTTGTCTTATCCTCGTTAATCTGGAGACCCATTCTTCTTCCTTCTATCTCAAGTACTGCAAATGCCTCCTTGATGCTTTGTCGGCTCCTTCCTGCAATGGCAACATCGTCAGCATATGCCATTACTTGTGTCATTTTGTTAAATAAGGCAAAGATTATTATAGTATATTAAAATAAAGTTTCTTCCAACAATCAATAATTATTCTTACTGTAATAATTCCAGCTCTTCTGTATGCCTCCGAGTGCCTTATATTGGCCAAGAAGGGCCCACTCAGGAAGCTGGAGATCAAGGAGAGAAAAATCCTGAGAAGGTTACTAGTCAGGGAAGAGAATGGTACCTACAGGATACGGCGCAATGATGAGCTGTATAAACATCAGGAGGATATCCTGACATGAATAAGGAAAAGGCGACTGGCTTTTTATGGACACCTGGCCAGCATAGATCCCAAAAGATTTACTAAGGCATGTAGGCTTCCAAGATCAGTGAAGTCAGACCTGGAACAACTATGGATCCCACTGGATAAAGCACAAGCAGTCCGACAGGGAGTTTTCCCAGTGTCCCTTACCAGTAAGAAGACCACAGGGACCAAATGGACAGAGAAGAGAAAGCTGGCTCAGAGTCAGAAAATGAAGAGAATGAAGAGAAAGAAGAAGATCCTCACCGAAAAGTAGCTACGAGCCCGTGGTCCTTAGCAGGCCCCAAGAAAATAAAATATATTCTTAATTGTTTAGAAAAATTAATTAAAATATTGCCAACACTACACTTTAGAAATAATTTGACTGAAAAAAATAATAGGAATAGTAGTTACATTCACTACTAAAGTTCATCTATGATAGAAAAAAATGTTATTATAAATATTTATTTGCTGTGTACTAAATTATTGTTAAACCAATTGATGATGTTTAATGGGATTGTATGTTAAATTAAAAAGAACAACACTCTCCACAACGAATTCCAAAAGAAGATGCTAGAAAACGATGCTATAGTGTAAGACTTAAAACAGACCTTAGTAACTAATTTATGCAAAATATTTTTCCTTCCAAAACAAAATACTGCTCAAACGTTTGGTGTTCTGTTATGGTTTTTGGCCAAAGTGTCGAATATGCCAACATAAAAAAAAAAAATAATTAAATGAAAAATGGAAACATATGGTTTGCCTAATTGAAATAAGTACGTAAAACTTCATCTTTCGTAGTTTTATTTTTTTTTTTATTTTGCAACTTTGTTATTGCCGAATATATCCCTTAATTAAAATAATGATAAAACACGTTAAAAGGGTTTTTGAGGTTTAAATACATCACCAGAACACATCGGCTGCATTGTAGGTTTTCTTTGATCCAGGAGAAGATAGGCCTATATTGAAATGTCACATAATTGGAAAGATAAAAAACGAAATTATAAAATTCTAATATACAAAAATTAGAATTTTATAGTTTCACTTTTATTCCATTGAGCAAGCGATATGTTATAGATGGAAATATGGAAATCATTAACCTTCTTTTGACCATTTAGAGCGTATACCATATTAAGTATTTTTATGGAATTTGATGGACTTTCCACAAAACATATTCCTATATCCCTTTGACGGATATTTAGCATCGTTATGATGAAGCTAAAATAATGAAATTTTATTTTAATGATATAATCGTTAAGAGGCTGTGAAGAACTCTATTTGTTGCATTTATTCAAGACCGAACTTCAATGATAGGAGACATTTTCAATTCTAAGCGACAAAAACTCATTAGGAAAACAAGATAACTAGAAACTATCTGTTTCTGGCGGGACTGTAAACTTATAATTAGGTACTGTTTGCTAAATGTTAGGTAGAGTGTTTACTTTATCCAAAGTTTTACTGCATCAATATGTTTAAATAAAAGATAAACATTTGAAGTTTTCGAAGGAAACTTTTTTGTGGATAGTAAACTATTTTCAAAAACAGGTTTAAATTTCTTTTTATTTATTTTACTTGGTTCTTACCTGTAACGGAATTATTTATAGCTCGTTGTTCTATAGTTAGCATTTAGTAAAATATTATACTGTGTACATCCCATATTGATTTATGCAAATTTATTTTTCTAAAATTATATAATTCTAAGTAATAATAGTTTAAACTCACAAATTTTTTATACGATTTTTTTTCAATTTGAATGAAAACTATATACCATGGCTATATACTTCATATATATAGAATGACACTTTAAAGTGGAAATGACTAAATGAGTAAGTAGAAGGTTACCTTAAGTAAAATTAAATTAAAGAGTCGGTTTATACTTATAAGTATTAAATTCGAATTTCCCATTGAGATTCTATGATTTTGTTTTCATTTTAATCAGTTTGTTCATAGCATTTTTTTTTCTTTCGTTTTAGTACTTTGACTATAAATTTAATATTTTTATTTTATAAAATTTATAAGAAGTTAAATTGAGTTTTCTAAATTGATTTCAGTTATTTCATAAAGAATTTGTTTTTATTTGGTTAATAGTCGATTAAATAGGCGAGAAAATTTTCCGATTAAGTTACAAGCCGTGGGTGAGAGACAATAATTAAAATTGCAGCCAATAAAATTAAATTGAGCAATATGGTACCTTCTGGACAATATACTTATATCTTTCCAAGTATTACTTAGAGGTAATGTGAATAATGTGTATGAAATAAATTCAATATATATATATATTTTTTTTATATGACCATTGTTAAATTTATGGTTTACTATCGATATTATTTTATAACAGACAAATTTAAGTTCGATATTATTTTTATAATTTTATTATAAAATAATATCTGGCTGTATAACTCATTTATAACTCTTTTATATATTCTATTGAATATATATTAATATATATGATTTTTTTTTCGTTATTGATGATAAAAAAAAGGTTTTTATAATGAATAGTTTAAGGAAAGTAAACTCTAAAAGGAAAGTAAATTATAAAACACATACATACCAAAAAAAAAAAAAAAAAAAAAAAAAAATGAAAGGTTGAAATTTTAGGTAATAAAATCCTAATTTTATGTCTTGCTGTGGAAATTATATGAGGTGCTTCTGTTCTGCAGCATGTTCTCCCCTTAGCCATTCCTCTGATTTGCATTTTACGCAGTGGGTAACGGACCAGTCTATAGCGAATGATAGCCCAGTAAAATGTTTACGACTCACATGAAAGTGTTAAATGATCTAAAATATCTCCTTACCATGAGTTTACAGCAGTTTTATTCTTTCAAATCGGTTGTATATATCAGAATAAACTATGCTTTAACATTCTGTATGTGTGATTTTTTTTTAAACTTTAGCGCTCGACATCTGTCAAAATCAACTATATCTGATGAACATTTATTAATACAGCGTTGTCTATTGGTACCCCTTATGTTTTTGATATATTTACTTCATGCTAAGGAGTGGATCCTCCTTTTTGTTTTTTCAGCCTAAAAATGAATTAATTAAAAATATGTATTTGGTCACTGGATGAGTATGTTTCTTATAGATTTATCAAGAGGGGTCAGTCAAAGGAATAGAGAGAGAGAGAGAGAGAATGAGAGAGAGAGAGAGAGAGAGAGAGAGAGAGAGAGAGAGAGAGAGAGAGAGAGAGAGAGAGAGAGAGAGAGAGAGAGAGAGAGAGAGAGAGAGAGAGAGAGAGAGAGAGAGAGAGAGAGAGAGAGAGAGAGAGAGAGAGAGAGAGAGAGAGAGAGAGAGAGAGAGAGAGAGAGAGAGAGAGAGAGAGAGAGAGAGAGAGAGAGAGCATTTAAATAACATTTTGAGAATTACTCACTTGCAAATTGGCCACTACCATTTGCAAGTACAACGTGCTTCGACCATCTTCTTTTCAGACACCTCGAAGGATATTTAATTTTAAATTGTCAAACTGATTATAATCAATTTAACTGACTAGTGCGAATAACATAAATCTTTAACGTTAAAAAAGATTAAATAAGTGGGTTTGAAAAATATAAATAATTTATCATAAATACTTTGTTTAAAAGTTAGATTATTGCAATTTCAATAGGTGCTTCACTTGAGAATATGCCTGATTCATCTTATACCTATTTGTTTTATGAGGATAAGTTTAGAAATATAACTATTTCTTAAATATTATATGCCCACATGAGATAAAAAATTAAGTGTGAACCACCTAACTTCACGGCACTAATGATATACACTTACCGCAATACTTACAAGTCAGGCTTAAGGTTAGTACTTATTGCGCCGTTCATCGTTTATGGTACACTGGAAGATAATAATTATTAACAAGGAAATTACATAATATGTTATATTATATTTACGAAATAATAACCATAAAATGATTTTTTATTTTTATATATTATCAATTGATTGAAATTTACAACTGTATAAATAATGTGTTTTTTTAAGTAAATATGATAATAATGTGCCAACGTTTGAGAAGCCAAAATAAATAATAATGATAAAAAAAGAAAAATAGGGTTGTTTAAAAAAATTAACCTTCCACTTGTGGCGCTGTTGTATTTATTACAACACCCAACTTGTTTTCCTTCTCTTTCGCCTCCGGTAAGCTTCATGGAAAATTGGCTTTAGTTATTCCTCGAGATACTCTATTTGCCGACTGTAATTTTTTACTGTGAAAAGAGTGATAGTTTTCTGTAGAGAGAATATTTAGTCCTCAGTGTTGCACAAAAAACAATAAGCAAGTATTGATTTTTTCCTCGTCCCCTTTTTGGCAATCAGGTATATTCGATATAATGTAAAAAGTATTCTGTTGTACTTTTACTTTTGTTTATTTTAGTGAGCAAAGTATTAATTACCCTGGAATGTTTTATTAAAATGAACCATATAAAATTGGGAGGAATCGTTTAAATTTAGCAGGAGCTACACTAAAACGAAAAAAAAAAAATCAAAATATGAAGGAGAGAAATTTGGATTCGAATGAACAGGTATAGAAAATGTTCTAGATAATAATAAACTGATGTTGATGGTATTAGTGAAGATGACTTTGGTGGGGAAATTCTACAATTGATATGTAATGATTATTCCTAGAAAAAAAAAATGTGTCAACTTAAATGTTGGTTTTTATTATTTTTAATTACTAACAAATTTTAATTTACGTTCAAATGTAGAATCGTCATAATATTTGATTTTGAAAATTTATTGTAAAATTTAGAAAAAAAAAAAGGAAAGAAGGAACCGTGTGTTTTACCTACAATGTAGTACAAATTGCATATAGTATACAAAGTACCTACTTTGTACAACGCGCGACCACTCGTGTTACTAAAATTGGCGTGACTGGTAGAAGGTCAATTTAAAATTTAACAAATCTTCGGCCGACCATGAAAATGGATAGTTTAAATATGAATGCAAAGAGATTAAAAATAAAATCATGTATTGCTTTTAAAATATTAGTAACATTCTTTTAAGAATATTTTATACTTATTGAAATACACAGAGTTTAAATGACTCCTTATTTATTGATATTTAATTATAAGTTTTACGATTAACTCTGTTTCTTCCTACCTTAAAAATAATTTTGTATGATCACAGACCTTTAAGAAAGGATATGATTACTTAAATCATTGCTGATCATTTTTAAAAATAATATGATGTGTGGATGCTTTGTTTTTATTTAAATAGTAAATACATTCCACCGAGGCTTTTAAAAAGAAGACGGTCTATGGAACATTTATAGAAGTGTTACCAATGGGCTGCTTTACAAGTTATTGTCATGTTACTGTATTCATATTCCCAACAATTTACTAAATATATGTACTATGCAGTTGTAAATAACAATAAAAAGAAAAGAAAATAATGGTTATTCATGCTACAAATATATTTTTCTTAAATTTTAAAATAACAGTTTTTTCTTTGACATTTTTCACAGTGGTTTAAATTATGGTTGAAAGTGTTTAAATTAATAACCAATATCTATAAATATATTCTTGTAAATTGATTTGTTACAGTAATAGTGATACATATTATATGATATAAAAATTAACAGGACACATAGTTATAATAGAAAAATATAGAATTTAAAAGTAATCATAAATACATTGTCACGTTGAAATATATAGTTTATCTTCACTCACTAACTACGAAAGACTGACATAAACATATGTGCGAGTGTTATTATGATCTGATATTAAGTTTATTATAGGTAAATTTTCACTCTAAAAATACTTCTTTTTTTTTAATCGCGAGTCAATACCTTTAGTTCCGAAAGACTAGCGAGCTTTAATTGGTTACGTTTTGAGTAGGCAAGAGTGTATCAGACAGTGATGTGGCTGTCCATAATGCGTTATCTCAGATAAATAGCCTGCCCCTGAAACGTCGAATATATCCCAGGTATAATCTGAAGCTATTGTTAGCTTTCATCAAATTTCGACATAATTCCTTCCTGTGATTCCATTAGCTGTATTTATTGAGGAATGTTGTATTAACAAACAGTTGAATTAATGCTGGACTCGCCAAGAGGGAATATGAAAATACAGTAATCCATGATTGAAGCTGTACTAAGTATAAAATATGTAATCTCTTTTCAACAAATAATTGAACAAAAACGGTATAATATTTTTAAAATAGTAAAATATTTTTTTGAAAAGTTTTAAGCAGCGTTATATGTTATAAATAAATACATTAATTAATACATTTACCAATTCACCAGTCCTATTATTTTTGTTTACATACTATTCGTTACGGTTGGAAATGTTTAAGGCTTCTTAAACGTAAAATGTTTAAGACTTCTTGTTAGGTCAATAATTAATTTATCTACAATACCTTGATGCACCACGGTAAGCACTGAAAATGAAAATTTGAGTGTGGCTTCAAGTTATTGACTTGTTTAATCGATTACTACTATTTGCAGATTTGTAAATAGTTTAAGGTTTTCGTATGATTAAGAGTAGAAACAATCATGAAGAAGCTTGGATGTCACTGTAGCTATATGCTTCAGAGATAAGTAAACTTCGGCATATATATATATATACATCTCTACTACCTTCACACATTAGTAGTATGTAGGTCGAAATAATTAATTAAATTAATTTGGATAATTATGTGCAATGGAGTTAGAAAAAAGAATTACTTGAGTTGGCGATATTTTAAAGAAGCATCTTTGATAACAAAGATTTCGATTTTTTTTTTTTCTTTTTTGTGCACAAATGAACAAAATAGTAACTAGTAAATACTAATACTTTCTAGCCCACCAGCACAATCCCTATCCAATTCCACTCAGCTTTATAATCCTCCTTGCATGTAAAAAATGCAGTGGCCTTGTGATCTATTATAAAATTCGACATGGAGTCCTGGTAATGGCCAGATTCTCTACTCATGCTCTGGGTGATTTCTATTTC
Source organism: Euschistus heros (assembly GCA_003667255.2). Taxonomy (NCBI): domain Eukaryota; kingdom Metazoa; phylum Arthropoda; class Insecta; order Hemiptera; family Pentatomidae; genus Euschistus; species Euschistus heros. Next base: position 879,103 of record RCWM02000267.1, read on the forward strand.
TCACTCGACATCCATTGGTTGTCTCTTTACACGAGTTACGCAGCTGAGAAAAAACACTGGTATCTCTTGGGACCTGGCTTGTCTCTCCATTAGTGGAGGATCCCTCAGATGTGTATATATTGTAAATAAAGTATGAAAGTATAATTAATATTTTTTTTTTTAATTTTTACTATTATTATTGTGTTTTTATATTTATATTACATATTTTATTGATAATTTATATTTTTCTTTCACTTAATGTATTGTATAGTATAGTTTGAGGCACTTTGTTTATTTTTATTTTTTTCATCATTCATCATTTATCGTATTATATATTATGGGATTCTTTACTTATTGTTATTTATTATACACTTTTTTATTAATTTTTTTTTTTATTTCATCTTTGTATTTACTTCTTATTGTCATATTGTTAGAATGGATCCATTAAGTCATCCATATTACTTATTGCTTATATTAAGACAGATTGTAATACTTCATCAATAAAAAAAAAAAAAGTTACTATTTCTGTTCACCTAAGGTTTTTTTGAGTTGATGCAGCAGTATATGCAGCTAATTTTCGTTATAAGTAAAAGTAAATGAGGTGTAGAATAAATATACAGGGTGAGTATCTCTTAGTGTAAAAAAAAAATTGGGTGAAACTAGATCAAAAATGTAGTAAAATGCCGCAGAACTTACCTTTCTATTCCAATCCGTTGCAGATGTACGATAAATCAAGGACTTTTTTTTGAGGAAACCACATTTTTTTCTATAAAAGTTTCTATAAAAATTTTGCTACTAGCTTCTGAATGCAGATGATATCCCCTGTAAAAACAGTCTCATCTGCCCACAAAATTCACCACAAAAAGTAGTATTGTTTAATATCATCTGCATTCAGAAGCTTATAGCAAAGCTGAGGCCTATGATCATTATCATTGAGTTTTAAACCTTACCTTGAAAATCTAATAAAATAAATCCTAAATGATAATAATAAATAAGTAAATGTAATAACATAAGATCCTCTGATAAGGTGTCGCTTTATTGACAGTTTTCTTTTCTTTTCTGTTAAACAATAATTTTTTTCTTTGCTTTTTATTCCAATGAAGAGTTTATTATGTTTAAAATGCACATTTCCATTATGGGATTGTCATAATGTTTTATTTACACAAGTAACTGATTTGTATGCCAAATGAGAACACCATGTTTTTTCGATTTCAAAAGTGAATTTCTCCATGAAATTGATACAAAATCATTACGTTTAACATATCATTCGAAAGCTAATTAAATTTGCAAGTTTTTGTAAAATTTGACGTTTTGTGGATAGTTTTTTTCAGAAAACGGTGAGCGTTAAAGTAAATACGACATTGTGGCTTCCCCAAATAAGGTGAAGATCAAGCTGTTCTTTAGATACCAAGTTTGTAAAATTCATGATTACAGGTACTTAGTTATTATAGAAAATTTAATGCTAAATCCGAAAATGTGGTCAAAACTTGAAAAATATTTAAGCAAAGTGGAGATATTAAAAAAACGTGGTTTCCTCAAAAAAGTCCTTGATTGATCGTACATCTGCAACGGATTGGAATAGAAAGGTAAGGTCTGCGGCATTTTTGATCTAGTGTCACCCATTTTTTTTTTTTTTTACATTAAGAGATACTCACCCTGTATATTACCACAGACTACCGAACATTAATTTTTCTTTATCAAATATAATTTAGTCGCTATATCATATCCATAGTCACTATATGTATTTTAAAAAAATGTTAAGGATAGAAACGATTTTTCGTACAGATTATTTTATATTTAAAACTCATTTACTATCAGTAGAATCCGTCTTGGTGTAAAAAATCTAAACAACAATACATACTGACCAACAGAATCAACAAAACTGAAGAGCTGTGATAGCTAGTTAGGTGATAAGAGGGGATTAAGTCCTACACGATTCTTCATGTTTCATATGTACGCTTATTTTAAACAGAATAGACAGTTTTTCCGGTTATTACATCTAAAGCTAGTATACTTGTAATTTCGACATTTGCAAGTCTTAAAATTACATTCTTAATATATGATTTTTTGGGAATTAGACTTGCCCTTTTACTTATCTGGCACAAACCAGATACCTATATTTTCAACTATATCCACTGGTATCTTAACTTTTCTCCCATTCCATTTCCAATAATCCTTTAAAGCATATATTGAACCTGATATAGAATATTCACTGGAGTACACGAACAGTTAAATCCTCATAAAGTGTCTTCATTTTATTATTATTATTATAGCTCAGCATATTTCCTAGATATACTTTATTTTGTATGCATTTGTCAATGTTTATAAGTAAATGAAAAAAAAAAAAAAGAAAAGATAAAACCTAATTGGTTCATCATAATTTCCTTTGTCTCAGTATACAATATCATATCCAGTGCTATAAACGATGTGGCATTTAGCGGATTGTTTCCTCGAAATAACGTTTCTAAACAAAGGTTAAATGAGTCCAATTTCATTTCAGCTAAATTCAAACATGTGCGTCGAATGTTTAACGTGTTCCGAACATACAAACCATCAATCGGCCCGTTGTTGAATTAATAATTTATTATTGTTAGTATTACAGTTTGATTTTATTAGCTTTTAACTTTTTTGGGAAAAAGTTGTGCATGTTTACTTCATTGCCTGTTTCATAATACGCTTACAGAGATAGACTTTAATGTTTGTTAAAATATGAGCTTACTTCTAAAAATATAAAATTCTGCGATATTGGTTAGTGAGTCCCTTTTTACAGTTTTCTAAAATAATTCAAAGCTATTTTATATAAAAAATAAAAACACATATTTGTGTTTATGAAAAATATTTTAAAAAGTTTTCACTTGGAAAGAATTTTAGAAGATAAGAGGAGATATTGAAATTTAATTTTCCGCATTGAGAATGATTCGTTTGTGATTATTTACATATTAAAATATCTTTAATTTTCGAATTACTGTTCTTCTCTATCTACTTATTAATTAACATTAATTGATGTTTATACACTAAATTGTAATATCTATACCACTTAACAATACAACAAGACTGGTTCAAACAATGGAAAATAAAACTAAACTACACCAAATCACAGCACATAACCTTTACACTCAGACAAGACTCTTGTCCACCTGTCTTCATCGACAATCAACCCATACCACAAACAAACGAAATTCATTTCTTAGGACTTACATTTGATAGAAGAATGACCTGGGGCCCACACGTAAAACAAAAACATCTCTGTCTAACGAAGATATTAAAACTTCTGTATCCAATGCTTCATAAACGGTTGACATTAAAACTCCGACAAGGACTGAATACATACACTTACTTACTTAAACCCATATGGACATACGCCACACAAATATACGGGACTGCAAAAAATACACACCTTAAAAAAATACAAATATTCCAATCAAAATTACTCAGATTAATCACGAAATCACCTTGGTACGTTTCAAACCACACACTTCACACTGATTTAGAAATACCCACAGTAAAGGAACATATACACGACCTTTATAGACGATTTCACGACAGACTTCATGGACATAACAACATACTCATTAATGACATGGCCACGACTGACATACCTGGAAATAGTCTCAGAAGGCTTAAAAGAGAGAGATTTGCTCAAATAAATCTCTTTAATTCATGCCAGGAGGAGGTACTATTGAGTACTAGTCTCCCACACGCATACAAGGCCTGTAGTATTCAATTTCAGCACATTCACTGATCGTTACCCTAATAACAGGTGTGAATTAAAATCTGAAATTGTAAGAAATCATAGTGTAATCATAACAATAATGTGTTAATTACCATAGTATTTATTGTATTTTTTTTAATTTTGTAATTTGTCACAGTAAATCCATCAGTCATATTTTTTAGCTAGATACATAAATTTCATATTAAGTGATGACAAACAGCTACAGTGGGTATGTGTAGGTCAGGATTTAGTGTTATATTGCTTACGTACCACGGAAATCATCATATCATCAGGCTAAATATTTGTGATGGAAATGTATCTAGTTTGTGTGAGTTTTTTTGTTTTTTTTGGCTGAACCATAAAGTTGTGATGCTTAAGTCCATATGGATTTCAATAAGTGTGTGTATTTAGGCGCTGTCTTTTTTTTGTCTTTTCAGGGTTGATCTTTGTAGAAGGGGAAACAAATTTATTTCATAAATAATTCTCGTTTTTTTTTTATAGCTCTCATATGGATTATGCTTTGTAATTGAAATTTATGTTAAACCTTCCACAGGTCGCGCCAATTTCCGTAACACGAGCGGTCGTGCGTTGTACAAATTACAATTATACAAAACCCTGTTTTTTATCCGTTTTTATCCAAGTTGTGTATTAATTTATTACATAAAATATTTTGACTATTCTACATTTAAAGTAGAGTATATTTACACAATATTACCTGAGATTCTAATATTTTGAAAGTATACGAAAATATATTTATGATTGAAGATAATAACAAACAAATTTTTAATTAGATAATTATTATTTACAATACTACAGTCAAATATAATGTCTAAAATGGATGTTTTATGTAAACGGATTGTTTTGATAAAAGATTTTTACAAATGAAATGTAGATATCCCCTGGCTAACCTCCTCCATGTCATATCTGTCACATATATTTCTGTATCATCATCTAGAACATTTATACATAATATTCCGAATAATTAAGATTTTGTTGACTAAGATAAATTAAAGTAAAGCGGTCGCTTGTTGTACTTTGTGAAACACTGAGGACTAAATATTTTATACAATATTTACGACAATGAAAAATTACCGGCGGCAAATAGAGGTGTGTATCGAGGAATAGCTAAATCTAATTTTTCGGGAAGCTCACCGAAAGCGAGAGAAAGAAAAAACAAGTCAAGTGTTGTACTGAAAACAACGGCGCGACCAGTGGATCAAACCGAGATCTCGGTATCAGAAATCTAGAATCGAAAAATCTTGGTACCGATACATACTACAAAAGGCATAAACAAAAAAAATACAATCAGGCAATATATGAAGTGTATATAAGCATCCTAGGGAACCAAAAACCAGACTAGTGATTTTTATTAGGGAAAGACAAGCCTGACCCAAGAGATCTCACCTCTGCTCTCACAGATGTCACTAGTGTTAAATCTAGAAGAGGCTGAGCGAAAGCGCTAAAAATAAAATGTATAATTTTACAATCGGTCTCTTGGAATATTTATTGATCGTACTAGGTATAGAGTAAGCTAGGCTAGGCTAACTAGCCGCACCAACTACATCTATTATTTATCTAGCATTAAAAAGTAGTTATGCGAGGAGTCCCCTGGCAGAGGCTCCCGATATTTTTAATAAATTCTGACGGGCCAACGGGCCAATATTTAAGGAGGTTACAATGGCGCTGGGTCCTTTATGAGCCCTGTGATTTATATTCCCCTCGAGCACCTTTTATTAAAACTCATTATCAGGCCCACATCTCCAGTAACTTTTAGAATTATTCTCCACCCGCGACTCCCCCAGTTCCGGCAAATTTTATTATTTTCGTTCGTATAATACTTTTTAATTTAATTAAAACGAGGATCCGGGAGCAAATTGTGTGCTGCAAATGTGTAGGCGAATATTTTGGATTATGAATACGTAAAACAGCTGTAACAGAAAAAAAATATCTTTTTCCGTTTTAAAAAATAAAAATATATATTGAGACTATTCCACTTAAGAGTTTTAGTGCTTTAATTCAACTTCCTACTGGAATTTAATACCAGTGACCCATATATATATATATATATATATATATATATATATATATATATATATATATATATATATATATATATATATATAAATGAATGTGTGTATGTCTTTACTCGATAGATTCAAAAGCCGTACATCCAATCGCCGTGAAGGTTTTAGAAAAAAAAAATTTAAATCAGAGTTGTGGTTCTAGGTGTATGTAAATATAAAAATAACATTCATTTTTTTATAAATACTATTTCAGTGCATGTGTTTGTAAACAATTACCAATAAAATATATGTTCTAAATTAATCTATATCTATACTTTTATTCTTTATTTTTTTCGTTTGTTATAACGGTACAATGTTATATAGAGCTAGAAATTGATTATAAAATTGGCTTGATTCAAATAAATTGTTATAAAAAAAGCTATAAATATTTAGTGTGACGTGTGGATCCTAGGGATATTTAATACCTGAATGATTTGTGGTTAGTGGCATTCTACACCAGAGTTTGCAATAGTAAAATTATTAAACTCCTCAGTTACAAATTTTTACAACAAAATCTTCATAATTCTAGGAAATTAAAGTTATTCCTTTTAATGTTTCAGGTTTATTTAATAAATAGTACCATTAGTTGTGTGAAAGAGCAGTAATATTACCAACAAATACTATAGAAGAGAATATTAACAACAATATTATTGAAAAAGTAAATTGGGACCTAGAGAGTATCTCTATTGATAGGGATGTAAGCACTGATAATGCAGTCCATCGTCCGCCAGAGTTTCTTCCTAAAACGTCTCAGTCCATCTAAATTACCAACTCATAGATTAGATTTAAGGATTGAATATCCAATAATGCTTTTGAGTATATCATTGCAATAATACCAGGTTACAGCTTTGAGTGAAAATATATAGAAATATTGTGAGAAAATTATGCTCAACTGCATTATAAAATTTTTATTGTTAAGAAGTAAAACTTCTGTTATTAGTTAAACCTATCTAAGTTTGTTACTTATAAGAGCGGGCGAAGCCGTTAGGGGATGCTACTATCTAAAATAAGTATAACTGGGAAGTCTTATATCAGGGTTCCTCATATTGACTCTATTTTATCTGAGTTTACTTAAAATGATTAAATTTAATAAAATTTTACTGTTGTCTTTTTATTTATTTATTTTTTGTTTAATTGAGGATAGACGTTCTTATGTGTTCCAACTAGAGCAGGAAGGACGGGTTATCCTACGGATTACCAACCTGTTATTCTAGCCAGGGTGGGATAGTCTAGATTCATTTCGTGGGTCCATTTCAAATGGTTGCTACATTTCTCACATCATCATTATAAATAGACATATAATATTCAAATGTATAAATAAATAAATAAATAAAAACAAATATGTATGTAGTCAGTTATTATACGTACATAAATCTACATGCTGTAATTATTGATCACGTGCTGATTATAAAATTACAGTTATAAATATTTTAAAAATTATATAAACATATACCATAGTCAAACATAACTGTACTAAATAAAAATAAAACTATGTACATAAAATAACAATAACCAGTATTAGACTCGCCCAGGTAGGATTCGAACCCACGAACTAGTTACTGAAGGTCGTGGATTAGAATCCTACGTTTGCTTAGTCATCGTCTCAACTCGCTTATCCCCTAATCTTTTTTTTTTTATTTATCTTACATTTTGATTTAATTAATGATTTTAAAATAACACGTGTACTTAAAATGTGTAGGCGAATATGTTGAATTACTAATGCTTAAGACAGTTTAAAAAAAATGTTTTTTAGTGTAAAAAATATTAAAAAAATTAAAAAGGAGAAAATTAATGTAGAGCACTCCTAAACCTACACTGGATTCTAATACCAGTGAAGAAGCTAAAAAGCAGAAAAGATTACGCCTTAATTCTCCAGTTGCGTTTGAAAAAGAAGGATTTCCTGATTTGAATTTTGTTATTATATTTCCCTTTTTTATTATTCTTTTTAATTATTATTACTATTTGATTTCAATTTACATATTCTGATGGTTAAAGCTTTATATATATATATATATATATATATATATATATATATATATATATATATATATATATATATATATATATAAGTTAAGTTCATCCAGAAGAAAAGTCCAAAAAAAAAGGAAAATTAGGGAGCTAAATAACGCACACAACTTCAGAATAAAGACTGACTTTATTGTTCAGCAATCCTCTTTATATACATTCTGTGGTTTGTTTGGGATTAAGCTAGGAATTAAGATGTATATTATCCCCCTATACACCTTAACTCCCCCCCACCAGTTTACGACCAATCCTCGTAAACTCCTACACAGGCCAAACAACCAATTATATACAAAAATCAATGCTACAAATAAATACAAGAAATAAAGAAAAAAAAAAAACAATCACTGTTACAATAAATACACAAAACAAAAAAACTCTTCTTAACTTAAAACTTTCACCATACTTTGACAGATCTTTACATACCTCCTCCAGTACAAAACTAAAATACAAACAAAAAAAACTGTTACACTTCTCCTAAGTTTTCTTTTTTACATTATCTACTATTTACACAAGTTCTCTTGCATAGAAAAGAGGATACCCCTCGAAACCCTTCTAACGAAAATGGGTACCCAAGAATATACAACCGAACTCAATGAATGATACCAACAACCTCGGAAAATGGAACACGAGAAAATCAGCGAGAAACGACCGAACTACGAAATGAACGAGAAAAACGAGAAAAACGTGAAAAACGAGAAAAAACGAGAAAAAACGCTAACTTAACGGGATCTTCAGTTGTTCCAAATGAACCGTCCTTCTCTTCCGGGGATCTTGAATACTCTGGATGGTAACGACATTATGTTCCCTAATCGCAACAACCTTGAAGGGTCCGTCATATCGTATTTCCTCTTTAGTCCGATTCGAAGACACCCTGCGATACACAATAGAACCTATTTCTATTTTCTCCATACCATCCCGACTCTTGAGATTTTCGCGGTTTACCCTCCTACTTTTTTCAGCCGCGAGCTTCTTCCGCGTCTTTTCCCATCTTTCCCCGAGCGCCACCCTATTTGCCACCAACGTCGCTGCAAACTCCTCATCCACTATTGCACCGCGGCTATCCCTCTTGCGCTCCCGGAGTCCAAATAACATTTCGAATGGTGAATATCCCGTTGCCGAGTGAATTGAGTGATTGTATGCTATTATCGCCTTAGGCATTGCCGTATCCGCTTTCAACCCCTTTTCCGCGTAGAAGACGCGAAGGTGATCACCCAGGGTACTATGCAATCTTTCGACCGCTCCTCGACCTTTAGGATGTCCCGGCGTATTTAAATGCCATTCTACCCCTAATCCTCGCATCTCCGACCTGAGACGGCTGTTATCAAATTCCCGCCCCCCATCTGACGTTATTCTCTCCGGTACCCCGTAGAATTGAAACCAAATACGGAGAGCCATAAGTACTGACTCGGCTGACCTGTCGTCAATCGGGTATGCCATGGCTATCTTGCTGAAGATGTCTATAATTGTAAGCCACTTAAGTCCTTTCCAGGTAAACGTGTCCACCTGTAAGTCAGTTAGTGGTACGGTTGGTGTCATTGTCTCCTCCTGCTTCCCGGTTGGGGGGTGTCTGTCATATTTCGTGGTATTACAGATCTTGCACGCTCCTATTACCTCCTCTATTGTCTTCCTCATGTGCATCCAGAAATACTTCCTCTTTAACGCTTTTAAAGTTTCCTGCACCCCTCTATGATTTGTCTTTCCCTGGTGGTACGCTATTGTGACTTCCTTCTGCCGGTCCACCTCCCTCACCGTTTCCACCTGCAATTTGCATCTAATAAACGTCCGGTCCAACCCTATCTTTTCGGCCCGCCACAATCTCTTAATTTTTTCCCCACACAACCGCATTCCCGACGTATAAATAAAAAATTTTTCCTGGTCGAGACTCCTCCTTCAACACCTTACTGATGACCTCCTCTCCCACTCCTGGTTGCGACCATATGGTGGTAATATGATATTTCCCGTACGTCGCGTATTCCGCCCTAGTCAGTCCCGTTGTCTTCGTCTTCCATATTATTTGTCTGTCCTTGTCGTTTACTATTTCTTCCCTTTCTTCCATCTCTACCGTCCTCTCGCCCTCCGAGCTCTCCCCCCTCAACACCTCGCTTTCGACTTCTACTTCTTCTGACTCGCGTTCCCCTTCCCCCTCTGGCGTCCACTCCCGTATGAATCGTTGTAAACCGCCCGAATACTCCCCTGCTTCTCGCTCTATCGCGTTAACCTGAAGGGCTCGCGATAACCAGTCGGCCACGACGTTTTCCCTCCCGGGCTTGTATACCACTTCTACGTTATATTGACTAAGAAATTCTTTCCAGCGGGTTATGCGCGCCGATGATTCCTTAAGCTTTCCCACCCACATTAGGGGACGATGATCTGTGAGTACCCTAAACCTCCGTCCGAACACATACGGCCTGAAGTGCTCTATCGCCCATATTACCCCCAGCAACTCTCTTTCCAGAGCACTGTATCGAGCTTCCGTTTCCGTGAGCCGTCTGCTGGCATATGCCACGGGCTGGTCCCCCTTTTCTCCTTCCTGGGACAATACGGCCCCCAATGCGTACTCGCTGGCATCCGTGGTTATCGTGAACGTTCGGGTAAAGTCGGGGAACGCGAGTACCGGTTCCTGCTGAAGTTTCCCCATACATGTTCGAATATTTTGCTCAATTTCCGGGGTAATCACAATCCTTCGCCCTTTCTTTAGCAAGTCATTCAGCGGCACCAAATATTTCGCCATTTCCGGGACGAACCTGCGGTAATAATTAAGCGTCCCTAATAGCCTGCGAATGCCCTTCACGTCCGTGGGTATAGCCATCCTATTTATCGCTTCTACCTTCCGTATGTCAGGTCTCACCCCCTCTTTCGAAATGGTGTGCCCTAGGAAGTTGATTCGATCTTGTCCCAGGATCGACTTCTCTCCTGACAACTTTAACCCAAACTGTCTTAGTCGTCCGAATACCCGTCTCAAGTCTTGTATGTGTCCTGTTTCGTCCTTGCTAAATATCAGTAGGTCGTCCATGTATACCTGGCATGAAGCTTCATCCAACCCTCGTAAGAACTCGTCCATCAGTCGTTGGAACGTGATAGGGGCGTTCTTCAACCCGAACGGCATTCTTGTAAATTCATAATGCCCCCTTTCGAACGTGAGCGCCGTCTTGTGTTGGTCCTTCGGGTGCATACGGATCTGATGGTACCCTGCCTTCAGGTCCAGTGTACTGAACACCGTCGCGCCTCCCAACCTGTCTAGAATATCTTCGAACCGTGGTATGGGGTACTTTTCGTCCAATGTGTTTTCATTCAATTTACGAAAATCCACCACGACCCTGTATTTCTCCCGCGACGTTCCCTCATCACTCCTTTTCTTAACGGCCCATAACGGGCTATTGTACGGCGACGTGCTATCCACGATAATCCCCTGCCCCTTTAAACTCTCTAACTCTTTCCTAATGTGCTGCCGCAACGCCTGGGGATACCGTCTTTCTTTAACGTACGTAACCCGTTCTTGTTTAAGCGGGATCTCGTGGACCGTTTCCCCTGTTACGCTCAATATCTCTCCCTCCCTGAAAAAAACGTCCGAGTACTCCTGCTTCAATGCTTGTCGCCAATCCCTCTCTCGGTTAACCGCTCCTACAATTGCACATCTTCCCTTTTGATTCCTCTCACACCTAAACTCCTTTTTACCAATTCGGACTACCCATTGCTCACCGCTACTTTTTATCCGAGTCCCGAATCTCCCCAATAGGTCGCACCCTATAATCCCTCCGTACTCTCGCGGCATGTTTTCTACAACATGGACTTTCATTTTATCTCCCTTTCTCCCCCATCCGTCTATCCTTATTTCCGCCTCACCCTCCACCTTGCAGGGGCCGCTAAGAGTAATCAACCTACACCCACACTCTCTCACCTGGGGTATCCTCTCTCCTTTACATAGTGCTTCTATTGTACCCCGGCTCATTATCGTATTAGTACTGCCGGTGTCAACCAGACACCTCACCCCTCCCGCGATCTTAATTATAGGCAACCATTCACTTCCACACTCAACACTATTTATTACCCCTCGGTTGCCCCTCCCCTTACACCCTCCTCATTCTTCGTCTCGCGATCTCCTTTCCGCTGCCGCTCGTCGTTCCTCGCTCCTATGGTTACTCCTACTCCTTCCCTCCGCCCGTGCGCCTTCTCCCGGCTCACCTTCTTCTTCTGTCTCTGATGTCTCCGAAGACCTCGTCGATTCAGATGGGTCGTCTGCTTCTTCTCCATACACGCTGTGCATTTACCTCCATAGGTTCTCCCTGATTCGCTCCTTTGCGCCTACTCATGTACGGGCACTGTCGAGCGATGTGCCCTTCGGTGCCACATTCAAAGCATCTCGTGCGGGGGCACTGTGCTACCAAGTGACCCACTTTCCCACAGCCGTGGCACTTCCTCTCTTCCCTCCTCCAATTTCTCTTCTCCGCGCCATACCTCTTCTCCCGAGGTGACGTCCGCTCTCGCACTCCGACCTCTGCATCTCGTCTCCTCCATGGTTCCGTTCGAGGCTGTTTGTTTCTGTACTCCTCGCTGCGCCTGTAGGTTACTCTATTCCATCCTTCGTCCTTCCGCAACTCTTCTTCTCTCGCACTACAGTCTACTAGTTCTCTAGCACATTCGACAAAGGTTTTATCTCTCGGTAACCCTTCCTTCCTTCCCGTCTCCTTTGCCAGCTGCACTTTCAGGATTGTTGACAAGAAGGCCATCCGCGCTTCCACCTCCGCCGCTTCCGTGGTTTCCCTCATTTTCTCCGTTATCTTATTATAGTGGGCCAATAGGGCCCCTGCATATTGCCCACTGGATTGGTGAGGTCTCCTTGTCTCCCTAAACATCCGGAAGATGTCTTCTTCCGGTGTCCACCGGCCGCCTCCAAAAGCTTTCTTTAACCGGTCTTTCACCACCAACCATGGAGTGTCTTCGTCGGCTTGAATTAAATTTAGAATGCCTCGCTTGACTCGGCACACTAACGCCGCCCTCAGTGAACATGCATCCACCGGGTCCAAAAGGTTCTCGGCTATCTTGGCCTCAATTCGAGCCATTACTCGGTCGCCTCCCTTGAGGAAGTGATTCAGCTCCCCAACTTCTCCACCATATTTTTCTATATCTGATATCGCTCTTCTTAAATCCTGCGATACCGCCGTTTTGAGTTTCAACAACTCCAAAGCGTTCGCCTGTGCCGCTGCCATGTTTGCATGGGCTGCCGCTAACGTCTCTGGTGGTAACGGCTGCAATTCTGGCTGAACCTCGAAAGTAGGAGGTTTCAAAATGTTTTTTTGCCCTCCATCTTCTGTTTTTCAAATTTCAAATCCGAAAGAACAGGTAAACACAAAAACAAGTTCGACGTTGAAGGCAACGAAAGGGAAAAACTTCTTGCGTGAAAAATAAAAAAGAAATCTTACCAGAAGAATATGCTCTCGTAGTCCCGGGTTTCGGCACCAGTTAAGTTCATCCAGAAGAAAAGTCCAAAAAAAAAGGAAAATTAGGGAGCTAAATAACGCACACAACTTCAGAATAAAGACTGACTTTATTGTTCAGCAATCCTCTTTATATACATTCTGTGGTTTGTTTGGGATTAAGCTAGGAATTAAGATGTATATTATCCCCCTATACACCTTAACTTATATATATATATATATTTGTATTTTAATAAATAGTTTGTCACTAATGTAAAAAATTATCACATTGCCTTTGAATGGGAAAGATATTTGTTTCCTTTATTGCTTGATTCACACCTGTCTTCGAATGAGCAATATATATAATAAATCAGGCATGTAAAACATTCGGGAGCCTAGCAGCCATCGGTACCTCCTCCTGAAATTATTTTAGTCTTTCTACAATAAACGTATTCATATTTTCTAGAGGTAAGCTCCACTTATCCTTGTCATCTCTTATCATTATAGTCCAACAATGAATTTTTACCTTATAATATAAAATGAATAAGTTAAAATGATAAGACCAGAATAAAACTTCGCATAAATATATATCCTCATATATACGAGGACTAAAACATACTATTCCGCGGAACGTACAATCCTTAAAATTTCGATACACAAAGTATCTTAATATTTACCATACGAAGTCCCACTGTCTTATCTCCGCTTTGGACTTACTAACTTCAGAACTTTAAGGAGAGTCTATGTTACCTGGCAAAGTTTATTCTCAACTGTGCCTTCGTTACAGCATCAATATATTAAAAATACTAATACGTGTTATTTTAAACATTTTATTTGTTACAGACTACTTCAACATTTACAACATGACAAACGTTCAAAGTTCCTAATTAATTACAAAAGACTCATTACATGACTGTGATTAGACCTCTTTGGAAGTACGGAATTGAGTTTTGTGGCTCCACTAAACCATCCTATTCATCTCGTATTCAATCCTTACAATCCAAAATCCTTCGAAAATCCATAATACTCCTTATTTTGTCACCAATAAACTTATCCATAAAGATCTTAATGTTACATAAATTGCTGATTTAGCCCACACCAGATACCTATCCTTTCATAGTAAACTCCATAACCACCCAAATCCGTTAGTTTCTCAACTTGCTTCCCACTCCATTCCTGACAATCCTCCGAAGCGTCTGAAACGAAGATGGCCTAGAGACCTTCTAGTGTAGAATTTTTAATAAAGAGCTACTGATGAGTAGTTCTTTTCAAGTTTTGACATTTTATTGTCAATACATTTACTTGATGTATAATTTTTGTACAGTGGTAAATTTCAATAAATGTTTATACTAAAAAAAAAAAAAATATTTCTTTACTTTTAATTTTATTCAAACAAAACTTATTTTTTGATGTATTTAAATTCCATCTGCATACTAAATAAAAAAGCAATTGACATAAATTCATTTTTTCTTGTCCCAATTAACGCGAAAGAAAATATTAAAATGGACTGGAAAGTCTTTCTGAAGTAAGATAATTATAAGTACAAAGTATAAACTTTTTAAACAAGATTTATAAATTTGTGAACTAATTAACGTAATAACAAGACAAACAAGACAAAAAGTTGTATGAATTAATAAAAGAAGGAAAAGAAAACTTCAAGATTACCAATCTGTCCTTCTTCTGTAAGGCCCGTTATTGATAATTTTAATTAGTATACCTTTTGATGTCTTAGTGCATTGTGTTACTTCTAAACTGGTTTCAAAAGAATTTGGGATGTTATTATGGTGTCATTGAACCCAGCTAACTTTATTTGTTAATTTCCTTTCATCTATAAAAAAAATTCTTCTCGTATGTTGAGTTTGAGAATTGTGCGTTATAGGGATACGAAATTTCCAAATGCTTTATCTGTCGCGTGTGAACATCATCTGGCCAAACTCCAGGCTCACACCATCGAGCAGATGCATCGTAACAAGGCCACGGCGCTCATCTCGCTGGATTGCACTCAAGCCTTTGATTGCGTCTCGCACCCCTTGCTGCTGCACCGACTGGAGGAATTCCGGTTTCCCGTCGCCCTGTGCCGACTGATCGGAAGCTACCTAAGCGGAAGATTGTGCGGTCGGTGGGAGCCTGTCTTCGCTAGTCCCCACCACCTGTGGTGTACCTCAGGGGTCAGTGCTGGGCCCAATCTTGTTTAACATCTTCACGGCACCATTCGTATCCATAAAGCACCCTGAAGCGGTAGTGGCTGCATACGCTGACGACATCGCGGTCTACGCGTCCAGCCTCAACCCCAGCCGGGCCTTCAAGATGGCTGAGAGGGCGACCTCCGACATCGTCGAGGCGCTGAAGACATGCGGCATTAAGGTGAACTCTAGAAAGACTGACGCCATAGTGATGTCCTTCAGTAAGCGCGGCAAATCTCAAAAACTGTCGAAGAGTTTTACAGTGGATGGCATCGAGCAGACCATCTCCAGCTCCATCGTATACCTTGGCGTCAGTATTGACAGGCACCTCACCTTTTCGACGCATGTTAGAAGCAGAATCGAGCTGGCCCGGGCGCGGACATACCGCCTCCATAACCTCCTTACCTCACCCCAGATATCCCTCAGGTTGAAACTCCAGATTTATAAGTCCATCATCAGACCCGCCCTCCTCCCTCCACGGTGCTCCACTGCTGCATCATATGTACGAAACTACACTACGCGCCCTCCAGACGTTCCAGAACACCGTCCTTCGACGAATCGTCCGCGGCACCAGCCTTGAGAGGGCCAAAAACACCCGGATCCTCGAGGAGTTGAGGATGCCCACGATCCCGGCCTATATCAGTCGCCGGCACGTCACATTCTTTGACGGGCTGAGCTACTGTTCCAACCCTCTCTTCAGGGACATAGCCCCGCCTTCCAGGCCTGGGAGGTGGCAAGGCACGATCCCCTTAGCGTACGTCCTCGCCGAGGGGAGGGGTTCAGACCATACGGGCTGACCCGATATGACCCACCATCGCCGGCAGAGTGTATCCTCCGCACTCGACATGTAGACGGATTGCCTCCAGCAGACTGAGACCCTCCAGAGATGGCAGAGCTACAAATAAATCTTAAAAAGCCGAAAGGCAATAAAAGATCCATTACCCTAAATTTCCTTTTTCTTTGTATGAATTTATAATAAAGTCGGAGGTTAGGGAAAAAAAAAATGCTTTATCTGATATATCTTGGGGTAAGTTACAGAAATATTTGTTCATTTTTTTTAAAACTGGACAAAGGACGAACTTGGAATTCACATACGGTACTTAAAATACATGAAACTGCTCTATCATCTACTTGAGAAACGTTCAAAGTTCTTAATTAATTACGAACATCTTATTTCCTTGACAGTAACTAGACCCATTTGGAGCTTGTAGAACTGGTCTAGAGACCTTTTAAAACTTTTATTGAAGTGCTACTAATAAGTGGTTCTTCACATGTTATTGACAAGTCATAGTAATAATTTTCTCAAATTTACTCATGATATATATATATATGTATATACGATTGTAAATATGAATAAATAGTTTTAAAAAAATATATATACTGTCAGTAAAAATATATTTGGATTTTGAAAGCTATATACTTCACA
Organism: Euschistus heros; assembly: GCA_003667255.2. Classification (NCBI taxonomy): domain Eukaryota; kingdom Metazoa; phylum Arthropoda; class Insecta; order Hemiptera; family Pentatomidae; genus Euschistus; species Euschistus heros. Next base: position 895,905 of record RCWM02000267.1, read on the forward strand.
TTCTCTTATCATTTTTTTTTTCCATGTATTGTATAATCAACAGTGTAAATTAAAAAAAAAAGAACTAAACTAAATTAATTCTTAATCAGGGTAGTACTTGTATATTATGAAAACAAAAAAAAATATATATATATATATATATATATATATATATATATATATATATATATATATATATATATATGTATATATACTGTTATATAAAAGGACAAGCCATTCTTCGTTTGTGACCACTAACCACGGACACTACTGACCTAATCTATACCAAATTTTAACTACACCATCTTCACCACTCAAGAAAGGTTTAGTAATAATAAAATCTATTGATTTTCAATTAATTTGTTATTAAAAAGTATGTGAATAACAGTAAAGTTTGAAAATTGACCGCTAAGAGGTGGGAGCGCGCCATTCAATATCGGAGGTTACAAAGGTACGGTGTAATATAGAGCCTGAAATTAATAATAAAATAGTATTTTATTTAATTAAATTATTAAAAAAGATTTAAATATGTGGTAGCTCAAAACCCATCTACCTCAATCCCTTTTCCTGGTTGTCAGATCCTACCACTCTAACCGTTCCTTTTGAGTTCGCTGCGGAATGGAATACTCTCACTGTTACCCAATTGAGGCAGGTGTTCCGCAAGGCAGCGTTCTTGGTCCAGTCCTATATATACTGTATACTGCAGATATCCCTACCACTCCCGATACTTTCCTTGCAACATTTACCGATGACCCTGCTATCCTTTCATCCCCTCGAGATCCCAAAATAGCTTCCTATAATTTCCAAACCCATTTATCCCTGATTAAAGATTGGTGCAACAGCTGGAGGATCAAAGTAAACAAATCGAAATATACCCACGTAACGTTTACTCTCCGCCGCACATCCTGCCCTCCTGTTTATATAAATAATATTCCGCTACCTATAGCTGACACAGTACGGTATCTTGGCTTCTACTTTGATAAAAGACTTACCTGAAACCCACACACTAGACTTAAAAAGCAAGAACTTAATAGAAGCTTCAGCCAATTGTATAACCTACTAAATAACACATCTCATCTTTCCATTGACAATAAACTCCTCATATACAAACCCATCATTAAACCTATTTGGACCTATGGACTTGAACTGTGGGGGACAGCTAAACAATTCAAAGTCCTTCGTACTATTGTAAATGCTCCATATTATGTCTCGAACAAAACCCTTCATAATGACCTCAATATACCTTTTGTCCTTGACCTAATACCTCTTAAATTTTCCTAATTCCATCAAAACCTTACCAACCATCCCAACCCTCTGGCACATTCATTATCCAACTCCACACATCCTTATAACCCACCTTGCAGATTAAAACGGCAATGGCCACGAGACCTATTGTAATAATTATATAGTATCGGAGTACTGGCAATGGCCAGCTTCTCAACTCAAGTTCTGAGCGACTGTGGCGCTCCCTCTTAACTTCCACTAGCTTACCCTCCCATAAGTTGGGATATTTATTTATTTATTTATTTTTTATTTTTTTTTAATATCTCATATTGTTAGATTTTTATTTTATTCAATTGTACATAGCTTATGAATGTATTCTTTGTTATCCATATTATTCATTGCCCTTTAAGAGGCAGCTTGTAATATTTATTCAATAAAACTTTTGGAAAGAAAAAATATATATATCTACTTAGATAAAAAAAAGACTTACCCGGAACCTATGTGTGTGTGTGTGTGTGTGTGTGTGTGTGTGTGTGTGTGTGTGTGTGTGTGTGTGTGTGTGTGTGTGTGTGTGTGTGTGTGTGTGTGTGCCATATTGATCCCAGTATAGTTAGAAAATAGACCAATATGCGGTATGCACCATTCCGCAATATAGTTTACAATGATAAAACTACTGAACAAATCTGTACAATCTTAATTATATCATATTCTTAGTTTTAGAGGGTTTAGTAATAATAAAATTTACTTTAGTTATAATTTAAAGGTACAATGCTGAGTGACAGAAGCGAGGTTTTCCACAGTCCTATACTTTTATGCTTAGAAATTGAAATCAATAAAAATATTTCAGCCGAATAAAAATGATCGTCGAATCAAAATGTCGCCCTTGCTTCTTGATACTGTGTGTAAAAATATGATTCACATAAAATAAGATAATCTTATTATAATAATAAGAGATTCTTAATCGCCTCTTTCCATATGGATTAACATTCCATACATAAAAATTAAAAATTGGATGTCCAATTATGTTTTTCCGTTAATTTTGACGACCTAATCTGGGTAATTGTACCAGGTTAAAAATTACTGCTATACGTGGAAATATCATTGAAGAAGTTCTGGTATTCTGAGTTAAGGTGGCTTTATCCAAGTTTTCGATGACAATACTTCCTTGGATCCTTCTTATTCAAATCCCTAAAGTCCAAAAACCCTTCGTACATTTACGACATCCTTGCCCTTCGTTTTTTATTCATCTTTTGAATACCAGATCTCGGCCTATTAATTTGTATATCTCTTCTCATCGAACTGCTTCCTTTGAAAAATCCTTTATTTTGGAATCCCATACCCATTTTGATCCGCAATGCTCCTTCTCTTGCTTCTTTTAAAGATAATTTATTCATCCAGCTCCTCAATTATCAATCTTCCGAAATTATGTAATAATATAGAAGTGTAAGAATGTTTCTTTTTATTTTGTTTTGTTGTTTTTTTCTTTCGTTTTATCATATAAACCCAAAGATTTGTTTTTAAATCTAAAATTCCAGCATATATATTTATTTGTTTATAATTTATATTCTATATAATCTGCTGTCTGATATTTACGCAGCCAGACAATAATATCTTTGATTGCACTTCCATGTTATTCTTAGGGGACAAGGTGTCCCACAATAAAGATTATTTTTCATTAAAAAAAAAAATAAATAAAAAAAATCTTGCTCAATTGCATACTTCAATACAAGATTTCTATCCATAAAAAAATAAAGCTTCAATTATTTGTTAAAATTACTTAAGTTCTTTGCTTGTGAGAGCGGGTGAAGCCGCGACGGGGGACGCTAGTTATTAATATTTTAATTTAAAATTATTTTATCTGTAAAATGGAAAGTAGGAAAAGCTATGTCTTATTTCAAGTACAATTAATAAATTGACGGGTCATTACGTTATATGCTACAAAACAATACAATCCATGAAGTCTAAATAAAAATTGAAAACATCTTAGTTATTTTCACATTCTCACTATTTCAACTATAAATGTACAAAGATAGTTCTTGATATCCATAATCCTAAAAGAAATCAAGGGGTGTTACCCTAGAGTTTAACAGTCCATGACGAACAAGGAGACACCGTAAACATTTGTCAAGGGCTAATGGAGTCCTGGCAACCATCTCCAGCCCCCTGCCATCAGACATAAAAAATGCATGAACTCTTCGCAAGCCCTCATAGTGCTCATACCCTTCCCCCTTGATGGTACTTCGGTACTTGGCCAACACTCAACTGGCTCATAAAGCTCAGTTGGGCTTGATGTACCTATTTCTAGCCGAGGATCCCAGCAATCTGTCAGTTTTGTGCTTCTCACCTTCAGAAATATTATTGTTTATGATTATTGCAACTATGTGTTTAAAATTGTTTTTGTATATTTTGTTGATATTCACAACTGTATACCGTAAGTAAATGTCTGGTAAAATTATTAAAATGACTTGTGAAGAACTACTCATTAGCAAGCACTTTAATAAATGTTCTACATTAGATGGTCTCTAGGCCAATGTCTTTTCAGACACTTCAGAGAGTTATCGGGAATTGAGTGAGAAGCTTGCCATGGAAGAATAGGTATCTTGTTTGGGACAAATCTGCAACATGCGGGACATCAATAAAGTTATTGATAACTTTATTTGTATCATAAATTTAAGGATTTTGGATTGTAAGAATTTGATATGAGAATATTTGGAATGTTTAGAGAAGCACCAAAGCTCAAATCCATTTATCTAAATGGGTCTGATTACGTACATGTGTATAAGTATTAGATATCTTGAGTAAAAAATGAGGTAAAAAATATTACTTTTTTTTTTTATATTGGGAAAGAAACAAGACTTGAATATCTTGAAATTTTAGTTTAGAAATACTCTAAACATAGTAATTATTTAATTTTATCTTAGAAGACCGCACATTTAACAGCTTTTTAGCCTTCTTCAGCTATTTTCTAGATCAATAAAAAAAGGTCATGATTTGTATTCTATTGCATCGTTCGTATGAAGTCTTTTACCATGGACATGCTTAGGTGAATGTGTAATGTTTTGTTATTGACAATGTTCTAAATTAGTCCTCAATATTGAACAGTATTTGCAGTTAGTCTATTTAATAGGAACATTGTTTATGTAAAAGTGATTTGTTCTCGTGTGTTTGGGTTTAACGACCTTATGTACTCCAACTACATAAGGCAGGGGAAGTGTTAATCCTTCAGGTTACCAACATACTGTAACCAGGGTGGGAATGCCAAGATTTATTGCGTGGGTCTGCCAGGAAATAATTGTTTACCCGCCCAGGTGGGATTCGAACCCACGACCTTCAGCTAAAAAGTGATTTGCTGTTGTTGTTGTGTTTAATTAACAATTTTTTAAACTAGCCTTGTTTTTTTTTTGTAAATGTTGGAAATTCATTCTGATATTTAATCAGAATTGCAGTCTTATCTGCCTATGTTGCTATTAAGGTGAGGCGCCACTGCGAACGGACTTGACTTGACTTAAGCAGACCTTGCCGGACCAGACTTGAATGGGGGTGCGCCACCAAAACCTGACTTGACTTGAGTATCGAAACAGACCAACCCCCTTTTTTATTATTGTCGAGATAGAAGCCAATATGGAAGAACACCTATTGGACATCCTCCAATCCATGACATCAATCCTCTGATTCCGATTATAAATATTTTATTACAAGTGCATTAAATTATCAAAGGAAGTGGTTATCCTCATACATAAAAGATCTAGCGAAACACGGTGAATTTCACGTTGTTTACAAAGCTTTCGAACAAATAATTTTTAAATTATTTTCACTTTTCTTCTATGTCCATGATTTACGAACTTCACAGGGACACTGCCACGTGCCGTGAACCACCAGAGGAGGTTTTGTTTATGAAATAAGGGTAAGGAAGTAGGAGTGGGGGAACCGCAGTCCTGTGCCGACCCAACATATACGGATCGCCTGGGGAGTCAGGAAGCGGGCTCAAGTCCGGTTCCGGTGTCGCCGTTCCCTATTAAAACCACAGTGTGGGTCCAGTCTGGTACTCCAGTCAAGTCAAGTCATGTTTCAGTGGTGTCTCACCTTTATTGTGTTCGGGTAAGTGGGTATGTAGTGTGTGTAAATAATACACTGAAAAGGTGCAAGTATCGATCCCTGTGGTACTCAAGAAAAACCTATTAAGTTCATAATAGGAAGGAAGGAAATATTAATGTTTGAGTAGAAAGAGGTCTCAGTCGAATGCTTGAGTTACATCCAAGAATACCACCGTAAAACATAGTAAAATAAAACGAGATATAAAATTTAATTATTAGTATTTTTTTTTGTCAACATTTCAAGAAACAAGTTGAACGTTATTGCGCCCATTTTCTTTGAAAGTGTTCATGTTAAATACAAAGGACTTGGAATGAAATTTCAAATCGATATGAAAAGCTAGTTCTGATATTGATATGCAGGTTCCGTCTGTATCCTACAGTAATAACAAAGAGGAACGTTTCCATCACGTATAATAATGTTTCGTACCGTATGTTCCTTTGTAAAAATTCAGACTCAATACAAAACCAATCTAATATAACAAAATCTGAAAAAAGATACATAACTGGTATAAACAATGAAAATTAAAAATCAACTACGACAAGTCACATGTTACATTTAAATTACGACATTCCTTCCTCTACACCACTAAATTTTCAAGTCATCTACGTAGTTCTTACATATGTAAACCAGCCCTTTATGCAAACGTTTTCATAAAATGTTTAATGCTCGTTACTATGCCACAAATACACTTATCTATAATGATCTAAATTTCCCATACGTTGCCAAATAGGCTAAAGCCAAATACTTATCGCTCCAAGATAAGTACTCATTTGAATCTATTAGTCTCCCAACATGAGTCGTCTGAAAAGAAGATGGCCCTAGAGACCTTCTTATATAGATCTTATAAGGATTTTTTTTAAAAGGTTATTACAATCGTTTTTTAAAAAAATTACTTTATGTATATCTTTTATAAATTAGTAAACATAAAAACATAAAATGATCTAATGAAATTTTATTAAATGATCAAATAAAGCAAAATAATATTTGCTTCATAATATTCCATCCTAACATAAAAGGGTAGAGTACCATAATGAAAACGTTGAACGCGATAAAACTTGGATGATTCTTGGTGGAAAAAATGTTTGACACGTGTCTTCTGTTCAGGAAGCACTCAGAGTCTCACTTCTCTTTTATTGATTTTCCTATAAAAATAATTTAATATAAAATACTATAATATGTTAGTACTATGAAATTTGATATTATAAAATTTATATGTATAACAAAAATATGAAATAAAGTAAAAACGCATTTCTAAATAATTTCTATGTGACAGTTAATAAAATGAAATCTTTATAATCCAGACACAATAAAGCCTGATCCACATTCCCATAATTGAAAGCCTGGATTAAACGGAATATTTTAGCGATTAATTTTTCATAAATGAACCGTTTCTTGTCGATAAATTTTATTTTCATTACTATACAATGTATAGGTAAGTAAATGTATTAATTGTTGAAAATGAAAATAAATAAATAATGTTGTGATTAACAATTACAATTGATTAACGCATTATCTACTACGATACATGAAAACAGTAAATTCTGTAAAATAAAAATTATTAACCTTAAAAGCGAAATAAATGGAATATTATTAAACAAATAAGAAAAATTCCAAGCCTATTGGAAAATGGTGGTTTTATTTAGTGATGTGGAAAAAGCTGAAGACTTTGTAGACTATTTTGAAAAGACATTTTCTATTCCTACAAGAGAAATAAGTCCGTCAAGAATAAATTCAGCATATTATGAAATCGATGAATTTGTAGCATTTCCACAAGCAACAGCACAATGTCCATTGAAAAGTAACTCCGACAGAAATTTTCGAGCTTATTGCAAGATTTACAACAAATAAAAGTCCTGGTCATGATCTAATTCCAGCTATTGCTATTAAAAAATTACCGAAAAAAAGCCATAATTTTTATAACTTCAATTTGTAATAGTTGTTTGCGAACAGGTTATTTTCCTGATAATTGGAAGAAAGCTGAACTGGTAGCTATCCACAAGCCTGGGAAAAACGCCAAACAAATCAGCAGCTACAGGCCTATAAGTATCTTACCAATTTAAGGAAAACTTCTGGAATCAGTTATAAAAAGGCGCCTTACTTCTTTTTTTCAAGATATATACATCATTCCCGATTTTCAATTTGGATTTCAGGTCAGTCGTTCCACGGACATCAACTACAAAGATTATCAGAACTTATAGTAAACGGCTTGGAAATGAAAAAAACACACACTTGTCACATTTTTAGATTTTCAACAAACATTTGACAAGGTAAGGCATCAAGGTCTCTTATACAAACTTAAGTCAGTAAACACTCCAAAATATCTATACGATATTCTATATTTCTTTCTCCATAAACGAACATTCGCCGTCAGAATAAACCACACAATCTCAACCACCAGAGCTATCAGTGCCGGTACTCCACAAGGATCAGTTCTGTCTCCCATCGTCATCAACTTCTACCTTCATGATATTAACTAATCGTCCGAAACATCTATAGCAATGATTGCTGTTGACACAGCAGTTTTTTCGCAACACGAAAATATAACAATAGCCAGAAATACTCTTCAAACTCACTTAAACGAATTAGAAAAGTATTTTAATAAATGGATGATCAACCTAAATATACAAAAATGTACAGCTAAAATTTTTACCCTCAGACGACCAATAGACCCACCGGAACTGGTTCAAAATGGAAACAGACTTCAATGGAATCCTTCTAATGAAGCAGTAAAATACCTTGGTGTTCATCTCGATTGTCATCTACACTGGAATCACCACATCAATATTAAACGTACACAGACCTATGCAAGGCTGGCAATGCTGTACCCTATAATAAATAGGAAATCCACTCTTAAAACAAATATAACTATTTTAGTCTACAAAACAATACTCAGGCCATTAATGATGTACGGTAGTGAAGTTTGGGAAACTGCATCCTCTACCAAACGGAAAAAAACTACAATCTTTTCAAAAAAAAAGGTCCTGAGAATTGCTGTAGATGCTCCCTGGTTTATAAGAAATAGTCAACTACACCGTGAACTAGGCAAAGAATCAATAGACGATTTCATCGAAAAATGCTTCACCAGATTTCATAGCAAGTTACCAGCGGTTAAAGGTGCAGTAGCTTTCAAAATAGGAGCTCAAACAATATCCCGCAGATTGAAGCCAATACTCATGCAAGACCTCCGGTTGTAAACAACATTACTATTCTATTCAGTAATTACTTCTTCATTACAACACCATCTATTGTTCTTATTACTACAATTTATGTCTTATTATTTATGTATTCTTATAAATAAAAAAAAATAAATAAATGGAATATTCTGAATACGACAATAAATATTATATATCTCAACTGTATTTAAATATAACATGAAAAATATGAAGTAATAGTTTATGATGGAAATTCTTTCTTTTCTTTCTGTATATTTTCTTTTTTTTTTCTTTTTTTTTTTTTTTTTTTGTGACTTTATCAGCTTCTAAGTGCAAATAATTTAAAAATGAAAATTAGATTAAATGTTTCTTCCATTGGTAGTGATACGAGATAGTTTTAAGCAGTACTAAAATAAAATAAAAATGAACAGCCTCATGATTATTCAAATAAAAACTCTTAGCATACACTTTACAGTCTATATAAATGTTAAAGCTTGATTTAGAAAATTTACATTAAGCTTTGAGTGTACATTTTTTCCTTTTGGAAGAGAGGGTTGGGAATATTAAAATCTGGTAGTGGTTTGTGCACTGAATAACAGGTCAATCTTTGATTTATGTATACAATAAAATTTATTCAAGTATTAAATAAATTTAATAATTCTGTAAAAAATAAAATAAAAATAGAATTTTTTTATACTCTAACCCTAAGGCCCCCGAACCTCCACTTAAAATAAATCAAAAAAGTCTTGGCATTTCATATTTGTATCATTTTTTCAATTATATAGCGCGTTATGTTAAATTTATAATATTGCAGTACACTTAGAACCTATGTTTGAATTTATGTACCCGATAGAAAGATATAAGAATAATATTGCAATTAATAAGAAAAAAGGAAGAAAATATATGATTACCCTTTTGATTCAATCCAAGCATTCTTGGCACAATATTTTAAGAAGTTTCATATATATGAAGGGGTGTTGATATCGAGTTAGGAAATGGTTTATTTTAATTGATTTATGTATATATGAGGAATATATTTCTTGACTGTTACTATTAGATGTTTAGTAAGGTGCTTGATGTTCGGTCAATATTGACAAAACCTCAAGAAATTTATTAAACATATTTATACATATATATAAAATAAAATTAAAAGTCATAACTGCAATTTCATTTTGTGATAAAATGAGGATGTGTCAATATATTTTTGATTCACTTCATGGGGTAAGTGGAGGGATTTAATTCCCCAATGCTTTTCCAAAGTCTTGTGACTGTTGTTGATGGCAGTAAAGGATGTTTAGGAGTAAGGGTAGTTTTTTTTTTGTTTATTTTTATTTTTTTTTTTTTTGAGCAGAAGATAATTAGAGAAGCAGTCTAAGAGAAAGACTATGTGTAAGTAGAAATATTGTAATGCTCGCAAACGTTTCGACATTCCTGGCAGGTCTTCTTCAGGGCTACCGAACAACAATGGAGAGAAGATGGACGATCAGTCATCGGCATCCTTGATTATCTTCTTCTCCATTCATCTTCACACTTAACTATACTTTTTTATTTTTAAACAAAAAAAAAATATGCATGACCTATCCATTTACCATGGATAAATATGAAGCGGAGTAAAAAATCTAGCACTGAAAAGTTGACTAGAAAATAATATCTCATTCGATTCTTTACAAAAAATACTTAATAATTTTCCTTGATTTGTGCTGAGTGAAGTTGATTCTCACGAAGATGATATTATGCTGAGAAAGGAAGGGGCTGCTGGTAGCTAATTAGAGCCTGAGGAACAATATGGAGACAATGAGGCTAATCTTATCAAAGAGATGAGCGGCCCTCGAGACGAAGCTATCAAGACTATGATTAATGCTTCCCCTTTGATTCCTCAGCTACTTACCTCTATCTGATAACTGATCAAGTCACCGCTGATAGTATCGCCTTGGCTCCATTGATCTCCACCGCTATAGCTTCCTTAATTAGTTAACTGGATCATTGCCATTAGTCATCTTCGATCCGTAGGTAATTGAGCGCTCGTGTAATATCTATTTGATTAGAGAACACTTATAAAGGAGCGAAAAAGAAAGGGTCGTAAGAAACTTATATATAATATTCGAATATTTATAAATGGGTTGTTTCGTTAGAAATCGACGCACTAAAAAAATAAAAAAATAAAAAATGACAACCACCTCAGAATTTGTTAATTTTTCGTACGAAGTTTGTCCTCATTGGGATTAAGATAAATGCAAATTTATTCAAACATCTCAGAACTAACTATTATTTTTTTTTTTTTTTTTTTTTTTAATTTTTTTTTTTTTTTTTTTTTTTTTTAACACCACAACATTATGGTACCCCTAAATTATTCTTTTGGTGTACAGCACAACATACTTTGTTGCAACAAGATTTTTTAGACTCAATTCAAATTTGGATTTTAATTTTCTCAGTTAATGTCTTCTTGAAATTTGTTTGAAAATTCCTATAAATAGTTCATACTTTCCGTGAGTAATTTTACAAAATGTCTAAATAGGAGACTACCTCAAACATTGTTAAAAAATAATTTAATAAAAGGGTGTTTTTAAATTGTTTAAAATTTTTTCAAAATTAAGTTGAGATTTCTACTATAATTAACTATGTAAGGCTGTGTCTAAGTCTAAATAATTATGTCAGGGGTTGTCCAGATAATCAAATTCGCTATATATACGTACATATTTTTAGTATCCGTCTAAAAATATTTTTTAGACTCAATTCAAAATTTGGATTTTGATTTTCCCAAAAAGCGCAAATGTGTTTTAAGCCTCATGATTATTGAAATAATAATTATGGATTGTGTTTGCAATCATTAATTTTTGCGTTAGAGAGAAAATAGCGATGTTGTTGTATACACTTTATCGGTCCCGTTCACCCTGACTTTATGTTAGTGCCGGTGCATGCTACTCTACCCGCCATATTCACCAGGCTTTGCTCTATCTTACCACCACTTACACAAGAAACTATTTGGCTTAATAGATCAGCCACTACGAAACATCAGTACAGTAGAACCTCGCTAATCCGCCTCCCGCAAGTCCGATTCTCAATATTGCACAATATTTTTGTGAAATCCCTAATATTTCAGTAAAATTGTTAATTTCTTCTTTTCACTCTAAATATCTGCTGCACGGTCCGTTCTAAAGAAAACCTTTATACATTAAAAATTTATCTGAATTAAAGCGTCAGTATTTTGAGCAGAAATGGGGACTAAGATACAAATATTCAAGTATTTAGAATTTTTTAAAAAAGTTGTGGATTTTTTTTTCCGGATTTGCTCTATACGCCCTTTAAAACGATGTTTAGTGCAGTTTATTGTGAACGATTTTAACTTTTTTTTTATTATGAGTAAACATATCCATCCATACATGTTAATATATTAGTTTTTATAATGCAAGTTTTTTTTTGCCTTTAACTATGAAGAAGTATGTTTCATTGATATTCGGTCAATCCGATGTTTTGGCCATTCCGCCTTAGTCTATTAGGGGTTGTATGAGTGAGGTCCTACTGTACTTTTTTAGGATGCAATTAGGTTTTATCACCGCAATAAGAGTGGAGTAATAATTAAACACCTCATAGTACAGGGAATAGGTGAAGATTGTTAAGACAAAGATTATCCTATGCTTGGCGGATATAAAGAAAATAAAAATGTTCTCGTATTCTGATTCGGCTTAGGCCTGAAGAAGTATGTGACTGACGAGAAATAATTACCCGCCAGAATTTTTCCCACCAGCGAGAAAAAGTTGGAAAAGAAAATAATCCTGGTTGGTAATTAGAGGTCCCGGGAGGAATATTAATACGTTTTTTTTTTCTTTTCAGCTTGTTATTAATAGTGTCGCTCTCTGTCGGGCAGAAAAAGAAATAAACCGCCAGGCCTTCTTTCCCCGGCCTCGAGGATTTGTCTAAAGATGGCGACAGATATCTCTTTGTCAGGATGAAATGTCGCCGGCCCTTTGTCTCTCCTCTGTTGAATATATTACTGATGTGTTATAAATTAAGGGTTCGGAGAAGAGGAGGGAAAAAAAATCGAGCTTCTTCTATCGGAACGTTTTGCCACTTGATGGTAACGTATTAGGAATCAAAAAATGTTTTCAAATATTTCGAATTAAAAGAAAGAAAAATACGTAGATATCATATCTATTAAAAACTATCATACCACGGTGGTTATCTCAGGGTATTTCAGTTATTAGTTTTTATGTTTTGTTTTTTTTTTCAACATGAAATTCTTTAGTAATATCAGAAATAATAATAAGACTGTCAGAATGAGATAAATCGTTTAAATATCCAGGGCGAGATTAAAAATCTAATCCATTTATCCACTGGGGTTTCTTTATAAAATAATCGTTAAAATTATCTCTAAGGATTTACATTAAAAAAATAAATTAATAAAAAAAATACCTTGTTATGTTTTACAACAAAAAAATTGCTAATGTTGTGAGGTGAACATTTTTTTTTTTTTGAAAATACAGTATACAGTTTCTCCATTCATAAATCTTGATATTATTTGATAATCACAATTGAACTAATCCCAATTAACCTTTATGTTTTATAAGTTGCTGATTCGATCAATATCATAAATAAACCTTTGATTTCATGATAAATAACGAACTGAATTCTAAACTGAACATGATTTTGGAACCTTCTAGCTTTGAAAGTTCATTACTTTCAAGCGTTATTAAGCAATTGGTTTGACATCAATCTTAATTGATGTATTTATAAACAAAGTTGTAGGTTTAAAAAAAAAATAAAATGTACATGCTGTTATTTTAATTAGTAATTTTAATATCGTAATTTTTTTTCTGATCATTATTTTCCTGTCTAGTTATATTTGTTTTTGTTTCTTTCCGATTTTTGATAATGAGTACTTATCCTGCTCTGACTCACTTTTTGCTTATTAGAATTCAAACCAAAATAAATGCAACGAATATATATTTGATACGATAGTGAATGTATATCTGAAAATAAAACACGTTCCGGATGCAAAAAAATGAAACAGACAACAAAATTACCTTAAAAATCAAGATATTTCAACATTGCTAAAAAATACCACACATTTCCACATTTTAATTAAGAAATATTTTAAAGAAAAAAATATGTTTATGACTGAAAATGATAAAACACAAATTTTAATAACTGTAAATTTTTATATATTACAGTTAAATATGACAATTTGCAAGTCTAAAATGGTTGTTTTTATGATCAATCATTGTAAACAAACGTTTTTTGGAGAGTAATACTTAAAAATAAAATGCCAAAATCCCCTGGCTGCCACCCCCCCTTATCTACATCACTACCCCCCTCATAGGTTTCTGTACCATAATCTAAAACATTTTCTATTTTCCCTTTACTTAATTCCAAATTTTTATCTGATCGTCCGTTTCTTTGTTCTTCCTCGTCTAGTTCTGCAAACTTCGAGGAATATATTCAAATTTTATAGATTTACATCTAAACAAAACATTCCGAACAATAAATGAAAAATAAACTTCTGGGATGTCCCCTAAGATTAAAGTGCACAATAAAAGTATGTATGTTAAATCAGACATCCTATTCACTAAATATCGAGAAAAAATTCAGAAATGAGAAATAAAAAATAAAAAATAAAAAAAAATTAAAATTGAAGTTGATAAAAAAAGAAAAAACAAAACGTAAAAACGAAAATAAAAGATAAAATTAATAAAAACAATCAAGTGTAAACATTTCAGAACAATTTACAATTTTGTGGTACTGAAAATTGTACTACGTTAAAAGGAGGATGAGGCTTTAAATGAATTCCAAAAAAATAGCAAACAAATATGTACAAAAGTTTTTACAAGATATTCTCAGGTTGGGATTTTTTTCCTCTCGAATGTGCTAGCAGAGGACCACGTGCCAATATCGATTCTTTCTCCCTTGTTTTTTTTATTTTCTTCCAGTATGTTTTCATCTGTTCAACACGTTTCCTCTTTCAGTCCTCAGACCATTTTGCACCAGTCCTTTTCACTTTCCTGCCCTAGAATCCCTCCATTTTTAATACTTTTTGCCGAAATTCTTCTCTATTATTTATTTTTTCTATTTTTCTATTGTTTTTTTCTAAATCCCTTTTTACTTCATTGACCCAGCTTGTTGTTGATTTCTTACTCCAAAGATATCTGAAAATCGTACTTGTCAATCTACTATCAGGCATTCGATGTAATCAATTTTTTATTATTAATATTATTTATTATAATTAATTATCATAGCCAGACGATTGCCACATGTACTGTGCATTATTATTAGGGGACTAGTAGTCCCAGAATAAAGTTCATTTTCTTCTTCTTCTTAAATATGTTTTAATCAGGAAACTATCCCTCCTACCATATTGAAAAATTACTGTCAGCAAATAGAGGGGTATCTCAAATAATATCTAAAGCCAAGTTTCCGTGAAGCTTGCCGCAAGTGAGAGAAAGAAAAAACAAATTGAGTGTTGTACAAAATACAACAGTGCGATCGGTGGAAGGTGAAAGGTATTAACAAAAAAATAATTTATTACTTTTTTCCACAGTAGACGAATCGTCAACAAACAGACTTAGCTAATGTTTGCATAGCTTTATCTTTTTTTTTTTTTAATTTTAAAATAATTTAAATAGAAAATCGTTTATTAAAAAGGAATTAAATATAAAATAGATATCTATATGAAGAAATATAATAAGCAGGTACGTAAAACCACTATTAATAAAAATCAAAGTTATTTTATCTTTAATATAATTATTACACATTTTTGAAGAATTTATACAAAATATATAAAAAAATTACATAAATCTATAACCAATTTCTTATTACATATGTAATAGAAAATCCAAAAGCTGCTGTTAGAGCTAGAACTGCAATCCCCCTACCACCCCCCCCCCCCGGAATATGGGACGTGTGCCTTATCAATAGGCAGGTCTCACGGCGTACGTGCTCATATTGAACACCGGCCGATGGGAACACCTGCAGCCAACATTTTCCGATCCGTTACATTTCCATTTAATGGCCAAAAAACAGACAATTTATGCTAACTGTATTCCCAACATGAAAAAAACCCTCCTCCACTCGCTACAGGGTTCTCCTATTCTAATTTATGATAATGGCATCAACTAGTACCTTTGTCCCTGCCCTTGTCCTTCCTCCTCGAAGGGACATGGCGAGGATTTTATACTCATTGTGTACAAGTAACGATGGAGTTACGCAATGTGTAAAAATCCATTTTTTTTTTTTTCTGTAAGAAGGGTATTTCTTTTGTAGTTAACTGTTATTTAGTTCAATGAAGGATGTTTATCAAATACTGATTTTTTTAATTTTATTTTTAGCATTCAAGAAATCATTGGTCAGGTTTAAAAATAATTAATAGGAACAACTTTACAGCTATATTAATAATAATATTATCTTTCTTAACCACAATATCAACTAGGATTTCAATAATATTTTTCCACTGAGCATCCTTTAGTAAAAATACGAAATTATATCTCATAATTTCATTTTTTATAGAGAAGTTAGACCGTGAAAGTAAAATATTGGGTCTCGAAATTAATGAGTCTAAGACGAATTTTCAGTAATGCAGCAAATTAACAATATATAAATCGTTAATCAATCCCATATTATGTTATGGAGCAGAAGCTTGGACACTCAAGAATGTTTACCATCATGCTCTTCGAGTCTTGGAAATGAAGATAATGAGGCGAATATATGGTCCATTCTGCGAACAGGGCTCTTGGCGGATAAGGAGTAATCAAGAACTGGTCGAAGTAATAAAACATTATTTATTACAGTTTATTAAATTAAAGAGCATAAGCCACGTCGAAAAAAAAAAAACGAGTAACAGAATAGTGAAGATGATAATGAGAGAAATCTTCCCAGGGAAAAGGAAGAGAGGACGCCTTAAAAATCTTGGCTAAAGGATGTTAAGAAGGGCTTAAGAGTACTTTTGGTTGCCGATTGGAGGAATAAGGCTCTGAACAGTAGCGAATGGATCTAAATTGTACAAGTGGGTAAAATTAACGCTGGACTGTACAGCTAAGAAGAAAAAGAAGAAGAATTTCGAAATAAGACCACTGCATTCACAATATATTTTTCAAAAGCTTAAAGATTTCTTCTTTCGAAAATTGATAAATAATTAGAACAGAAAAAATAATAGTTTTACTCTCTTATATTTTATAACTTGCATAAACAGAAGATAAAATGAAACTACGACTTATGCCAAAGCATCATATTCACACTTAGAAATGAAACTTGTCCTGTGTACATCGAAAATACTCATAACCGCAGACTGACAAAATAAATAACCTAGGAATGACGTTTGATAAGAGCATAAAAAACACCAAACTTAAAACAAAGACTTAAACTACTCAGTTGAAAATCTAAAGTGATATACAGGGTGTTCGGAAGATCGTTGGCCAAAAAATTATCTCGGGTAGGGAGGTTCATTTTGAACCTATTTAAGGTCACTTACCTATATACGAGTGAAAAAGTCTCGTACAAAGTCTTACGGTTTTTTTTTTTTATGAATTTTTTTGTAAAAATGGCAAAATCCAAACATTTATACCTTATAACTCCGTTGTTTACTGATATATCAACGCCAGTTTTTATTTTTCTGTAATTACTAATACATTGTCCATGTAAAATAAAAAAAAATATGGTGCAAAAAACAAATACTAAAAAAACGGGAGATCATTAGCACACTGACAATAATAATGAATCGAATCATATTTTTTATGCAAAACGTAACAAATAGTTGTGTTTCTTTATAGCATAGGTTAAACTGCATATTTTCTCTTTCTTTCTCGGAATTTCGATTTTATCAGAGTAAACTTTATCTACATTTTTGTAAACCATAATCAGGGAACAAAATTAAACTAATTTTAAATTATTCATAAATTTAATTTGTAGAGCATTGCTCAAAATGATCTCCACTATTTCTAATACATGCACGATATCTTTTTCTTATTTCAGTGGTGGTTGTTCTTAAAACAAATTCTTCCTTCATTATGCAGCATTGATTTTTTGAATAAATTGTTGTCTTGAAAACAATTCTTCCTTATAAACGAAATCTTTGACACGGTCCCAGGCGTAATAATCGAGCGGCGTGAGGTCTGGAGACCGTGCTGGCCACTCAATTGGACCCCCTCTTCCTATCCAGGATTGTGGGAAACAACTGTTTAAACATTCTCTTACAGGTAAGGTGTAGTGGGCTTTTTCAAAACAAGAACTTATTTTAAAAATCAATGACGCGTTTACGATATTGAAGGAAGAATTTATTCTTAGAACAACTACCACAGAAATAAGAAAAAGATATCGTGCTTGTATTAGAAATAGTGGAGATCATTTTGAGCAATACCTGTGATACTCTACAAATTAAAGTTATGAATAATTTAAAATTAGTATAATTTTGTTCCCTGTTTTTTGTTTACAAAAATGTAGATAAAGTTTACTCTGATAAAATCGAAATTTCGAGGAAGAAAGAGAAAATATGGAGTTTAACCTATGCTATAAAGAAATACAACTATTTGTTACGTTTTGCATAAAAAATATGGTTCGATTCATTATTATTGTCAGTGTACGCTGGTGGCACCCTTTTGTTACTTTATAAAAAAAAAAAAAAAACTAGATGTGTTGCGTGCCTGCAAATGGTATTTTTTTAAAGAGTATTAAATAGAGAAGTTTTTAAAACAATTTGGATTTGGCTGTTGCGCTTACTTTTTTTTTTTATTGAACCTAAACTTGAAGTTCATAATTTTTATTTTTGCCTTTGACATGATTTAACGATCTCCCGTTTTTTTTAGTATTTGTTTTTTGCACCATATTTTTTTTTATTTTACATGGAAAATGTATTAGTAATTACAGGGGAAAAAATGGCGTTGATATATCAGTAAACAACGGAGTTATAAGGCATAAATGTTTGGATTTGGCCATTTTTACAAAAAAATTCATAAAAAAAAAAAACCCCGCAAGACTTTGTATATAGGTAAGTGACCTTAAATAGGTTCAAAATATCCCTACCGGAGATAATTTTTTGGCCAACGATCTTCCGAACACTCTGTATATATAGTCATTTAATGTTATTATATTAACAATGAAAGATATTCAGTTTAACGATTGAATGAAACTTAATTCAATTTTTGATGGGAAAAAAAATGTTTTTGAACCGGTGGGTTTAAAAAGAGTGAACTTACCAAGATCAGTTCAACACCAATAATTAATTTTTAAAAGTAATTAAAATACTTTTATAATAAATGTAATTAAAAATATGAACAAAAATACGTAGCCTTAGGCTTATTATTCTGGTATTAAGAAAGTGAAAGAACCTTCTTTCAGTTATTTGAAACTTCGTTAAAACTTCTTTGCTAACGAAATTCGTAAGTTATTTCATTAACCTTGCAAATCTCTCACAAAGGGAATTAGTTCTCCTTTCGTAAACTTTTAAGATTGGATTATTTTAATTTTGGTTCTGTAACGAAGACCATGCCCCAAAAAGCAATTTTATGGTAACACATTTATCTTAATATATATTTTGGGATGAAGTGGATTTGTTATATCTTCATAAAGTTTAGAAGTTTCATGACACCTTTTAGTGTTTTAATTTACTAAAATATTATTTTTAAGGTAAAGCCTTAACTAATAAAGAATTTTATTAAAATTTTATTTTTTATCTTTAATGCAGCATTTCCACGTTTGGGTCAAATACCCCTATGGAGGAAACTATCCGTTGCAAAGTGGGCCGAATAGTACTTCTAGCTGGAAAAAAATATTTTGTTCCTAATTTGTATTTTTTTTTAGTCACAGTGTTTGGGAAAAACGTTTAAACATTTTAGGACAACGAATTTACGATATTTTGGAAAAACAATGGTTATTTAAAAAAAAAATAAATTTTTTAAAACAATCTCCTATGCATTTCTACTTATCACTATCAATAAAATAAGCCACGATTCATTAATCCGGACAAATAATCTCGACCTACCTTTGTCAAAACATTATCAAATTATCAAAACTTTTTGAAGGTCGACCTGGAGGTGCCAAATTGTGCCATAGTCCTGGTGAATCTTGATAATGTTCAAATGAAAATATAATATCGGATTTTGAGAACCATTCTTGAAATTTCTTCAAAAATAATTCCTCATTTCTTCGGCACTTTTGCCATCTGTCCGTAAAACAGTACAACGTAAAAAAGGAAAATCCATCCTCGGTATATCCTAGGTAGTATCATATTTCTAAATGAAACAATTAAAAAATGTATTCCAGATATTTATCGAATGTTGAATACTCATTGCATTTTTAATAAATGAAAATTTTATTATTGATGGTTACAAGACTTATTAAAGTATTAAACTCTTACATAAAAATAGCCATATATTTTCCTTTTTCTTTGATTTAAATACAAAATATTTAATTTTTTTTTTAAATTTATTTCTGTGGAATTCAATTAGTTTCAAAATATGATCCCTAAGTGGCATAGATCACGTTAAAAGAAGGCTGTAGACAAAATCTTTTATAAAACTTTTAGGATGAAGTTGAAGAGATTTATGTAGGCGGGGGCTATCCCTGTAAGAGGTCTGCCCTGACAAGGGTAGCAACTTAAAACTGCCTGGCCCCAGCGACTTCTTCTTCTTCGCCTGTCCCTAATAGAAAATATTACACGGCCCTCCAGTTCCTTCGCTGAGGGTCCTTGGTTTATTCACAGTAGCGCGCTAAAGAGGGTGGATATTCACTTAAAAAAGATAAAAAGGTATTAAGTTTATTTAAGAAATAAGTTAAAATGTGTATTTTAGATCTATTTGTTGAATTTATATATTATTGAAACATGTTAAATGACTATTTATGGTCATAGTTGAGGGAACTTGGCGATTTAAAAGGGAATTATGTGTAAACAGTCTGTAATAACACATATTTTGTTACATATTAATATTGTCTAAAGTTCATATTATTGAATGTAAAATTAACAAATACACGACAGCTTCCATTTAAATAAATGTTTATATTTTTTACAAAGACCTAACAATACCAGTTATGGGCATTTAGTATCGGTTATATTCATTAGGACTAGTTATGTTCATGTGACAAAATAATCTTTCAACAAATGTTTTTATTAATTTAAAAATGACTATTAGTTAATGAACAACCAGAACTATTAAAATAATCTAAATGCTAAGTAAAAAGCGATCTAACAATAAATTAAATGCATTTTTAAAAACACTTGATGCACTCATTCACTATCTTTGTAGGTACTTATTAGTTTAGAAAACCGTCATAAAATGATACTTGGATGTGAAATAAAACAACTATTCATCAGAGTATAATTTATAGCCACACTTCTCGTTTATTTTGCTATATAAGTAACGGCATACAATATGGTAATCATTCCCACAAAAAAATTAAAGAGTTAATAGAAATCGGAATGCATATTTTGTAAATTATCTTGTTTCGATATTTAAGAACAGCAGTAGTCATGCACCAAGTACAGAATATGACTATATTAACTAGTAATGGTCACTTAAGAGACGCAAAGTCGAACATTACTACTACTGGGAGTAGATGTAGTATTCAAGTTTAAAAATGATATACAGTGGAAACTCGTTATTTCGTCACTCGATAATTCATCTTATTCTGTAATTTGTCAGATGATTTTTTTGTTTTCTTTTTTAAATTGGCAACTGTAAATAACAAAATTAAATCACTTGAGGTACGCATGATGATATAGAAGGATCAATACAATTAGGATTGATGAATTAAATGCCACTTCTATTGAGATTATTTTATTTGAAAACTAGTTTCGAATGCTAAACATTCATCTTCAGTTCTAAAACATACAATAAAATTTTCAACACATCTGGGACGACCAGACAAATCAATAGTTTCTTAAACGAAATAAACGAAATCCACCCTTCAATTAAATTCACACTAGAGTTAGAGAACAATAAAACTTTAAATTTTTTAGACATAGAAATCTCCATAAACAATAAACAACACGAATTTAATATATACAGGAAACCCACACACACAGATGTAGTTATAGACAACAATGCCAGGAGACCACTAACACACAAACTCGCAGCATTTCATAGCATGATATACCGGCTTTTAAATATACCGCTAAATGAACGAAATTTTAACAAAGAAATACAAACGATTCACACTATAGCTAACAACAACGGATACAGTAAAACCACAATCGATAATATTTTAAGAAAACAAATACATAAAAAAACTATGAATAATATATACAAAACACCCCCAGAGGATAAAGCTACCCCTAAAAAATATATTTTGATACCATACTATGGCCCAATATCCACTAAAGTCGGGAAAGAATTAAAAAAATTAGGTTTAAACCCTGCATTTAAAATAGATAAGCCATTGTCATCATACTTCCCTTCACCGAAGGACAAAATAGACCCTTTCCAAAAAAGCGGCGTATACGAATTAAAATGTAATGACTGTGAAGCAAAATACACGGGAAAAAACCGGACGATCAGTAAATCAAAGAGTAAATGAACATATAAGAGCATACACTAATAAGACCCAAAATTCCAATTTCGCTATCCATCTAAATGAAAATAACCACAAATTTAATAAAGACTCGGGAGTAAAAATATTACATCAAGTAGAAAATAGCCTAAAATTAAATACTTTTGAATCACTAGAAATAATAAAATCGTTTAAAACCGATCCAGATTTTTGTTTAAATGATCAGATTAACATATCCAATAGCCCCATTTTAAATTTATTTCCCATAGGAACGAAAAAAAAAACCCAATGAGTCATAAGGGAAACCCCGTTGTAAATCTAAAACTTAACCTACCTGCCCCCCCCCTTTTACTTCTCACAAATTCAGTGTTTTAGTTACCTCGAAGGTGAGTGCCTATGCTTGATTTCTTGTCTTATCTTTTTAAAAACCTTAGTATATTTAATCTATGTAACATAGTACTGATGTGTTGAAAATTTTATTGTATGTTTTAGAACTGAAGATGAATGTTTAGCATTCGAAACTAGTTTTCAAATAAAATAATCTCAATAGAAGTGGCATTTAATTCATCAATCCTAATTGTATTGATCCTTCTATATCATCATGCGTACGTCAAGTGATTCTGAAGCCAGCCAGGCTACTACGTATAATCGATCAAAACTCAGCATATCAAGATTCAACACATTATCAGGAAAAGTTGTTGCAGAACTGAAGACTGCAAGCCGGAAGGATGCAGCTTATTGGTTTTCCAAACTTAGACTTAAATACGCCATCGCTAACAAAAATATTTGGTTTAACCAGACGTGCTCAAGAGAAGACCTCATACCCAGATACGTGCAACTAAGAAGCGGAGCACAAACAAGAGCAGCGTCGAAAGCCACTCACCATGCTAGACGTCAATGGGTAAGATTTGAAATTAACCATTGGTACTCAGTGAGAGATAATTTAAAATTATATATTTATATCCTCCACAATAAACTCACTTCTGTACTCCACCCACTTGAGTTTGACTCATTAGACAATCAAATCCGGACGCGAGTTGAATATCTCGTAACCAAAAAACAAAAAACATTAGAAAATAAAATTAATAACTTGCTGTCTAGCAAGAATAACCCCGTTAATCGCCCATCTAACAGTACAAAAACACCCATATCCGATAACCAATTTTCCCCACGTATCCTCAACCTCAGCAACATAACATTAACTAAAAATGAAAATAATTTGCTCAACAAAGGTTTAAAACATTCTATAAATTCACCGGTGACTATACAAACATTCGAAAACCTTGCTGTCCACATTGAATCCGGTTTAGAAAAATACGACAAAAACCCACTTTCGAAATCAATATGCGCAAACATACTAAAAACAGAAATAGAAAAAGCCCAGAACTATAAGATAAAGACATCATCCGAATACAAGATAGCACGCGCTTTATCAACTAAAATATTAAAAAACGACCTTACAATCATAAAAGCGGACAAAGGGAACACCGCAGTAATTATAGAAAAAGAGTTATACAAAAATAAAATCTATGACTTCATCCAAAAAAAACAGCTTCCCCACCATAAAAAAACCCCGCTAAAAAATTTAACAGTCAAGTTCGGGAGTTAATAAATAATAGTATTTTAATACCTGATAATATAAAATACAACTTGATTGAAATGAATCCCTTGCCGCCCCGTCTCTACGGCCTACCCAAAATACATAAAGCAGACATTCCAATAAGACCAGTAGTTACCTACATTAATAGCTCCATATACAAACTTGCTCATTATTTAAATAACATGTTCAAAACGAAAATTTCTTTTTCCCCACGAAATACAATAAAAAACTCAATAGAATTAGTCAACAAAATTAAAAAAACGTAAATGTTCCAGACAAGGCAAAGTTAATATCATTCGATGTCACAAATCTGTTTACCAGTATCCCACCTTCAGAAACAATAGAAATTTTAGAAAAAACTAATCTTCCGGTCTAATCTTCAACCACTAGAAAAATTAGACTTTTACAATTTAATGTCAGTCTGCATAAAACATAATTATTTTCAATTTAACAATACATTCTATAAACAGGAAGAAGGATTACCAATGGGATCCCCTCTTTCACCCCTTCTGGCAGATCTTTTTATGGATAAATTAGAACGGAAAATCCTTCATTCAAAATTAGCTCAACACATCATATACTGGTATCGGTATGTTGATGACATAATTTGCCTATGGTCTGGGACGACCAGACAAATCAATAGTTTCTTAAACGAAATAAACGAAATCCACCCTTCAATTAAATTCACACTAGAGTTAGAGAACAATAAAACTTTAAATTTTTTAGACATAGAAATCTCCATAAACAATAAACAACACGAATTTAATATATACAGGAAACCCACACACACAGATGTAGTTATAGACAACAATGCCAGGAGACCACTAACACACAAACTCGCAGCATTTCATAGCATGATATACCGGCTTTTAAATATACCGCTAAATGAACGAAATTTTAACAAAGAAATACAAACGATTCACACTATAGCTAACAACAACGGATACAGTAAAACCACAATCGATAATATTTTAAGAAAACAAATACACAAAAAAACTATGAATAATATATACAAAACACCCCCAGAGGATAAAGCTACCCCTAAAAAAATATATTTTGATACCATACTATGGCCCAATATCCACTAAAGTCGGGAAAGAATTAAAAAAATTAGGTTTAAACCCTGCATTTAAAATAGATAAGCCATTGTCATCATACTTCCCTTCACCGAAGGACAAAATAGACCCTTTCCAAAAAAGCGGCGTATACGAATTAAAATGTAATGACTGTGAAGCAAAATACACGGGAAAAACCGGACGATCAGTAAATCAAAGAGTAAATGAACATATAAGAGCATACACTAATAAGACCCAAAATTCCAATTTCGCTATCCATCTAAATGAAAATAACCACAAATTTAATAAAGACTCGGGAGTAAAAATATTACATCAAGTAGAAAATAGCCTAAAATTAAATACTTTTGAATCACTAGAAATAATAAAATCGTTTAAAACCGATCCAGATTTTTGTTTAAATGATCAGATTAACATATCCAATAGCCCCATTTTAAATTTATTTCCCATAGGAACGAAAAAAAACCCAATGAGTCATAAGGGAAACCCCGTTGTAAATCTAAAACTTAACCTACCTGCCCCCCCCCTTTTACTTCTCACAAATTCAGTGTTTTAGTTACCTCGAAGGTGAGTGCCTATGCTTGATTTCTTGTCTTATCTTTTTAAAAAAACCTTAGTATATTTAATCTATGTAACATAGTACTGATGTGTTGAAAATTTTATTGTATGTTTTAGAACTGAAGATGAATGTTTAGCATTCGAAACTAGTTTTCAAATAAAATAATCTCAATAGAAGTGGCATTTAATTCATCAATCCTAACAAAATTAAATACGAATTCAATTCATTTTTTCCCTTTGCTACTTATTTAATCTTTAAACCGCCTCATTTGGTTTGTCACTAAAAAATACGCCTATATTTATACATTTTTGAAATCATTTGATTTAAAAAAAACAAACGGAGTCGATCTCACCATAGATTGTAGTAAGAGATGAAAGGAAGTATGAATGCAGTTGACGAATTCCCGAAATCAGTTAAGACTCTACAAAGTAGAACCTCAACTGAGAAATATTATTTCAATGTTTTCAATGTAGCTGATGCGTGGAACAATGTATTTATTGAATAAATATGATATGTATGTCTGTTTTTTTTCCTATTTTATATACGTAAATACGTTTTTTATATGACTTCATTTTTAAAAAATGTTTTAGTTCAAAGATTTTTGTGTTTTTTGTCATTTTCATTTAAATCCAATGTTTATAATGTTATAAACCGGTTATGATCACAACAAAATTATTGTTAATTAAAATCAGATAGTCCAATATAATGGGGCTTGTATAGAAGCCTGAATTCTACTGACAAGCTACATAACTCATAAACGAAATATTAATAAAGAGTTTCATGATTCCTTAAGAATCCTCACTTTTAAAATCTTATTGCTTTAAAGAGGTATTTCGATACTATTTGAGGAAAATATTTTCTAATGGCTACTGGAAAGGTATAGGAAGAAGAGATTCATACGTAAATAAATCTTAAACACTTTTCAGACATATTCCTCCTGGTGATATTACAAATAAAGGTCAGGTAACCTCAACTAGTGATTCACCCTTATTAAGT
This sequence comes from Euschistus heros, assembly GCA_003667255.2. Classification (NCBI taxonomy): domain Eukaryota; kingdom Metazoa; phylum Arthropoda; class Insecta; order Hemiptera; family Pentatomidae; genus Euschistus; species Euschistus heros. The sequence continues at coordinate 922,050 of RCWM02000267.1, forward strand.
GACTTATAAGTTAAAAAAAAATATTAACTGTTCGTCAACATATGTGTAGATTGTACATCAGAATAAAGTTACAGTATTTTAAAAAATAATAAATATATAACTAACAGGATAATGAATATAAAAGGAGAATGTGTGGATTAAGAAGGATTATACCAACTAGATCTGCTAAAAGAATCTTGTTATGAAGACCAGATTCTGGTTGATCTGAAGTATGTAAAAATATTGTAAGATTGAAAAAGAAACAGACACTAGAAAAATAGTTTGACAAAAAAATCTAGAAAATATTGTTCGTGAGTGGAACAATAGAGCTTTTTCAACTTGAAGCAAAAAATTGTTACATAAATACATTAATGATGGCACTTGGAAAATCAACAAAACAATCCTTTAAGCTTTTAATATCTCATCGAGCTACTCGCTGTTCTCAAATTAAGGAAGTCTTGATCAGACTTCTTAAATTAAAGAAGTCTTGGTCATGAAAATAATTAAGTGTCATTTAAGATAATATCATTATTTTTTATCGTTTGACTATGTAAAAAAAAAACTAAATAAGAAGATGTATATTTAAAGTTGACTGACGAAATCTACACAGGAAACTAGCACTAACTATCCTAAAAACCTATACTGGCCTCCCAGAATGACTCGCACACCTGCGCAGGTAGAATAAATTCAATTTCGATTTTTGTCGAATAGTTTATACAAGTACACCAAAAAAGTTTGACCTTTAGTGTAGCTGACGCACACTGTGGCTTTGGTTTATAAATACAGATGGATTATGATGTTAAACATACCCAGTATACTTATGTGTATAGGCCTAAGGATGTTATCTACACGGAATATCACTACACCACGAGGTATTTCCCATAATTAACAGTACTAAGGTATTGAGGTTTTGTGAGATTTAGGGAGTCTCAGAATCCGATTTCTGGGTTAGTATAAGATTACAAATATTATTTATTTTCCTGAAAGAGTGAGCTAATTGAGCTTCCACACCTGCCTACAATATAATTAGTTAATGTTATATAATAAAATTAGAGATCATAAGAAAGGATAGAAGAAGAAACTTAATGACAATAAATAGAAATTATAATATTCACGAAGATAAAACAGAATTATGAAACTGTGGTTATTGATTGTCCTAACTTAGGACTTACTAAATTACCGAATCTTTTATTTAATAGCAGAAGTAGGATACACGGATTCCAAGTAATGTTTTAGAGCACAAAACACGGTCAATTACATTGTGCTAACCACTTATGAGCCACTGAAGGCTAAGTTGATTAGATTGACTGAGAGGGAATCTCCTTAGCGGCCAGTCTTTTGTGTATGGTTAAAAAGAAATTGTATTTCTCATCCAGCTTTTTTTTGGAACGAGATAAGGACCTGTTCTAGAAAAACCACAAAAGTTCAACCAACTATTCAACGAATTGATCATCAAGTATTATATGGTTAACATTATGTTTAGATATGTCTTATTATAGTTATATATATTGTTTTGATTATAAATATATATATTTTATTTTTAATTACGTTGGTTGTACACGAATAACTTTGATCTTTAAAAATTAAATCATGAAAGATTAAGGTGATTCTCGGAATAAACGAACATCCACTTTTAATTTCGTAAAGAGAGAAAAATGCTTGAACCAGATTGTGCTATTGCCAATGATACTGAAAAGCAGAGGCGTCAGGAAAATTAAAAAAAAAAAAAAATAATAAAAAAGCGATTCTGTATTTTTAGTACCACGGTCCTAATCAACGGCAACGCTTTGTGAAAAAGGAGTATTGTTCCCTTATTCGTAAAAATAGATTTTGAAATTTATTCCTGATTTTCATTGTAATACGCAGTATTTTGTACTAATAAATAAAAAAAAAAATTAATAATAAATCTAAAATACTCACACACCTGCGCAGCTAGAAAGAATTAAATTTCGATTCTTCACTAATTGTCTTTACAGGTTCACCAATAACGTTAAAGGGTCTTTAGCGGGGTGCTTTTTAAAGGACTTGATTAAAATTTCATATACAGAGTCTAATAGTAAATTTAACCAGCTTTAAGATGAAAAAAATAATTTTGAATTGAACAAATAGATTCTGAGTTATAGCCAAGGAATATCGATAAAAGTGTTTTCACTGAGAAGTGGTACTGACCGCAAGCCAATCTTTACAATGTTCCCAGGAGTATAACTTCGGAAAAAATATTCTGATTTCATAACCATTTTTTTTTCATTTTGTAGGTGCTGGTTCCAGCTACAATTTACTATATAAACGCATTCTCCGAAAAAGCCTTCGTTGTCTTGTTATAGGTAAAAAAAAAAAAAAGTCATTAACACCTATTTTAGTCATTTGTTTGCGATTTTTTGTTTGAAGCTGGCTGCTGCCATAGTAGCAAACTTCAGATTCGGATTCAGCACTCCAAAAAAACATTAGGGTCTGTATAGAAAAAAAGTTAAGCAGTTTGTTACTAAAAACAGCCTTTTGGAACCTTATTTTAATTGCTGACACCATCTTTATCCATGTTTGAAAACGGCAGCAGTGGTTTTTTTTTAAACCAGAAATTGATAATATTTCACATAAAAAGCTTTAGTTTTTTTTGGGAGACCTGTCATGAAAGGTATAGTCTCGTCGGCTCCTGTACTATATTATCAACATCACCAGTAAGAACTAAATTACTTACTTTACTCATCATAAACTTATTATATTGTCTGTAACCGAAACATAATTCTACGTACTGATCATACCCAAATATAAAAATGTACCTATCCGAAAAACATGTACCATTATTCGTTGCTTTGATCATTGATCTATAATCAGATAATATATATGTATATGTGTGTGTGTGTGTGTGTGTGTGTGTGTGTGTGTGTGTGTGTGTGTGTGTGTGTGTGTGTGTGTGTGTGTGTGTGTGTGTGTGTGTATTTAAATGTATGTTTAAAATTCTCTTGAAATGACTGTCAAGTTCATCTTTGTCGTTGGATTCTTAAATCTAAAATTCAAGATAATTAAACTTCGTCCCTTGTTTTTATATCTTTGATCATATAAAGTGCGTGAGTTAAATATAGAAGAAACACCATTAAAAGTACTTTATTGTATAAACTGGTTTAAAAATATATGTAGAGTATCAACACATGCTAACACAAATTGTTATTACCTGGCAATAATAAATGGAATAAAATATGAAAGGTCTATTAAAATTTGAGATGACTTAAAAGCAGCTTGGATTTTGACTAACTGCTTGTGTATATTCTATCAGATGCAGGACCGGCTGCTTGCGACGATTTCCGAATAAAACTTCACATTCCCTTTGACCCGATCCTCCCATCTGTCCCCTTCATCATCATTTGCATGGTTTAATATTAATTTAGATTTGATTTGCTTTACAAATGGCTCCGCTGGATTCGGCCGTTGCTCAAATTTTATTCCGAAGTCATCTGTCAAAGGATGAGGAAAGAACTATTCATAACTATTTATTCATTGCATTTGAAAAGATTTTTTTGAATTAATTATTGAACTTCTATGGTTTAATTATCTTGGACATGTATTTTTATGATTATATATTTGGCCATGCAGGTATTAAAAAAAATTAAAAAAAAAGTCTTTCATAAACAATATTTATCAATGAGAAAAACGTAGTAAAAAAATAATTAGTTAATAGATATCAGTAACCTAAGAGTTTATATGCAGAAAACATTTTAATAACTCTTATTTTTTACTGCTATTACCGAATAATAAAAAAGTTAGGAAAAGGGTGGAAAACTTTATTCGTTATATTATTTCCATAGTATTAATGTATAAGTTTTATGCTCCTTTATTACCCACAATGCTTTTAAATAATAGTCTATCAAATATTGGTTCTTTCAATATAAGTAATCCTACATTAGATCTAAAATAAAAAGTGAAATGCCTAACTTAACGGCGTTATGGTTATACTCTTGCCGCAATACTCAAAAGTCAGGCTGATAGTATTCAGTACCCTGTTTGTTGTTAAAGGTTTACTGCAAATCAATTAATAACATTTATGCTAATTATTAATAATAATAATAATAATAATGTCTTATTTGAACAAAATAATATATACATAGATGGACTCATACTAGTAATACTAGTACAATAAAGACCACTCTTCGCATTTGCCGTAGAGGAGTTTGACCCTTATGGCTTTATTTTTAAGTATTCGATATAATAAATTGAGAAAACTTATATTCAATATAAATCATTAAAAACAAAATTAAAATATTTTCTGTTAGATTAATAATATTAAAAACTATGAAAAAATTGCAAAATGACATTTTTCATATTAAAATTTTCGATATTTAACTAAAATTAAATTCTTGAACTAAACTTAAACGGTATATCTAAGCTGTTTGACTATACTTTGATAAATATAACCATATTTTACCATTTAAAACATTCAGTGCATCATCTTTATTAAGGAACTGTTTTCCCAGAAATTTTACTCTGAATTCCCTCAAGATAGGACACACTGCTATAAAATGATATACATCCTCTCTCTCGGATCTATTACATAATGAACATATTCATATACCTGTTCCTTTTGTAGTTCAAATTTAGAAGTTATCCCCTGATTCTCATAAACCAACTAACATTACAAATTGTAGGGCCCTATTTATATAACTGTTGTAGGAAGGTTTATGAGCCAAGTTTTTATACAAAACAGGGGAAGTGGATATTGTAGCCTTCAAAACTTGTTTTGACTTGAAATTTAGTATTAATGCCTTCCTTATTTAAAAAAAAAAAAATTCCCCGATTTTGAAAAATTCCAATAGAAAAACTATCTTTCACATTAAACTTCTTAATCATTTGCTTTATATTTTTAAACCATAAGGTATAATTTATGCTAATTATTAAACAAACCTTAAAATAATAACTCTTTCATAAAAATATTTATAAGAAAAAATGTACACAATTAAAGAAATGTTCAATATTACACCAATAATATGATTTTACTAATAGTTTCATTTTATTACTACATTTTTACTTTTCATTTTATTAATAATAAATTCTCTCTACTTAACAAGGTCTGACTTATAAATTTAAAATTTTAGAAGCCTGAGGATTTCTCTGAAACAAGTAGCTAAAAATGAAAATAAATAGGAGTTATGCCAAAGAAATATATAATAAAAATATCTTTATTTAAGAAGATAATATATTTAATAATCAGTTTTATAATTTAATGTTTTGAAAAGGAGCTTAGTTGATCGTTTATCAATAATATGTCTTTTATATTTATGATATTTTTAATATTTATCCTTCTTACAGTTCCTGTAGAGTAGGTTTGTTCTCTTATATCAGCACGTGTTTTAGCATTCTATTCGTTTAGGGATTCCTTTATGAATCATCTAGATTATAGTATAACTTGGCAGATTTTTGAGTACAAATATATATATATTTGTATGTATGTATACATGTAGTTTAGAGATATGGTATACCTTATATGCTTGTAATATTAGTGGTATAAGTGATATGCTTCTTTGACGGTGCTGTAATATAATATACTTTTTATTAATATTTATAAATTAGGTGTTCTATATTTCATATTACATGATTTGCAAAAAGTGAGGAGAGTTGAAAACCTCAGCTGCGAAGATAAAACGTTGTAAGAGAACCACACCCTGGAAGTTGGTGAACTCAACTCTCTGCAACATATCGACTAGGGCCTTATTGAGAGCTGCAACTTCGGAGAGTGCTCAACAGCTTCGATAAAACAGGCCTTCGCCTATTTTGTGTTGGAAAATTAACATTTCTGTTATATTCCTTTATAAATAAGATACTATTAAAATTCAAATATTACTCATACTTTTCTATGAAAATAATAAATATTGTTTATGTAAATCATTTTTTTTTAGTTTTAAATAGTTTATGAGCTAAAAGTTAGCGAGCATACATTGTATTGTTTTTTTGTTTCATTTCTTTATTAAATCAATAGGAGAATGACATTTTTTAATTTTTTTTTATGACGATAGGTAGAAATTGTATATCACAAACTAATCCGTACACGTTTACTGCATTTTGTTTTTATAAAAAAAAAAAAAAAATGTTCATACATCATAACGAATTATAACCTCTATGATATGTTATTTATTTCATACTTAAAAAATAACTTTCTTTATAATTATATACATCTCTCCAGCGTAGATATTTTCCATTAATGCATTCAATAGAAAAACATAAGGTATTGAAAAATAAATTAATTAATCAATAAAATGTATTTTATTATTTCATAAGGTGCAAAAAATAATTTTTATGTTGGTAAACTTATTAAAAAAACAAAACAAAGGAGTTTTGAATTTTTGTTGATAGTAGCAATTTTAAATATTACCGTAAGACAACTGAGTATATAGAATGAGCCATTTCAATTTCAGTTATTTCAAATTCATATTACATTGATATTAAATTTATATTTGAATTATTTATTGATTGCTCTTTTTGTGACAACAAATTAATACAACCAGGATTGATAAATTAATTGATTGATTTTTATTTATACAATTAAATGTCATCAAATCAGTAATACACTCAAAAAAGTAAAAAAATAAATAAATAAATGGAGAGTATAAATTCTATTAAAGAATATAATAGAGACAGCTAAAAAACAAGAGGCGGAATAGTTGAACGTACAAACGCCGGCGGGCGCTACGAATTGGTAAATCCGGATAAAATATGGCCCAGCTGTGCTTCGGCAAAGTCGAGCGCCATTTGTGAAGCAAATCAAACTCCAATTAATATTAAACTATGCAAATGCGTAGAGGTGAGGACCACGGGTCAGATCGCCATGTCACATTTATACCCCGGGCATTGCTAAACAATTAGTTTCAAACTGATTGATTTTTTATTGCCAACGAGCGGGGGAAAAAATTGAACTATTTCTTTTATTCTCTCAATAATTTTGTTAGCTCTTTGTTAATTGAAATTATTAAACTGCCACTCTATCAAATACATAGCTATTTTTAACTATAATTAAATTTATTTTTAACATTCATTAAATTTATTAAATACCAAAAAAAAATAATATAGTGGCAATCTTATAGAATAAATAACAAACCTCATAAAATAATCGGCAAGAATAATAACAAACCTCATAAAATAATCGGCAAGCGTCAAAATATATATATATTTTTTTAAGTAGGACTATTTATTGAAAATGATAGTTTAGAAATCTTAATCGCTATACAACAATTCTCCCCCCAAAATCATATACATAGAATTTTTATGTTTAATAATTAGTATATGTATATTAATATGAAGTTACATACCCAACTTCGGGATTCATTAATGCTTTTAACTTTACTAATATAGACTGTATGTCTATATAATATAATTATATGCCTTTAGTGACACAATAATCCCCTCCTATTAATGTCAGTTGTATCTGATTTATTGTATTCTTTTCTATCATAAAGAGTATGTAATTCTATCCAAATTAGTGACAATTTGGTAACCATTAATTAATGATGATGGTAAATATATCTTGTTCCAGCAAACTAGGTTGGAAATGCATAAATAAGGAAAATACCTCCCAGTACCTAAGAAAACCGTAGTATTATTTTGACAAGATTTGCCTTAAAAACATTGGGTAAAGCGATTCAAATAATATAATCCTTTTTTTTTTTTTACCTTATTGATATTTACTGTATGATTAAAATTATGTGATTTTAATTTACAATACGGTGAAATCATTTTGATTACGTACCGATAGCTTGGAAAGAACTTTCCATCAGTAGCACTTTAAAAATGTTCTACATTAGTTATCTTATTTTCAAAGGCATCGGAAGGTTATCAGGAATTGAGTTGGAAGCAATTTAGGGGACTGGATTAGAGTGGGTATGTAGCTTGCTATGGAAGGATACGTATCTTAAGCCTAATCAAAAACATATGAGACTTTATTTCTTTTGGATTAGAATCTTTGGGATAATATGGAGCATTTGGGATTTTACAAAGGATTTTTGATTGGAAGGTTCCTCAAAGATAACTCTTAATGGGTCTAATTAATGTCATGTAAATATGTCTCTTTTAATTTATAGCTTTGATCGCTTGTCTAGTAAATGTTGGATCAGTCGAAAAAGATATGCTGTTTCTTGTCCTTTTAGTCTTGTATGTGGATTCCAAGACGTTTGTCCAGATGTAGTCCTAGGTTGCGGGTCTGTTCAACTGTGATCAGTGAAATATTATTTAAAGATAGTTTGAACCCGAATCATTTTAAATAAAAAAATCAGTTCTCGTTTTATTGTTTATACATATATATTTTTTTTTTATTGAGTAGTTATTACAATCTGCCACAAATGTGGGCAATAAGTAATATAGCTGGCTTATTGATTACATTCACACAGTATTTACAGTAACAAAAATAATAATAATAAAATATATAATTAAAAAAAACTACATAAATAATATAGAATATAGAATATACATCTAGGTGAAACATATAAATTAAAAAAAAATAAAATGAAACAAATAACAGTAAGTGAAAATAAGACAAAATTAATTTAAAGGTTAAAAATACAATTATTTACAATTTACATTCATCCCAGAGACCCCCCGACCAGACCCGTCCCTCCACTTATGGAAGGACTAGCCAGGCACAGAGAATTCCCAGCTGTTCTCTCTTATCTGCGTCACTAAAGTAAAAAATAACCCAGTGGAGGCTGAGTGAAAGCGCTATATACATTCACTCAGGGCATGAGTAAAGAAGTTGGCCATTGCCAGAACTGCATCATCGTTGTATTTAAACATATTTTTATTAGTAAAGTTGTGTTTTGATTGTTTGAATGCACTCCGAAGACGATAGCAATTAGAGATTCTGTGATTCACAATTCTGAGGGAATAAAATAGATTGTCCGATAACATAATGAAATATCTTCCTTACTAACAAAGCTAGGCTAATTGTATCAATTTGTTGGGAGAAAAAATACTTAAAGTAAGGGCTGAGAAGAGGGAGAGAGATAGAGTGAGGAGGGAGGAGGGAGGGAGATAGAGCGAGGAGGGGAGGGGGCGGTTATTGGAAACAAGGCCAGTTGGTTAATTGCACCAGGGGCGCAGCCTTTCCAACTAATTCCATTTTCATTCGTGCCGAGGAATGCCCGCCTGGCTATATTTATAGAGCCTGCAATCCCCCGCTCTGTCAGCCGTTTTCTTTTCATTGCGGTCCTAATCAGATTGCGTTTTAATGACGTCTTGTGGGAGGGTTCCTTCTCTCTTTTAAGTTGTTTTTTCAGTTTCTGAATGGCATTAGAGTTGTTCAATTACACTGTGAAAACTCTAAAGTTGATTTTGTCTTTTGTCGGACTTTAAAAATAATTTTATTTTTCCTTGCTTCGAGAAAGGAACATTTTATAAAAGTTCTAAGGTGTGTGCTTGTTGAAAAATGATCTTAGCTAACTTAATTGAACTATTTCTTAAAGTTAATAAAGTTGTAAATAGAATTTCTTAGAGATTGTAATATTAGTTTGAGTTTAGTCATAATTTTTTTTATTTTCTTGCCTCCTGATTGCTTTTATTTTAAATAATTTAATTACCTATTTAACATATTTAAAAAAAAACTGTAAAAATATCGATAAAAGAATTGGTTTCTAGAATTCTCAAAATGATATGATTAAAATACTATGATAACAAAAGAATTGTGATAGCCATAGAAAAATGATAGCTATTTTAAGCCAAGAAAATGTATCCTTGGTCCCATTGTTTATACAGTAAATACAGCTGATACCCCAACTCATTTTAATACTACCTTCACAACCTATGCTGATGACACCAGCGTGTTATCAGTCAATGATGATCCATTTGCTGCATCCCAGACACTCCAATCACATATCACTTCCCTTGAAGAATGGTGTCATAATGGAAAGTTGAGATACATCCTAGGAAATCCCAGCAAATAACCTTTACTCTCCGTCAAAAAACTTACCTCATCCTGTCCCCTGTATCCTTTGATGGATTACCATTAAATAATGTGGAACAAATACGAAACCTAGAATTTTATCTGGACAAGATACTTACCTAGAATCCTCATACAAGATTGGAAAGACAAGCTGCACGTCAATTTTGACTGCTACAACACTTACTTGTCAAACGTTTAAATCTTCAAATTCACCACAAAAGCTAATCTATATGACGATTATCAGACCTATTTGGACTTACAGTATAGAGTTATGGGGATCCACCACACCGTCGAATCGTTCCCGCATCCAATCTCTCCAATCCCAATCCATTCCTGGCAATCCTCCGAGGCGTCTGAAAAGAAGATGGCATCGTGATCTTCTTTTGTAGTTATTCCATTAGAGTACTACCAATGGGTAGTACCTCCACAAGTTTTAAAAATGTCATTATATTGCATTTCTTACCACATGTTTACTAGATGTATTTTCTAATACAGTTGTAAACTTCTATTAGTAAAAAGAAAAGAAACATAGATTGTTTGTTTAATACTGTAGCCAAAATAAAATTTTATTTTAATAAGTACTTTCTATAGTATATGTAATTATATAGTTAAATATGAGTTTATACTAAAAGTATTTTTAGTAAAAAAAAATAAATAAATAAATAAAATGATGGTTTTGAGTGAAGCTGTTTGTATCTCGTCTTGATGAGGATAGCTATGATCGAGTTTATTATAGTTGTTATATGTGTAATTTTTGTGTTAAAATATAGTAACTTTAAAACGTGAAGTAGGTTGTCGATGTGTAAAAGTTTACAAAATATATAAAGATTTTATTATCCAAGATTGATTTTTTTTTTTAATATACAAATCCTTTCTGAAGAATTGATATTCTCAAGTACATGCTTATTATGGAGTCGATTTATTTTACGTTCTGCCTATTGCTGTTTGTAGTCTATATCTAACGTTTTTAACATTAATATAGCCTAGTTATAAGGATTTTAGAAAATACATGAAATACTCAATGCTCTATATGCCTCTTGTATCCATATGTTGAAATCTTGGTATTACAAACATTTTATGAACAATAATAAACTAAAGTGGTTCATTAAAATCTGGGTTCGTTATTATTAGTGCCAAATAATTATGTTCAAATAATCTTTTTCTATAGCATGCGCAGTTTGAGGTTCATATTTTTATTTAACAAAAATAAAATAAAAGTACAAAAAAAAATTAATTAACTACAATTAAGGTAGATTCGTAATATACTTACAATAAAGACAAATTCAGCCTAGAGAATTCCCAATCAAGTTTGTATCCCATTTTATTGAAAGTCAAGGCCAAAACCGAAGATCCCAACTCTGCTGATTTGAAGCACTATAGCTACAAATGTTCAGGACCTGAGAAGCTGGGCATAACCGTGACCAGCTCCAGGTTTTGACCTTCTAAGAGGGTTGTAGGCATGATTGAAACTGGATAGCAATTAAGTCAGAGGATCAGGATAGTCGGTTAGATTTTGATGAAATTTGGAAAATTTAGGTAAAGAGATCAGGGACAAAATATATTTTTATGTCATTATGTAGAGTTAAATTAGTGACATGATATGGTGCATTCATAATTGTTCTGAGGAATTTAGATTGGATAGACTGAATGTGTTTTATATTGGATTGTCTTATTCTTCCACAGGTTCCTAGGTCCAAATAGGATTTGTATATGAAGAGTTTGTTATTAACTGAAAGATGAGAATTCTGTCCAAGTAGTCTGTAAATTTGGATGAATCTCTTATTGAGTGTTTGTCTCTTGAGCTTAGTATGAGGGTTCCAAGTCAGTATTTTGTCATTATGAAAGCCTGGGTAACGTACTGTGTCGGATATAGGTTTAGGAATATTATTGAAATGGTTAGTTGGACAGGATTTATAGCAAAGGGTGAAAAGTAATCTGAGAGACTTTGGCTTCATTAACTTTTCTTTCCGATTTGTTGCACCAAGCTTCAATCTGTTAGAAATATCTTTGGTGACTGAGGGAAGCGAGTAGTGTTCATTGGTAAAACCACGAAATGTAAGTAAGCTACGTTTAAATAGAAAAAAAATATATAAAACTTCACCGTTTAATATTTTCTTAAATAAAACCAATACAAAATCCTTTTAATCATTACATTCATTCTTCTCATCGTTATTTATGAACAAGATACGTCCTGCATTTTAATATGGTACAACGATAATTTAAAATAAAATAAATAAGGGAAAAAAATTATATCTTAAATAAATACAGAATATTTCCAAAACCCTACGATCTCGCTTTATTTGCCTGACTGTGATGTAGGTTGGTTTAATTACATTCATTTAGCATCTTTGAAGTTCCCTGTGAGGCTTTATTCCGAAATATACGATGATATTTCATATAAAACGCGCTATTCTATGACGATAAAATACTTGTTTCAGTATATATATAATTAGAGTTGGGATATTTTCTTTAGTAAACATTTTTGAAGGTAGGAATTCCAATTTTAAGAACTAATATTACTGAAATTCATAAAATATTTCTTCGAAGGCAATGATGCTATGAATTTTATTTCACTATATTATTATCTTCAAAAGTACCCTCGATTATTCGAAACATGTTCACGTTTATTACATTTAATAATAAATCAAAAATATTATTAAAATATATGCTCATTTTTTTCATTAACATAAAAGTTCAATAAACAAATAAAATATAATATTTTGTTATTTTCAGGAACTAAAATAACGCTAAATATTATTGACTCATATTTTTTCATTTATATTATATTTATATGATATTTACAACTGTACAGAATAATATACAAGTAAATGTGTTGACAGTGAATACAATGGCATGTAAATAACTTGTGAAGAACTACTCACTAGTAGCACTTCAATAAAATCTACACTAAAAGGTCTATAGGTCATCTTCTTTTCAGACGCCTCGGAGGATTATCAGAGATGGAGGAGGAGGCAAGTTGGGAGACTAGTTGATTGAAGTGGTTATGGAGCTTACTATGGAAGGATAGGTATCTGGTTTGGGCTAACTCAGCAACATATGGAACATTAAGGTCTTTATGGATAAGCTTATTGGTGACAAAGTATAGGGCATTTAGGATTTTTCGAAGGATTTTGGATTGTAAGGATTTGATACGAGATGAATTGGATGATTTAGTAGAGCCCCAAAGCTCAACTCCGTACGTCCAAATAGGTTTAATAACAGTCATGTAAATAAGTGTTTTGTAATGAATTGGGAGGTTTGATCGTTTGTCTAGTAAATGTTGAAGTAGTCTGTAACATTGACACATTTAATTGGCAAACAATCCCCACAAAACTTACTAAACAAGAAACTACAATACATTACTCAAACCAATTTGGATCTACGGAGCAGAACTTCAGGGTTCTGCAAAACCAAAGCCCAATTATAAAATACAAACAATACAGTAAAAATATTTAGAAACATACCATATACAGATATAAAGTTTATATTTATAATGTTCAGTAATGTATTTATTTGAATAGAAATTAAATATGAAATATATAATGAAAAGAAATAAAACACAACACCGACTGCAGCTCCGACAAGCTGTCCGAAAGGGAGTTTTCCCAGTGTCCCTTACCAGTTAGAAGACCACAGGGACCAAATGGAGAGAGGAGAGAAAGCTGGCTAATAGTCAGAAAATGAAAGAATTCTGGAAGAGAAAGAAGAAGATTCTCACTGAAAAGTATGTACGAGCCCCGTGGTCCTTAGAAGGCCCAATAAAAAAAAAAAAAAAGGAAAAATAATTATTATCTAACTACTTATTGATAAAAAGTAAATATATAATATACATGCATGCATGGGGTGTGAACAATTTTTGGATTAGCGGCTCTTTCTGAGGGTTATATTGAAAAGTAATAAGATTATTTTTGTACTATTATATGAAAGGACAAGCCATTTTTCGTTTGTGATCACTAACCGCGAAAATTACTAAACCAATCTGTACCATATTTTGACTAGATCATCTTTATAGTTCCATGATAGTTTAGCAATAATCTACTGATATTCCATTAATTTGTTATTGAAAAAGCGACAAATATGTGCTCAGAGATGAAAATTGACCGATAGGTGGCGATCGCTATTTAAGAAAAGTTACAAAGATAAGATTTTGTATAGAAATTACATAGAAATAGAATGTGATAATAAAATTTACTTATTCAATTATATCCAATTAAATTATTTTGAAAAAGATTTAAATTTGTGGTACATTTCTTGATAGTCTCTGTCCAACTAGATTACCAACTGATAAATTATAAGTAAAAATTGGACGTCTTGTTACGCTTCTGTGAAATCTTCAAACACCTAATCAGTGCAATTTTAACCAGTTTTAAAATTATTGCTAAATGTAAAAATATCATTGAAGGATAAATGCACGATTGCATACAAGATGTGCATCTGCAATTCTTGTAAGTTATTTTCTAATGAGAGCGGGCGAAGCCGCTACGGGGGATGCTGGTATATGTATTTATTGTTATGATTAAAATTTATGGATACATCAGTGCTTATTTTCTGCATGTTTTTACTTCGATTTCTAAAAGTTAGACGCTCGAGCTACGAATAATCGTTTGAATGCGTCAGTATGGAGGGAAGTTCGGTAGGAAACGATTAGTAAGGGGTCTGGTTTTACTGCAACTCTCTGAAGACTTCGAGGTAAGGCTTAAACAATGTAGGTAATGTAGGTATGAGGCTACGCTGTGATGAGGAAGAATCGTAAATGATGAGCCAAATAAGTATTATCGGAAAAATGAGAAAGGAGATTCTACTACCAGAGTATTTATTCTTGACCGTATGTTTTAAAATATTATGCAAAGTAAAAAAAACATTAGGCATGTTTCGGATCAAACATGTATCACTTGAGGTACGCATAATAGTATAGAAGGATCAAAACATTTAGAAATTTATGGCCTTACTTCTTTTACTATAACTATATTCTTAGAAGACTAGTTTCAAACACATATTGATCTTTGCAGACAAAATTTCATAAACATCTTTCAAATCATCCTAATTTTCTTGCTAAACCACTACCCAGTTTCATATCATCCCCTTAATCCTCCCCGTGGAATAAAAAGCACGGATCTCATACTGATTTTAGGAATGTTTTTGTGTTCAGCGCACTCATTCTGCCTCCACAGGCTCTTAGAACCGTTGACACGGTGGGAGAAAAGCGTTAGGATCTCCTAGTGTTGTTTAATCTCTTACATGGTAGGGGAGAAAACTTACTGAGTAAATAGATTTATAAATGAATATTATTTTTATTATATCCTTTTATTTATTTATCTTTTTGTATCAAAATATTATTATTATTATTATTACGGTTTTATTTAAAGTAGGTCATGAATGCAAACTAAAGGGAGTAAAAAAATAAATAAATAAATAATATTATTAAGTTCTAAGTTCGAATCGCAGACAGGGGCACCTTTCTTGAAAAAAGGGGTCTTTTGGTATTGATTATTTTTTTAAAAGGAGAGTTTACTTCTGTCTCCTTATAATGAAAATATAATGCGATGTGTTTAGATCCTATATAGGAGATAGGAGAGTAAAACTAGTAAATTTATCTCTAAACGACTCAAAATAAAAAAAATATATTGATGGCAGGTCAATATCTGAATCGATATTGAAGAATCAGGTGATGAAGCTCGGTCTGGAAATCATGGAAATCCCTTTTTTCTTTAATTTATTTTTTTAGAGAAATTTCTTCATAGAAATCTAACGTTTTATAAACAACATTGGGATTTCAATAATCAAAAGGTTAATTGAATCAGCAACTAATAACAGATTTGTAATAATGGCTGACTCCGAGTCACTAATGAGATTAAGGTGGGCTTATAGGACAGCTGCTATTGGTCAGCTAAAGCTAATGGAGGAACCCTGTAGCCAATCAGAGGCGCTGATACTCTTTAGGCCTAGTTCTGGCAGGGGTCCAGCCTCTGTTATAGGAGTTCCTTCTTGCTTATCTTAGCTCAATCCTCACCCATTTACTCATTTGGTCACCCTATTGTCTTTGTACTCTTTGTTGTGTTTGAATAGAATAACAATCTTTTATGATTTTATTTGTTATTGTTGTTCTTTATCAAATTTACTATTCTATATTCTTAAGGGCTCATTTGTCATTCTATGATATTGCTTTGAGAAATTTAGGATAATTTTATGTTAAATAATTTAGTCATATATAATGATATGCATCTGCTAAAACTAATACTGACACTTTATTTAAATATATAAGATGAAAATTACTAACTTTATAGAGACTAGACCTTAAATTTATTGAAATTTACAACTGTTACATAAAAAACAAAAAAAAAGAAAAAAAAAACATAGATCTAGTCTATTATATATATATATATATATATATATATATATATATATATATATATATATAATATAAATATAACTTGCGATCCCCAAGAATATAATGATAATAACTGACTTATTCTTTCTTCTAATGCTCTATTTACATCTTTACATTGTTTACATGCTTAACTCTTAGAATTAACTCATATATTGGTACATGTTATTCTTAACTTATATATGTTTAATAGTAGCAGTCAAGACTTTTTAGTTTCACGAAAGGTGTTTAAAGACCGCAAATAACATTACTTTTCCATTCTCATCTTCGCCCTTTTTTCCACCCAGTATTTTCTCATAATTTCTTCTTGCCTTTGCTTCCTTTCATTTGATCAAGCAGTACCCTTCCATTTTTCTTTATTTTCCATAAGGACATTTATTTTGTTTAATTCCCTTTGGTATTATTCTCTGTCTAGTTAGTTTTTGTCTGATTTTCAATTTATCCGTTTCCTCTATCATTTGTTTTAAACATTCTCCAACGCTCTTGCATTCACATATTTTGTCAAAGACTTTCTTGCTTAGTCTTCCTTCGTCCATGTGCCTTTCTTACCAAAATTCTACAACAATATCTTTATTGAGATAAAATTAGATGAAATTTCTTTTAGACATTCAACATCGTTGGTATATAGTGTACTTTTCCTGTCTATATTTGTTTCTTTATAGTTTTAGTCATTTTTTTCAGAGTTTATTGAATAATTTATATTTTTTAAGGGTTTGTGTAATCTCGTCTACATTGTTACTATTATCAAGTATAGGAGGGAGGTTCCTCTGCAAACGTGCTTCCTGAAAATAGCTGCCCCATCGAGGGCAGTCCTCTAGTAAATGCTTAATTTTTAATTGTATATTACTGCATGTTCCGATTTAAGCTATTAAAATTTCTTAATTTTCTTAATCTTGTATATTTCTATTAAAATAATAAATATAATACAAATATACAAATAATACATTCAATACTATTGAATGTGTTGAAGCGAGATTATCAACAATACCATCCCACATTGACCACTTCTCGACAACGTATCAACGATTTCTAACAAATAAAACGTTTTTATCCCTTGTGTATAAGGAGTTATATAATTTAATTAATTGACCAAGCTTTATGATTACTAATGAATCCGAGCCCTGCTGATAGGAGGGAAGGGGAAGGGTGTCCGAAAGGGCCTACAGGGAAAGTAATTTAGGAGCTCGGTGAGACGGGAATTGAAAGGGAGATAGCGCAGGTGAGCCTCTTTAAAGCTTCATTATTTTCGGATAAGGGGGCTCCCAGCCACCATAACTGTCTCTACCCTAAGATTTACCGCCCCCGAAATATCAAGAAAATATTGTTTCTGCTCCCGTGTCCCTCTCCGCGGCTACATTTATTCCGCTTTTTAATAAATATATAAATAAACAAGGTCCTTACCCGGCTACTGGGTGTAATAAAATAAAATATGAGCTGCTGTGTCCCCACGGGATACTGATTTAATATTTAAATGGCCCATTACCGAGCTGGGTTTCCTCATGTTTATTATTTTTTTTTCAATGATTTACAGTAGAGAAACATGTTAAAGAAACATATACCATATTTTTCTCTATAAATTTTTGATAGATTTTATTTAATTTTTCTTCCTGAGAGATAGGTTAGAAAATGACGAAAACGACTAAAATCCAAAGAAATGTACGGGAAAAAGAGTGTCCTTTGTGGCGTACTATCCTGCGATAATCGAAAATCGTTAGATCCTGGCAAATCTTTAATTAGTATCCTATAGTGTCCTTCGTAACGGATTAATCGGAAAGAGAGGTCGTACTTTGTAAAAAAATAAAATATCTATTCTTACGTTCTTCTCAAACGAATAATAATTTTTCGGGAAGGAATGGGCAAGGATATCCTTCGTCAAAAATCTTCAAACCCAGACATATCTGAAACCAGCTTAATTTTCAAAAGCCGATTTTCGCAGAACTTTATAATAGATTATCATAATAAAAAAGGGGAGGAAAAGAAAAAAAAATTAATATCTCCATAAGGGACATACGTCAAGCCGAAGTGTCAAAAGATTGTGGAAGAGTTAAGGAATCTTCATGTTGAAGTGAATGTTGTAAAAGCTAAATGTGTGGTAACTTCCTGTCAGTTTTAAATTAAATGAACATACGATAAAAATTACATGTCTATTATTATACAATGGCATCCGCTTTGAGAGACATGACTTTTTCGGCCTATTTTGAAACGAAAAAAAAAACTGTATGGACCGAATCATTCAAGCTCTTATACCCACTAATTTTATATTAGGAGCTCATAACTTATAAAAGTTTTTTTATAATTAGCATTACTCTATGGAGCACCGATGTTCTTTATCTAGCATATACTATGACTAAACGGTTAGAATCATTCCAAATGAATAATTAGAAAAAACGGTCAGAGGGACGTTTTCTTAAACTGAAAGTTTATAAACGCAGAGCTTCAACTCCAGACAAAAAAAGAACTAACATATTTCCTTTTAATTAAAAACTACCGCTATTTGAAAAAAAAACTTAATCAAAAAAGTTATAATCCGATCTGTAGCCTAACTCAGGCAAATTATGTTTGAACAAGCATTGCTTATTAATTCAACTTACATTTTTAATGTTATTTTGTTGCTTTTTTTATATTAAAATATATGTAGAATCTGCCTCAATTAAGAGCAATAGGTGACAGTGCTAAAGATGTATTCATTCATATAATATATACAAGTACTCATACACACAAAAATTATTGATAATAGAAGATAAAAATAAAAACAAAAATAATTATGAAAATATAACTAATAATTCAATCATCAAGAATAAAATGAAATAATAAAAATTAAGTAACAAAGATTAAAATTAAAAAAAAAATAAATAAATAAAATAAAATATAAATAAATAAAAAGAATAAGAAGCATTCTTACTATACACACTCAAACAGACACACTCAGCCTGGGGAACCCCGAATCGAGCCTATTCCCCCACTTATTGGGAGTCAAGGCCAGACCTGAAGAGATCCCAGCCCTGCTCTCTCAGCTGCATCACTGGTAATATCCAGTGGAGGCTGAGTGGGAGCGCTAAGCTACATATGCTCAGGGCATGAGTAGAGAAGCTGGTCAGTACCAGGACTCCAGAATAACCTTATATTACAAAAGGTCCCGGAGCCAATGCCGTTTCAACCTTCTGGGAGTGTTATAGTCAGCTTACATTAAAAATATTTTTTTTTTGGAAATATATTGTACAATTGGATTACATGAGCATTGTTTCCCAAGAAACGTGATACATAAAATATAAAAATACATACACACACGCATTTATCAATTTTTTATGATGCCGTGAAAAAAGACTTGAGCCAAAAAAAAAAAATATATAAAATAAAATAAACCCGGACATCTACTGCCCATGGAGTGTGATGTGTTGATGATGCTGTACTAGTTCGTAGCCACACGTTGCGGTGGAGAATAATACTCCATAATAATAATAAATGTGCCTGATTTAGATAAGATGAGTGACTCATAGGAAGTTCTACGTAATGGTGATTCTCGGCCGATCAAACAGTAAATAATTATTTGTCCCTGTTGAACTGGAACCTTGTTCTGGGAGCTAGAATTCCAGTTTCCATATCCTCCAGTAAAATCTTGTAATTTCCTGCAGTAAAAAAATAGCACAAATATATCATGCTTCCTTAAGTAAAATTTTCGCAGAGTTTATTATAATTAAGACGTAGAATCCCAAAACCAGCCAAGTCCAATTTCTAGATATTTTTTTTAACAGTCTTTAAATTTGATTTTCTTTAGGTGAATGGTTTTCTCCCAAAAGTAGTTAAATCACATTGAAAACGGCCATACAAAAAATATGGCCTCTTTCTTATCCAGCCAGAGCTTTACCTTGAATGACCAGTCGTTATAAATTTGTCTTGGCAGGATTAGGAATTATACACCTCATTTGTTTGCTTCATAAAAAAAAAAAATAAAAAATAAAAATATATATTTTATAATCATAAGACTGATGTTTAAATGAATGTTACTTCATGTTGTAAATGTATTGACTTTATTGTGCGAAATTGACACGGATTTCTCCCCCCGCCGTTACTTACCCCCTCCGCAGATAGGGTATAAGGACACAGAGAGCCTTGGCTTATCCCGAGAGTGGGATAAGAGCCCTTTATAAGATACAGTACCTGGGATATTTACGTTTATTCCCCGAGCTGGTGGATTCAATATGTTGTCTGGGCCCTTGTACCCCGCCACTATCGCGGCCTGGTATATTGCCTCGCTGGGTCGCAGGTCGTTTCTGTTCCCATCTTCCAACCTTCTTTTCCTCCTCATATTGCTCTTTCTCCTCGAAACCTAGATGAAAGGAAACCGTGAAAGGTATATTTTGTGGGAATGAGTTGTAATGAACATCGTTTCTTTGAAGTGAGCCATTGCATATGAAAAGGATATTTATTCATACTGAAGGTTGTATGAGAGACACAGATGACATTTTTAAATGCCAAATGAGAACTGAAAGCTTTTTTTCTGTTTTTTGTTAACACAATAACTTAATAAATTTGAGAACAACCCGGAATGAGATGTTACATTAAAAACAATAGAAATGGTAAGTAACGAAGGAGTCAGCACTCAATAATTGAGCTGAAAGAAGTTTTAATTTTGAAATTACCAAAAAAGATTTTTAAAAAGTATTCATTTATTAGTAGTTTTTTTGGCAATTAATCCCCGAAAATTATTTTAAAAATTCAATAAATCAGATCAAAGAAGGAAATACAAAAGAACAATCCTTGATTACATCAATGTATACAAAAAACAGAAAAATATAAATAAATAAACTTAAATACTATATTGTCCTGCTTGTGTTAGAGAATATAAGAATATTTGGCTATATCGAACAACAGTTTCAATATAATATTACGTTTTATAAATATGGTGTACATATTTCCACTATTCTTCGTTCTATCATCATCAAGGTGCTATGATCCTTGTAGAACCCTCGACCTTTCTACGATTCTCTTCCATTCAGACTTTTTCTCAGTTGACCTTCTCTACCCGAGTTTCTCTCCAACATCCAATCATCTCGTCAGGCCTACAGAGCTCTCTCTGCTTTCTACGTATAATATTTTCATTTAAAAGGGGTTTTCTTATATTTAGTGATATTCTTCATAAATAGAGTTATTGATCTGAAAACTACAGGTGAGGATAAACACTTTTGAAGTGGTTATTATTTTATCAGTACCATTTCAGCTGTTTGAAAAATATTATATTTTTCTTTTATTTTCAACCACATTTTAGAACATTTTAGTGTTTTTGTCGTACTTTAGGGTGCGTCCCGGCTGTATTTTTTAATTTCTCTGAAAGATTAGACTTTTTGTAAAATAGTAATGACCAAATCAGCCGCACCTAGCCGCACAATGAGAAACAAACAACAATCAAACACGACAATGAGAAAATTACAAAATATTAAATTAAATATTAAAATTCTTCAATTTTAGAGATTTTAGAGATTTTAGAGATCTAAGAGATCTTCAATTTTTTTTTTTTTTATCTTTGTCCATTTGTTCAGGAGTAAGAGGAGTGCCCGAAAATCACAAACGATAAAATGCAGGAGCAAATCTTTCCAATTTTGAGGTAAAATTAAAAAATTTGACTTCTTTTGTGAAGTAAGCTATTTTAATGACCAATAAAAGGACATGAAGTACCAATTTTCCTGTTTAAAATCTAAATTTAAACAGATATGAAAAGGCTTCTGAAAACATTTGAAATACTCAAGAATGTAATAATCGGGGGAAAAAAAAAGTAGAAAAACAAATTACCCTTTAGTAGAACTTTAACCAAGCTCTGCATTAAAAATTTTAATGCCATTTTTCAGAAACCTAACGGAAACTATCAATGTTATGCAAGTTGGGATACAAATGCAGACTTATGTCCCTCAACCAACTTATGCAATCTACAACCCACCGAGAAATAATTTGTTGTTACAGGAGTCAGTCCATTAGTTAAAAGGCGATTACCTGTAAATAGAATATATTATAAATAGATAAAAACTTTTTCATGTCTTCCTACTATCACTTGAAGAACAATTCGGTTTATGAAATTTCAAGTAATTATATTTAATGAATCAGTGCATCATCCCTGGTTACCGGTGAGATTTTCTTTGTTGGTAGTTGAAAGAATACCGTGTGAGGTAATAACACACTTTGTGAGCTGACCAAGACAGCGTGAGCACTCCATGGTCACTGAGTTTAGGAAGAAATGACCATTATCCTGGGAGCCGCTGGAGTCTCCAGATAACATTCAGTTTTCCAGTAATCCCCGGGTCAATTCCCGCCTGGAACCCGGGGGGAGTAATCGCCCTTTTGGAGAACAGTCGTAGCTAAATGTCTCCTGGGGGCTGCGGTCTTCTACGGTCTCTGTAATGGCGGAGTTTTAGGTCCTCTCAGCTTGGGAGTAAATAAATAGCGAGGAATACGAAAGCTTTTGTTCCTCTTTTTAATATTAGTAATTGTGTTTGTTTGTTTTTGTACAGTTGTTGATATTAACAACAGTATGGAATAAGTAAATTTTAAGGAAATGATTACAACGGAACGTCAGTAGATTGTAAAGAACTGTTTAATAGTAACACTGATTATAATTGTAGAAGTTCTATATCGAAATAGAAAAAAAATACCTTTTTATATTAAATATTATTTGCTTCATATCATGAGATATGAAGGCGCGGTAGCTCTGTGGGTAAGGTGCCAGAACACCATACTCCCGAGTCTAAGAGTCCAACTGAAGGCAAAAATATTATATTCTACCATTTCAGCCGTGGGTCCCATTTGTTCCTGGGGCTCCCAAGCCTTAATAAAATTGGGTACCTTCAAGTGAGGTTGAGTGTGATTTCTGGCTAAGGCTCCTCCTTTCAAAACCGTTGGCCCAGTAACTGTCAGATATACTTTGTTTGATTGTTTTTCTATCTCAGATCCTCTCTATTCAATGAATTTGTTTTCAACGGTATCCCATCTGGACAAACAGGCCTAAAAAAATGAAACTGCTCATCGTTTCTAACAACTACCAAATTTATGAAGCAAATGCGCTTACCTTTTTGTAGTTGAGCATTAGAATTTCACTAAAATATCATTTATCGTTGTCAATTCTGAAATCTAATGTACGTTGTTAATTTGTATCTGATCAGATATCTATCTTTCAATATTTAACGCATTAGAGCTATTCACAGTATTAGAAAAGAAGTTAGTGCCGAGAATTTCTAATTTAGATCTCTTATCTTATTTCTTATGCCTGTCTTCTTCTGTGGAGTTTTTACATTTTAAAATGCATTTTCCGTGATTAACGTGTTATAATGTATACTTTTAATTGATAAAGATTTTAATTAGATTCGTGTATTCAAGGAGATAGATTTATTCAGTTGTGTGAAATCTTTACCAATGTCTTCGGCTGATAATATAAAGTGCGTTTCAAAACTACAAAACATTTTGATGTTCATATCTTAATTTTGTATTACAATTCTATATTTTAGGGACTCAATGGCCGAGTGAGTTGGGGCGAGGGTCTCAGCGCGCTCGTAACAAGATGGGTCTTTTGTAATTTATTGGAAGCTTTTTTTGTCTATCAAATTTAGAAACGGTCAATAAAGATTCTCTCCTTAAAATCTAATATCCTGTATAAAATCTTAAATGATTAAAGGTGTAAATTAATCCATAAATTCTGTAAAGTCTCAAATGTTGGTTGGACTCAGACCAGAAACTTGTTTTTCTATTATTAAATCGCTGGCGTTTACTGCTATTGTCAAAATAAAATGGCCGGCGAATTTTATGATATAGAATTTTTGGAGTGCTACTAGTTCTAACCGTAGATTATTGCTTTGAAAGATATTTCTCTCTCTCTCTCTCTCTCTCTCTCTCTCTCTCTCTCTCTCTCTCTCTCTCTCTCTCTCTCTCTCTCTCTCTCTCTCTCTCTCTCTCTCTCTCTCTCTCTCTCTCTCTCTCTCTCTCTCTCTCTCTCTCTCTCACTCCTCTCTCTCTCTCTCTCTCTCTCTCTCTCTCTCTATATATATATATATATATATATATATAAGTTAAGGTCCGAAGCAGGCTAGTATTAACCTTAATCCTATCGCCAGACATAACAAATACTGTAAACTGTATATAAAGACTGCCTCAGAGCAATAAATCTCAGTTATATTCTAACAGTCAACTTGTGTAGTTCTTCACCCCTTTTATTTCTTTTTTTTTAAGTTCTTTCTCTTCAGTCAACTTAACTGGTGCCGAAACCCGGGAAGACGGGGAGAGAAGACCAAAGGTAGGAAAAATTTTTTCCTTTCTTTTTCTTTTGGTCAAGAGTGAGGAAAATTTATGGAGAACATCTTGAAGCCGGCCGTGCTTCAAATCAACCCTGAGCAAGAAATACCACGCGAAACCATGGCAGAAGCACACGCCAACACCCTGGCCTGGCTGAAGGTGAGAGCAGCTACGGCTCAAGATCTCAGGAAGGCGGTGTCAGACATCGAGCGGTTCACGGGTGAAATAGGCGAATTGAACCACTTTTTGAAAAGTGTAGATCGCGTGATGTCAAGGATTGATGTTAAGAGAGCCGAAGCGCTCCTGGACGCGCACGACGCGGAGTCCCTGAAGGCGGATTTGGTATGCCGCATAAGGAGGAGCGTCTTAAACCACATCCAGGCGGATGAAGAGACACCCTGGGACATTGTCAAACAGAGGTTGAAGAAGGCCTACGGAGGAGGAAGATGGACGCCAGAAGAGGATCTCTTTCAACTCTTCAGGGAGAGTAGGCATCCTCGGCAGAGCAACGGACGTTATGCGGGTGAGCTCCTCATGAAATTCAACAGAGTAACAGATAAGATGAGGGAGACTGCGAGCGCACCAGAGGTAGAGGCGAGGATGGCTTTTGTTGCAACCATCCTTAAAGTACAGCTGGCCCGAGAAACGGGAAAGAAGGAGAGCTTTCCTCGAGATAAGGGGTTCGTGGAGTGCGCCCAAGAATTAATGGATATAGGCGCCCGCGAAGAAGAAGGCCGGCCGGAACGGGAGGAGGAAAGAAGCTGGACCGAGGTGGTGCATCGGAGACCTCGAGGCCCACCGTGGAGAAGCAGGGAGGCCGACAGGAGAACAGATCAGCCGAGGAGAGCCGATCATAGGAAGCCGATGCCAAGGAAACCTGGTAGTAAGAAAGAGGACCGGAGGTGCCACGGGGTGTGGCAAGCCTGGGCATTTGATCGCACAGTGTCCCCGCACAAAGTGCTTTGAATGCGGGAACGAAGGCCACATCGCGAGGCAATGCCCCTACATGTTCAGGCGGAAGGAACATCCACGTGGTGAGCCCATGGAGATCAATAGGGTCTGGAGAAGGCAGAGGCCACGACCAGAGTCTCCGGGATCATCAGAGACATCCGAGGTGTCGGATACGGAGAGAGAGGATCCAGGACCAGGGAGCAGTGGAGACGAAGGAGCTGGCAGACGGGAGCGGAGCGGCCGGAGGAGAGCGGCACAATCCGGACGGGTGGTGGCCTGAGGAGGGTGTCTGAGGAGAGGCGACCGCATCTTAGAAGTAAACAACGTAAGGGCGAGAAGCGGCGGTCTGCCTATCATCCGAGTTGAGCGAGGGGTAAGGTGTCTGGTGGACACCGGGAGCTCCAGCACCATCCTGAGTCGGAGGGCAGCGGAGCAGTTTTAGTGGCTGCAACGGAGCACTCCAGGTAAGGCCATGTTCTTGTAATTTAATTACCTTGGGTGGCCCTTGTACCATTGAGGGGGAGGTAGAGGTAAGTTTAGAAAAGTGGTCAGACGGAGGGGAGAAACTAATATGTCACGTGATTAGGCAAATGTCCAAGTCGTACAACGGCATCATAGGTTGTGACCTACTGGAAAGGGTTGGAGCCAGAGTGTGTAATAAAAAGGGGAAGTGGAACATTAAGATTGGGAAAAAGAGGTATAGGTGTTGCTCGGTATTAAAAGGGGACACAGGGCAAATCGGAGTAGTAGACAGGGCGGAAGACTGGAGGGGGGAAATTCTAAAGGAATTTAAGGACATCTTTTTTAAGGAGGGCGATAAGTTGGGTGTCACGGGGAGGGCGGAACATGAGATACCGTTGAAGGAAGAGCGGGTAACGTACGTTAAGGAGAGGAGATACCCACAGGCGCTCCGCAAGCATATCCGGGAGGAGATCGAGGACCTGAAGCGACAAGGGATCGTTGTTAATAGCACTTCCCCCTACAATAGCCCGCTCTGGGCCGTGAGGAAGAAGAGTGCCCCCGGGGAGGAGAAATATAGGGTTGTCATAGACTACCGCAAGCTGAACGAGAACACCCGGGACGAGAAATATCCTATCCCCAGATTCGAGGACATCCTGGACAGGTTAAGTGGGGCTAAGGTATTTAGCACATTGGATTTGAAGGCCGGGTACCACCAGATCCGAATGAACCCCAGGGACCAGTGTAAGACGGCCTTCACCTTCGAGCGAGGACACTACGAGTTCACCCGGATGCCGTTTGGGCTTAAGAACGCGCCCATTACTTTCCAGCGGATCATGGATGAGCTCCTGAGGGGTCTGGATGAAAGTATGTGTCAGATTTACATGGATGATCTCTTGGTTTTCAGTAAATCGGAGAGCGAGCATCTGGCGCATCTAAGGGCGGTATTCGGGAGAATTCGGGAGTTTGGCCTAAAGCTTTCGTTGGAAAAGTCGCGGCTGGGGGAAAGCGAAATTAGTTTCCTGGGGCACACAATATCGGAAGATGGTGTGAAGCCGGATAGAGGGAAAGTGGAGGCAATCGCGAGAATGGCGATTCCGCGGGATGTTAAGGGCATACGGCGGCTACTGGGTTCCCTAAATTACTACCGTAGATTTATCCCCGAGATGGCGAGATTCTTAGTTCCGTTGAACAACTTATTGAAGAAGGGCAGGAAAATTTCTATCACACCGGAGATGGAGAATAACATCAGGCGCTGCATGGAGGAGCTGCAGAGAGAGCCAGTACTAGCCTTCCCGGACTTCAATAAGGTGTTCACCGTAACTACGGATGCGAGCGAGTATGCACTGGGGGCGGTATTATCGCAGGAGAACGAGAATGGGGAGAGGCCGGTAGCGTATGCGAGTAGGAGGTTAACGGACGCGGAGACGAGGTATAGCGCGTTGGAGAGGGAACTACTCGGGATTGTATGGGCTGTGGATCACTTCCGTCCGTATATCTTTGGAAGAAGATTTAGGGTCCACACGGACCATAGACCATTGCAGTGGATTGGGAAATTAAAGGAGTCTTCCGCAAGAGTTACGCGATGGAAGGAGTTCCTCAGCCAGTACAATCTCGAGATAGTGTACAAACCTGGGAAAGAGAATGTGGTTGCGGATTGGCTGTCGCGCGCGCTGATGACAAATGCCGTTGAGGGAGAGGTTCCGGGGCCGTCGGGGGATATCCGCCAGTTTCTTAGGGAATGGACACCGGAGGGAGGAGGTGAAGAGGAGACGCGCAGCGGTATGGAGGACCCCCAAGAAGACGAGAGTTCCGCTGATGAGAGGCCCTCAGACATGGAAGAAGTAGATGAAATAGTAAATGATAAGAGAAACCAGATCATCTGGAAGACCAGGACTGAGGGTCTCCCAAAGGCGGACTTTTCGAAATATGGGAAGAGTAACGTCGTCACTATTTGGACGGAGCCTGGGATAAGGGAGGAGTCTGTAGTGAGGTTACTGCGCGGGGTAACAAAGGCGCGAAAGACTTACCACCTCTATGTAGGGAACGCCACTATATGGGACAGAGTTAAGAGGCTGTGGAAGGAGGAGAAAGATTGGGGTTGACCAAACTTTTATTAGGTGCCTGAGGTCAGTAGAGGTGGTGCAGGACGTCGAGCGGCAGAAGGAGGTGACCCTGTCATACCACCAGGGAAAGACGAACCACCGTGGGACGCATGAGACTCTCCAAGCATTAAAACGGAGGTATTTTTGGTGGGGCATGAAGCGGACGATCCAAGAAGTCATTGGATCGTGCGAGGTATGCCTCACCACGAAATACGACCGACATCCCCCGGGGTGGGTACAGGAAGAGACACCTACGGTAGCGTTCCCCTTATCGGACCTCCAAGTGGATACCTTTAAGTGGCGGGGATACCAGTGGGTTACCATCTTCGATGTATTTAGTAAATTGGCCCTAGCTCACCTCGTACAGTCCAAATCGGCGGAGGCGGTATTAGGGGCGTTAAGAGCCTGGTATAGGTCGTACGGGATCCCGGATCGCATCGCGTCGGACGGGGGTCTCGAATTTGACAATGCGTTGGTCAAGGCGGAGGCCAAAGAGTTGGATATCAAATGGCACATTAATACTCCAGGGCATCCCAAGGGCAGAGGGGGGATCGAGAGGCTTCATGGAACCCTTAGTGACCACCTGAGAATATATCAAGTAGAGAAGGGACTAGAGCCGGACATCGCGATGGAAAAGGCGGTGGCGGCATATAACGGTTCCATCCACAGCTCGACAGGATATTCGCCGATGGAAATTATCTTTGGGCTCCGGGAGCGACGCCGAGACGTCCGCAACACCGTAGTGGGGGAAGAAATGGTAAATTTCATCACCAACCGACACTGGGCGTTTGGGAAGTTGTGGGACAAGACGCGTGAGCGCATCGTCAAAGAAAAGAGATAACGGGTTGAGAGGGAAAACGTCAGGGTACGGGATATAACGGGGAAAATCAAAATCGGAATGGTAGTTTATAGGAAAAAGAGTACCAACCGAGGTAAAGAAATTTGTAGGTATGAAGGGCCATTCCGGGTAATTTGTATTAGAGAACATAATGTGGTGACGCTGGAGAGCGTCAAAGAGCCGCGCAAGCGGAGAAATGTTCACGTCGAGCAATTGAAAATTCCAATAGAGGAACAGGTGATACCCTAATCTGAGAGTGTTCCGTTGCCAGCAGCGGGAAGAACATTGTTTTTGTAATTCTTTTGAAGGAAAATGTTTTTTTATTTTTAGGAAATTTGGGTTGTGAAAAATTAATTTTATTTTTTTTGTTTTGTTTTGTCAAGTGTAGCAATGTATAAAGTAGAAGTAATGTGAAGGTGTAAAGAAGGAAAAGAGAGTTATTATTATTTTTTTTTAGTATGTGTGTGAGTGTGCGTGTGTTTTATTGTAAAAAGGGTTCATTTTATTTTTGGATGAATGTTTAGTTAAGTTAGATCTAAGTATTGTTTCGTAATGTAAATAAAGTTTTAACTGTTGTAGACTAGGAATTATGCAGTACGGTTTTCTTTTGTTATTATAAGGTATACATTGTATTATAGATAGTGTACTTAATATGTGTATGGAGTTAGTTAGTAGAACTATGGACGGGATAGGATTAGAAGGTGGATGTATCACTGTCTGCTTCGGCCTTTGACCATGAGGGGATTAGTCTCTGGACTCCTTAATACCGTATTGGTATTAAGGACCCAAAGTTAGAGTTTATGAAAGATGGTCATAAACTGGAGGGGGGAAGTTAAGGTCCGAAGCAGGCTAGTATTAACCTTAATCCTATCGCCAGACATAACAAATACTGTAAACTGTATATAAAGACTGCCTCAGAGCAATAAATCTCAGTTATATTCTAACAGTCAACTTGTGTAGTTCTTCACCCCTTTTATTTCTTTTTTTTTAAGTTCTTTCTCTTCAGTCAACTTAACTTATATATGTATAGGTATATGATGAAATTAAATTCACATATAATTAGTACATAATATATACAAACGATTTTATGATTTTATGATTGAGTCACCGTCGATGTGCAATTTGATCCCGTCGTCACTGATTTCGGCCAACAAGGAGTGAGGAGATCACAGTCCATCACAGAGTAACATTGTGCATTGTAGTTGATTTTCGGTGATCTGAATGTTATTACTGTTTTCCTTCTTACATCCATCTGCCTTGCCTTAAGAATTCTTTGAAACTTAAGCTATCTTATGCGTTTCTTGTCATCTTGAGTCATGACTAACAATAAGTGTTGTGGGTGGGCGAAAACAATCTGTTCGATCATAGGGTCTACAACATCTAGCAAAGTTTTTGGCAAATACCTGGTAGATTGAATTGATTGTTAACAAGTTTCGGGTCTGTAAGGTTTTTACTGGTTTTGATAGTAGACCACATTGGGGTGTATGATTTCAATATAAACAAAACTGGTT
Source organism: Euschistus heros (assembly GCA_003667255.2). NCBI lineage: Eukaryota > Metazoa > Arthropoda > Insecta > Hemiptera > Pentatomidae > Euschistus > Euschistus heros. Next base: position 952,462 of record RCWM02000267.1, read on the forward strand.
CTTGAACTTCAGGTTAGGGGCTTTCTTCACTTAAGTACAATCTGAGAGTTCTATTTGCTTTCGTCAACCACCTCGAATATGATAAGAGCCCATGATCTTGTAATGCCAAATCTTCTTTGCAGGTTCCCGATTTTATTGCCTTTGAAATATCAAGTAGGTTTTTGCTGATCATTAAGCTCGTTCTGTCTGTCTGTTGGAACTGACAATCAATACTCAGGCTTCCAGAATATACTAAGAACTATACAGTTACCTGAATATTTGAACTTTTTAAAATTAGAGCAAGTTGAAAAGTGCCTTTGTTATTGTTATCACCTATCATGTTATAGGACTATCTTCTTTTAGGTACTGTTTTGGAGTCATTGTCCGACCGAAAGAGGTTAATTAATTCAAACCATAGAAAAAGACAATGTTCTTTTGTTCAAAAATGAGCAGGCTCTAAACAATACGAATTAAAAAAGTATATTAAAGACACAAAAAAAAATTTCGAAAATTTTTTCAAATTTTTGTAAAAATTGTGAAAGGTTCAATATTTTGGGACCTAAGCACGACTGGAATGTATCAACTGATCACAACCAAATTAAAACACAATGTAATTAGGCTCTATTTGAAGACGTTAGAAACCATTTCGTTAAAAAAACGTACAAACCAAATATTATCACAAAATTGAAGTTTTTATATGTTTTCAAACTTTAGGGCCTTAACGCGACCGGAAGATGTCAACCGATTTCGATCATTTTTTCTTTCTTTTACTTGTCTATATAATTCGCAAGTTTTCCGCGCTGTTACAATTTCGAAATAAAAAAAAATGTTTTTTCGGCCCACCCTAATGTATATATACACTATATACTAGTATATAGTATATATACTATAAAGGACCGCGTAGCTAGGACTGCTGAATGTCGTTATTCCTCACTTGGCTTACACAATTCAGGTACTGAATATTTCATAGATGCATCAATCACCCGTGGACCCAGGCTGCTATAGAGGATCAGATCGCCTATAAACTTCATATTTTCATGGAATATATGGACTTATATAACCACAAAACTGTTCTCTGTTTACACAATATTTTAGATATGAAGTATACACGTTATGTATTATGTATATTATATACTGTATAACATATGAGTAAATACCGTTACTAACTTTAATGAACCAGTTATTCATTATTTAAGTTTCATTTTAATGAAAACAAATACGATAATATACGTCTAGTAAATAATCTAATTATTAATTTAATGGCTTGGTTATTTTTGAGAAACTAACCCTTGTTAAAACTCTAATATCAGTTTCCTGTTAAAAAGTCATTTTTATCTTGTCTGTTCGTTCGAGTTCGAGTTTTTACTCTAGTTTATCAACCCTCGATATTTCTGAATGATTTTTGTGCAATATTTGATCGATGATGTTTAGTTTTGTTTTTTTTAAATTAACTGTTATATCATTACACATTTATTTTTGTTAAATAAATATACATACTATATTAAAAACCGTTACATGGGGCTAATTTGAACAGATTTTGCACATTTTCCACTGCAGCGCCATCGTTTTTTGTAGATATTAAAAATTGTTTTGAACCAAATGATAGCTACACAACTCAACTGCAAAATCTCATATGAACGATTCCTCTAGGAGTGGAGCCGTTTTTCTCTTGTTCAAAGTAACCCCTCAAGTAGGGAACTATAAAGAAAATGTTGCTAAATAGTTTAGTGATCATTTTGTTACACATATTAAACAATCCTGCTACCACATGCGCCAGTCCACATGAGGTTTAAACACGTTTATCACCAGCTGTATAAAAAATCACCAGCTGACAGTGATACCATAAAAAGGTTTACTTCGGCCAAGTACGGCCAACATGAGTTCTTATCTTGATCGCAACACTTTCTATGTTTAACCCTTAAATGAATTGATTAAACTGTAAGATGCTAGCTTGTAAATGGAACCCACCAAAAGGATTTTCGTCATAAAAGTGCGTTTGTTCAAAGTAGTCCCTTCGGGGACTACTGTTTTTCTTAACAGAATTGTTTTTCTTAACAGTGTTTTTCTTAACAGAATTATGGAAGTCAATAAAAATAAATTGGCATTTTATGACAAATTTTTGTACACTAAAAGGAATCTTTGAATAATTTGTTAGGCAATCTATTTACTTGTTAATTTCCTTTCCCACATCTTTGTTCTGGACTGCCACTTGTCATTTTGATCAGCGAGGTTCGTAATTTGGACTACTTTGCCTTGTCTAATAAGTGCAGTAGAAATAGGCAAACAGCTCCTTGTCTCATTTTGTCTCAAATATATTTGATGGTTTCTAAATATTGTTTCTACCTTCTATAGTTCTTTAATATTTATTGTTCATGCAAAAAAAAAGGTTATTCCTCGCTGACTGGGAAAAAGAATAGATCTTAGATATGTCGCAATATAATCTACAGCTTCTATTTCTTATGCTTCTGTCAAGGAAACTGTCATTAAGTTTTTGATCCGAGCAACACCGACAGAAGTAGAGCGTGACAAAAAAATAATATAACAATAATATTTCAGTTAAATTTCTGATCAGGAAGATACGTCAAATTTTAAATCATAGAAACTCCAACCGAGCAAGAGTGCGTAGCCCAGCCAAATGAGTTTTATACAACAAATCTCGGAAATGAACCAATGAAGCTGAATTTTCGCATATACCTTTGTTTTGGTCTTCTAAATAAGTGGTAAAAAGTCAGCGATCTCAGCACGTTAGCATATTTAGATATTCAAAGTCAAAGGTCACAAAAATCAGTTTTTTTCAAATATCTCGATTTCTATCCATCGGCCGTTAATCAAAAAGGTCACTAAACTTGTAGATAATAATATTTTCTATAATTTTGGTTCTATTATTATTTTTTTTTTTTTAGGATTAAACGTCTTCGAGATATAGCGCGGAAAAAAAGGAGCGGGCACCGGTTCGGACATACATTTGCTTCTACTGCCTTTGACAATTGTTTCTCAGAAATATCGTCAGAAACAAAGTTGTAGAGCATTAAATTAAATTTAATTTCATATATGGTATACGTCTCTGGCACTTGAATCAAATGTTTGACAAAAAGTGAGGTAGAAATAATTTGTCTCTATGACTATAGATTTTTAAGAACGTATATATGGAACACCGATGAGAGTTGGACAAATATTTAATCAAACAATTTTACTGGAAATTTAATTACCTTTAATTTTCGTTTGTAGATTATTTTTCTAGAGTCCACGGGTTTTGACATGTAATCGAAAAACCGAAACATGGGATCTTCTCCCATTCCCCCACCATAAACTGGGGATTCCCGTACCCCCACATACCCCAGTGACTTTTAGTAATATACTAAAAGTCCTGACTTTTAGTATATTACTTTTTAACTACTCTTAACGAAGCTATGAAGTCAAGAATGGTCGCATAATTCATGCAGTCTAAACCCCTCATTTCAGCACTCTCAGTGGGGTCGCGCTTTTCCGCGAAAACGCGTTTTTCGGTACTCTTTTAACTATAACTCCGAAAGTAATAGTTCGATCCAATTTTTTTTTTCATATAAAAGCTGGTTAAATTTAATATAAGAAATTGTATAATAAATTTTGATCAAGTCCCATGAAATATCGAAGTAATCACCCTCAAAACCGCTTACTGTTTTTTTCTTTTTCAATTTTTCTCTATAACTCCATGACTGTTTCTTCGATCTGAACTTTCATTTTCTTTCAACTAAAACCTAGTTAAAATTAGTATTAGGCCCATTATATGAAATTTTTATTAAACTCCGTAATATACCCAAACAAGGCAACTGAAAATGGCAAAATTGTGAGATGTTGCCAAAAGATACATATTTAGCGTGCTGGCTAGGGTGCATTACGTGTAACGACAAAGCGTGCTCCTAAATTTTGAACAACTGAGAAGAATGGGGAAAAAAAGGTCAAATCAAGTTTAAATTTTTTTATTTTTATTTGGAGAAACAGAGTCAAAAGGAGATCATTCATTAGAACCTGCCTCCTAGTTAACTGTTATTTAGTATAAGAAGAATTGAGCTATTAACTGCTTCTATTCTCTTATTATCAAAATATCAAACTACCCGTAAGGCCCTCGCATTCCCCAAAACCATATTGTTTTTGACCAACTAGGTCACTTGTAATACATATTCCATATTAATATTTTCACACTATTATTAAATAAAAATCACATTGTTAGTTGTTTATTTGTGGTATGCTATAAAGAAATCTGGGTGCAATTTAATTGTATAAGCCCTTACTAGGCTGAAATTGACATTTAAGTGTTACTACTTGTCGAGGCCGACACTTTAGTATTTAGTACAGATTTAATTTAAACTTAGTACTTAAATTATTTATTAATATATTAATCACATGGTCTCGTTAAAATTTACCCTGAGGCTGTACCCACCTCCTTATTTCGCAACTTGGTTAATCTTCGGGCAATTACGTGAGTCACGTGTCGTGCCTTGAGGCCCGGAGACATCAGTGTGCGACAAGACGCTGAAGGAAACAGTCATGTCTACCCTGGTATAAGGTTATGGTGGACGAGAGAGCTCTCTCGCTACATGTTTTTGCATTCGGCCTAGATCCGCTACCTAGGACTCCACTTGGACAATCGTCTAACTTGGAATCCACTAACAAGACTAAAACGACAAGAAACTGCCCGTCGTTACAGACTACTTCAACATTTACTAAACAAACGTTCAAAGCTCCCAATTAATTACAAAAGACTCATTTACATGACAGTGATTAGACCTTTTTGGACTTGAGGACACATACGGAATTGAGCTTTGGGGCTCTAATAAACCATCCAATTCATCTCGTATCCAATCCTTACAATCCAAAATCCTTCGAAAAATCGTCAATGCTCTTTACTTTGTGACCAATAAACTTATCCATAAAGATCTTAATGTTCCATATTTTTCTGATTTAGCCCAAACCAGATACCTATCCTTCCATGGTAAGCTCCATAACCAATCTAATCCACTAGTCTCCCAACTTGCTTCCTCCTCCATCCCTGATAATCCTCCGAGGCGTCACAAGTTATGTACATGCCATTGTATTTACTGTCAACACGTTTACTTGTATATTATTTTGTACAGTTGTAAATATCAATAAATGAAAAAAAAAAAAAGAAACATTTTAAATATGTTTATTACTTTAATTATCAAATGCTTTCTTTATGATATGCTATAAAATATTCACATTTATGTTCTTAATATTTTAGTTAAATTAAAAAGGTAGGTAGGATAAGAACAGGAGGATCAAATTTTAATTTGTAATTTATATAAATTTTTAAACTAATTACATATAACTAAAGATAAACCATTGCAAACATATTTTAGATCCTTGAGAACTATAAAAGAGGGTAAAGTAGATCAAAGACACGAGATGCAACCTCCTTTTCCTTAGAGCCATAATTCGATTCCATTCGTTCTCAGTTCTCTTAACGCCTTTACGATCCTTCTCTTCTACCAACTATTCTCCAATATATTCCTTTTTCAAAGTGATAAAATAAAGTTCTTCCATTTCCTCAAAGATTTTCTGGGACAAACTCAGATTAAATGTGAACACAAGGGCACATTAATCTCCTTTTGATGGGCTATTAGATACTGCACATGTAAGAGGCAGAGCCATTCATTAAAAGTAATATAGAGTTGAATGACGAAATTTATATCTTATCGTTAAGAAAAATTCCTTGGGAAGATGAAATTATTAAATTGTTTATTAAAAAAAAAACAAAAAAAAAACGCTGTACTTACATCAAGCAATATACAAAACTACAAAAATATCTCACTATTATTTAATGTCGATTTGAACATAATCACTATATTCTTTCGTTTTTGAGTTTGAAATATTAAAATATTATTCAAGTTATTTATAAGATTAAAACGAAAAGAAACTTTACTTTGATTTCGAATTCAAAATTTATTAGACAAACGTTCAAATCTTCCGATTATTTATGGGACTTATTCAAATGACAATGATTAGACATTTTTGGACCTACGGATTCTCGTTTACAGTCCTTATAATTCGAAATCCATTAAAAAAAAAATCCTCAATGCTCCTTACTTTGTCACAAACTTATCCACAAAGATGTTGTACCATATTTTGTCGATTTAGCCCAAACCAGATAACTATGCTTTCATAGTAAACTTTACAGCCATTCAAATCTACAAGTTTCCTTAAACTTCATACCCAATAATCCTCCGAAACGCCTGAAAAGTAGATGGTCACGAGACCGCTTAATTTAAAACTTTAATTGAAGTACTAATAGTGAGTATTTTTTTAATGTAATTGTAATCGAATTTACTTGTATATAATTTATATAGTTGCTAATATCAATAAATATTTTAAGAATTATATATTATAATCAGCTTGTGATCAGTCATTTTATCATTTAAATTTATGTATTTTAAATTCATGACTACAACGTTTTTTGTTTTGTTCTCTATTTAGTTTTCTATTCTTGTGTTACCACAGGTGTTTTTAAATTGATGCGTATGTGGCAACCCATTTGAATTACTTGATAAAGTTTTTCTCTTCGGTTCTTCTTTGATTTTGTATACATTTTCTACCATGAAAACAATTCTTTATAATAAGCTAAAGCTTTTGATTCTACTTTTTCTTTTTTTTTTTTTTGTTTCTTTACTTACAAAGTTTCATTTGTGGTTGGTCTTCGAGGAATCAGTAACTCACTTAGCCAATGGTGTCCTCGAAACGTCTGTTGAATCAAAGGTTTTCCTTTCCGATCGAATCAATAATTAAGAATCAGGGTCCCGAAATAATAAGAGATAAATAGAAAATTATCGGAGGGAGTGGAAAAGAGCCGGTTCCATTCAATCTACAAGACTCCCAGAGCCATTGAATAATTCAGGATGGCTCGGTCCTTTTGTGAGTCCTTCCTCCATAACTCCGATGTCCATTCGCCTGGAAACAGTTCCAGGATATCGGTAGAAGGTCTTTTTTGTCATGGGATAGATAGCCTCCGAGGAGCGGTATTTTCTTAAGTGCTTCATCCGCAATTTGGATTTGAAATAGCTCATCGTTCTAGGGAGATTGGGCTATCCTTCACGGGGAGTATCCTGCGCTAAAATAACTTCGATGTTCTTTATAGTTTAGAAGAGTTAGTTTGATAAAAGGCCTTATCTCAGCCAGATAAAATTTTCTTAATTTATTTTGTTTGTACTTTCTTCCAAATTGTTTACTTAACACACTTCTGCTTCTCATTTACACTAAAATTTACAATTATATTTAAACAATTACTGAAGACAACAGTACCACAAGGTGCATTTTCATCTCCGGTCCTCTTTTTCCATTTATACTGCGAAAATAGTTGGAACACAATACTTAAACGCAACTGTTACGGCGTTCGCAGACGATATAGCTATCACAAGTAGCAGCTTAAACGCAAGGCCTTAAAAAAATCAGAAAACGTTTGCAAGAAAATAGCTGAGGAGCTCATACAGTCAAACATTAATGCTAACCCAGATAACACAAAATGTATCATATTTTATTTTCAAAAAGGCAAAAGGAAACTTCCAACCAATTTCAAAATTAATAATTCAGACAAATAGCTTTCGAAAAATATTGTTCACTTTAAATTTGACAGGAAGCTTAAGTTTTCGGCCCATTTACTTAATAAAGTAAGAAAATCAAGATTACAATCTTACATAAGCTGAAACACTTTCTGTTATGAATTTAGCTTTACGTTTAAAATTAATTATATATAAATGTGTAATCCGAAGAACCTTGCTTCCGATACCATTATTTTCATCCATTGGGAAAAGTATAAACAACAAACTTCAATCATTCCAAAATGGTATAATAAGAAAAATTTTATACGGTACTACAATGCAAAGAAACTACGAAGATATACGAGGAATTAAAAGTTTAAAAAAAAAAAAAAAGGTTTTGGCTGATAAAACTGAAAAAATTTTCGATACCTTAAAAAATATTTCAAATCCTCTCTACAGCAAAATTTCACCCGCAGGAGAACCGAAGCGATGGCAAAAATTATCTTAAATATGAAATTATAGATCTAAGTTATTTTAGTGTGTAAGGCGTATACTCAAAAATAAGCGGTGAGACCCAGTACCTAATTATTAATTTATCTATTCTAATTTATAACTAAATTATGCTAAACAAAATACGACTCCTTAAAATGCTAGGAAGTAATAAGAGGAGACTGTTTAAAACTTTATACAAGATTAATACAAAAACAAGGGGGGCTATGAAAAAAATAAAAATAAATAGTACAGGCCCTTTTTATATGGAGTAAAAACAAAAAAAAAAAATGTAATCATCATTATTTCTTATACTACATCTTTCATACTAAAAATGGCTTAATATGTATCATCTCTAGGCACCTCCAAATACTTCAATGCGAACCTACTTTTATTTTTATCATATTGCTAATTACAAATGTCATTCCTTCCATTCCAATCACTTCATGTCATCTATGAAACCTCCAAGAGCGGTGTCAACGCTGGAGGGATAAAATCCCATAAAATCATCTTTACTCTTCTTCATAAATCTACGGCTTCCTTTCTCGCAGCATTATTTAATGATATTTCACTACTTCCTGTTGTATAGATCCGCAACCTAGGACTCTACTTGGTCTTATAGGTTATTTGAAAACCACATAAAATTCTGAAATGACAATAAAGAACTCCACTGTTTATCAATATGTTTTTATTAACTTCGCCTGTATGTAACGTAATCTTTCATTATAATTTTCACCATTTTCCGGCAATCTCATTAATTTAAAGAATCGCACACGCTTCAAGGACCAATGACAATAGAATAATTCCACAGCATTGTTCTAATGTTTTCACTTAGTCTAGTTAAATTACCCCCCAAAATTGGGGTCTGCCTTGCAAAAGGCGTGTAGTAGGTTTTATGTTTTTATATGGTCCAGATTAGTCCTGAGTATCAAAAATAAAACTAAATTTGATAAGGGGAAAATGTTTGGGGGAAAAAAACCCCGAACTTTTTGAACTTTTTTCAGATTTTTGCGAAAAACATATAAAAAATGCTTTTAATAAAAAAATGTATTATTTACAAAATTAAATTGTATTAAATTGTGCTTTTAAAGACATCTCTTAAGCTGAACTTGATTTGGGCGTTTAGCCACAATCGATTGTCAAACATCGAAGAATTTTTCTAACTTTTACAAAAAGTTAGTTTGGTCATGTTTAAGAGTCTACAACGCAGAAAGGTCTAATCCGATCAAAACATGTTAGATACTAAAAATTGTGGATTATTAAATTTTGTGCAAGATAGGATTTTTAAAGTAAAAATTTGCACATTCCTACTCAGAGATATGTCAGAAAAACAAAAATTGTTAGTTGGTTTTTGATAAGATTTGTTAAAATTGCAAACAAATCACGAATAGTACACGGAAATAAGCTTCAATCTTTAAACTCTAAAAATTAAAAGACCTGACTGCTGCACATTTAGTTAGGTTTGCTATAAAAGCGTGTTGTTCTTGTTTTTTTAAAACTATAATTTTACTATTTACATTTGCTTTGGGGCTCTACTAAACCATCCAACTCATCTCGTATCCAATCCTTACAATCCAAAATCCTTCGAAAAATTCTCAATGCTCCTTACTTTGTGACCAATAAACTTATCCATAAAGATCTTAATGTTCCATATGTTTCTAATTTAGTCCAAACCAGATACCTATCCTTCCATAGTAAGCTCCATAACCACTCCAATCCACTAGTCTTCCAACTTGCTTCCTCCTCCATCCCTGATAATCCTCCGAGGCGTCTGAAAAGAAGATGGCCTAGAGACCTTTTAGTGTAGATTTTATTGAAGTGCTACTAGTGAGTAGTTCTTCACAAGTTATTTACATGCCATTGTGTTCACTGTCTACACATTTACTTGTTTTATATTATTTTGTACAGTTTTGGAAATCAATAATGAAGAAAAAAAAGCAAAAAAAAAAAAACATTTGCTAGAAAATATTAAAGGACTCAGTTACATGACAGTGGAACCTAGTTTAACCTACAGAGTTGAGTTCAGAGACTTCTCCTAATTCTCTTTTTTAATTTCAATTTTTATTTTTTGATGTTTACAACTGTACACAATATACACATCAGGCAAAGGTGTGAAAAAAATATTACAATATCATTAACTTTTGAAGTAACTACCCATTAGTTATACATCAATAAAACTCTATACTAGAAGGTCCTCAGGCCATATTATGTTCGAAAGCCTCGGACGGCTATCGGGAAATTCGTCGGAATATAAAGTTAGTCTTCCAACTTCGAGCAGGTATGAAGCTTATCATGGAAGGTACCTGGTTTGAGCCGATTCAACAACATACGGGACTATCATTTCAAAGTAAATTCCACAACCACTCAAACTTACTAGTGTCTCAACTTTCCATTCAATATATAATAACTCTCCTAATGCTCCTGAAAATAATAAGGGCTACTTGTTATTGCAGATTCTTTATTGGTGCTTACAATGGGTAGCTGTTTTAAGCCATCGGCATGTTTTTTTTTTTTGTTTTTTTGAGAACCGCCGAACAAATCCCTCATTCTCTCTTACTGCTGCAGTCTTCTCTCTTTCGTCCACCCCCACGCTGAATGTTTATAAATTAGTTACTGAATCTCTCTATCCATTCAATTCCATCATTGATTCCAAGTATCTTATGTTCTTCCTTTATCTGAATAACATAGCCACTCTGGTTATTCAGGTTGTACGTCGTATCAAATATTTACTTATTTAACCATTTTGGTTCCATCCGTACCATGTGCCCATAGAAACTTTATCTCTTCCACATAATTATTTCCTATTGTAATCAAGTCCTCTTTTATCTATACTATTATATAAAAGAACAGGCCATCTTTCGTTTGTGATCACTAACCAAGAAAACTACTGAACCAAATTTTAACCAAATGTTTATAGTTCCAGGATGGTTCAGCAACGATAAAATATACTGATTTTCAATTAATTAGTTATTGAAAATCGATTATAGGTGGATAACAGTGATGTTTGAATATTGGCGCCATTCTGCATGTGAGGTTACAATGGTATGCTATATGAAGCTTGAAGATAATAATAAAATTTACGTAAGTTCAATTAAATATTAAAAAAGATTTGAATATGAGTTTAGACATATGGATTCAGTGAAGTTTCAAAATCGATCGATAAGATAAGTGGTCAGCACCATTCCGCAATAAAATTTACTATTGTAAAACTACTGAACTCGTCTATACCAAATATTAACTTTAACTACATCCACTTCATAGTTCTAGGAAGGTTTACCAATAATAAAATTTATTATAATAAGAATTTAAATGCAGAATCCAGCTCATCACTTTCTTATTTCTTTCTCGTTAAAATTAAAATAAGATCCTTTGTTCTTTGATATTGTGTGTAAAAATGTGATTCATGGGCCTTTAGTTGTAAGCACTGATAATCCAGTCATTATTATTAATTAGTTTTTAATTAAAATTAAAAATTAGAGGTCCAATCATGTTTTTACGAGAAATTCAACCACCTAATCTGTGCAATGTTGCCGTGTTTAAAATTACTGATATGTGTAGAAATATCACTGAAGAAATAACACTCAAATGCATACTTCAATAAAATATTTGTACGGACAAACAAAAAGAACTTAAATTAATCATTAAAATTATCAAGTTCTTTACTTATGAAAGCGGGCAAACCTGTGACAGGGATCCTAGGTTTGTATATTTCATTATTCGAACTCAGTCTGTTGTTTCCTCTGTGATATTCTTCATAGACTTTATAGACATTCTTCTAAGTATTTGTCTTTTAAACTTCAGGAGGTTTCCTAGACCTGAGAGATTTGTTTTGTCCAGAGCACTTTACTTCCTTATTTACAAGATGTTGGACAAATTATTTTTAGTATTTATATATTTTGTAAAGGAGTATAGTTTTTCTTTTTTGAAGATATTGTTTTTCATCATAGGCTTTTTGGATTTGTTGTCGCTGATGAACTCTATGTAAGCGTTTTCTTTGTGGTCATTATTTTTGTTTTCTGGAAGGTGATTTGTAATCCTCTCTTCTCAGGTATTTCTGTTAATCCTATGGTATTTTATTGTAACCAATATCTCTATATAGTATTAGATAATAATAGAAGAAATATGAAAGTTTCCCTTCATTAAATTTTTACTTATAAATCTATACTCAAAATCGATAGCTATTGGAAATAATCAATGCTACTGATAATTACAGAACTGAGTTAGCAACTTTTTTTTTTTTTTTTTTTTTTTTTTTTTTTTTTTTTTTTTTTTTTTTTTTTTTTTTTTTTTTTTTTTTTTTTTTTAAATACAACTTTTCCTCCAAAAAAAACAACTATTTAAATGGTAGATAGTATGTCAGAGATCTCTTGCTCAACTAGGCCATAACCCAAACCGTCGGCCTGGCATGACATTAGCCTAAAAGCTAGCCAATAACAGTAACTCAAGCCCCCCTGTTCAGGGCAGAGGCCCATCTATAAGGGACAAATGTGACTCCTTCGCCCGTTCGGTTTTGTTAAAAGCACCACTGACCGCAGATAACTGTTTCAATTAACAAAATCTACTGCTTTCCGTTGCTCGCCCTAACCTATTTCCATTAATAACTTTTAAAATGTCGTTATCAAACCAGGAACTATGACACAATATGAAAAAATGCCCCATTATGAAATTTCTCTGATTTGTTTATACTATAAGATAAACAAATGAAGAACAGGTAAGTTTAAAGAACTAATTGGACACACTTCACTTTCTTATATCATTAACAGTATAGTTTCATTCGTATATATAATCAAAACTATTTTAGGTTAATGCCTTTACTATATAATAGGGTGTACAAAAAAAAAAAAGACCGTTTCTTAAACAAATATTTGTATTATCATTTCTTTGATGTAAAATACAATTAATACTCAAAGTATAGTCCATTGTCATCTACCGTCATTAGCCAATTGCTCGATGCCACGCTGATACCATTTCTTGGGATGGCTGCCAAAGAACTCTTGGACAGCATTTTCAACTTCCGCAAAATTATCAATTTTTTTTTCCCTTGAAGAAAATGAGCCATGGATCGAAACAAGTAGTAATCCGAAGGTGCGAGGACTGGACTATATGGTGGATGAGGCAGGAGTTCAAACCCATGAAGATCTGTAAACTTTTCTGCTGATTATTGAGGATTAAGTTCATGAGAGACCATTCAACAGGTCTTTTTCACCTTCGCCATGGAGAGAAGATGGCAACTAACAGTATCTTTCGACACATCACAATCTCTGGCAAGTTCGCGAGTACTTGTGGATGGATTTGACTCTACAGCTTCCTTCAGAACCTCATCAATATCCATTAATGGCCGCCCTGAGCCCTTCTTCCTTTCCAACGTCATATCTTCACTTCTAAATTTTTCAAACCAACGCCGGGCAGGACACCTTCCCCTTCATATTTAATAATTTCACGAGTTGCTTCAGCGGCTGTGAAATTTTTTTTTTCTGTAATGTCTTAAAATGACGAGAATTTATTAGGACACTTTCATGTTTCTTCTTTGAAATAAATAACTGAACTGAGGCTTTTTTTGAAGAAGTCCAGTGTTAGTAAACAAGCTTAGAGAATGCTCTAAAGGGATTATTAAGTATTGGTAAATAATAAATAGCATTAAGATATTTACAGGCTTTTGAACTCTTGAATTTGATAAGTCGGTCATTTTTTTATATCCCTTAATTATTAAAATTGTTACTAAAAATATTAATAAAATGATGATTAAAATGTTCATACGAAAATCAAAATTTTTATTTTTGATTCGTGGTAAGCTATAAAGCAATCTGGAATTAATTTAACATTACATATTTCACACAATATAACTGTAGCATTCCTCATTTGGCTGAAATTAACATTTAAATCTCAAAACTCATTATTGTAACTAATTATACTATCATTTTTCAATGGATTAATGAAAACAAAAATTATGAAAAAAATATTTTTAGTAATTAAAAATTTGAAAAATAAACTGATTTAATAAACTAAAAAGAATTATTATTATTGTTAAATAATTGTTCAGGGATATGCCTCGTGTAATGCAAAACTGTAATAAATCTCAATTTATGGAATCTATTTATGGTATATTTTTTTGTTTTTAATTTCTACTTGTTTTTATACAAATAATGTTTTTAGCAATTCTAATAGAGTTTGTATGGTATGGTTAATGAATAAGGGGAACTAAGCACCCAAATAAAAATGAAACTTTTAGCCGAGAAAATTAAAACAAAAAAAAATATTTGATGAAATATATTTCCAGTCAGTTTATTGCTTTACTTACTATATAGCTAAATAAAAGGTTCGCGGGACTGAGTTTTTAAAAAGAGGATTTTATTGAAGTACATACATTATATCAAGCAAAAGCACAATCTTAAAGCCTATTACAAAACTTCGTGGAACAAACTGACATCATAACGGGTAGAGGCAGAGTGTCACCGGACGAAGGTGGGGGTGCCCCTTTTATACAGTTATCTAGGAGAGGGGATAGTGTACATTTATTTATTATCTCTAATACCATTGGGTTTCCATAACTTCTCCCCCCCCAAGTTCCGAGGTCTCCGATGGAACAAATATCTAATAGGTAAGATTCTATACAATAAAAATAAAAGGTTTGGACCTTATACATTTCTCAATACCTTTTACACTAAGTCATAACATTGCAATAGATAACATTCTACAAACAAAAGGGATTGGACCTTATTCTAAGTTTATACAAGCATAGAAGGATTAGACTTTGTTTACTAAATTAGAATTTGAACATTTGAAAACAAAAAGTTACAATTATCAACTTCCTATAAACAAAAGGATTATACTTTGAACTTCCTGTTTACTAAGTCAGGATCTGTACACTTGAAAAATAAAAAGATTAAACCTTGTACGTCTAACGCTAGGATAGGATTTTATACAATTGTCATAAATAAAAGGATTAGACCTTGTCCATTTCTTAATATTAACAATAAGCTTAAACTATAAAATGTTTATACGTTACAGAATTCCTTACATGCTAAAGTACAATTTTCCTTATAACTAAAAGATAATAGGATATTTCTTAATACTAAATAATACATTATTTAAACAAAGGACAAAATAAAATAAGAGTCTTTGAATCAGTTTCCTCTATTGCAAATAATACTTTTAGCTTCAAAATATTTTAAATCAAAATAATAATTCAAACACTCCTTTACAATAATTACAATAATTACAATTAATAATAATTTCAAAATAAAATACATACTTTTTCAATGATCAATCAAAATAATATTTCAAGACAAAATAATAGTATCCTAATTTTTATGATAGTGACTTCAAAATATTAATTACAAAATAAATCGGACAGAATATTACTGTGAAATAAAATAATAATTTGAATGATCTTTTACATTATTAACATTTAATATAATATTTTACAACAAAATACAAAAGTCCGACTTTATTAAAATAACTACAGCATTGTCAATTTAATACAGGTAATTCCTTCAATATAACATAAATATTACTCCTAATACCATTGCATTTATTATATTTAAAATAAAAGATTTTTAAGACATTTTAATATTGTTTAAATAAAATTAAATATTTTTAATCAGAATCATTATCTGAGTCATAGTTATCCGAGACATCCGAAATATTTACGCGAATGGATTCATTATCGTCGTCTGAAATATATTGTTTCTTTTTTCTCTTTTTTCTAGTGGGCCTTTTAATATTGTCAATATGGGTTTTAATCGGTCTCTTATCTTTTACTACTACATTTACTTTTTTAAATTGGTCTCTACTTTTTATTTTCGCTTGGGTATTTTTCAAATATTCTGTATCCCCTAATTGTTTCTGAATATCTAAAGGGTCTTCTCTATTTTTATTTAATTTTTCAGTCCTTGTTTCTTTTTCGTCATTTATTTTCGATCTAATTAATTTGTGTAATAACTGTTGGTCCTTGTGATATTTTAATACGTATTGCTCCGTCAGGTCGGTGTTTTCGTCTGACTCTAATCTGGAGGTTCCGAAAGTAATTTCATTGGGCGTTAATTTTAATTTATTATTTAAGGTATTATTGTACGCTATTACCGCTAATCTTAATTTCTGCTGCATAGAACATTTATCTTTTTCTTTACCTATTATTCTCAATAATTCGTTTAGGGTAGAGTGGACTCTGTTCAATAATCCCAAAGAGTTTGAGTTCAGCTAGCCACTCACTAGTATAATGCAAAATAATATTATTTTAGTCATGTAGTTAGTCAGTGCATTACTAAAATTAAAAATATCTATCATTAACTTAAATTCTGTCTGACTATAAAACTGATAAAATGATATTTTTTTCTAATGTTTGAATGAATATTAACCAAATTATTCTGATAAGTCTATTTTAAATTTTTGATGTGTAAACCATTTAAATCATATAATATCTGTAACGCTAACTTCATTTTATAAATGCATAAAAATGTTTATAACAATTATATTCAACTTCTTAAAAACAAAAATAAGCAAGAAATAAAGATCGAGACGTAATGTAAACTTATTAACTTTTTAACCAAAAATAACAATACTTAATCACGAAGATGATTAAAATGCATAATTTAACTTTAAACTTAAAACTGTGAAATTGTTTATTCTTTTTGCTTTATATTTAATATTTCGATTCTAGTGATTAACAGGACATTAAATAAAATGATCATACCTCGTTTGTTTAAGTTGAATTGTTAGAATAACAAAGTAAAATAATAATTTTAATTTACAGATTCTTTTAGTTTCGTCGATACGATGTACTTGTTTAAACAGCAAGCATAATAGAAGCTTAAAAATAGAACGAATACAACCGTTTAATCCTAAACGTATCTAGTAACGCATATATGAAAGTTAACATTATTATCGGAGTAATAATCATATAAATACATTCTTTAAAAGTCTAATTAACATTAACATACAAATAATTATTATCAACTAAATCATTATTATTAAATTATTAATTAATTATTATTATTAAAATTAAATAATGATTTTTGATTTGTTAGAAATTTATTGCTCTTTTCAGAATTACGTATCTATTAATATTAATTATAAACGAAACATCGTAATGAGAAGCAACATAAAACTAAATTTTGCAATCTAAATGAAAATAAGAAAGTTATAATTTTACAGAAATAGTTAAAACGTATTATTAATAATTAATGATAATATTAATAAATTTAAGTACAGGCAAAAACTGGTATGAATATAAATTACAATAGTTAAGAGAGTTATCAGATTGAAAAACAATCGTTTTAATTCTATTGTTTAAATCTCTATGCTTCTAAAACATAAAATTGAAAACTAATAATCGGTATGATTATGAATATTAATAAAAATTGTATTAATGTTGAATTCGAAGTTACCAGAATCAACAAATTATCCGATTTAAATATTTTTACTTAGTTTTTTCCTATATTTATACATCTTTTTTGGTACGATCCAAAGTGGAAAATTATTTTTTTTGATTTATTTGGTCTGATTTTAACCATTCCCTTTTTAAACAAATTTTGTACTGCTTTCTCGCCTAAAGCAACATTTAGTTGAGGTTTAAAATTTTTTAACTTATTGCCGCAGTGATCCAGCCTACTTTTTATGGAAATAGAAGCTATTATTTCTTTTAATGTCTTTCGGTTCAATTTATTAACCTTTGTTACTTTATTATTTAATTTGCCAAAAGTTATTTTCAAATTATTTTTCGAAGCTTTTAAATTGTTTGTTTCTTTCACTAAATTTGAATTTAAATCTTCCGTTTCTTTGATTTTACTAATTATATTTTTTTCGTTTCTTTCCCGTGACTTATTAACGGATTTTATTGTTTTATTTAAATTACGATATTCATTTCGGACTGTTTCTTTATTTTTATTAAGTTCTTTAAGTTTTTGGTATTTTAAATTTTCGTCGTCTTCCATATTCTTAAATTTGTTTACAGAATTTTCTACAGTTTCATTTATTTCCGGTTTTATATGTTCTTCGCGAATTAAGTTTTTAACACTTTCTTTTATTTCCGATTTTATATGTTCGTCGCGGATTAATTGTTTTTTTTCATTTTTTTCGTCGATTAGATTTGGTAAATCGTTATTTAAGTTTAAGTCATGAATTTCTATTTGTTTATCCTGGTTATCTATTTCTTTATCCGGTTTAGAATTTAAATTGTTTATATCCGGTCCGGAGGTCTGCTTGTGCTCGGGCCTAATTCTAAAAAATGATCCTGTCTTTTTTCCAAAGATTCAATACGCTCTAACAATAATTTAATTTTTTCGTCTTTGTCTTCTTCAATTGTATGAACCCTATTAGAAACAGTTCTCATCGAAACGGTGTTAGAATCTATTTGCGGTTGTTGGTAATTTTGCCTAATATTTCTAGAGGGTGGTTTATTAAAAAATCTATGTTGCGACTGGGGGTCCCACGGTTGATTATAAATCGGAGTAGTATATTCAATAGCTCGCTGTTGTGGCCGGAAGTTATGTTGGTTGTTATTGTTATAAGAATTAGAGGTTGGACCTTGTTCATGCTGATACTGTTGCTGTCGGTAGTGTTGGGGATTATTATACGACGTATATTGCTCGCGGTGGTACTGATGGGGTCGGTAATTTTGATAATCATAATGGTTGTTAAAATTTGGTCAGTACTCTTTATTTTTGTAATTATTTTCAAAATTTTTCTTTTTGTAATTATTTTGAACTGGGTTTTTTTGGTGTTTTTTATCGCCATAAATTCTATGTACGATATGAGCCGCGCTGTTTCTTAGTATTTCTTCTAGGTCTTCTAATGAGTCAAATTTTATGTGATAAATAAAATCTGTTAATGCCGGATGTAAGCTATGTACTGCGTGATGGGATATCTGTTTGTCATACCTATACATTTCGTCCTGTTTTTTTAGTATCTCATTGTCTGAATAAATACGTGCGTATAAATCGCATCTTTTTTGGCCCAGTCGTTCTAAGAAATCGAGTGGGTTTTCGTTATGGTAAGTCCGCGTATTTAAAATTTCTGAAATTAATTGTTCCCTAGTTCTCGTGTCCTGATATTTTCTTTTTAAGAATTTTATTATTTCTTTGACGGTATTAAATTCTTTGTCATATACGGCGACTTTAGCTTTACCTGTTAATTTATTTAAAATTGTTAAAACTAATTTTGCTTGATTTGTATTTTTATGAGTATTGTCCTCCTTACAATATAAATTATATAAAAATTCGCTATTTCTGATAAAATCAACTAGTTGTAACGGATTTCCGTCGTATTCTGGGATTAATGCTAAATCGTGATTTTTAATTTCAAGAGCCATATTAATATCTTCTTTTTTAACTAACGTTGAACCTGTTATTTTTAAGTTACTTAATTTTTCTTCCAAACCATTCATAAAGATAAATGCTAAATTTAAATTATTATACTTATTACTAACTTATATTTAAATTACAAAATTACTTAAAAATAAAAATAAAAATAAAATAATTATACTTTTTCTTGATACAACGATGTCTTCGTTGTCTTCGATGTCTTCTCGATGACTTCCTCCTTTAGCTCCTTCCCGTCGATTCCTTAGCAAAGAGGTTGAAGGTCCTTCTGGTTAAGGTATTGGAATACCAAAGCGCTCCCAAAGACTTGAAGATCTGCTGATGTATTAGTACTCAGCTCCCAATCTTCTCATGCCAGTGGAAAGAGGTCTCGCTGTTCTGCACCTGAAATAAGATAGAACTGCCGCGAAGTTACGTTAACGCTTCCAAATGTCCCTCCGTTCGGGCGCCAGCTAAATAAAAGGTTCACGGGGCTGAGTTTTTAAAAAGAGGATTTTATTGAAGTACATACATTATATCAAGCAAAAGCACAATCTTAAAGCCTATTACAAAACTTCGTGGAACAAACTGACATCATAACGGGTAGAGGCAGAGTGTCACCGGACGAAGGTGGGGGTGCCCCTTTTATACAGTTATCTAGGAGAGGGGATAGTGTACATTTATTTATTATCTCTAATACCATTGGGTTTCCATAACTATATAGCTTTAATAATAACCGGAGCCAATGGGAATCAGCATTGAACCGTGGTGTAAATAACTGGGGGATAGACCAAATGGTAGAATTCTCAAATGACTGTCAAGGATTGTGTCGTACATTTGATCAGGATTTGCGTTCCAATGGTTGGAGTGGAGGGAGGTGTATGGGCAGAAATTACTTGTCGTGTTGGCATCGACCCTTTGGGTTCGCATATCCTTCAATAGGTGTTTAAATTAATACATTTATCCCATTATAAAAATTATTATGCATTCATGTTTATTTTTTTGTTTTCAATCTCATATACATAAATATTTCTATGTACATATTCATATATTTTTTTTATTGTTTTAGGTAAGCAGATTATGGAAAACTAGCAATGAATATGATTAAGTTAATGGTATGTAACCACTATTTATATTAAAACATTATTCATTATCTACAATGTTGAAAACAAAAATTATATAATGCAAAACCAATGAAGGCTTTTACGTTCAGTGACTTATAAGGAAGGATTGTTTTATAATCAATGTGCGGCAGTCATGAGTGACATAAATTTTGTTAATTGTGTTTATTTTTTTAATTAATAAATCTCCTGATGATATGTTTCTGTTTGATAATTTAATCTGACTCCAACTACTAGAACAAATATTAATAAAAGTGTGTTTAGCATTCTTCACAATAACTCCTAACCCGGAATTAGGGCTAATGTTGAAAAAATAGAAAATAAAATTCTATCCAAAGCTCGACATGAACTCGGATTCGCGTAATATTTATTAACATTGCATAAAATATTTACACGGGGACGTTTGGAGTTGTAACTCACATATTTGAATGCCGATTTTTGTGTGGGTAGTAGGAATCTATAGTAGTGCAAAACTAGAGTTATAGCCGCCAATGGGCATTGGGAGCCGAGAAAAAAAATAAAATATGAAAATCACGTTTTATTTTGTTCTCAGCTCATAGACAAGATGGAGAAATGATTATTTCACGTTTAATTGCAGTTATGTATGATTCTTTAAATAAAAATACTTCCGTTATGCTAAAGACACTACCCGGCTTTAGGGTGCTCAAAAACTCCAAGGAAATCCGCTGTTAATTAGTAGAAACTTTTTTTTTTATGAACAACTCATCTCAAATCTCGATTTAACGCACCATAAAATCCTTATATGTGAAATTTTATCAAAATAAAAAAAATATTGATTTTTTACCCCTTTCGAGGAGGTTAAAATTTTGAAGTTGAGATTTCATCATAAATTTCTAAAGGCCACTACTGTGTTCAACCGATTACAATAGTAATAGCATCACAAGAATCAACATACATTATGTTTTTAATCCATGCAAATAACATTGGATTTACTCCAGATTTTTGTGGACAAGAACTGATGTGAATCAAAAAATCCGAGGTCAGCTATAACCTGAGATATTTCAATAAGTGGAAATCCAGGGACCTCCGGATTTGGACTAAACTATGCAGTTTTATGGTCGTAAAACATCCCCTTGTTAGTAATCTAGGAAAACTCATCATGGTCACCTGTTTCTAATTTATTGATGTATACATGCACATTGTATACAATATACAAAAATAATTTGTAAGTACTCCAGAAAATAGATAAGCATTACCAAACTGCTTATTGTTTTCGAGGAAGAGGGAGGATTCAAGGGACATGGAGAAACACTATCGTTGTTTAACCCACTCAATAAGTAGGAATAACGATAGTATTATTCAGTAACTTAGGGCGTAATACAGGTGACATCTATTAACTCACTTTTTTTTTTTGTTATCCTTCATTTTATTCTATAATTATTATTTTACTATTATTATATTTTACGGTCTTAGATTGCCTGTTGGCATTTGAAGATCGGTGTAGACCGATGGTCTCCTTTCTTCTGTGATGAGTGAGGAGGAGTCACTCTGCTGGCGGTGGTGACACTAGTGGGTCAGTCTGTAGAGCCTGAACCCCTTCCCTCGGCGAGTACGTCCGCTAAGGGGGTCAAACCTTGCCTGTATCCTGGCCCTGTAACCCTTCCAGTCCGCTTCGTGCAGAAGGTACTTAGTGGCAGATGGAGTGGCCCGAGACCCTTCAAAAGTGTATAGCACTGGGCGGTGGTCGGAGTTACAGAAAGCCAGGGCTCGGTAGTCTGTGACAGTATGCATGTCCCTGGTGAGAAGTAGGTCTAGAGTCGAGGTGAAGGAGGGGTTGGCGCAGTGGCGAACTATTAACACCACTATATTGTATATTGTACCGATTTTGTAAAATCTTTCGACTGGTAAGAATAGATAGAGTCAAGAGACTATACTCTAATCTCCCGACAGACTTGTTATACACTAGCTAAAATAGCCGAAATACAAAGGATTAAAAGGGAAGGAGTTTCGTTGGAAAAAAAGTAAAAGTTTTGATCAATCTTCAAAAGAACAACAATGACGGAATATCCTTCGGACATCAAAAATCGATAGATTTTGGCAAAAACTAGCATTCTCTAGTAGCGTTGCATTGGACGCTCAAGACTTTTTTCCCTTTTTTGTTGATTTTTAATTATCGATTTCATATGGACTGTCGTTTTTTTCCCCAGTTGTAATGTTTACGAAAGTAAAGCACATTTCCTATATAATAAAATAGCTCTATCATTTAAAAATCAAATATAAGTGGACTTTCGATGGTTCTTGAAGATAGATTAAAGCGTATCATAAACTGCTTCATAAGATTTGTTTTTGGAACGTCGACACGCTCTCATGTGTTCCATCTTTACACCGAGTTAAATTGGCTTTTCCCTTCCTTTGGTAGAGATTACTTCCTTGGTACATTCCTCTTCCAAGTTATTAACACACTTAATCCTCCGTTTATTCACAATATTCTACATTTCAAGTCCTCAATCCAATCATTGCATACAAGGTCCCGTCTCTCCGATGTCTACACCCCATCCTACAGAACTACTGCTTTCCAACGTTCCTTTCTTGCCCGCTCCGCTATTCTTTGGAATTCTCTTCCTACTTATATTCGTAATGCATCCTCTCTCTGAACTTTTAAAACACTCCTCTTCCACCACCTTTCCTCCCTCCAATCGGATGCTATTCAATTATATAATGGTTGGTTGGATTTTTTTTTTTTTTTTTTCATTTTATTACTTATTTTTTAGGAATGTGTGGTTTGTTTTAATGGTTGGGGTGATGTTTAAGGGCGTAAAACCATAGGTGGTCATCAACGCCCGCTAATTACTATAATTTTAATATATATATATATATATATATATATATATATATATATATATATAAATAAAAAATAAAAAAAATTAAATCAGGTAATCTATCTTCGCCTCATTTAGGAATTTGAAAAGGCGTCTGATAAGTTATTCGTCATCCCCTAATGCTTGTGCCAAGTCTGTGGGGACATTGTTGCGACGGAGGATGTTTATGTAAACAGAGCAGTCTTCAAAGATATGTCTCAATGACAATTCTCCGTTGCATCCAGGACATCTAGGTGGTTGTTCTCTTTTAATCAGATGTTGGTGAGTTAGGCTGGTGTGGCCTATTCGCAGGCGCTTCAGGATCACCTCCTCGTGGCGGTTGCTTCGGCTGGAAGTTCGAAACGGTTGGACACTTTTTTTAATTGATTTCAATTTTGTCGGCGGGCTCTGATCCCACTTTGACGGCCATTCCTCCTGTATCTTATTGTGGATCGGTAGTGCTAGGTCTGAAGGACTTATTAAGGCACTTCCGTGACCGGATAGCCTCAATGCTTCTTTCGCTGCTCTGTTCGCCATTTCGTTGCCTGTAATGCCTATGTGTCCGGGGGCCCATATGAGATGGACATTTTTCCCTATTTCTCCTAGCATTGTAATATACTCCTGTACACGTGATATTAAATGGTTTTCAAAGTACATGTTTTTAAGGCTATACAGAGCGCTTAGCGCGTCTGTTATAATTATTATATTTTTTTGAGAGGAGGCCATTGAATGGTGGAGTGCTTTGGCTATTGCATTTAGTTCTGCAGTATATATGTTGCACAGTCGGTGGAGCTTGAATTTATGGGTGGAATGAGGTGTAATGTATGCTGAAGATGTAGAACTGTCAATTTTCGATCCGTCGGTATAGATGATAAGATTATCAGGAATATTTTCAGTTATTTGCACGAGTTTTTCTTTAAATCGTGCTGGTAGAGCTTCGTTTTTCCTAAGTTTTAATAAATTAGGTATATTTTCGGTTTATGGAGGAATATAGGAATTTTTTGTAGTAATTTTTGTCAACTTAGTTTCTGCGATTGCAGCTGATATTCTTTCTGCCAGAGGAAGAGTTGCATTTGGCTTTTGTTGAAATTGGCGAGATAATTTGGGTTGGAATATGTAGTTGTATGTAGGATGAGTAGGCTGTAGGTATAGTTTCGTGATATAGTTAACTGCCAACTTATGTCTGCGGAACAATAATGGTGGAATTCCAGATTCTGCACAGATACTTAGCGTGGGACTCGTTCGAAAGGTGCCAGTAGCGATACGGATTCCAATGTAGTGGACTACATCTAGTTTAGATAATGTTCTTTGACGAGCAGAGGTATAAATAAAGCTTCCATAGTCTATTTTAGAGCTTACTAACGCGCGGTAGATTTTAAGCATGGTCGACCTGTCGGCACCCCATGCAGTTCCACTAAGGACTTTAAGAATTTGTAATTTATGTAGGCATCGTTCCTTCAATGCATTGATATGGCATTCCCAAGACAAGCGTCTATCGAAGAATAGTCCGATAAATTTATAGCTGTTGACATATGGCAAAGATGTACCTTCCATTATTAGCACTGGGGAGGGTGGATTATTTCGTTTTCTGCTGAAATGAACACATTTTGTTTTTTCAGTAGAAAATTGGAGTCCTGAAGATCGGGCCCAGCAGCTAATGCGGTTAATGCTATCCTGCAGCTTAAATTTTATGGTGTTAATGTTATCTGACCTGCATAATATGGCCAAGTCATCCACATATAACATGGGTTTCACCCCTCTTTGCAGGTTCCTTCCCAGCTCATGTATGGATAGGATGAAGAGTGTCGTACTCAGGACACATCCTTGGGGTATTCCGGTTTTTTGTTCGCATTTCCTTGACATCATACTACCTATGCGAACCTCGAAGGTGCGCTTAGTCAAGAATCGTTCAATGAACTCGATTATCCTTACTATGAAACCAAATGTTTTGAGTGCTTTTAGAACGTTGCTTTTCTTAATAGAGTCAAACGCCTTATACATATCGAAGAACACAGAAATTACTTGTTGCCGCTGAATGAAGGCATATTGAAGCTCTGCTTCTATTTGTATTAGGTGGTCTAGCGTACTCCTTCCTTTCCGGAATCCACATTGGAAGCTTTGGACCAAATTATTGTTTTCTACGACCCATTTTAGTCGTTTGTTAATCATACGCTCCATCAGCTTACATAAGTAGCTCGTCAGAAAGATGGTGCGAATACCGAAGACTACAACCGACCATTCTCTATTTGGGAGCTTCAAGCGGTCATGAAAAACTTAAAGGGGACCTCACCTGGACCTGACGAAATCCACTACGCCATGGTTCAGAATCTTCCAAAGAATACTTTGAGATGGCTTCTGGAATTCTACAATCAAATTTGGTATAAAGGCGAACTCCCACAACCCTGGCATCACTCAGAAATAATTCCTATACCAAAAGCTAAGAAAGACAAACGACAAGCATCAATTAGATGGGATTATAACTATTTATTATTTTAAAATATTAGTGCCATCATTTTTTTTTTTTTAGTTTGTGTTCTTAATTTAATGATAATTAAAGTTGAAAGCTTAAGAACCATGATGATTAACTACCAAATAAAAATCATTTCTTGTTACAATCTTATTTAAGGAAATCCTCAATGTTTGTCTTGCCAACTTCAAGTTGTTCCTTGAACAACCAGGTTTGTTCCTTCTTTGTTTAACTTACGTCATATAATAGGATTAGAAGTCGTCTCGTACCACTTTCATTAACATTCCCGTTCGACTTCCTGTATCAACTTCAACTCTCTAAGTTATCTCGTAATTTGAATCATTCCTCCTTCTATTCGAAATGAATTGTTAGCTTTTCTTTTTTTTCTTTCTTTTTTTATCATTGTTCCATTAAAATCTATTATTCTGTAAAGTAAACATTTATTACTACATATTACTTTAATAAAGGTAAAATTTATATAAAGTAATAAAATTATTTAATAGCAACAATAATGTTTATAATGTGTATACGAAACATTTAATAATATCAGTAATAAGCAATAACTAATGTAGAAATTTGGGTCAAATTTAATAAATCAACTATAACTAATATGATAAAAATAATAAATCACAAGAAACTCACTAATTCGACAGGAACTAAACCGACAGTTAGAGTAACCCTTCTCTACCGCAAGGCCGAATATGGAGTAATATTTTCGCAGGATTTGTAATAGTCCAGCAGTATTGTACATTCTGATGTACAAAAATATCGGGTAGTTTTGATTTTTTGATATACTGTTAGTATTGTGTTTGTGTACGAAAATTCAAATGTTCGATTAAATGAATATATAAATCATGTTGCATTAAAAATTACATAATTCAATATGAGGAGACTTTAAGCTCCGTAGCTTAAACAGGGATTAAAATACAGGCTTTCAAATTTTCGGAACTCTCAAAAATTGGTAGAAACTATAATTTTTTTTTAAAACGATTTTTGCTCTGTACGCCCTTAACAACTTTAGAGCAAACTTCATTATGAACGATTTTAGTATTGAGTTAGTTTGCTATAAATCAAACACAAGACAGTGTTATTATGGTCAATGCTTCTATGTATGAATAGCTAACATATTGGTCTATTGGTGTATAAGTTGCTTTTTCCTTTACCTTTTTAAATCGTTGATATATAACTTCTTATTGCAGTTATGATCCAATTTCAACTATGAAAACATATTATTCATTGATATCTCCGGTTAATCCGACCTTTTGGCCGTTCCACCCTTCCCCGACACCTTGGTTTCTTAAGGGTCGGATGAGTAATGTTAAGTAATGTAAAAAAAAAAAAAAAAAAAAAAAAAAGTCAAAACTATATAAAAGCAATCTAGAAAATATACTATCAAATCATTGATTTTTAATAAGAGAAAATAATATTATGTAATACATAAAGAAAAAATTAAGGAACCGAAATAGTTTAAAAATATAAATTAAATACTTTTTCTAATATGCAAAATATATAATATATTACTTTAAATATAATTCAGAGAAACTTTTTATAGGTATGGAAAAAGTAAAATATTTCTACCACAGTTAGAATATTAATAGAGATATAACTCTTGTTATAGTAGACTAAGAATCATATCATTTTATCTTATAGATAATTATTAATACATAAGTGCTTATTATGAATTAATTTTTTTGTACAATAAGTTTATCTTATGAAGCTGTTATTGTCCTTTTTTCGCCATTACTATTTCCTCCTCACAAACCCCTGTTCCTTTCTTTATCCAATAGTATTATTACGTTGTTCTAGTTGAACCGATCCCAGTTTGTAGCTATCCCTAATAATCCTCCTTCTAAATCTCCCCCCACTTTCCCGTGTTGTTCCACAAGGCTTATCCCTTTTACCCTACTCTTTTCTCCATCCACGTATATTACCTACTTACACACATATTGCTAAATATACATATCCTTCAATTCTTCTGAATTTCTTTGAGGTTTTGGAAAGCTTCAATAGATATCAATAAGACTAGCAGTTGGGCTACTAACAATCTGCCTTTCTTAAACCCAAACAAATTTAAAGCCACCATCAATATTCATAGCGTAATGTTTGATCGATTTCTAGAAATATTGCATGTCTCAAATAACTCGTCACCCAATCTCTATTCTAATACCGTTATATTATTCACCTTCATATTTTAAGGCACTCGTAAACTTCTCAAAATTTTGCACACCACTCTGACTACGGTTTTATAGTGAAATAGTAGCTAATGAATTAGATTGAAACACAAAACATTAAATTATTTTCTAAATTTATCATTGGTGACATGTCTCAAAACATAACCCACCCCCCCCCCCCCCCCCCCCCCCTCAGAAAAACGATTTCTTGTAATCTCTATGTATATTTTTGTATATATATCTGTACATTTTTTCTGAAAATTATTCTCATTTATTTTTTCTGTTATTAAAAAAAAAAATTATTATATATGAAAAAAAAAATTAAATTAAATGAAAAACGGAAAATTGTATGGTCTAGTTTCTATCTGTGTATAAATTTTTTCTTAAGAGACATTTGTCATATTTTAATCTCATATGTTTTCTGTTATCTTTATGTTCAATGACAATATTTTTTTTTCTTTTTTTTAATGCTGAGTAATCGAAATTATGTTCTTAATGTCACAATTTTAAAGAATATGAAATTAACTACATTTTGTCTTAATACGAACTTCTGTTCCAATCGAAGTATTTCTTCTATGAGAAAAAGAACAATACGTTGGTATACTTATTAAAATCTGGTGAAATTTGAGCCTTACTAGTTTTCACCTCCAGATAATTCAGAAATTTTCATTCAACACTTGAGGGTTTGAAGTTCTTAAAAAGTAGCATATCATGGAACATTTCACACTAAGCCCCCTCGCAGGAGTCAGCCTGAAGCAAAGTTTGTCAAAATTTAATTAAAGCTAAAATTTATTCATAATTATTTGATAACTTATTTCCTGGAATTAATCTACTTAAAGATTAAATTAGGTTTTTGATTCTAGGGAATTAGTTGCCAAATAGCTATGATTTTGCTGAACTCTGGCTTCAAGTATCAAAGTGTATATGTCATTATCGCTTTCTGAGAATTACCGAAGCAGTCAAACGTAGTTAGATAAAGATTGACATTGCTAAGGCTTTTGATGTCAAGTTCAGCTTGCTCTCCACAATCCTTAATAGTTACTCACACACAGTAAACTTATTTGTGTATCCTTGTTAAATTTTTTGTTGTTGCGTCTTCCTTCAAATAATGAAAGAGAAAGAAAAAAGTGGGATTTAGATATTGTATTTCAATGCTTCTTACTTTGTGACCAAGAAACTTATCTATAAAGATCTTATTGTTCCTTATGTTGCTGATTTAGCCTAAAACAACCTATCCTTCCACAGCTATATAACCACTCTAAACCACTAGTCTCCCAACTTGCTTCCCACTCCATTCCCGATAATCCTCCGAGGCGCCTGAAAAGAAGATGGCCTCTAGGCTATAGACAACCGGGTCTCTAGACCTTTTATTGTAGATTTTTATGTGCTACTAGTGAGTAGTTTTCCACAAGCTATTAGCATGCCATTGTATTCACTATCAACACATTTACTTGATGTATATTATTTTGTACAGTTGTAAATAAAAAATAAAATAAAAAAAGATATTGTATTTAGATTATTTCTTGTAATGCAGTTATTCCTATTGCTATTTCCTCTTAGTGTCATTATTTCAAACTCACAATGATTTGAAGAAGTACCTCTAGTTCTCTGAGTTTTGTTTAGAAACTTCAAATTCGACTACTTCCATATCTACTAGACAAACGTTCAAAGCTCCAACTAATTTTCAATATAGTTATTAACATGGCAATGATTAGACCTGAAAAGATTATAATCCAAATATACGTATTTGAGCTTTTGGGCTCCTCTTAACCTTCAAATTCTTCTCTTATCCAATGCTTACTATACAAGGTCCTATGTAAAATCCCAAATGCTTATAATCATTTCAGAAATAAAAACATCTATTACGATCTAAATGTCCAATATGTTGCAGATTTGGCCCAAACAAGATACCTATCCTTCCATGACAAGCTATTTACCCACTCTAATCCACTAGCCTTAACTTGCTTCTATGAGCATTTATTGAAATTCTATTTTCCAGAAAAATTCTATTTTCCAGAAAAATTCTATTTTCCAGAAAAATTCTATTTTCCAGAAAAATTCTATTTTCCAGAAAAATTCTATTGGTTGTTAGTAGTTGCTTCACAAATTATTTACATATGTTAATTTTACCACACAGTTTTATATTGTAATTATTTCATACATTTCTAAATACATATCAATAAAGTTTATGATAATATTTTGAGCTGTTACGATAAATTTCCTTAGCAGTATGTTAGGAGTTCAGGGGTCCCCGCTGAAACTGTTACTGTAAGGGATTTAGAAGGGACAGGATTTAGCGAACAGAGCTTAAGCCTAGTTGTTGGATTTTGCAGAAGTCTAATCCCTATCCTTACCCTTTATTAACATTTAAGATATCGTATGTTTCTAGTAAATAAATTTTACTAACGGATAAAAAACATTTAGTCAGCTAATAAGTGATACTTCACATGTGCAAAATTCCGATTTTACAGGAATAGCTAAAAACTGTTTATCAAATAATGTAATAAGAACTTTGAATTGTCATTTTCCTAATAAGTACATTTTTCAAAAACTTTTTATTTATCTGGTGACTTCGTGGTCTCACTACTTCGATACGTTATTATTATTTTTTATTTTTGTGAAAATATTGGTTTCATAAGTATTTTTTCTGGAAACTGACGCTTACGAGGAATCACATCTTATATGACGATTTTTTTCTTGTAATTTAAATGTCGTATTTCGACATACAGAGTTTCAATCTGGCACTCCACTGAGCCATCTAATTCACCTTGGAATTACAAGATGAATTATATGGGTGCGTATTCCAGTGCGTGAATGTACTTCACGGGTGACTTTATCGACGTCGAACATGCTTTACCAAGTCTGGATCCCAGAGCGGCTTTAAAAACTCTGTAAATTCCTCCAACTGAACAAACGTTTAACTTGGAATCCACATCCAAGACTAAAACGACAGGAAACTGCTCGTCGTTTTCGACTTGAACATTTACTAGACATACGTTCAAAACTACCGATTTACGACGAACGAATCATTTACATGACAGTTATCAGACCTAAGGAGTTAACTAAGAATGGGGGTGGTGGAAACGGCCAAGTAAATCAAATCCTTAGGTTTTTCTGTGACTTTTTTTTTTTTTCCGTTCCTATCGTAACCAAATTTAAAATGGGACTATTGGAATTATATATATATATATATATATATATATATATATATATATATATATGTGTGTGTGTGTGTATATATAGAATAGAATAGAATAGAATAGAATAGAAAGAAAACTTTATTCTGGGACAAAGTCCCTTAAGAATAACATTAAATAATACAAAGTAAGATTATAACTGGCCGAGAGGCTGTTGAAAATAAAACAACATAGGTAAAATTAAATACAAATATGTATGAAAAAAAATACAGAGAAAAACTAGAAAAAGAAAAAACTATTAATAAAAAGAAAATGAAAAAATAAATGTATAAATAAAGAGGTTAATATTGTAAACAAAAATGCAGAACAGAAAAAAAAAACAGAAACTTAAAGAAAAATAAAAAATAGAAACTCAAAAATTAGCATTACAAGAAATCAAAACATCATAGTCAAACTACAATTTTGGCTAGTGTTTTATGTCTGACGGTCTTAGTAAATAAATTAGACGATTACATACATAGTACATACATCCTTATAATTAGAGAGCGTCGGGTTGGAGGGAAAGAAGATGGTGAAAGAGTAGTGTTTTGAATGTTCCAAGGGAAGAAGCATTGCGGATACAGGGGGGGGGGAGGGAATTTCAAAGAGTAGAGGATCGGACAAGGAAGGAACGTTGGAATGCAGTACTTCTGTGGGATGGAGTATAGAGATCGGAAAGACGAGATCTTGTATGCAGTGATTTGATAGCAGACTTGAATTTCAGGTTACTGTAAATAAAGGGAGGGTGACGGGTGTTGATAACTTGGAATAGGTAGGAGCCTAGGAGGTACTTTCTGCGGAAGGAGGGGAAAAGCCAATTTAAATCCGTGTAGAGATGCGAAACATGGGAACGTCTCGATGTTCCGAAGACAAACCTGATGAAGCAATTCATGATGCGTTTTAATCTGTCTTCAAGAACCGTCGAGAGCCCGCCATATATCACGCTACCATAGTCAAATTGGGGGAAGATAAGGGAGGATACTAGAAGTTTTACGTGTGGGTAGGGGAAGGAGGTGACGGGATCGGTGAAATAGTTTTAGGATACTGATTGACCTTCGGGAGATTTGTGCAATATGAGATTTCCAGGAGAGGGTTTGATCAATGGTTAAGCCTAAATTTTTAACAGAGGAATGGAAAGTTATTGGATGACCATTAAGGAATAATGTGGGAAAATTGCCATTTGAATGGAGAAGGGAATGTGATCCTATGGCAATTGCTTGAGTTTTAGCTGCGTTTAATGTTAATTTGTTCAGATTTGCATAGGCACAGGTTTCGTCTAGGTCTTCCTGGATTTTGGCAAACGCAGCTGACATTTCGGATGGAGGAAAGGAGAAGTAAATTTGGAAGTCATCGGCATAAAGATGGTGGGAACAATGGTGAATTGAATGGGGAAGATCATTGATGTAGGAATTAAACAGTAGAGGGGAAATGCTCGAACCTTGAGCTACTCCTGACTGTAGAGTGAGGAAAGAGAATAGGCCTTGGTTAGGAGTGGCAACTGCTTGGGTGCGGTGGGAAAGGAAAGATTGAAACCAAAGGAGGGAGCTGTGGGAAAAGTTCAATGATTTCAATTTGGAAAAAAGGATATTATGGTCTAAGGAATCGAATGCTTTAGAGAAATCAAGGAGGATCAGGATGGTCAGTTCTTTTTTGTCCATCGCTGCTTGGATGCCAGTGATAATTTTAATGAGTGCGGATTGTGTTGAGAAGCCGGGACGGAAACCAGATTGGAAGGGATCAAGTACCTTGGAATCTTCTAGGAAATTGGAAATTTGGGATTGCACCAATCTTACTAGGGGCTTAGAAAGATTGGAAAGTATGGATATAGGGCGGTAGTCCTTTGGGGATACTGGGTTTGGGTTTTTGTTGATGGGATGAATTAAGGCCTTTTTCCAGGAAATGGGAAATACAGAGTTTTGGAGGGAAAAATTATATATGAAGAGGAGAGCCGGAAGGATTTCAGGAGGGCATAATTTCAATAATTTAACGGGAATGCCGTCTATACCAAATGAGTTGGATTGAGACTTCATAATGGAGGTAATTAGATCGGAGGGAGTGATATAAGAAAAATAAAAATTATTATCGTTATATGCAGGCGGAGGTAAGGGCAGGAGGGTCGAGAAGGAGCAGATGAAGTGGAAGAAACGAAATAGGAGTTTAACTCGTCCGGAGTGACAGGAAAGACTCCCGAGGGAGAGGAACTAGGAGGATCACACAAGGAAAGTTTGCGGGGAGCAGCCATTTGGATTTAGGATCGGGTGCAGATGAAAGGGCTTCGTGGAAGAAATTGGATTTTGTTCGCCGGATCGTGGATTGCGTTAAATTTCTGAGAAACTTAAACGCTTATATACGTAGTGATTCGTAAATAATTTATTTTATTTTCTTCCCAATGTATTTTATGCATGGAGGCACGGTAGCTCAGTGGTTAAGGCTCTTGACTACCATCTTCCCGGGCTCAAGTTCGAGTCCGACTGAGGCAGAAATTTTATATTCCGTCATTTCAGCCGTGGATCGAATTCGAGGTCGGGAGACCCTCCTGGGCCACACCCTGCTTTTAAAAAAATGGGTACTCTTAATCAGGGAAAAACCTGGCGGAGTCTTTATAGAATTCATATTTATTTTTAATTAGGTGGATAGCGAAGTTGTAATTCTGGGTCTTATTATTGTATGCTCTTATCTGGTATTATTAACATCAGGTTTACTGATCGTCCAGTTTTTCCCGTGTATTTTTAACTTCACTTGAACACCTCAAGTTTTTCATTTTTTTTTATTTTATCATATGCTAATATCTATCCGTTTTTAAAGATAGCTTTTGATAAAAATATGTGAAAAAAAATTTATTTTTATGATTGGTCAATACATAGATTTGAAAAAATAAAATAAAACAAATTGATTTAGTCTTAGCAATCATTTAAATTTTTAAATTGGTACCATCCTTCCGCTACTTTAGGTTTTTATGACGGAAAAAAGGTTATGGAAATGTTTAACCCCAAGAGTTGATAAATGATTCAGTTTTTTAGAAAGGTCAGGAGGGTTCATAGAATTTGAAAATTTCCGGAAAGGAACGGAAGAAAAGGTAAAGAGGAAATGAGGAATAGGTTGTTTTCTTTTAATCAAATGCCGTCACTTTTTATCTGAGTGAAAGCGGAGAAGATTAAAGGGCTGCGTAGAGTGCCTTCTTATTGGGTCCCTTACCCCCTTCTTCAACATTCTACTTTCTGCCTAAAACTGTTATAAGGAAAGTATGATCCTACCATATATTGTATTTATAAATATGTATAAGTGCTATTCATACATTCAGTTACGAATGTAAGTATTTTGTAAAAATATCACCTTTATAGTCCGACAATTGTTATTTTTTATAATCAATAATAAGTTACTTAATGAAGTTAAAATACACTATTCATCTGTTAACTTCACTCATGATTGGTATTTTTTTTTTAATTTAAAAAAAAAATTTAAAAAAAAAAAAATAATTTTTTTTTTTTTTTTTTTTTTTTTTTTTTTAATTGATGCTAGGCTACACTAACCCTTTGCGCAATCTCACAAGTCCATGATTTGTCAACATCATAAATCTTCTTGGGAATAAATTCTACAGATTCCTTTACAGATCGGTTATACGAGTGCTTTCTGCGTCGAACCCCACCAACACGTTCTATGAACAATATAATATTTTGTACAAATTGATAGTGTAAATTTCTCTTAGGCCTACTATTATATTATTTATTTTATTATAAATGGCGGTAGGCGGGTTTTTTCAGACCAAATATCATTATTAGCTTTAAACCACAACAAACTATTTAATTTTTCTTTTTTAACGTTTATTGATTTAGTAAGTTGATAAGTGAGGATTAAAAAATTATATATTTATTTCAATGCTTTAATTTTATCAATTCATCATATTACAAATGTTCCAAAAATTCTATTTTCAAAGCAATATTTTACATTTTAATTAGTTGAGAATTCCCCACACAACTTATACATTTGCTTTTTCTTTCTTGCTGTTGTCTGTTTACTACACACAGATTGTTTGCATATGCCCCTCTATATATGCAAATATTTATTGTTATTACCCGAGCAAGGAAAACGACCCCGTTCTGTTAACTAGAGGAGAAATCATTCAAAATTTTTAAATTATGTTAATATTTGGTTAAACAATTTCATTTAAATAGGATCTAATCTTGGGTGGTATGCGAGTTTAAGCTAGTAGGTGCTTGATGCGTAATCAATCAAGTGCTTGGATAAATATGTACACTTTATAAAGTTTTATAATTGATCTATAACAGCCTAATTCTATTGACATAGGTCTTTATGTCCTTTATGTAGATTTAAGAACTACTACTAAATATGTGTTCTAAAAATTGAAAAGTCCTCATTTAGTAAGAAATTTTTTAATGTTTGTCTGGTGCCTTGTTGCGGTTTTGCGTTGCCTAGTTTAACTTTCTGCTGTTCAAACCTAAACTTGATATAAGTGATCAAATGGAGCAGAGTAAACCTATAGCCCATAGGCAATAGTTGTGCCATTTTCTGCTTATCTATTTATATGTATTTCTGTCAGTTTATGAGTTACCTAGAAGAACTCTAGAAACAAATTTAAATATCAGAGTTAAATCTGAGTGCATTATGATATCTCAAAGCAAAACAAATGTCCATCTATAATTTTTATGTATTTCAATTACATTTATTACTTATATCAATATGTATTACATATCTAAGACTAGACTTTATTTTGTGAATTTTAAGAGTTCCTTGCTTAATTGCGAGCAGTCCATTACCTTTTTTTTCTCATTTATTTAATAAAATTTACAGTTCTATATCCATATGCATCCAACAAATCTGCGGAAATACGAAAATGAAGGCATAATAAAAAAACCTAGATGTAATACCCATTGGTTGCGTTCTAATGAAAGTTTTATTTAAGAAGATCTTCGTTCCATCCACCTCGGAGGATAATCTGGAATAGTTCAGGAAGAAAAATGAGAACTCAGGTGGATTGTAAAAAGATATTTATCTGGTTAATGCCAAATCAGTAATGTATTATATATTTAGATCATTGTGTGTCAGTTCATTTGTACCCAGTAAGGACCCTTAAGGATTTTACTCTGGATTACGGATTTGAGAAACTTGAATTGGAGGAATTCGATGGTTTGATGGAAGTGCATAATGGATATGTTCAAAATATGCATAAACAGCTGTAGGCCATGTAGTAGAGTCTTTTTTTATGAATTAGAAGAATAAAATTTGTCAAGTTGTGTTGGAGTAATCAAAATTGACGATCAGTTTCTTAACTCTCCTGTTATGATATCAATATTCAAGGAAAGTCATATTTTAATATAAAGTGTGC
Organism: Euschistus heros; assembly: GCA_003667255.2. Classification (NCBI taxonomy): domain Eukaryota; kingdom Metazoa; phylum Arthropoda; class Insecta; order Hemiptera; family Pentatomidae; genus Euschistus; species Euschistus heros. The sequence goes on from RCWM02000267.1 coordinate 988,854, forward strand.
GATCAACCTGACATTGAAATGATTATTCGCCTATAAACTAATTTCATTGATTTAATGATTTTTAAAAATATTTTTAATTGTTAAATTTATTTATTTTTCTATTGCCACCCGGTTTACAGGTCTTGGGCTCCTCCAACCGCTTCCTCCAATCAAGGTCTTTCGCCAAAGCCATCCAGTTCCATCACGTGACCATCTCACCTCTGGTCATCTTCTCCTCCTTGATCCATGCACTTGACGTTTCAACAATATCACAGGAATCTCTGACAAGATCAGTCACTCCAAAGACGATCTATAGATCATGTTTGGTGCGTCGCTTCCATACTTCTTCAACCTTAGCACCCCCAAAGATTCGGTGAAGGACTTTTCTTTCGAAAAGATTTAGATAATGCCCATCAATTCGATCCATAAATGAGTAGGTACCTGGGTTTTATAAAAAGGTAGCTAAGTATTCCTTGAGTAGTCGCTTGCTTAGATGCTTAGTGAACCCAAAGTAGCATCGATTGGCTGTAGTAATTCGTCTTCTTCTTTCCATATCCGGGTTATTTTCCTGCATTACTACATATAATTGAATTTAAAATAAATGTTAATAATAAATGTAATTCAACCATGGTCATATATTTTTTTTTTTAATTTTCTGGGTTTTTTTTAAAGAAATTTAATATATATATTGTTCCGTTTTTTAAGACCAAAGGTTGTACTATATAGAATTCCTCGATAGAAACGGTGCCATATAGAACCCAGCCTATTAAACTAACCTTTGAATAGAGTTGTTACCTTTAAGATCACCAACCTTGCCCTGCCCTAGTTAGGTACATAACCCTTTATGCACGTCCTTATAGTGGCCATTAAAACTAATAAATAACAACCTTAAAATATTTTCCTAGTACAACATCAAAATTAAGAAGTGAGCACCTATACTGTATTTTCTGAATAACAGATACGCCCACACCTCCGTAAAGTAAAATTGTCTTAAAAAAGTAAATTAAATTCCTTGAACATACATTACTAAATGTCATAATTTTATTAATTAAAGAATACCCAATGAATTTTAATGTGTGTAGTATTCTGAAGTATTATGAGACTATGGCAATTTTATTGGAATTCCTATACCAATTGTTTAAAAGTTTAATAACCCTATATTGTTAATGAGAAAAAATAAAAAATATTGATTGTTTACATATGTAAATAAACTTCAGCGTTGAATAAAAGGCATTAACACACTTGAACAAACTTATGCAAAAACACCATAGCCACAAATGTTAATGGATCTATTAACAAGTACATATTAAATAGAATTATTTTTTTATTTACATTCAATGTTCAATTAGAGAAACATGCATAAATAGATATAGTAATTAGAAATTACTTCTAAGCACTATAGTTTGTAATATGTAATTGTATAATTTAAAATAAATTGTTAATTTATTCTGGTATAATTTTTTATGAAATACTATAACGCATTTACTTATTACAAAAAAAAAATAATAATATTAAAAGAACTATAACATTCTTAAAATAATTAGTTCAAATACCAGTAGTTTTATATAATGAAGTTATTTTATCTTTGATGTTCAATAAAAAAAAAAAAATTAAGGAGATAAAAGGAATAATTTAGATTGTTATTGAAAAGAAAAGAAAACAACGGGAAGAGGATTAAGTATTACGATTTATGAAAAGCAATTTTTCCAGCTACAATCTAAGCTTTTGTTTTTTATTTGATTCCTCCTGAACCTTGTTCACAAATACCTACTCTTAAGATTAGACCCAAAACAAAAGCATGTAGTCTAGAATCAAAATCAAGGAAGCGAATATGACTGCAGATGAAATAAAGAAGCAGAAAGCTAAAAAACTGAGGTATTGCTAACAAATAAAAATTGTTTCTGAAGCCATATAATCATGGTTTTTAGCGGAATAAAGGCATATGTTTTATTTTGTAAAAAAAAAAAAAAAAAAAAAAAAAAAGTAAACAAAAAACGTGTTCTTTAATTTATTTCTTGATTAATGTTTCATTTAATATTATGTTCGTTTTAGTTACGAGGAAAACTAATTTCTTCCACAAAACAAGGTTTAGAATCCTTCATTATCTTGGGCCGACTGTTTGCCCTGTCCCCTTGCGGAGAATGGTAGGACTGCATAGAGACATCTAGATAAAGGGCTACAGAACTGAGGGCTGTAAACTGGAGTTATTGCTGGCTTTAGGGCCAGCCCACTCGGCGCAAAGGCTTCCAGAGGGGGAGGGGAGTGTCTCATCCCTTAACTAATTAGGGGCGGAACAACAGGAAGAACTCTTTGGGTCATCTCTTCCGCCGAGGGCCAAGGACATAATATCCCAGCTCTCCCTATAAGATATAAGTAAGAAGAATGTCCTTTAAACCATGATTTAAACTAAAAAGTGCGTTCCTCTAATCTTATCTCTTAAAAGTATTATTAAACAAGATAATTATACGAAAAATACATTTCACATGTTTTCTTAAACATTTTATTTAAAACATTATTATATAAATACAAGTATGTGTTTATTAATAAAGAAAATATACCATATTCTTCTTCTTTTCTCTTAGGACTTCTTATTTCGGCCTAGCTTTGAAGAACTTCCTCGACCCTTGTTCCTCTTTTGTTTGGCAAATGTAGACTAACCATTTCAGCTCCCTTTTTTCAACCATTTCTTTTATAGCTGAAACTCCGCATTCCTTTCAAATTTCCTAATTTCAGGTCCGATCTCTCCTAGTTCGGCTAGCAACTCTCCTCAAGAATCTTATTTCCAATACTGTCCCTGAGACTCTATAGCAATGGAGTCTAGAAGGATAGACCAAAAAATATCAGTCAGAATAGTCAAAGCAAACTAGGTTCAGATTTGCAACACTAATGTAGCCAAACGAGAGGAAAGAAACAAAGTCAAGCTACATATATTTAAAATAGTATTTCATCTTAACATGGATGTGTGAGCTGGGTCACACTTGACAAGCACATAAGCCGAATAATTGCAGTTAAAAGGTAATACTATCGCAAAGTCGCTGATAAAACCAGAAGAGACAGAGTCAGGAATTTAAGAATAAGTTAAGACATGGAAATCCCTGTGCAAAAAAATCTTCTTACATAAACGGCAACTAAGGTAGTTCCGACCCGTTTGCAGAATGAGTCAAAATCGAGACCTACAAAAGGTGTTCGACTAGACCTACAGGTGCAAGCCCTCGAGGAAGAACCCGAGCAACAAAAATGGAATGTGTTCGCAAATCGGGAGAGGAAAGAGGAAAGACAATGAAACAGAAGGTGCAGTTTGAACGGTATCGGCAAGACTGTCATGAATGAATTGTGGCCCCTCTACACTGAAAGGTATAGGAGAAAGGAGAAGCTCCTCAGCTCGAATGCTTGTCCATTGGGCCCCAGATTTGCTTCCATAAATATGAGTAGGTAAATAAATGGCCTTGACGTGTAGTTTCAAATTATTGCCCATCTCCATTTTTTCTGCAACCGTATTGAATAATTAGTAATGGACACTGCCTTCTTGATCAGGTTGTAAACCTCTACATGAGTCTTTCCATTTCTGTTGACGACTGTACATATTCCTTTACCATCTTTAAGGTTTCTCCTCTACATCGGATCTCCACCTGCTCTTCATCTTATCCATCCTATACGCATTCATTTGCTCTTATTTGCATTGAGCACCGTTCTCACTCTATGACGTTCTTACTCTCTGAATCAACTATAAGGGCAATGTTATGTGCAAAACTAAGGATTAAGCAAATAACTTCCTCATATTCAAAATTTAATACCATATTTCTCTGTTTAAAATCCTCCAGGAGAGCAAGCGATTCGTATAACTCATATACAGGATGACTATTTCTTAGTGTAAAAAAAATTGGGTGAAACTAGATCAAAAATGTAGCGAAATTCCAGAAATCTCACCTTTCTATTACAATCCGTTGCTGATATACGATAAATCAAAGTTTTATTTAGGAAAACACGTTTTTTTTTCCATAAAAACAGTAATATCTCCATTTTGTTTAAATAGTTTTTTAATTTTGACCACATTTTTGGATTTAGCATTAAATTTTGTCTAACAGCTGAGTACCTGTAACCTTGGATTTTAAAAACTTAGTATCTAAAGAACAGCTTGATCTTCACCTTATTTGAGGAAGTCAAAATGTCTTATATTACTTCAACGCTCACCGTTTTTCGAAAAAAAAACTATCAACAAAACTTTAAATCTCACAAAAACTTGCAAATTTAATCGGCTTTAAATTGATATGTTAAACGTAATGATTCTGTGTCAATTTCATGGAGAAATTCACTTTTAAAACCGAAAAAACATGGTGTTCTCATTTGCCATACAAATCTGTTATTTGTGTAAATAAAACATTATGACAATCCCTTAATGAAAATGTGCATTTTAAACATAATAAACTCTTCATTGAAATAAAAAGCAAAGAAAAAAAAAATATTGTTTAATAGAAAATAAAGGAAAACTGTCAATAAACCGACACCAGATCAAAGGATCTTATGTTTATTACATTTATCTATTTGTTTAGGATTAATTTTATTAGATTTTCAATGTAATGTTGGGCAAACTATGATTTTTCAACACTCTTCGACAGCAATACAAAGATGAATAAGCTAACGATACTCCACATGGAACGGTAGAAATGCTTTCCTCTGTAAAAACAGACTCATCTGCCCAAGAAATTCAAAAGTAACTAACTAACTGCTATGTTCAAAAATTGAGGTCTATGTTCATTATCATTGGATTTTAAACATTACATTGATAATATAATAAAATAAATCTTAAACAATAATAACAAATAGATAAATGTAATAAACATAAGATCCTCTGATCAAGTGCCGCTTTATTGACTGTTTTCCTTTATTTTCTATTAAACAATATCTTTTTTTATTTGCTTTTTATTTCAATAAAGAGTTAATTATGTTTAAAATGCACATTTCATTAAGGTATTAGCATAATGTTTTATTTACACAAGTAACAGATTTGTATGTCAAATGAGAGCACTATGTTTTTTCGGTTCCAAAAGTGAGATTTGACGTTTTGTAGATGTTTTTTTTTCGAAAAACGGTGAGCGTTGAAGTAACATAAGACATTGTGACTTCCCCAAATAAGGTGAAGATCAAACTGTTCTTTAGATACCAAGTTTTTAAAATTCAAAGTTACAGGTACTCAGCTATTATAGAATATTTAATGCTAAATCCAAAAATGTGGTCAAAATTAGAAAACTATTTAAACAAAATGGAGATATTACAGCTTTTATGGAAAGGCTTTGATTTATAGTACATCTGCAACGGATTGGAATAGAAAGGTGAGGTCTGGAGCATTTTTGATCTAGTTTATTTTTCTATCTAGTTTTTTTGCACTAAGAGATACTCACCTTCTATATTATTAAAAACTAAACAAACTAAATCATTAAAAATCGGCTTATAATTATATATGTATATAAATTTGTATGTGTAATTTTCGATGATAACTTAGTTTAATAGTTATTTTACATTACTTTAATTTACATTTCAAGGCAAACTGGAGAGTCTTCCAGGTATCGAGTGGATAGTGGCGAAGCCATCAATTTAAATTGGCTTCAATGCTATTGGAGGGATAATTTCTAATCCATTGGGTATATGTTTACCCAACTCGGATAATCCGGTTAGCCCAAGTCCTATCCCCTGTTTGCCCTGACATAATATTGTTCTGTCTCTGTTCTTGTTACTCAACTACACTAGAACCATCCCAACGGACTGCAAAATAATTTTGAACTGCTGCTGATTCAGTTAAGCTCTGCCTGACAATGCCCATCATTAGATATTTTTCGTCGTGCGAAACGATGCCCAGCAACCGATGAGAGAGTAGCTGTTATTCCGAATTTCATATCTTTGAACCCCTCAATATTTAAAATAATTTTAATTCTACTTAATAACATTATCTTTTTTATATATTAATATAGTTATGTAAGTAGATATTATTGAATCTAAATTAGAAAATTAAATTTTAAAAATTTACAAAAATATATATACAGAAATAAAAACATTTTCTTGTTAGTGGTTATGATATTTTTTTTAAAAAAAGATCATGAAACATTCTTTATATTTTAATATATTTAATATATAACCAGACCCTTTATGTTCTATACAGAAAGGCCAGATAATATATATGATGTAACGCAAATATTTTTGTTATTATTATTCTCATTAATTTATTTATTCTTGTGGTTTGTATAATTTTTAATGTTATATAATGCAAACGTGGACATATATTTTCGTTCTAATGAAAACTATATATATATATATATATATATATATATATATATATTTTAATGCTTTCTAAAAAACGAGCGAAGTAATCTGTAAAGAATTAGGCAATTTCTTCTAAATTTAATTTTACTGTTTTTCATTTATAAAAATAGTAATTTATGTCAGACTTCATTAATATATGTTTTTAAAGAGGCAAATTCCTGTTATGAAAATACACAGCTTATACGAGCTGATACATAGCTGATGTCGTATTTACTGAAAGCTCAAAATCTGATGAAGGTGGGGGCTGCACAGTGATTAAATGGTCAGAAGTCCTACGCTACTCATTACCATCTGTCTTTTCTATTTACTCGGCAGTATTGTATACTATTAAACTAGAATTGCAACAGATAAAAATAGTATAACCCACAGTTTCTTACTTGAAGATTAGCCACCTCCGAAATGCCACAAATGTCAGGTAAATCTGAATATTGAGCTATTCTTGTTGAATGCCCAAAATACCAAAAGCAAAGAAAAGATGGTCTGACGAATAAACATATTTCGACATTGCTTGAAAATAACACATATGTTCACAACCATTTAGGTAACTGACTTTAAAAAACAAAACAAATCTTTACAAAAACGTATGGTTATCAACTTTATTAAACAAAAGTAGTTCATGGCACCAGTAAATATGTAAATAAATAAATGAATTTGAAAACCAAAATGGTATTTGGTACAAAATATTGGTATTGGTGGTATTGGTATATGGTACAAAATGGTATAGCTCGAGTTCTTTTAACTTTGCCGTGAAGTAAACGTACTACTCAGGGTGGACAAATTCATTTTTTTGATTTAGGCGAATCCATATATGATATGAATTATGACGATATCAATCAATATCAAATAAAAATATTTTTTTTAAATGTTTTTCCGGAACATTTAATATTTTTTCAGTGATCCTTTTGTCGGTGTCTTAAACGTCTTACTGATGTTGTTAAGACAAAAGTGTTCCTCATCTTGTATAAATATATTATTCTTGTTTATGAAAACAATAATTTTTTTAAGACCTCGTCCACATGATATAAAGACACACCAACAAAATCGAGTGACTATTATCTAATTGAATATATTTTTTTTTTTACTTTCTCGATGTTTCTAACTGTATTCAATATATACAAAAAAAAAAAAAAAAAATGTGCGGTTAATAGCCCAGGCCTGGGAGGTGGCAAGGCGAAATCCCCTTAGCGGACGTACTCGCCGAGGGAAGGGGTTCAGACCATACGGACTGACCCGATACCCACCATCGCTGGCAGAGTGTTTCCTCCGCACTCGACTTGTAGCCTGAGTGCCTCCAGCAGACCGAGACCCACCAGAGATGGCATAGCTTTAAATAAAGTCTTAAAATGCCAAAAGGCAATAAAAGATCCTTTTTCCCTGTTTTCCTTTCCTTGCATGAAAATAAAATAAAGTCGGAGGCTAGAAAAAAAAAAAAAAAAAAAAAAAAAAAAAAAAAAAAAAAAAAAAAAAAAAAAAAAAAAAAAAGTGCGGTTAATATAATAACAATGACATTTTTAAGAACTGTTCTACATCTGAAAGTCCTTGGGTAATTTCTTCAAATGCTTAGGAGGACTATCGGAAAATAGAGAATCAATTGGTGACTAATGGATACAAGTGGGTATGCAGCTTACCATTAAAGGATAAGAATTGGAAGGTAAATTATATAAATATATAAACTTAAAAAAGCGCTCGTTCTATGACAACATATTTAAATACGGGTTACGGCAATAAGAACAACTATTTTATTTGCCACTATATCAAAAACATATTAAAAATTAAATGTTTTGAATAAAAATTAATCTAACGCAAGTAATACCTCGGAATGCAAAGATCTTGGTTAATATTAAGGTTTCTCTGATTACAAGGGAAAAAATTATATACGATGTTGTGTAATAATTTCATTGACTTGAAATGTATTACCATTGACTACTTTTTGAGTTTTGTCGAACCAACTAAACAGAAACTGATTTTTTAAACATTTGTTTACATTTTCCATCATTTGTTTACTTTTTACTTTTTTTTTAATCACCGCCTCTAACAAACATAGCTTTAATTCTAACGTTTTCTTTAATAGTCAGACTTTTTTGCCTCACATTTCGTTGTACCCAATACATGTATTTATTTTAGTTTACTGGAAAATATTCCTCAACACATATATAAATATTTATATTCAATGTTGCTTCAATATAAATATATGTTTTTTTTTATTTATCATTTTTTTTCGACAAAATATTTTAAGGACCAGATTGTTTTTACCAGTCTATTTGTTCCATTTTTATGGGGAAAAAACGACAAAACGAATCCTGTTTATCGATCACTAAGAAATATAACTGCATAGGTACTCTTAACATAATTTTATAGTTCAAACACCGATTTTAATAAAATATTATTTATACGTTTTAATAAAAATTAAAGGTGAAAAGAATGTTTTAGTAAATTAGGCTATTTATTAAAACTAAATCACAGGAGTAGTAGTAATTTTAATGAAAAATAAAAATCATTTTGCTAATTTATTATTAATATATATAACTTCATAATGATTTATAAACATTCTAACGCCAAGTTTTTCAATTAATTATTAAAATTAATTTATTAACTCCAATTTCTTAAGTGATACATGCTGATTAAATTGTACAATCACAAACTGTTACATGTAAATGGTATCGTCGATGAAATGCAAATATGGAATTTAAGAAAAAGGAATATTTGTTTTACTTAGCTATTCCTTGGCACTGATGTACGTTGTAGCGCACTCTAGAATCTGAATTCACTCTGAAAGGGAAGGATAACACTGTCAAAGGTTTGATTATACAAAATATTTTAATATGCCAAAGTTATAGTAATGGATCGTTAAAAATATAAAAAAAAAAAAAAAAAAAAAAAAAAAAAAAAACGCTTTTTCAACATTCCATAATTTTGATTTAACTGACGATATAAACAATTCTTAGAGATTAAAAAATGTCAAAAAAAGTTTTAAGGATGAAATAATGTTATCAATATTAGCTTATTTCTTTCAGACTGCCTCATTATCATATTTTCTAACAACGTAGATAAGAAATATTTGTGGTTCTCTCATCAAATTGTAAAAATCCGGTTATCTTGAAGGAACTCAGAAAAATCTGGGTATCATTAATGTTAATGAGATTATTCCTGCCTTAATTTTATTAATCTAGGAAGAATGGAATGAGATAACATCTCTTAATCTCGTTCTCGAAGTTGCTATTTGCTAAAACTTTTCAAGTTATTCAAAGCAGCATTTTGCTATTAAGGTTTATTACTATTAATACAGAGAGAGGAAACTTTTAATTGAATTATTGTTATTTTTTTTAATCTAGTTGGAACACAACTAGTGCAAATTATGGCGACTAAAAACACTAACTAGCGATTTTCACTCAGGTAAAATAGAAATTTATGTTACACATTTTTGAGATTTTTAAATATCTTTAATCTTCCGAGAAAATGTAAAGAATGAATATTTATGTAATATACATTATAATAGTATACATAAGATGTATCCTTTTACAAGATTTAAATAAATAAAAAACGTTTAAATATACATGATGTTTATATGACATACAGTTAGTAATCAAAATATAAGAATAATCTTTAAGCCACTTGCTTGATCTCCTACAACTCTTTGGGATAGCTATTTAAAAGTTCTTGAACAGTTCTTTCTACTTCTTGAAATGTATTAACTGTTTTCCTATCCAACAAGAGGCACGTGGATTGAAACAAATAAAAATCTGATGGTGCCAGGTCTAGGTTGCGCAGTAGTAGTCAGCTTTTATTATCAGGTTATTGTACCATCATCAAGAACAAATTCATTATGGATTACTTCTTTCTATTTCGTAAAAACGCCTATCTTTGTTGTATGTAGGATGTAGGATATATCTCCACTAGAATATTTTTAAAACCAAAGCCGCGCGTTTCGCTTATCAAGGAAACCTACTCCTCCAGTTTAGTTGGTTTTAGGAGCCGGTTTGGTTGCTGAAAAAGGTTTTTTCCAATATTGGCATAAAATTAAAAAAAATAGTCTTGAGCTAACGAAAATTTGCTGAACTAACTAAACATTTAAGGAAGCAGTCCATTGTTACTATATAAGCTTATATTAGGGTTTTAATTAGAGAATAAATTGTTGGTAAGCAACTTTATATATGTATATATATTTTTGTTGATTGCCTAGCGAGTTAGTGCGAAGTTCTCAATGCGCTCGGTATAGAAGGTCATGGATTTGAATCCCACATAAGTGGATTCATATTTAGGATTGATGAATTAATTGCCACTTATATTAGGATTATTTTATTAGAAAACTACTTCGAGTGTTAAACATTCATCTTCAGTTTTAAAACATAAAACATTTTTCAACACATCAGTACTATGTTATATAGATTATCTAAACTAAAGTTTTCAAAAATGTAAGACAAGAAATCAAACATCAGTACTCACCTTTGGGGGTCTAAGAGATAACTGAAATATACCTATCCTGAGAAGTGGAAGGGGGCAGGTAGGTTAAATTTTTGTGATTTACTGTGGGATTTCCCTTATGACTTATTCGATTTTTCCGTTCCTATAGGAAACAAATTTAAAATGGGGCTATTGGATATGTTTATCTGATCATTTAAACAAAAATCTGGATCGGTTTTAAACGATTTTTTTATTTCTAATGATTCACAAATATTTAATTTTAGGCTATTTTCTACTTGATGTAGTATTTTTACGCCCGAGTCTGTATTAAATTTGTGGTTATTTACATTTAGATGGATAGCAAAATTGGAGTTTTGGGTCTTATTAGAGTATGCCCTTATATGTTATTGGAATTATATATTAGAATTGTCTATTTTGTCTTTAGGTGAAGGGAAGTATTATGACAATGGTTAAAAAAGCATCTATTTTAAATGCAGGGTTTAAACCTAATTTAAAAAAAAAAAAATAGATAAACCATCATACTTCCCTTCATCTAAAGACAAAATAGACCCTTTCCAATAAAAGATGCATACGAATTAAAATGTAATGATTGTGAAGCAAAATACACTGGAAAAACTGGACGACCGGTAAATCAAAGAGTAAAAGAACATATAAGAGCATACAATAATAATACCCAAAATTCCAATTTAACATAATGTAAATTCGTCTTAAACCGACGACCTCCTGTCTTACAGTATCCTTTAATGATATTCCACTAATCCATGTTGAACAGATCCGCTACCTAGGACTCCACTTGGACAAACGTCTTACTTGCAATCCACATACAAGACTAAAACGACAAGAAACAGCTCGTCGTTACAAACTGCTTCAACATTTACTGGACAAACGTTCAAAACTCCTAATTAATTACAAAAGACTCATTTACATGACCGTGATTAGACCAATATGTACTTACGGAGTTGAGCTTTGGGGCTCTACTATACCATCCAATTCATCCCGTATCCAATCCTTACAATCCAAAATCCTTCGAAAAATCCTCAATGCTCCTTATTTTGTCACCAATAAACTTATCCATAAAGATCTTAATGTTCCATATGTTGCTGATTTAGCCCAAAACAGACACCAATACTTTCATAGTCAGCTCCATAACCACTCAAATCCACTAGTTTCTCAACTTTCTTCCCTCTCGATTCCCGATAATCCTCCGAGGCGTCTGAAAAGAAGATGGCCTAGAGATCTTCTTGTGTAGATTTTTATTAAAGTGCTACTAATGAGTAGTTACTTTCAAGTTTTACCATGTTATTGTAAGCGTTTTTAACACATTTACCTGATGTATTTTTGTACAGTTGTAAATTTCAATAAATTGTAAATAATAAAAAAAAAAAAAGAAACATAATGTAACATAGTACTGATGTGTTGAAAAATTTTGTATGTTTTAGAACTGAAGATGAATGTTTAGCATTCGATACTAGTTTTCTAATAAAATAATTCCGATAGAAGTGGCAATTAATTCATCAATCCTAATTGTATTGATCCATACCATCATGCATAACTCAAGGGATTAATATTTGTTTTGTGGCGGACTCAACTAATGAATCTTGAACTTAATATCTTGGTTAAAATATGTTAGTAACCTGTAGGAAAACCCATCCTTCCTGTCCTGTAAGTACATAAGGACATTTAACTCCAGTAAATAACAATGATAGTTTACATTTTTCTAATTTAACTCACAAGTGGACGTTTGGAGTTGTAACTCACAAATTTTAATGACAATTTTTGTGTGGGTAGTAAGGACTACTCTAGTCATTGGCGGCTACTCTAGTTTTGCACTATTATAGGTCCCTACTACCCACACAAAAATCGGGATTCAAATCTGTGAGTTACAACTCCAAACGTCCTCTTGTCAGTTATATTTTAATGAATTTGTGTAAAAATATGTATATTTGAAAAAAATTATGATTTTATTAATTCATTATTAGATGGGGTTCATTTTTAATTATGTGGTCGGTGAATGGGCTTAGATTTCTTGGGATACATTTTTTTTTTTTTTATGAAATAGGCATTTCTTTTTTATATAGGCTATTACAAGTTTATTATTATTATAATTCCGTATTAAACGCCTTATTAAACCAGTTACGTCGTGCACACTAATCCCTCCTAATCCTGCATTTAGTGACTATGGGCTGAGAGAAGTTGGGTAGGTAAAGAGCAATATTGGCCCCTCGCCCCCCAAGAACGGAGGCATTTATATCTGGATGTCATTGTCACACCGCACAACTTTATTAAAGCGCGGCTCTTTCAACTTTTTCTTTAGCCTCGGCGGGTAGAGCCTCATTTTTCAACAGCGGGAAATGTAGCCGCTCGGTTGACTATTTATCACTGACGGCTTCTTTTTCCCCTTCTCGTCTCGCTGCCGCCTCTTCAGCCTCCGTGTCGTCGCTTCTTTATGGCTCTCGAGGCCGCCTTCTTTGTTTCCACGGCCTTCGGCTTAAGGAGCCAGCTCGGAGGGGGGGGGGGGGGGGGGGAGTGGGAGAGGATGTCGCTCTCAAGTGGTCCGTTCGATAAACCCTTTTTTGAGGATGAAGAACCGCCTTACTGGAAGCAAAAAATCAACAAGAAAACTAAAGTATTTTATTATATTTACATAAGATGCAATAAAAAATAACCAAAATTTTTTTATGCTGTTATGGGTGATTCTCAAGCTACAGGTGGATTTGTGTCTCCTCCCGTTAAAAGTCAATGAAGTAAACTTCATTAAAAATATTGTTTCCAAATCGTTTTATGTAAAGCGAATAATTTGATATTAATTGAATTGATTTGAGATTTTAGTGTTTTAGGGTTACATTTTTAGGTTATTCTACGACGATTAACATTGTCGTGGCTAGTCTCTGTGCTTGGATGTTAATAATTATTACTTTATATGGTGAAACTAACTCAACTAATGTAGTAATATTTTTTATTTTTTTATTTATTTTTTTCATTTATTGATATATACAACTGTACAAAATAATATACAACAAGTAAACGTGCTTTCAGTAAATACAGTTGCATGTAAATAACTTGTGAAGAGCTACTCACTAGTAGCCCTCCAATAAAATCTACATTAAAAGGTCTCTAGGCCATCTCCTTTTTAAACGCCTCGGACGATTATCAGGGTTGGAGGAGGAAGCAAGTTGGGAGACTAGTGGATTGAGTGGTTATGGAGCTTACAAAGTAGTAAGTAGTAAGGAGCATTGAGGATTTTTCGAAGATTTTTGGATTGTAAGGATTGGATACGAGATGAATTGGATGGTTTAGTAGAGCCCCAAAGCTCAACTCCGTACGTCCAAATAGGTCTAATCACAGTCATGTAAATGAAAATGAAATGAATGAAAAATGAAAAATAAACTTTATTCTGGGACAGACTGTCCCCTAAGAATAATTAAAGTGCACAATAAAAGGTACAATTGTCTGGCTGAGATTAGTTAAATCAGCACATCAGTAGTATAACTAAATTAGGAGAAAAAGTAGAAATGAGAAATAAAAAATATAAATAAAAATTAAAATTAAAGTTGATAAAAAAAGAAAAAATTAAAAATACATAAATAAATAGAAACTAAGAAATAAAATTAATAAAAACAACCAACTGTTAACATTTTAGAACACTTATTTACATTTTTGTGGAAGACTGAAAATCGAGGAGATGGATAAATAAAAGATGTTTAAAGGAAGTTAAGGATGAGGCTTTGCGAATATGGATAGGTAAGGAATTCCAAAAAGAGGTAGCACGGATAACAAAGGATTTTTCAAAGGAGGCAGTTCTATGTGAGGGGGTATATAGGTTGGAAGGTTGGGATCTTGTATTCAGGTGGTGAATGGAGGAACGCATAGTAAGTAGGTCTAGGACATAGGAAGGTTTATTGGTTTTTAATGACTGGAATAAGAAAGTGCCGAGGAAGTATTGCCGTCGAAAATCGGGGAAAAGCCACCCTAGCTCTTTGTACCGGTTAGATACGTGAGACCGTCTGCCGACCCCAAAGATAAATCTTATGAAACAATTCATTAGTCTCCTCAGTCGCATCTCTAGCTCAACAGACAGTCCCCCGTACACCAAGCACCCGTAATCAAAGTGGGGAAAAATGAGAGAGGATACCAGAAGTTGGCGGGTACTTCGGGGAAAGGAGTCACGATGCCTTTGGAGCTGTTTGAGGACCATGATGGATTTTCTGGTTATTTGGGAAATGTGGTTATTCCAAGATAAGTGTTGATCAAAGGAGATTCCGAGGTTTTTGATGGAAGTTTGAAATTGAATTGTACGGTTGTTGAGGTAAAGTAATGGATAGTAAGGGAGGGAATTAAGGGTAGGTTTTGAACCGATAAGGATAGCCTTGCTTTTCTCTGGATTCAGGCGTAGCTTATTTTTCACTGCCCATTTGCAGATGTTCTCAATATCATCCTGAATCTTACGAGATGCTTCTAACATATCTGAAGGATGGAAGGATAGGTAGATTTGGAGGTCGTCGGCATACAAATGATACTGGGAGTGGCGTATAGCTTGGGGTAGGTCATTAATATAAACAGAGAAGAGGATAGGTGACAGGGAGGATCCTTGAGGAACACCTCTTTCTAAAGGTAGTGAGGATGAGGGAGGTTTGTTGGGAATGATAACTGTTTGGGACCGGTGAGACAAGAAGGAGCGAAACCAGCTTAAAGCACTGTTGGATAGGGAAAGGTTATGTAATTTGGAGAGGAGAATTGCATGATCAACGCAATCAAACGCTTTTGAAAAATCGAATAGGACAAGGATTGCTATTTGCTGTTGGTCCATGGAGGAATGGAGGTCTTGGGTTATCTTTAATAGGGCAGATTGAGTGGAGTATCTTGAACGGAAGCCTGATTGGAGAGGAGTGAGGAGATCTTTGTGCTCAAGATAGGTAGAGAGTTGTGAATGGACTAATCTTTCCAGTGGTTTTGATAGGTTTGACAGAAGGGAAATAGGCCTAAAATGGGAAGCTAAGAAGGGGGAGGGGTTTTTATTAAGCGGGCGCACAAGGACATTTTTCCAGGCAGAGGGAAAAGTGGAGTTTTGTAGGGAAAAGTTGTAAATGTGTAGAAGGGCGGGAAGAATGGAAGGAAGGCTGAGTTTAATAATTTTTACCGGGATTTGATCAACACCACAATCATTGGTTCGGGATTTGAGTACGGAAGTGATTAGGTCATTGGGAAGAACGTGAAGAAGATAGAAATTATCGGGATTGAATGGGGTTTGAGGAATGGGGTGTGTTGGGGGAAAGGGATTAATTTGTGGCTCGTTAGGAAGGGGGTTAGCGAAAAAATAGTTAAGTTCATCAGGAGAAATAGGGAAGTTGGTACAGGGAGTGGAACCGGCAATAGAAAATTTTCTTAGGATTTTCCACTTAGACTTAGGATCAGGAGCTTGGGATAGGATAATATTGAAATACTGTGCCTTGGCACGTCGCAATGAAGACTGAGCAAGGTTTCGGAGATGTTTGAAAGTGGAGTAGTCCTCTGGAATTCGAGTTCGCTTGAAGTGCCTCCTAGCAGCGTCTCTTCTCTTCATCAATCCTCTAATTTCTGGGCTAATCCAGGGAGCAGGGGACCGTCGGAAAATGGATGTCTTAAGTGGTGCTAGGTGATTGAGGAGTGAAAGGAGATTTGAAGAGAGGCATTCAACCATCTCATCGATGGATTGGGAAGAAAATACGGGCTCTAAGGAATGGGATAACGTGTCAAGTAAAGGATCTATGCTTTCAGGAGTTAATGAGTCGAGATTTCGCCAGGAAATTTTCTTAGGGAAAAAGATGGGTGTGGGAATGTTATAGGATATCTGAATGAGATCATGGTAAGACAGAAATGGCATTGGATTTTGGGAAGACGAGAGCAAATTCTTAGGTGAGTCTATGATTATGAGGTCTAGTAGTGTATCCGTAAACTGGGTATGATGGGTCGGTTGAAAAGGAACAATGAATAGGTTAAGGGAGTAAATCAATTCTAGTAAGTATGTCCTGTCAGGAGAGTCAGAAAGCAGATTAGTGTTAAAGTCACCTGCTATGATTATATTATTGTACAATGGTACGTATGTCAGGAAAGAGGATTCAAATGTTGGATCGAATTTAACTTGAGGAGGGCGGTAGACTACGACATAAAGGAGTAAGGATGAGTTAAAGGAGATTTCTGTGAATATATATATTCTATGTGTGGAGAATCAGGAGAGGGTGATTTGTATAGGGTTTTAACTCTCATGCTATCATGAACGTACAAGCCGACCCCTCCACCATTTCGGTCCGCACGGTCATGACGAAAGAGAGTATATTCAGGGATGTTTACAGAGGAAGAAGGGATACTTGGTTTGAGCCAGGTTTCTGATACGGCGATTATATGGTAGGAATTATGAAGGAAGTGGTGAAGGAATTCATCATAGTGAGCCATGAGGGATTGGGCATTAACGTGGCAGGTTAAAAGGATATTAGTCATGAGAGGAGAGGGAAGAAAGTAAATTATTGAAGAGCACATAATGTACTGGGAAAGTAATGAAGGAAAGAGGAACATTTCGTGGTTTTACTTCAAAAATAAATAAAAATATAAAAATAGAATATAAATTTAAGAATTTAAACATTGAAAGCCATAACAGAATTAATAAACCATAAAAAAGTATGTGAAACTAAAAATTAGAAATATAAATTCCTGAATTAAAAATAAATAAAAACATTCTTCTGCAGTAGAAATAAAAAATAAAAATTCCTAAATTAAAAATAAATAAAAACATTCTTTGGTAAAAATAAAAAATATAAATTCCTGAATTGAAAATAAATAAAAACATTACTCTGTGGTAAAAGTAAAAGAAATCTAAAAAATAATAATAAAATATATATAAATGCAAGAAAAATGAAATTGGGTGAGAACTGTAAATTGAAGGTCAGTCAAAAATGTCTAAGTCCTTTTTTTCATTTATGAAGACTACTGGGTGACCATCATTGCGCCGACATCTCACACGCCCTCCTGCGAACCACACGTATTTAACCTTGCCGGTTGCCTTCTTTTGTCTCGCCAGCCAGTAGAGATGTCGATTATTACGCGTCATCTCCTCACCTATAAAAATTTTCTCATCGCTGTCCCATCCTAGGTGTCGCGTGGAGAAATCTCTCTTCACCTTTCGGAGTCGGATGACCTCATCACGAACAGTCCTTCGGACGAAACGTGCGATAATAGACGGGGGCCTGGGGTCTTCTCCTCTAGGTCGTTTTCGCTCCACATAATCTATATCGTCTACTCCGAGCTTTTGGAGAAAGCTTCTTGGAGGTGGAAGAAAGTGAAAATGTGTTTTTCAAGATTATAATGCCCAAGTAACCAATCCTCGAGTTATTTTTTTTTTTGTCACCTTGATTTCTTAACATTGGCGTGCCATTGCTAAAAACGTGATGAAAACGTATTCGGAAGGATTTTTTGGAATGTTTGAGTTTTTACTTGCATTGGCAGGTAGCTGTTTTTCGTAGACGCATCAGTTCGTAACCTCACAACCATTATACGTCGGAATATCCTAGTGTGAATATCACCTCTGACTGTAAGTACATTCACTGTTCATATTTTCATGTCCACGATAGATCAGTTGAACCATTTAAACATTTATTTTTAACGGGCCTTATGCTGACCATACCGAAAAGATGCGAAATAAATGAATAGTGTTTCGGCGGTAATATTTTTAACCTTATTTTCACATTGTCATGGCCATTCACATAGTATCTGTATATTCCATGCCACTGTTAAGACACCACGACAATGATAAAAAATTCATTTTTAAATGATTTTAGGAATACTGTGGTCGAAATTGAGTGTGACATTGATATTGAAAGTGAATTTGTGAAATATTTAAATAATGTAATGAAAAGATATTATAACGTTAAATAAAGATGGATATTAGTTATGAAGCAGGAATGTTTCATGTTTTATTTATTTTTTACTATGAAACCTTAAGCTACTAAGATCCCTTTTTCACATTATCATGTATAAAGTCACTTTGGTGTGAGGGTAAATTCACATTGGTGTGGGGCATTCACATTTTCACGTGTTAAAAGTATAAACTGAAATTTAAAAAAAAGTAAAGTGATACATGTATTGCTGCAACACTTATAATCTTTATAGATAACCTCCAGGAAATTAATCCACTTGGTAGTTTTTTATATAATAATTTTTATTCTGATAGATTTTTTTATTTAAGTATTTCGTTTCAACAGTATAACATTTGTTACCATCTAAACAATTTATTTTATAAATTATATTTTTGGAAATATTAATAACTATATCTGCTCTAGGTTACAGAATTTGTTTATTTGTTTTGGTCTAGAAAATATACTTTTAACTTAATGTAATGGTAAATTTATTCAATCAATATCTATCATAAACTTTTTAAAAAGGTATGCATTTTTATCATTTAATGCTGGTTTTGTAACAATTATTAGATCTTATATATCATATAGAAATCATAAACGCTGTATCGGGATGATCGTCAGGAATATTTTACGATATGAAAAAGTGGTCAAGGGGAAGATGAGGGGGGGGGGGACCAAACGGGGGCTGGAATATGCCATTTAATGTGGAACAGAACAAAGGGCCTGAGGAAGTTCATTGCCTATAGGTCTATCCCTCCCCTATCCCCTCTCTACCCCCTTCCTATTTGACAGTGATCGATCCTATATGTTAATCAGTATTCTCGTTTGATTGTCTCTTTCGTCAGATTCAATTTAATAATAGTTTAATAGTTCATGTAAAATATATTTTAATATCATATTTGTGACTCTAAAATAACGACTGGTTTGGTTAAAATAATCTTGATAATTGATTGTATAGATTATATCTCTGTTAATGACACATTAATTTGGGGGAAAATGAGCAAATTATACTACAATAAATTTTTGTTCCTCTTAAAAAAAATAGCGAACCGCATCTTTAAAAAGAGCAGAGCTGAGATGCACAAGGCTCAGTGCTTGGTCCACTACTACACACCATATACACACACGACATTCCAATTAGCTCTGACATTCTTACAGCGTTATATGTAGACGACACAGCAATTTTAACAAGAGATAAAAATCCAATTC
Source organism: Euschistus heros (assembly GCA_003667255.2). NCBI lineage: Eukaryota > Metazoa > Arthropoda > Insecta > Hemiptera > Pentatomidae > Euschistus > Euschistus heros. Next base: position 1,008,665 of record RCWM02000267.1, read on the forward strand.
ATGCTTCACAGACCCTACAGCATTACTTGTCAAAGTTACATGACTAGCATAATATCTGGAAAGTTCATATAAATTACAAGTCGCAACAAATTACGTTTAATCTTCGACTTGAAACATGTCCACCAGTTTTTTTTGACAACACACCAATTCCTCAGACGCTGTACACTACCTTGGTCTGGCGTTTGACAAAAGAATGACATGGGGTCAACATCTAAAAAAAAAAAGTAAAACGCTCAACCAAAGTCTAAGACTTTTATATTCACTTCTCTCCAAACGTTCAACTCTACAACTTAAAAGGCACACTCCAAGTCTTCCAGGCAAAAACATTCAGGACAATCACAAAAGCATCATGGTACGTAAGCAACATAACTTTATGTACTGATCTACGCATGCCAACAGTTAATGAACAAATCCATTACAGATATATGATAATTCAAAGACTTTTTTATGGAAACCACGTTTTTCCCATAGAAGCTGTAATATTTACACTTTGTTTAAATATTATTCAAATTTTGACCACATTTTCGGATTTAGAATTAAATTCCTACAAGAGCAGAGTAACCTTGAATTTTACAAACTTGGGAACAGTTTGATCAACGTTCACCATTTTCGGGAAAAAAAATATCAACAAAACTGAAAATCTCACTCTACAATTTAACCAGCTTTCATATAGTATGATAAAAATAATAATTCCGAATTGATTTCACGAAGAATTGTTTTTTTAGAACGGAAAAACGTGTCGTTTTCATTTGGCATACAAATCAGTTACTTCCGTAATGGAAATATGTATTTTAAACATATTAAACTGTTCATTGAAAAAAAAAACAAAATTAACATTTAAGATTTTCACATGTGATTTTTTCGTCGAATTAATTAAATATTCAGGAAATAATTGCTTACAGAAAAATTACATTATGATTACAGATTATAGAACTAATTATCAAGGATACAGGATGAGGAGTTTTCAAATTCATGACATTATTTTTCAAACTTAGGGCCCTATGTATGACGTAAGGAAGAGCAATAGAAGTTGGTAATTGGTAGGGGAAGATTCCGTTTGGTTGGTTAAAATTCGAGGGTGAGGGGGAGCGGGGGTCTGTGGAAGTTGTATGAGTGATGGCTTGGTTAAAATATTACCCTCATTAAGGTTTCTCATTACCCAACTTCTCTCCAAACTTGTTCGGGCCCGTTCCACTTGTTTATTTTGTTTGTTGGCACTCTTTTCCCACTTCGATATATTTTATAAAAACATAAACTTTGTCAATTTATCGGGGGGCCAGTTTCGGGTCAATTTGTGAGTTATTGCAGGTATAAGACAGATTGGATCCCTGTTTCTACTTTATACCGCTTCCCTTAAAAACAACAACCCATGACTAAGCGAACAAAACAAAATCCTTCACTGCTATTAAGTATTTCTGTTTTATTTTTTCTTTATAATAATGAAACAAACAAAATAATAAAGAACAAAAAAAAAATTACAATAGAAAGTACTGAACAATTATCACATATACGAAAATATAATAAAAATCCTAGTTAAATTTGTTACCTAAATTAACAAAACAAGTAATTTAAAAAAAATTAAATAATGAATGTTTAAAATAAACATAGTAGAATAGAATAGAAAAGAAAAAAAATATTTTATTCTGTGACAAAGTCCCTTAGGAATAACAAATAAGTACAGAAATACAAGCAGTTACATTAGGCTAGAGACATAATAAAATGAAAAAAAAAAACAAAAACAAAATAGTGATAATATATACCTAGAAGATAGTTAAATATACAGAAAGGAAAATAGAAAACTCTACAAATGAAATAAGATAAGAAAAATAAAATCTTTTATTACAATATTTAGAGTTGTATTTACAATAGAGGCACCTAAATCTTATATTCAGAGAGAGTAAATTTATACTAAGCTGAGTATTAATCATGGAAGAACTGTACGTTATCTGAAGAAATGATTTCAGAAATCCAATGTATTTTAACTGGGTAGGTAGATAGCAATTGTCATCTTGGGTAAGAATGAGGTATTGGAAATAAAAATATTTGAGTGTTTTATGGGATTTCGCTTGTCGGATATCAACAGGAATAGAGTTCCAGAGGATGTTGGGCCGGAAGATGAAGAAGCGTTGGAATGAAGAAGTTCTGTAGGATGGGGTAGGATAGTTACTAACTATTTATAAAAGGTAAAAATTTAAGTAATCAAATCATTAGATATTAAATTATAACTGATTGGTTGTTTACTTATATCTATCAAACAATGTAAAGAAGAATTCGACTTTCTAACAATATGATTTATTATATAGAAGTACTTTTAATAATAGATGACGTGAAATAACAAAGCAATAAAGTTAAAATTTTTTATTTTTTTATTAAGATTGTTGAAAGATGTTATTTAAAAATCTGGTTTAATAAGGTGCTGGTTTTTATAATAAACTGAAGATGGGATATGAATCCCGAGACATGTTGCAAATGCGAATAAAATTTAAAATACAGTATTTGTCTGAATATTTTAATATAAATAAAACTTTTATTTTGAAAATACGATACAATCTTTTACAGTTATAATATTAGTAACAAGTTTGTCTTCATTAGTTGAGTTTTTAGGAAATAAAAGTGATTTTACATTATAATAAAATTATGTCAGAATAAGTTAAATAAATGTATACAATAAAAATAACAATCCTATTAAAAACATTTAAAATAGTAATAATAAAAATAAATAAATAATAAAATTATTAGACAAAGAAAATAGCTTTGAGAAGTCCTTCCGTTTTCCTTATTTGAGTATTAATATGGTTGGTGGTTGGTATTTCAAAGCGTTGATGTTTTAAATTGTATGTTGTTTGTTTTTAGAACAGATGATTAAAGTTTAACTTTCGAAACAAGTCTTTGAATAAAAAAAAATCCCATCAGAACTGGCAAATAATTCATGAATGTTTTGATGCATGTTAACTTAATCATGATTATGCACTGAAGTTTAACTAGGTCTGTATTTTTACAAATGCTGTTGACAACTCAAAAGTAAAAAAAAAAAAATTTTTTTACAAGCTGTCTGCTTAAAAATTAGGTGCTGACAACAATGATGATTAAAATCTCAGAGATGGTGATTTTGAAATTGAAATAAATAGGGAAAATGCTAGGTCCTAAAAAGTCATCGGTTGGAATGAGAATAACATCATCTTTAAGAAAAATGAAAAATAAAATGTTAGAAAATTTAAAAATACCTGAGAACGTTTAACATATATTTTTAAATAGCAGAATGTCTATAACTAAAGATTTTCCAACGGTTGATTGGTAGTATGTAATATTCAAGCCAGAAAGCAGATCATGGAGGACCTAATAGTTCAATTCTTCTAGGAAACTAGTTACGAGTTTATGAGATAAGATTATTTTTTCTTGATATTGAAATTTTTTTTTTTAAACAAAATTTTATTTCTAAAAAATCACAGATAATATAAACAAATGTGATTCAACGTCAATTTTGATCTCAGCCAGCTACAACCGACTACCTATCAATCACTCAGAGTTATTGACTACATTTTGACATTTCTGGAATAAAGATTTATGTTTTGAACATTCCATTCATTTCGAAATTTACTTATTTATTTGTTACAAACTACCTCAACATTTACTAGACAAATGTTTAAAGCTCCCAATTAATTACAAAAGACTTATTTACTTGACCGTGATTAGACCAATATGGACGTACGGAGTTGAGCTTTGGGGCTCTACTAAACCATCCAATTCATCCCGTATCCAATCCTTACAATCCAAAATCCTTCGAAAAATCCTCAATGCTCCTTATTTTGTCACCAATAAACTTATCCATAAAGATCTTAATGTTCCATATGTTGCTGATTTAGCCCAAACCAGATACCAATCCTTTCATAGTAAGCTCTATAACCACTCAAATCCCCTAATTTCTCAACTTGCTTCCTACACCATTCTTAATAATCCTCCGAGGCGTCTGAAAAGAAGATGGCCCAGAGACCTTCTAGTGTAGAATTTTTATTAAAGTGCTACTGATGAGTAATTCTTTACAAGTTTTGTCACGGTAACAGCACAATTACTTGATGTATACATATTGTACAGTTATAAATTTCAATAAATTGTTATTAAAAAAAAAAAAAAAAACTTTTTTTTTTTTTTTTTTTTTTTTATTTATGTTATTTTAGTTCTGTTTGGATCCAATCGGCTCTATATCGAATCCATTAAATTAAAAAACTATCGAAAAATTCTCAATGCTCTTTACATAGTCAGAAATAACCTTATCCACTCTGCATATATTTAAGTTTCTTAATAGTATTCTATTTAAGTTTTGAGACTGGTTTATTTTTTTGGTGCAGCATTTAAATTTTTGAATTGTAAAAAAAAAAAATTATGTAAGAAATAAAGATAAGAAAAAAAAAAAAAAATTATCCATAATGACCTTGATATTCCATATGTTGTTGAATTAGCAAAACTCCAGAACCATTCAAATCCTTTAATTTGTCAACTCTCTTTCCAATCTAGCCCTCCGAGGTGTTTGAGAAGAAGAAGGGCTAGAGACCTTATAATGAAGAATTAATAAAAATTCTACAACTTTTATAGTATTTCAATTAAAATATTCTACAAACGAGTAGTTGTAGGTTTATATTCGTCCCTGTGTTTATTATTTCTTTCATTCAATGAGTTATAGGTGCAATGTGGTTTTGAATAAATTCTTTTGGGATTTCATAGCTAATGCAAAACTGTAAAAATATTATTTTAAAACATCTGATGAAAAAGAAAATGTTCAGCCAAGAAAATGAAAAAAACAAAACAATTAATATGACTGGGAAAAGGAATAGGTCACAGATATGTCTGTCTATAATATATGCTTTTCCCAATTTAAATTTTAGGATTTAAAAGTTCAAATTACTTGAAATAATAATTAAATTGAATTATTATGAATGAATGATTATTCGAAATAATCAAAGTTGAAAGAATTCAGAGTTTACGTGAATTTATTCATCCAAACCAATATAGCTCCTAATATAGGTCCTAGTGACGTACAACAAAAAATATTCTTCATTCAATTTTTTATGAGGAAATTGTTGGCAAATTTTCCTAAATTTCAACACTAACAGATCTAGATTGCGCTAAAGAAGCTAAAAAAATAAAAAATGAGGCAAACTTTTTTTTTTTTTTTTTCATTCAAAGCTATATTGCTCCTAAAAAGTAGGGCGTGGCGACAAATGTTATACAACAAAAATATTTTCCATTAAATTTTTAATTGGAAAACTGTCGTCAGATATTTGATAGCGAGCAACAACAATAGAGCTTAGACATGTAAAAATGTCACATTTTTGAGGTTAAAAAAAAAAAAAAAACATTTAAAAATCTTGACACGAAAGTACATGTCAAAAGATACTGTTGGTAAGAATAAATAAAAGTTATGTCTGTAAAACAGTAATCTTGCTAGTAAGTTAAATACCCGTACAAATAAACCCCATTGAATTACCGATTTATTCCTATCATTACTACACACTCAATAACACACCAGCTACCTATTTAGCGCTAATTACACGACAATTTACTCTATGAGCGATTTGTATAGATGAAAGGTAATCAGCGACCATAGAGAAGAAGCTGTGTCAGACTTAACTGAATGAAGTTCTATTGAAGGCCGGTGAAAGCTTTGCCTAGTTAAGTCTCGCCAACGGTCGTTCTAACTTGGCTCAAACTTCTCCGTATTTACCTTGTTCTCGACTTCGTCACCTTTTGACCTATCCTTTTAGCTCCCAGAATTAGGGATAATTTTAAATGTCAAAAGGACCTTTTGTTTGAGCCAATTCCTCGTATAATTAGTTTGCCAATAAATATCAATCACCTTACCATTTACTTTCGGCAACTTCCTCCCCGTTTCATTAATTATTTAAATGTCAGAAGTTGCGGCATTGGCTAGGCTTTGATATAGTTCATTAAAAATAAAACAGCGGTCTTGTATTATTCAGTCTCCACTCATTATATGAGTATGATAAGACTACAATTTTCACGAACTGAAAATATGAACTACACTGTTTCGTTCTGGAAAAATCTTAACAAATTATTTCAAACTCACGATTTAATTAACGCTCATTCTTTAGGGGTAGGAATTGGTATCGATAAACGATATATAAAAAGGTCGATATTTTTCCTTCAATATCCGATATATTTGAATCGATATGTTTTTTTTACGAGACATCGATGTATTGTTTTCTCCAGGTTATAAAAATGAATAATACAACTGTATAAATAAAAATTAAAAAAAAAAAAAAAAAAAAAAAAAAAAAAAAAAAAAAAAAAAAAAAAAAAAAAAAAGTAACGAAACCTTATAAAATTGGTTTCAATAAGAAAATGTTTTTTTAATAATGGAAGTTAACTTGTGTTACAGTTTAAGAATAATTAGAAATATATCCTTTTTTTTCCTTTTTTTAGATGGAAGCGTTTTATTGAATTAACGTTACAATATTTCTAACCCTCAAAGAGCGAGCATAAATTATTTCTTTCAAAATAGGATATTTTTAATTTTTCTTTGTCAATAGACATGCTGAAATTCGGGAAAATCAGACTAATCATTGGGCGTGTTCATATGATCATGCTAGGCAGTCCCCAAGACTATTTGTTCATTACGCAATAGCTGTTATAAATTTAGGAATTTCATAATAGAAACACTTTTATTAACATCATCATCAAATCAATTTATTGAAATTTACAACTGTACAAGTATACATCAAGTAAATGTGTTAAAAAAAAAAGTTTACAATAACATGCCAAAACTTGAGAAGAACTACTCATCAGTAGCACTTCAGTAAAAAAAAATAAAAGAATCTACACAAGAAGATCTCTAGGCCATCTTCTTTTCAGACGCCTCGGAGGATTATCGGGAATTGAGTGGGAAGCAAGTTGAGAAACTAGGGGATTTGAGTGGTTATAGAGCTTACTATGAAAGGATTGGTATCTGGTTTGGGCTAAATCAGCAACATATGGAACATTAAGATCTTTATGGATAAGTTTATTGGTGACAAAATAAGGAGCATTGAGGATTTTTCGAAGGATTTTGGATTGTAAGGATTGAATACGAGATGAATTGGATGGTTTAGTAGAGTCCCAAAGCTCAACTCCGTACGTCCAAATAGGTCTAATCACGGTCAAGTAAATGAGTCTTTTGTAATTAATTGGGAGCTTTGAACACTTTTAATAACAAAATATATTTTTAATCTTAACTAATATGCATCACAAACAAAAAATAAGTAATTTTTTAATATAGAATAGATTTATTATATAAATAGAATATGAATGTTTTAAGATTCTATAGTTTAATTAAACCACTTTATAAGAAACTAAATTTTGAGATATTTAATAAATCAATTAAGTTGTTAAATCTTTGAGCTATACCCTGACCAAATTTTGAATTTTAATTAAATTTAAACCAAAGGTTGGTTTTAGCCTTATTGTGTAATGGATTGCTTCACATTCGGTCGTTCGTTATTTTACTATAGGTAGGAAATATGCCTCTTTCCTATCATAAGTAAAGAATGATTGATGTAAAAAAACAATAACAAAAAAACATTGGGTTAAACCAAAAAATAAAGAAAAATTCCCCAGATCTTACGTTTCTATTCCAATCCGTTGCTGATAAACGAAAATTCAACGAATTTTTTACGGAAACCAAGATTTTTGTCATAAAAGCTGTATTACTTTTCCATGAATATGTTACGGAATCATTAATTTGATCATACTGTATGAAAGCTTGTTAAATTAACAAGTTTTTGTGAGATTTGCAGTTTTGTGGATTTTTTTTTATTTATTGGTTAATTTTTTTTTATTTAATCTTTTTTTGTTTGTAACAATGTAACTTCCCTAAATAAGGTGAAGATCAAGCTGTTCTTTAGGTCCCAATTAATTTCGTTTTTTGTACCTATTGAAAAGTTTTAAGATTTCTACTCATGCCAATTTTGATAGTCAACGCCTCATATGCACCATACTTTTACAACTACGGGCATTATATTAATATAGGATCGATTAAAAAAAATAAGATCAGTGTTTCAATTTGAAGTATTTTTCAACAGGAGATGGGGTACAAGGTGGGGGTAACTTTCAGAGCATTTATATGAAAAAATTACAAAAGCAATCTGGAACAGTTCCAAACCGTTTGGTCCTTCTGCGATCTCTAATTTCAGAAAAAGGTCTCATCTCTTGAATAACTATTCATCCCTTACCGCTTTCGGATCCAATGTATTTTATTTTCAGATTCTGAATTTCATTAGTAAATGCTGTCGGAAAAAAAGTATAATTTAAAAAAAAAATAATAACAAACACAATTCAATTTATGTAATGCACTTTTTGTTTCGTTTCAGTTCTTTTTAGAAGGAAATTTATACCAGAGGGGAAATGTTGTTTTAATCTACAAAAAGGCTACGGGTAGGCCTAAATATATTAAGATTCTGATATTTTATTTTATTTTTATTTTTATTTTTTTTTCGAATCACCCATCTTTGGGTACGTCAGATCAATCACCTCCTAGATGCATGTGGTTTCTTTTTCTCCCAATAGTTCCCCATTCTCTCAGATCTGCTCCTCCTTTCGTCCTCTGATATGTGAATTGGTTTTCTGGTGTTGTTCTTAGCTTGGAACCTCTTAGTTTTGTCCTTGGTTATGGTCCTGGCTGTACCATTCTTCAACATGACTTCGGAAATCTGTAGCTCTTTCAAATCCTTTTCCACTTCTTAAAACCAATTGGGTTTAGTTTTCTTTTTGTAAAAGAAGTCAAAGATTTACTTTGTTACTCTGTCAGGATTCATTCGTAATATATGTCCATAAAAATCAATCTTCCTTTTCCGCATTGTATCTGATAATCTCTCTGACTTCACGTATAGGGCTTCATTCCTATAGAAAACTTGTTTGTTGTTTAGGAATTTGGGACCCATAATCTTCCTTAAAATTTTCCTTTCCTTGATTTCCAGTTTTTTGATTTGCCCTTTCCTCCCCATGACCAGTGTCTCTGCTGCATAAAGTACTTCGGGCTTAATTACTGTGTTATAATGCCTTATTTTGGTGTTCCAAGATAGGGTTTTCTTATTGTATGTGTTGATTTTTTATTATTTTTAACTAAATTTAATTTTCTGTTATCAGCTGTAACCCTCTTTGTCAGATATTCTTATGTTCAATGGTTTTGTATCACACTCATATTTATCTTGAACATTTTTAAGCAACAATTAATATTCTTAAGATAAGTGAATTAAAATACTTTGCTATTGAAAAGCGGAAGTCTTAAGGTTCTTTTTTTTTTTTTTTTTTTTTTTTTTTTTTTTTTTTTTTTTTTTTTTTTTTTTTTTTTTTTTTTTTTTTTTTTTTTTTTTTTAATTATCATAATATAATAATTAAAAAAAAAAAATAAGATTTTTTTAAATTATATTTCTAATTCCATTATTTGACAATAAAACTTTTTTTAAAGATTTTTTCTCCTCTATCACTTGGTAAAATAGTTTCCATTCAAAACGTACTAAATGTCATTATAAAGTAATGTATGGTGAAAATGTAATTTTCCTTATTTTCATGATTTGTCGAAGAGGAAAATATTTTTATTTATCAGGTAATCATATGAAACTATGATTAGATAGTTGAATAGGTCCGGCCAAAAACGTTCCAAGCGACAAACATAAAACTTGGAGTAATCAGTGAAAGAAAATCATAATATAAAGTTCTTCTTAGTTTTGTTGGTCAGATCTTATGTTTAAGTATTAATTTGTTATATTTACATGTATAGTGATATAATGGAATACTATAAAATACTATGGCGTACTATTATACATTTTGAAACCTTTAAAATAGCCATTAAGAAATTTTGTTGCTTAGGACGTTTTTCGGCGGACCCATTTAATTGTTATATTTATTAAAAATGATTTTTTTACTCTTGTTTATTTAATTTACTTTATCGATATTTCTATTCTATATTTTCTTTTGCCATTTAAAAAAAAATGGCTAAAAATCCTATTCGTTTAAAATAGGATAAATCCATTTTGTTTTTTAGGTGTTCTATATTATTTTTTTTTTTTTATGAAATTTAGGGAAACTCATGAATGACAATGAAATTATTTGTATAATGGTCTGCTATGTATTTTTTAACTATGGAAATAACTTTGGTTATGCTATTGTTGTATTTCTTGATTAGTTTTACAATTTGCAGTTATCCCGTCTTGAAAGTCGACGCTTCATATAGTATATTTATTTTCGAATTTATCACAGCTGTTTCTGTGTCATAACACTCATTTTTTTCTAACGCACTTATTATTCTAAGGATTTTTTTTATTTTATATTACAAGAAAGACGTAATAACAGTTTTCCTACCACAACCAAAGAATGAGGCCCCATTTAATTATTTTTCCCTATTTTATTTTTTTTATTATTATTTTTTTTTTTTAATGAGGAGCCCATTAGCTTAGGGTTTTCATTAATAGAAATATAAGTTAAAATTAAGAAGACTTTCAAAATTAGAAAATAAATAGCAAAATAATGCTTAGGATTTCTCTTTGGTTTTTTGCCAGCTCCTTTCCTTTGGAAGAAATACCATTGATTAACTAACTGAAGTATTTGCGTCACAGAAAGGAAAATAGAATGCTTCTTGCTATTAAAAAAAAAAAAAGTTCCCTTTTTTTCTTTCTTTTAAGTGTCAGATTTCGAGAATCAAAAGGTAAACTAATAAGAAATCATTGACATTCACATCGGTTCTAAATTTAGAATATTCTATATTACAGACCAAAACATTTAAATAATAATGAAAATCACAAAGAGGTTCTCAAGCAATTTCCTTTCATTCAAAGTAGTAAATAATTGTATATATTATATATAATAACATTAATTCCTTCAAATTATATTTATGTTCGACAGATTATGAATATTTTCAGTAAACTGTGTTTCCCTCAATTTCGAAAATATTTTAAAGCAACAATTAATTTCATATAGATATGAAATTTATTTTTTAATATATATATATATATATATATATATATATATATATATATATATATATATATATATATATATATATATATATATATATATATATATAGCTAAATAAAAGGTTCGCGGGACTGAGTTTTTAAAAAGAGGATTTTATTGAAGTACATACATTATATCAAGCAAAAGCACAATCTTAAAGCCTATTACAAAACTTTGTGGAACAAACTGACATCATAACGGGTAGAGGCAGAGTGTCCCCGAGGAAGGTGGGGGTGCCCCTTTTATACAATTATCTAGGAGAGGGGATAGTGTACATTTATTTATTATTCCTTAATACCATTGGGTTTCTATAACTTCTCCCCCCCCAAGTTCCGAGGTCTCCGATGGAACAAATATCTTAGTGTAAATAGGTAAGATTCTATACAATAAAAATAAAAGGTTTGGACCTTATACATTTCTCAATACCTTTTACACTAAGTCATAACATTGCAATAGATCTATATTCGATATATTCTATAAACAAAAGGGATTGGACCTTATAATTTAAGTTTATACAAAAATAAAAGGATTATAACTTGTGTACTAAGTTTAGGATTTGTACTATAGTTTTAAATAAAAAGATTAAACTCTGTACTGAAATACAACTATCAGCTTCCTATAAACAAAAGGATTAGACTTTGAACTTCCTGTTTATGAAGTCAGGATCTGTACACTTGCAAAATAAAAGGATTAAACCTTGCCCATCTCTTAATATTAACAATAAGCTTAAACTATAAAATGTTTATACATTACAAAATTCCTTACATGCTAAAGTACAATTTTCCTTATAACTAAAAGATAACAGGATATTTCTTAGTACTAAACAATTCATATCTATACATTATTTAAACAAAAGGACAAATAAAATAAGAGTCTTTGAATTAGTTTCCTCTATTGCAAATAATACTTTTAGCTTCAAAATTACTCAATTAAAATAATAATATTTTAAATCAAAATAATAATTCAAACACTCCTTTACAATAATTACAATTAATAATAATTTCAAAATAAAATACACACTTTTCAATGATCAATCAAAATAATATTTCAAGACAAAATAATAGTATCCTTTATGATAGTGATTTCAAGATATTAATTACAAAATAAATCGGACAGAATATTACTGTGAAATAAAATAATAATTTGAATGATCTTTTACATTATTAACATTGAATATAATATTTTACAACAAAATACAAAAGTCCGACTTTATTAAAATAACTACAGCATTGTCAATTTAATACAGATAATTCCTTCAATATAACATAAATATTACTCCTAATACCATTGCATTTATTATATTTAAAATAAAAGATTTTTAAAACATTTTTATATTGTTTAAATAAAATTAAATAGTTTTAATCAGAACCACTGTCTGAATCGTAATTATCTGAGACATCCGAAATATTCACGCGAATGGATTCATTATCGTCGTCCGAAATAGATTGTTTCTTTTTCCGTTTTTTTCCTATTGGGCCTTTTAATATTGTCGATATGAGTTTTAATTGGTCTTTTGTCTTTTACTACTACATTTACTTTTTTAAATTTGTCTCTACTTTTTATTTTCGCTTGGGTATTTTTCAAATATTCTGTATCCCCTAATTGTTTCTGAATATCTAAAGGGTCTTCTCTATTTTTTTATTTAATTTTTTTCTGTCCTTGTCTCTTTTTCGTCATTTATTTTAGATCTAATTAGTTTATGTAATAATTGTTGGTCCTTATGATATTTTAATACATATTGTTCTGTCAGGTCGGTGTTTTCGTCTGACTCTAATCTGGAGGTTCCAAAAGTAATTTCGTTAGGAGTTAATTTTAATTTATTGTTTAAGGTATTATTATACGCTATTACCGCTAATCTTAATTTTTGTTGCATCGAACATTTATCTTTTTCTTTTCCTATTATTCTCAATAATTCGTTTAGGGTAGAGTGGACTCTGTTCAATAATCCCAAAGAGTTTGAGTGGCTGGCTGAGGTATAATGTAAGATAATATTATTTTCTTCACAAAACTGTTTTACTAAATTATTTTTCATTTCCGTCCCTTGGTCTAATGATATTTGTAGAGGTGTGGGAAAGTATGTCATATAGTTAGTCAGTGCGTTACAAATATTAATTGCGTTCTTTGATTGTAGGGTTTGAGCAAATAAATGTTTCGAAAATGTGTCTACTGCTGTGAAAATTATTGCGTTGTTAAAATTAAAAATGTCAATCATTAATTCCTGAAAAGGTCTTTCTGGTGTAGGTGTAATTTGAAATTTGGTCTTTATAGGTTTTCGGTCATATTTCGTAACTTTACAAGTTTCGCATTTATTGATATACTCGGCTATTTTATTTTGCATCCCTGGAAAATAATATTCTTTTTTAAGTTTTTCGAATGTTTCGTTTATACCCCTATGCTTTGTTTTGCCTAAATGATAATTATCTATAATTTCTATTTGTTCATTCGGGTTTTCGACGTCATTTACAATTTGTTTATATTTTTTTCAATTTAACCGATGGATATTCCGTTTCTATTATTTGCTGTATTGTTCTAAAATAATCGTCATATAAATTTTCGGTTATTTCGTTAGGTGATTTACAAATTATCCCGTATGTTTTATTAGGTTCGAGTATTTGTTCTAATAATGAAGCGATATCTGATTTAGCATAAATGTTTAATTCGTATCGGCGTTTCCCAAATGGTTTAGTGAAATTAATTTTTGTATTTCCCCTTTTTATAATTATTTGATTTTTTTCTATGTTTATACATTTTTCGGGTTCACAAATTCGTACTTGTTCGTTACTAGATTCCTGGGAATGGATTGTCTCTAAATCATCTTCCGGCGGTACTTCTAAGTCCTCTATTATCGCGTCATACTCGGAATTGTTTTCGTCCGCTATTTCCTGATTTAATAATTCTTCGACGTCCATTTCCTCCACGTCGCTATTATGATTCAATTCGTCGCTTCCCCTGGAAAGTGCATCGGCCACGTAATTTGTTTTTCCCTGAATGTGTTTAACTTCGAATTCAAATTCTTGTAATTTCCAAACCCACTTCATTATGCGCGTGTTACCATTTTTCATTGAAAAAATCCACGTTAAAGGTTTATGGTCCGTGCATAAAAGAAATTTTGTACCGTATAAATAAGGCTTAAAGTGTTGGGTTGCCCATACTACCGCTAGTAATTCTTTTTCTATTGAACTATAATTTAATTCCGCATTTTGTAATACTCGGGACGCGAATGCTACTGGGTGTTCTATTTCATTTTCGTCTTTTTGTGAGAGCACGGCTCCGATGGCTTTATTACTGGCGTCTGTAGTTAATATAAATGGTCGTTCCCAATCCGGATAATTTAAAATTGGTGTGTTACTCATCATTTCCGTTAGGGTTTGACATGCTTCTTTAATTTCCTTTGTGCCATAAATTTTTGTTTTTAATGAATTAGAAATCGGTCTGGTAATTTTTGCGTAATTTTTAATAAACTTTCTATAGTATCCCGTCATGCCCAAAAATTGTCTCGTCGTCTTTTCATTACGCGGAATGGGGAAATTTAAAATTGCTTCTATCTTTTTTTTTTCGTCTGTTTTTAATCCGTCTGGGGTTACGATATAGCCTAAAAAGTTCAATTCGGTTTTAAAAAATTCGGTTTTATCTAGTTGTATTGATAGGTTATGTTCTTTTAGGGCTTCAAATACTCTTTTTAAATCTTTTAAATGTTCTTTTTTTTTTTCGTTTTTTGAGTAGACTATTATGTCGTCGATGTAAATCATAGAATTGGGGATATTTTGTATCATCATCGTCATCGCTCTCTGAAAGGTTGGGGGTGCATTACACAAGCCAAAAGGCATACGTAGAAACTCAAAATGCCCATTTTCGGTGGAGAACGCGGTTTTAGCTATTGAATCTTTATCCATTTCGATTTGGTGAAATCCCGACGCGAGGTCTATGGTGGAAAATATTTTCGATCCCTTTAGTCTATTTAATAAATCTTCGATATTCGGTAGGGGAAATTTGTCTTTTACTGTAGCCTGATTTAGTTTCCTGTAATCGATCACCATTCTAATTTTTTTCTGTCCCGACGCGTCTGATTTTTTCGGTACGATCCAAAGCGGAGAATTATACGGCGATTTGCTAGGTCTTATGATATTACTTTTTAATAGTTTTTGAACTTCATCATTAATTTGTTTTTTAAATTGTTCCGGGTAACGGTAATTACGCGTATAAATTGGATTTTCATTCGTTGTTATTACTTTATGTTTTATTAACCCTGTTGATTTTAAATTCTCGTCGTCCCTTTTTAATACTTCGCCATGTTGGCTAATAATTTCGATTAATTCTTCCTTTATTTCCGGACTAATATGTTCGTGGCGAATTAAGTTTTTAATTTCGTTTTTATCATTAATAAAAAATAAGTCATTTTCTAATTGAATTTTTTCTTTTTAAATTTTAATTCATTTTTTTCTAAATTAATTTTTAATTTTAGTTTTTTCATTGTCTCATAGCCCAATAAAATATTAAACCTTTCGCTAAATGGAAATATTAAAAATTTGACTTTTTGATTAATTCCTATCAGGGGCATTAGGTCAATTATCACGCTTTGTGATCCTTCCGCCGTTCCGGTAGGTGTTCGAATCGCAAAATCCTCTTTAGAAATTTCCGAGAAACGTGGAATGTGATCGGGGTGTATATAATTTTTTGTGGCACCCGTATCAATTAGCCATTTATTTCCCATACTATCAGTTAAGTTCGGTAAATCGTTATTTAAGTTCAAGTCATGAATTTCTATTTGTTTATCCTGGTTATCTATTTCTTTATCCGGTTTAGAATTTAAATTGTTTATATCCGGTCCGGAGGTCTGCTTGTGCTCGGGCCTAATTCTAAAAAATGATTCTGTCTTTGTTCTAATGATTCTATACGCTCTTGTAATAATTTTATCTGTTTATCCTTTTCCTCTTCTATCGCGTGTACTCTATTAGAAACGGTTCTCATTGAAACAGTGTTGGAGTCTATTTGCGGTTGTTGGTAATTTTGCCTAATATTTCTGGAGGGTGGTTTGTTAAAAAATCTATGTTGCGACTGGGGGTCCCACGGTTGGTTATAAATTGGTGTTTGATATTCTATTGCCCGCTATTGTGGCCGGAAGTTATGTTGATTGTTATTGTTATAAGAATTAAAGGTTGGACTTTGTTCATGCTGATACGGTCGGTATTGTTGAGGATTATTGTACGACGCATATTGCTCGCGGTGATACTGATGGGGTCGGTTGTAATTTTGATAATCATGGTGGTTGTTAAAGTTTGGTCGGTACTCTTTGTTTTTAAAATTATTTTCGAAATTCTTCTTTTTGTAATTATTTTGAGTTGGGTTATTCTTATACTGTTTTTTATCTCCGTAAAGTCTATGTACAATATGAGCCGCGCTGTTTCTTAATATTTCTTCTAAATCTTCTAACGAATCAAATTTTATATGGTAAATGAAGTCCGTTAGTGCTGGGTGTAAACTATGTACTGCGTGGTGGGATATCTGTTTGTCATACCTATACATTTCGTCCTGTTTGTTTAGTATCTCATTGTCTGAATAAATACGTGCGTATAAATCGCATCTTTTTTGGCCCAGTCGTTCTAAGAAATCGAGTGGGTTTTCGTTATGGTAAGTCCGCGTATTTAAAATTTCTGAAATTAAGTTCTCGTGTCCTGATATTTTCTTTTTAAGAATTTTATTATTTCTTTGACGGTATTAAATTCTTTGTCATATACGGCGACTTTAGCTTTACCTGTTAATTTATTTAAAATTGTTAAAACTAATTTTGCTTGATTTGTATTTTTATGAGTATTGTCCTCTTTACAATATAAATTATATAAAAATTCGCTATTTCTGATAAAATCAACTAGTTGTAACGGATTTCCGTCGTATTCCGGGATTAATGCTAAATCGTGATTTTTAATTTCAAGAGCCATATTAATATCTTCTTTTTTAACTAACGTTGAACCTGTTATTTTTAAGTTACTTAATTTTTCTTCCAAACCATTCATAAAGATAAATGCTAAATTTAAATTATTATACTTATTACTAACTTATATTTAAATTACAAAATTACTTAAAAATAAAAATAAAAATAAAATAATTATACTTTTTCTTGATACAACGATGTCTTCGTTGTCTTCGATGTCTTCTCGATGACTTCCTCCTTTAGCTCCTTCCCGTCGATTCCTTAGCAAAGAGGTTGAAGGTCCTTCTGGTTAAGGTATTGGAATACCAAAGCGCTCCCAAAGACTTGAAGATCTGCTGATGTATTAGTACTCAGCTCCCAATCTTCTCATGCCAGTGGAAAGAGGTCTCGCTGTTCTGTACCTGAAATAAGATAGAACTGCCGCGAAGTTACGTTAACGCTTCCAAATGTCCCTCCGTTCGGGCGCCAGCTAAATAAAAGGTTCGCGGGACTGAGTTTTTTAAAAAGAGGATTTTATTGAAGTACATACATTATATCAAGCAAAAGCACAATCTTAAAGCCTATTACAAAACTTCGTGGAACAAACTGACATCATAACGGGTAGAGGCAGAGTGTCCCCGAGGAAGGTGGGGGTGCCCCTTTTATACAATTATCTAGGAGAGGGGATAGTGTACATTTATTTATTATTCCTTAATACCATTGGGTTTCTATAACTATATATATATATATATATATATATATATATATATATATATATATATATATATATTTTACAATTTTACCTGCCTGATTAGAGATTAGATAAGAAGATCTCTCATCCAGATTTTCTTCGGCTTCCATTAAGTTATGTTTAAATTTTGTAATGTTGCTACATTCCTTACCGGTTTCTTAGAGTACTTAGCATACGTAATTATAAATGTGTCAGTAAATTTTATGAATAAGTCTCTTAACTGGAATAAGTAAGCCTTAAGTATGTAGCATTCCGTTTGTCAAGTAAAGAGGGGAGTTAGATGTTATTCTTGAGAATTCAGATTCGTAGGTTTTAACTTTTTTAGTATGTGATTTTTGGTAAATTAAAAATTAAAAAAAAAACAGAATAAAAACGGCTAATTCTGATCCTTAAAGTTTTTTTTTTTTTTAGAGATGAGCCGATTACTGCTGACGTATGAAGTATATTTTTAGCTTGTATAATTATTTTATATTATTTCGGACTTTTCAAGAAATATTTTTTAATTATTGCATTTTATTATTTGTCAAGATTAATAAAGTAATTTATTAATCATTATTTTTTTAGTTGAATAAAACGTTTCAAATGGCCTAAAAAAGAATCATTCTACATATTCCTAACAGTATTTGCCGAGATTTATTTATTAATAGACTTGACAATCTTATCAGTGAATTATTTGAGTAAACAATTTCTTTTTAGCCATTTGTTGTCTTAGCCCTGACTACTCTCCTTATCAGATACCACTGAAATATATTGGGAAAGGCGACACATTTTTTCCTGGGACTTGGCCAAGCCTATCCTAAGTGTGCGGCCACATTATATAAATAAAATTGGAAGACAACATATATTTCAACTCTCTTTTTTGAGATGATTCCAAAAATAACAACTTTTATGTTTATGTATTACTAGTATTAGTAATAGTCGTAGCTAAAAAAAAAGAGGGATTTTCCTATCCGTATTTTTAAGTCAATCTATTAAAATAATCTAGATTTTTCTTTGAAGTATATAAATAAGTCAAGGGTAGGTTCAAAACGCACCCACAACTCAAATTCAGTGAAATTACATTTTAATATTTTTTATCTATGTTTGGTCATTGATGCTTTTTTTTAATGTTATTTCTAAAAAAATAAAAAAAATATATCAAAGGTTTTCTAACACAAAGGAATAAAATATAAGAATCTTGGTTTTATATAACAAGAAAAATATGACCCATGATAGTAGTTACCATATTTAATAAAAATATCATTTGATAAAATAATTATGTATCAATATTTACATTTTTTAATTATCAAATTTAAATATTTTGCAGAAAAATATATAGTACTCGGAAAAAAATTTTATTAACCCAAGATAAAAAAGAAGAAGAGATTTATAGGTAAAAAATAAGAGATTTATCTACGAAATATTAAGGAATTCCCTTATCAAATGGTCATGTTTTCCACGTGAAGCTTAATTTTAGGTAGTGTAGAATTTCTCATATGCCACATAAGGTATTTTAAGTTTTTTTTATTTATTTTTTTATTTTTGAGGTTCTAGACCTATTATTAGAAATTATGAGATTCCGAATTTAAGATTATGATCAAGCAACTAAACTTCGGAAAATTTACTTATTTGTACTGAATTCTTCATTCCTTCACACACACACATATATTATATAGGGTGTTCGAAAGATCAATGGCCAAAGAGGTATCTCGGCTAGGGAGGTGCAGTTTGAACCTATTTAAGGTCACTTACCTATATACAAAGTCTTACGGGTTCTTTTAACGAATTTTTTTTTAAAAAATGGCTAAAACCATTTATGCCTTATAACTTCGTTTTTACTGACATATCAACGCCTTTTGTTTTTTTTTGTTTTTTTGCTAATACATTTTCCATGTAAAATAAAAAAGATTCAATGAAAAAACAGATACAAAAAAAAACAAACAAACGGGTAATCGTTAAATCTTTAAGACAAAAAAAGAAACATGTTTTTAAAACAATTTGGGTTTGGCTGTTGACCTTACTTCCCTCCCCCCCCCCCCAAAGTTCTTGATTTTTTTTTTTTTTTGATTTGAACAAAATTTAATGATCCCCTGTTTTTTTTTTTTTTTTTTGTATTAGTTTTTTGCATCATATTTTTTTTATTTTGCATGGTCAATGTATTTGTAATTACAGCAAAAAAAATCAGTGAACAACGAAGTTATAAGACATAAATATTTGGTTTTGGCCATGCTTTAAAAAAAAAAAAAATATCATAAAACAAAAACTATAAGACTTTGTATATAGGTAAGTGACCTTAAATAGATTAAAAATGAACCTCCCTACCCGAGATACCTCTTTGGCCAACGATCTTCCGAACACCCCGTATATTATCTTATTATCATATATATATATATATATATATATATATATATATATATATATATATATATATATATATATATTATTTCCAAAGTTCAATGGTTTGACCATTATCTTAAATTTTGAATCTCCCAATTTTTAATAATATGTCTAGAACATAACAAACAAAAAAAAAAAAAAATTAAAAAAACTTTACCTTATGTGGCGTATGGAAATCCCACACCATCTAAAATGTAGCTTCACGAGGAAAAGATAACTATTTGACAAGGGAACTTGTGTATCGAATAGCCGGGCTAAAAAGTAACCAATAGAGGATTTATCCTCTCCCCTCCCCCTCCCTCTTTCTCCCCTGGATGGTTAATAACTAACCGACCGACCGAACCAATCTCAGCCAGCAAACAAAACCCCACCAAAGTTGCCAGTTGATTATGACCCAGCCAGTGTAAACTTGGGCTCAGCACTATTTTATCCTTTATATTCTTGTGTACACTCTCCTTATATTTGTACAACCCCTCATCGTCCATCTTGTCCCCCTTTTGAGGAATATTTTAATTTAAATCATTCCCTATGGAATATTTATCCCGGGTAAACTTCTCGATTATAAAATGGTTGTTATGATTTTAATATAATAGTTATTTCATATTCATTAAGTATTTAATATAGGGTGTCCAAAAAGTATCGGGTATTTGTTACTTCGATAAAACAAAAACTACTTAAAATAAAAAAAAAGTTAATTGTTAATTATTACAATTTAAAGCGGGAAAATTATTTGGAAAAGATGATGTTTTCTAAATGGTGACCTTAATGCTGCTGGTCCTCTTCTAATCGGGAACCAAGATTGGCCATCACATGCTGACACATAGCTCTCGATATTGCTGCCATTTCTTGATGTTTTGTTTGCTATAATTGCGACAGGTTCGTCGGATTATTCTAATAGACCTTACTTTTAAGGTACCTCCATGCAAAATAGTCAAGTATACTAAGGTCGGGCCTTCTGGGAGGCCAGTTGATGTTACCCCTACGCGAAATGACGCTTATTAAGGAATAATTCGTTAACAGCTTCCATTGCTTGATTTGATGTATGGCAAGTGGCCACATCTTGTTGAAACCTTGAAATTCCTGTAACTTTAGACCCAAAAAGTTTCGCAGCGTATCGCAATAACGGTCACTATTCACATTGAGTGGTTGGCCTCGACGATGTTCATAAAAATAAGGACTGATTATGCCTCTAGCAGACATGCTTATACCCTGTATAATACTAATGTCATGCAGCTCTATTATTGTTCATTAATTATCAATTAACGGAATTATGTAAAAGGGCATGTAATGAAAACTATCGATCAGAAAAAAAGAGCTAGTGGATTATCGTTGAACTATAATAGTTTCATATCATATACTATCTAACTTCGGGTCTTTTTCTACAATAAGGCTGCCAGTTCTCAGATTTAACTTGAAACACAAATTCGAATGCCAATTTTTGTGTTGGTATTAAGGTAGTAGGGACCTATAATAGTGGAAACTAGACTTATAGCCCTCATTGGCGGCTCTTAGTCGAGATAGAGAAATAATTTTTTCAAATAAAATTGTAGTTTTGTAAGCTATCTCTTTACCACAACCGAAACCTGGTAAATAATCTCTTTAATAATAATATCAAGTTTAGGTTTTACAGTATCTTTTAATGATATTCCGCTAATCCCAAACAAACAACGTTACAGATTTAGAGGGTGAAATAAACGTCACACAAGAAAACTATAGACCCCTAGCCAATAGACGCAGACCATGAAAGTAACTACGACTTTCCTAATAAATTTATATAATGACTTAAGTTTTTAAAAAATGTATCGATGTCTGAAGAATAAATAATAAATTATATGATAAAGAAATGTATGCAAATAAAAAAATATAAGCTTTGTCAAAAGGTGAATTGGCAATAGTGAAGGCTTTTTTTTAACAAATTAATAATTGATAAAACTGATTCGTAATTTTTGATTAAAAAAAAAATATATGTATATATATATATATATATATATATATATATATATGTATATATGTATATAAATCCCTGGCTGTTGTGCACTTTTTAGAAGGGAATTGTTGATGGTTTTCTAACCACCAAAAAATAGAAGAAGCACGCATTAACCAATATTTTAATAATTCAGGTTATAAAAATCCTGCATTGAAGTTTAATAATTAATAGTTTTAAGGTAATTTAACATATCCATTTCTTCACTACTAATAAATTCTAAACAAACATAGATGGCTTGCTTCTTACTCCGTCCAACCATATTTTCTGTATTCCACTTTACAAATGATTGAGAACTATCTGTAATTTATCGGTGCTGATTTTCAGAAATTATCATAAAGCAAATAATTTACAGCAATAACTAAACATTTTTTTGAACTACCTATATCTAAATTAATTATATCACTTAAACTACATTTATGTCGTAGATAGATCTAAAATAAATAAAAAATAAGTTGCTTAAAAATATTGTGACATTCAAATCTCTTTATAATTTTAAATATTTAAATGTTATAAAATATAAACCAGAATGGGGAAAAAATGGGGAGGCAATGCGAGTTTGGAGTTCTCCTCTTGAAGTTGTTGACCGAACCATTGTGATAGAGACCAGCGTATCTGAGGGACCCTTTAAATATAAACTACTTCTTTCAAGTCCTCCCCTTCCCTCCCCTCCCCTCGGTAAAGTCCCTAATCAAATGGACTTGGGCTGCTTCGTCTGAGGTCTTTCTGAGGTTGATCCGAACAGATGTTGGCTTTGCTTTTTAACTGCACAGAGGCAGACTTACTTTTTGGAAACTTTTAGAAAAAGCTCTAGGAATAGGTTCTGTGATTCGTTGAGGACTATAACCCAGGAGGATTGATGTACCAAGAAGCCCTTTTCTACGTTTCAGCTTTTATAATTATTATTATTGCAAATAAAAATGAATAATAGTTTTCATTTTATGATAATTCTTTCTTAAAAGTTATTAAATATTACAATCTACCTCGCTCAAGAGCAACAAGTAATACGAATGATAATTAATCCATCCACATGTTATGTACAATCAAAATAAATGAAGAACCTCTAACCACGCATAATATTTTATAAATATATATATATTGAATAAATTAAATATATTGAATAAATTAAAAATTGTAATACAAATATATTAAATAATAAAAAACAAATACTATCATATATTATCACTTTCGAAAGATCCCACCCCATAGAACTTTTGCAGCCCAACGCTGCTTTCTCTTCCGCTTAACCATTGTTTGGAATTCTATACCTCCTCATATCAGACAAGCGAAATCCCTTGAAACATTTAGATGCCTTATTTTTGTAACTCAATTTTATTTAAGGTGACGCTTGCTAACTACCTTCCGACTCAATTAAATTATTAGTACTGCACAAAATAATATTTATATAAAAATTAATATTAGAAACTTTACCGCATTCAAACCCCTTTTTTCGTCTAGCTTCTTTTTATTTAATTATTAGCGTAAAAGATATATTTTGGTCCAACGTTATATTTCGTCATTGTTTATGCCACTGTACATACTAATATAGTAAAATTTAAGAAAAACACTTTTCCATAATTATTAGCAAGTAGAGGATTTGTCTTTTTTATTTCCTTATAAGGGCAAAATTACTTCTTTAACATTTTATATTGTTTAAATATCTGCTTTGCACTGTCTGTTTTTAGCAAGTAGGTCAAGTGCCCTATTTCTTTTCAAGTGCCCCGTTGTGTAATTAGGAGTTGTGAGAGAATAAAGATTGTTTGCCGGTGGGTCTATGTCAGCGCATAGCTTGTAGGGATTGGATTTATTCGTTTCTCAAAATTATGTATTATCTTTCATACTGTTCCTTTTAATTATTTTTTTCTGGAAACATATTGAAATGAAGTAGTAGGATTGCATTTTGAGTAGACATATTATCATAGTCATATTAGCTTTGAAAATAAGGTTCAAAAAATAATTTTTGTTTTGTGTTCGGGAAATTATGCTATAAAAGGTTTGTTTTTAATATAACAAAAAACAAACAAACAGAGATAATGCCAACATTTAGTCAATAAGTGCGAATAAAAAACAAGTCCCAGGCAACGATTTGGTTGCTAACTTAAGATTGGTGTTCAGCGACCGAAAAAAACATATAGGGCAACCATATGAAAACAATCAAATTTTTACCATGAAAATGCTAATTTGCCTAGCCTATATAGAGAATGGGAGGATAATGAGAATTTGGGAGAGAAACATCATCGTTCGGGTAAATACGGAAATGAGAGCATAATATCAAGTATGGAACCAGAGCAGCAAAGGATGCTGGAAAATAGACTCTAAAAAAAAGATGATGGTCGGCTGTCGGAGAGGGAAGATATTGAGAGGGAGACAAGGGATGAGGTAGCTAATAGCGTAAAGGACGACCTAAGATACGAACGAGTGGGAGGTTGGAAAAGGAAGGTGAAAGATAGAAGGCGGAATGTCGATTCTTTGTGAGACCTAGACCCGACTAGGGCTGTAATGCTCAATATAATAATAGTTTATGGATAGATTAGATTAACATTATCCTCAAAATTTATAAAATGTAATGTTGGTTTAGGGAGATATACCTTAAAGTATTTTAAGATTAAATTCTCAATTAATTTTATTAAGACCATATTGTCCTGTTATTACCACTACGGTCCTACAAGAACCCGGACCTCCTTCACAACAGCCAACCAATCTCTTCAATCTAGCGCTTTCTCCTTCCATTCCTGAACTCCCATCTTCCATGAACGCCTCCAAATCTTCCTCCACATCATCCATCCATCTGATACGGGGACATCCTCTCCTTTTGCTATCTGGCTTCCCGTACATCATCTTCTTTGGCACCCTTTGGTTCATTCTTTCCACATGACCTTACCATTTAATACGTGCTCTTTTTATCATTGCCACGATGTCGGGTTCCCCAAACAGGATTATGATCTCTTCATTTATTCTTCTCCTCCAAAATCCGTTGTCGTCTCAGTCCCATATTCTCCTCAACACTTCTCCTTTCCCAGGTCCTGTGCATCATTTCTGATTTTTTTGTTAAGGGCCATGTTTCACATCCATACATTACCACTGGTCTTACAATGTTCTTGTAAATAAGAATATTCATTTTTTTAGATGAAGAACCGAAGTTGAACACTTTTTGAAGGGAGAAATAGCACCTGTTTCCTTCTGCTATTCTGGCTTTTATTTCACATACAATTTTATTGTCTGTTGTGACCAGGCTTCCCAAGTACTTGAACTGTAGTAAATTCCAATTTCTAAAAAACTAAATAATTTATTAATTAGTACCCCGTGTCATTCTTTTAGCTCCACTCTCATTAGCTATCAATGGGTAGTTTTTTTTTTCAAATTAACATTAGGATCTCACGATATGTCTATCACGATAACTAAAAGTATATTGCTACGTTGAAGTTAATGTTAATATAAATAAAAAAGTCTCGTCACCTAACGTCATTTGCTCTTTCCTCTGTGAAGTGTAGCAACTGTCGCAACTGAACAATTCAGACCAGGTTGTCACGCCATGTACCTCGACATTATTTACTAGTTGAGACGTGGATCACGTACTGGTTGCCCATGCTAAAGCTGAGATGAGCCCAGTTTCTTGACATGAAACCCTCCCCCTACCCCTCCCCCCAAAAAAGAACGGAAATCTTTGGTCTTGTGCAAGGTCAAAAGAAATATACTTCTATTAATAATGGCATCCTGACCTTGGTAGGATGGTTTTCCTAAACACCTGATAGAAGAGCTGTCAAATTAATTTATTATGAAAGATAAATTTCTCCGACAACCTAACTCAAAATAATTTATTACGCTGAGGTGTCTAAAGTATCGGAAAACCGTTAATCATTTAATTTTAACCCAGAAATTTTCACTTGAATATTTTTATAAATATTTTATATTTTGTAAGAATTAAACGTTTGATCAATGTAAGATAAAAAAAAAAAAAAAAAAAAATTAAATATTTATTTAATTTAATTTTTTTAATAAATATTTTGGAGCTTTTGAATGCTTAAAACTTTTTGTTATCCAAGTATAAATAATTATTATAAATATAAAACCTGAAAAACACATAACTGAAATTTCTTCAAATAAATGTTGGTTGAATTTTCTCGTTCTCAATATATTCGATGTCTACAAAGGCGCATTGATGTAAAAACATTTTTTTTTTAGTTCTTCACACCAGGAGGTATTCCCTTACTTGTTTAGATATTTTTTTTTTTCGATGTTAAAATAAAAATATTACAATTTGGAAATTAAAACAAAAATATTAAAACTAAAAAAAAAAAAATGTTATTTCCTAGTCCACCTCACACGTTAAGAATCGTGCCAAAACCGTCTATTTTTATTATAATACACTGTCTTATCGTTTTTTTTTTTTTTTTTTTCAGGATTGTCAATATTTCTCTATTCCTTCTTAGTTTCTTACTACAGTTTATATAAAATTACATTCTTACTGTAATCAGACTTGAGGTACGCGTGGTGGTATAGAATGATCGATACAATTAGGATTGATAAATTAATTGCCACTTCTGTTGGGATCATTTTATTAGAAAACTAGTTTCGGATGCTAAACATTCATCTTCAGTTCTCAGGAGGTCAAAGAGATAATCAGACTTATTTGTACATATGGAGTTTAACAAAGGAGTTATTGACTTTTGTTTCATTAACCAATCTTTGATATCCAAATCTTCCATATTTAAAAATAGAAAACTTAAAATTTTAAATTTATTTATAAAAAAAAAAGAAAGGTATCCGTAATGCCTTTGGTGGCATAAACGTTTTTAATATTGACCAAAATGGAACCATGATACTCCTCATAGTCCGTTTGACCACTCACTCTGATTCTCTCCTCCTAAAATCAGACACACTTTTTACAAGCATTTAAAGCTCTTTTATATCTGCAATTGTATTTTATATTCTCTTAAATTATAAACACTTTACAGACTTGATTCTCAATTGATTTCGTATAACCTAAGAACTAACCTATAGTTCTACCAACTGGTAACATAGTTCTAATGTATTTCTATTGGTAACATCTTAAAAAATATCGAGTTTTAATTTAAGTTTATTTTAAGCCAAAATTTGTGTTTGATTCCTTGGAAGTTAGGTATATAGATGTAAGTGTAGGTGTTAGTTCTACTGACACCATACCTTTGCTGTAGGGTAGATGACCTTCTGGTAGCTAAGAATCACTACCCACGCTTGCTGATGCTCTACGGCATAGCCTTGTGGAAATAATCTACGGATTATATTACACTTGATCTACTCATTGGGCAGCGCACAATTTAAATAATTATCGTCACTTCAGAGCGCACTGCCCTTCGGTTCCGTGCACTTCTGTAAATAAAAAAAAAAAAAAAAAACCTCTTCTTAGGTATCGTAGTTGTACACCCCCTCTAACCTCTGAATTTCTACTTTTTAATTTGAAATCCATAGAAACCAAGCGAAATCATTAAACATAAAAAAGCTAACTTTTTGAACATTGATCATGAGCGCATACGCTATTTACAGTAGAACCTCAAATTCCAACCCCCAAGGTACCAAAACTATTATTGTATTATTGTATTATTTAATAGTTTATTATAAGTATATTGAAAAAAATATATTAACATTTTTAAAAAACATAAGGAATAGTAAAGTACTCTACTTGCACTAATATAACATGTATACATAACATTCTTACACAGATATGTTTTAGAATATATATTATATAGAAGCATTGACCGCAGTAACACTATATTTTGTTTGTTCTTTAGCAAACTAACTCACCTTTGAATTTGTTGAAGTATAATCTATAAGCTGTTTTAAAAGGACGTACAGAGCAAAACCGAAAAAAAAAAAATCCCAATATCCCCGCCACTTTTAGAGAATTCCGAAAAATTCGAAATGTTGTTTGTTTGTTTCGTTTAACGTCACTTTATGCTGCTATGGCTAATCGGACGATGCTACGGTGGGAGTCCTAAATTTTGCCTATCCAGGTATAATTAGGATAGGGATCTTTAACGAGTACCTGGCATCGCACAGGCTCGGAACCCCCATTTTGCGTCCCTTCCGAAGGACGGCATAGCTAAGGATTTTTTACTCCCTTTAAAAAATCCTAAGGTCATCTAATAGGGATGCTAACTCGCGATCTTGGGTTTAGTTGGTTGCTGTGCTAACCACTACACCACAGGTGACCCCCGATTCGAACTCTTTTATCCTAGTATCTATTCATATAGCTAATTCCCTGCTCATACCGCTGTAAATTTAGTTCAGTTCAATTTTTAACAAAAAGAAGTTTTGACTCTTTGACGCTACAAATTAATGACCGGTGGCTCTTCAAGGTCGAAAATCGGAATTTTCAGCACAATATCACTAACAGTATACAAAACAAACTGAATTTTCTTCACCTATTACACAGTAAAATCTACAATTTTACTAAACTATTGTGATTCCGCAAAAATATTGTGCACCCCACAGGACTCGTCGGATTAGCAAGGTGCTAGTGTATTTTTTCTCTGAACAGACTGATTTATACTTCGGGTCATTTTTCTCCACAACTCTTCAAATGAATATTTAAAATAATAGTATAATATTCCGTTTCATTCAAAACTTATTTCACCATAAATTCATATGAAAAATAACGACCAATGCTATACCTTTTGAGGTTATGGTCTATTTATATTCATTATGCCTGGCAGGAATTACTTCTTGAATTGCCTTCCCACTTCATCCATTGCAGAGAGTGAAGCCAATTGAAAGAAGAAGCAGATAGAAAGGAAGTTCTGAAAAACGAGCAAGGGAAGGCTGATCTATGAGGGACAATAAAGCGACGAGAGGTCGGTAGGCCGGTCACGCGGTCCTTCCCTACGTGCTCTGTCCCTTCGCCTCTACATAAAAACCTACTCAGCTTCGCCCCTGATGAGTCAAATGATCCATTGACTGGAGAACAAGGAGGGGGAAACTTGTCACAAATACTTAGATACTTAATAATTTAATAAGGATGGACTTGTGGCAAAAAACGACACATATTTGGATAGTATAAACATTATAATCCGAATATTTAGGACTATTGTCGGACTCCCTGCGTTTCTAATTAGACCTTCCATACAAATTTACCTATACTATTAGCTGCGTTTTCCAAAATTCAGGAAGAACTGGACGAAATCTGTGTCTGGGAAAATCTGAATTAATTAACAAGGATCACATTCCCATCTACATTCGAATGCCAACTTCCCTACATTACTCTCCAATGGTTGGATGACATCATTTTAACAGAGGAATGGAAAGTTATTTTATAATAACTTTCCATACATCCGTTAAAAATGTAGGCCTAACCATTGATCAAACCATTTTCTGGAAATACCATATTGTACAAATCTTCCGATGGTAAATCGGTATCCTAAAAGTATTTCACCTCCTTCCCTTACCTACACGTAAACTTCTAGTATCCTTCCCTTATCTTCTCCCAATTTTACTATGGTTGCGTGATATATGGCGGGCTCTCGATGGTTCTTGAACAGTTCAAAGGTTTGTCTTCGGAACCTCAAGATGTTCCCATGTTTCGCATCTCTACACCAAGTTAAATTGGCTCTTCCCCTCCTTCCGCAGAAAATACTTCCTTGGCACCTACCTATTCCAAGTTATCAACACCCGTCACCCTCCCTTTATTTACAGTGCCCCGAAATGCAAGTCTGCAATCACAGCATACAATATCTCGTCTTTCCGATCTCCATCCCACAGAAGTACTGCATTCTAACGTTCCTTCCATATCCGATCCTCTATTCTTTAGGATCCCCCCTCAGTATTCGCAATGCTTTTTTCCTTGGAACATTTAAAACACTTTTCTTTCACCATTTTCTTTCTCTCCAACCTGATGGTCTCTAATTATATGGATGTGTGTACTATGTATGGA
The DNA here is from genome assembly GCA_003667255.2 of Euschistus heros. Classification (NCBI taxonomy): domain Eukaryota; kingdom Metazoa; phylum Arthropoda; class Insecta; order Hemiptera; family Pentatomidae; genus Euschistus; species Euschistus heros. The sequence goes on from RCWM02000267.1 coordinate 1,038,591, forward strand.
ATCGTACAATTTAATCAAAGTCAGTCAGACCTAAAATATTAGCATATTTTATGCTATAGTTTAGATTTATATAGCAAATATAGCAATACAGCAATAGTTTGATTATGATAATGTTTTAATTTTTTGTAAATATAATTTTTGATTTTCTATCTTTTCTTTTTTTATTATCATTTTTCTGTTTGTTTTTTTTTGTTTTTTTTTTCTGCAATTTTGTTTATAATACCATCTCCTATATTGTCTATTTATTTTTTCTTTCTCTTTTTTGTATTTATAGTTTTTTCTTTTACTATTTTTTTCTGGATTCGTTCTTATACATATTTGTATTAACAAAATATTTCGTAAAATATTTAAAGCTCCTGATTATCTCGCAAATAAACTTATCCTTGACGATCATAATGTTCCATATGTTGCTGATTTGGCCCGAACCAGATAACTAGACTTTCATAGTAAGCTCTATACTCACTCAAATCCACTAGTCTGTCAAAGTACATTCGATTCCTAATGACAATCCGTTAAAAATAGAGAATCAAAATAAATTTAAACAAACCTCATCAAACAACGTTTAACATTCGTCGTTAACCTACAACTTCCTGTCCTATTGTATCTTCTAATAACATTCCACTGGTCCCTGTTTAACAGATTTGCTATCTGCTATGCTGGACTTCAACTGGCCAAACGTTTGAGTTGGAATCTCCATACAAGACGAAAACAACAGGAAACTGTTCATATTTTTTTTTCTTTTACCTTCAAAATTTACTAGACAAGACGATCAAAACTTCCGATTTGCTCCGAGTTATCAAACATTTTTGGACATATGGAGTTGAGCTTTGGGTCTCCACTAAATCATCTAATTCATCTCGTATCCAATCCTTGCAATTCAAAATCCTTCGAAAGCTAGTTTCTTTGTCGCAAACATACTTTTCCATAAAGACCTCAAAGTTCCATATGTTGCTGATTTAACCCAAATCAGGTACCTGCCCTTTCATAGTCAGCTCCATAACCACTCCAATCCACTTCTCTCCCAATTTGCCTTAAACTCGATTCCTGATAAACCTCTGAGGAGACTGAAAGGAAGATGACCAAAAGACCTAATATGTAGAACTTTTATTGAAATACTGCTGAGTGGTATTTACTAGTTATGTTCATGTCATTATAATCATGTTCCACACATTTACTTGTATGTATTGGTTATAGTTGTTAATATCAATGAATAAATAAATTTAAAAAAAATCAAATTTTATATATTCTGTTTAGTAATTGGTGGTGAGGAAATATAGACGAGAAGTGTATGTAGGTAGTAGCATTACGTCTTTTGTAAATTTAACGTTTTCATTTCAGGAAAATTAACAGTTAATTTTCACGTCTAAGGTAAGTTATATTTGTTGTATGAAATATTTTTGAATTTCAATTTAAAACGTTATCAAATTTTAATTTTGATCGTGATGTTTTATAGACATCATTATAATAATTTTACATATTAATACAAGATTGCGGTTTGACAGTATATAACAGTTTTTTTATGACATTAAGTAAATTTAAATTAAATTTTTCTTTTTTAAATATTTTTATTGTTACATCTATAATATTCATATGTATTTTTTATTTTTTTTTTATTTTTTTAACTTTTTTGCATTATACTTGACTTTGTCCGCACTTTTCCATTATGGTCGTTTCCATTATTCAAAAGATACGACGAGCGCTATTAGATTGACTGAACCACTTACTTTGGTAGCGATACAGAAAAATAGTATTTCATCAGAGGCCCATTCCCCCTAGTGCTGGAACTTTCAATGGACACGAATAGCGGGTGAAAAAAGTTAATCCACCGCGATGGAATATGCATGCACCTCTTTCCGGTTTGCTTTTTCAAAATTACCCCCACCACGGGGTTTACTCTCATGCCAAAATGGAAACCTAAACATTTTAGTTTTCAGATTTTTTTTTTTAAATGTCAAAAAAATTGAAAAATAATAAAAAGTATTTTTTTCTAATGCGTCATCAGGAAGATAATGGTACAATAAAGAGACAAGAAATTGGTTAGATAATACCGGTACTTGGTTGCCCAAATGATTTGGTACTGTTGCGTGAAGATGAGGAAACTATTAACTATACAAACTATAATTATATAAACTATAAGTTAAACACAACTATGCTCATTAATGAAATCGGTATAGTAATTAATAGCAATTAAATGAAATACAAGGTTAGAAATAAAAAAAGATATTTCTGGGATTAAACTTGGATAAGTTTAAATATTTAAATACCTGGATTCTACAATATCTAAAAAAACTGGAATTAAATAGGGAAATAAAGGAAATATAAAAAGCCCGAAGTGCTTGTTATTTTCCGGTCACAATACTACTCGGTTCACAATTTTTTTCCGGAAATTCAAAGACTAATATATAACCTGGAAATAGTTCTTTGAAGTGATTGCTTACGTTCCAGGAAGAAAAGCTCAATAAAGTACTAGTTAAACTATTTGTTCCAGAAAAGGAAGCACATGCAGTTAAATTTAGAAAGATCCACAAGAAGAAATTGAAGAAGATGCTCTGTATTGAATTAATATTTTTTTAAAATTAAGAATAAGAAATATTGACGTGATATGCCGTAGGTTAACTATTTACAAATAGTTACTAACAAATATCCGGGAATCCATAACGCTTTTCGAAAATAGACAGCAGTTGGGCAATATTCAAAAGATAGTTTTTTGTACCAATTTCTAACTTAATAATATACAGTTTTAAGACTTAAGCCACACTGAAATCGATTATTTCTTTTAACTCTTCGATAGGAGCGCGTATCTGTCAGATACGTCCTTATCCACGTAACTTTTTTAAATATTTTATTTTAAATTATCATTATTTTATTTTTAGACATTTCAAATTTTTTTTCATACATACAGATTTTATACTTAATAAAAAAAACCCTGAAAATAAACGGCTTTGTGTGTGTCAGATAAGAACAGCAACATTTAACATTTTTGTTTCTTCTTATTATTATTATTGTCCTAGTCGTCCCTTGGCTTCTCAAAGAATCGACAGCCGTTCCTGTCTATCTTCCGTCTTCCTCTTCCAACATTTCACTCCCCGTCTTCTCAGGTCATCCTGGACAATGTCCAACCACCTCAGCCTAGGTCCTACTTTCAATCTTCTTCCTCCCTGCCTGCCGTACACAAACTCGTTAAATTTACTATTTATTTGTACCTAACTTTATGCTTAATAATTTTACAATAAATAATTATTATAATATTACTTTCACATTTTCTTAAACTAACCTAGATTTTTAAAAAAAATTTCTACTCTAGCACGCTATTGAAGCAAATCAAAATCAGCAATATTCAATTGTATTGGCACCAGCACAGAATTTTGCCTTTTACTGAGAGTTTGCATCTTTCTCTAACTTATTTTTCAGTACGTTATGTTGTTTTAAAATCAAGTATTTACTCATAGAGCCTAAACAATCACTAAGAAATTCCATTGGAATTGAATCACAAAGAGCTACGGAACGCTAGGAGACTGGATTTAACCACTCTGTAAAAAAAAAATTTTGTTTTTGTATATAAGAAGTTTTGAATTTTATTGAATAATAAAAGATCTCAAATTATGAAAAAGTTTTAAATGAATGGTTTTTGGTAATGCTTATATTACTTTTTTAGTTTTAACTTAAGATTTTTTTTTGTTTTTATACGTTTTAAAGTCCTACATTTTCAATTTAATTATAGGCATGGTGACAATGTCGTTAACTGTCACTTGAGGACTACAATGCAGCCGAGTGGATGACATCTTTTTTTTTTTTTCTATTAAATGGACACCGCTAACAACCCCGTTGACACAGTTGCTACAAAATATGAGTAGCCATAAAGTGGAGGGGTCCAACCCCCAAGGACCCTCCTGAGAAGAAAGAAGAGGGCCCCAGAGAGGGATGAAGGGCTGGTTACAAAGGCCCCCCCAGACAATGCCACAGCCCACTCATGCTGCCCTAATCACCTCACTGTTGTGCTCTCCTGTCTCTGCCTGGTCAGCATCACTCTCCACTCTCCTTCTGCTGCATCATATAGCTATAGCTATGTAGTAATACATGAGAATTGAGGAAATATATATTCTGTTGATAAAAATGATTAAACTTATAATATCACTTGTTTAGAGTGTTAATTAAGAATATAAAGAACCAGGAGTCTAAGAGGTCCGCTTTAGAGGAAAGCACTTCTCTCTCTCTCTCTCTCTCTCTCTCTCTCTCTCTCTCTCTCTCTCTCTCTCTCTCTCTCTCTCTCTCTCTCTCTCTCTATATATATATATATATATATATATATATATATATATATATATATATATATATATATATATATGTATGTATTCATGCGAATGAACATAAATCATAAACATATATACACAGGGGCCGGTGTAGCTGAATGGACTAAGATTGGTTGGGTGACCGCCATCCAGATAAGACCACAGAGTCCAGGCTGATACGGTGAGGGTTCGATTCGTTTCAGGACTGTATTGCTCGTATATTCCTGCCCTACAGTTAACAAAAAGAGGTTACTATAAACTAAAGAGGTAATTAAAAGAATAAAGTTAAGAACAATATAAATATACAAAATACGTAGGTTAGAATATCTTACTGCATATAATTAAAAAAAAATATGGAGTACTACAAAATCTACTAAAAATGTTACTGGTGATATACATATCTACGCAAACTACACGGATGTGTACAGACTAAACCGACAAACTATAACTTTCAGGCGTCAAGGATGATAATCTTAGGTGAGGGTTATCGGGTTTGAAAGGAATAGGGTTTGGGAGAGTTACTAGATTACCAGTGATATATACATATATATATATATATATATATATATATATATATATATATATATATATATATATATATATATATATATATATATGTATATATATATGTGTGTGTGTGTGTGTGTGTGTGTGTGTGTACGACTAAGGGCCTTCAGTGCCTTAAAAAGTAATAATATTTTTACAACAAAATAACAGATAATAATAATGAAATAAAAACAAAATAAACATATTAATAAAAAGTAACAGAAAATTGAAAATAAATTTTATACCAAAACAATAAAATTTTATGAATTTGAAAAAGTGGCTAATGAATTTTTTCAGTAGGCGGGATCTAGGTAAATATTAGATGGTCGAAGAAGTGGTATTTGAAAGTAGAAAGGGTAAAAGAATGACGTATGTTGAGAAAGATGGAGTTCCAGAGAAAAGAGGACCGCATTACGAAAGAACTGTTGAAAGTGGCTGAGCAATGAGCAGGAGTATACAAAGCTTATTGACGGGAACGGGTTTGGCGGGTAATAACTGAAGGTTTGAGTAAGGTGGGCGTAAGGATTGGACGGTTAGAAACAGAAAGGAAGCCTGAAAATACTTTCGGATACGTGGTTTTTCCAAGATAGGGTTTTATCAAAAATGGCTTCTAGATTTTTGATTGAGGGGTAGTATTAGATAGGATCACTGTTCAGGAAAAGGGTTAGAATAGGAAATATGATTTTTAAGAAGTAACTCGAACCTATAACAATCGCTTTGGTCTTGATGATACCGAAAATGATGAATGGATAGCGGAATGTCTTTAATGTAGACAGAAATACTGCAGGTGATAGTGAAGATCCCTGAGGAACGCTACAGGATAAGAATAGGGTCTTGGACGTAGTTATTTTGAATACTACATACTGCCATCGATCAGAAAGGAAGGACTTAAATCAAAGTAAGGCAGATATGGATAGGGAAAGTTTGCGGAGTTTGAATGGGACGTTGTTTTGGTCAACATTATCAAATGCTTTGGAAAAATCTAAAAGCATAAGGATAGTTAACTTTTGGCGATCTTTTGCAAAAAAATATGTCTTGAGATATTTTCAGGAGAACAGGGTAAATTATACGGGATGATAACCGGATTGATACGGTTTAAGGAGGGAGCGTTCTTCTACCATAGGAAAATTGAAAGTTAGGACTGAACAATGCGTTCCAGAGGTTTTCATAGGTTGGAGTAGTGGGAAATAGGACGGAAGTCACTTGGAGTTGTGTATGTGTGTATGTGTGTTTACTTGTTTACTAATATTTTATACTTAACTAATTCCTTGAAGTTTTCCACTGTGACTATATACGAACCAGGACCCAAACGGGACTGTTTAAATTCGAGCTTACCTGTTTTATATACTTACTTCGAAAATCGACCAGGATTAAAGCAGAACATATATGTTGAAGCTGCGATAATGAACTTATTTCATATAGCAGAATGTCACTTATCAGATAGCTGTCGCTTTCTTAACAGAAATGTGTCAATATAAAAATATCTACAATTTGCATAATTCAATAATTAATTAAGTATAAAAGATTAATTATTATAAAATTAAGAAATTACTTTTATAAGAAACAATACAGTACTTCATCATTAAATAAGTTTATTTTAAATTACATCAGTTGAGTTATAGTATTTCATATTCATGCTATGAAGCGGGTACCTGCAGCTAACATTTTTCTGCTCCCCCTTCCGGTAAAATTTAAATTAAAAAACTTTTATATCCGACTTAAACGTTCTTAACACACACATCAAACTTAGGGGCTTTGTAATAATGTGGTGTGGTCTATAAGAAACTTTATGGCCGAAACAAAATGAGAAAATAGCTGGATCATAAACCTTAAACAGTGGAGCTAAGTTTTGCATGTTTTGAGGTTAACATTTAGGATGAGAAAAATAAGAACAAAGATATTTAATCGCTGTATTAGTTTTTATTAAAAATATAGGAAGGTCGTTAATAAATTGGTACTTTATAATTTAATTTGACTTTAGGTTGAAAAATGTCTGTGTTCTGATATTATTTTAGTAACGAATATACGAAATATTGACGTATAAGCAAGTACTGCTAACACATCAAATAGGAATTCGATCACTCCATTTAGCAGCTCATCGACAACGCCGTTTAACAGATTTAATATGGATTTCACTTGCTAAAAGACTGTATGCTACAGTTGTATTTCTTGATGTTGCTCAAATATTTGATAGAGTTTGGTACTTTCTAAATTTAAATATCTTTGTCCTTTTACCTATTATCTCATCCTTCAATCTTTTCTTTCTGATAGATTGTTTTCTGTCCAACAAGGCTCATATATCTTGTCCATTCATTCAGTGATAACCGGAGTACCACAGGGTTCATTAGTAACCCTACTATTATGAATCATTTACACTCAAGAAATCACTTAAAACACTGAGACGCTTCAGTTTATATAAGACTCTCGTATCCAATCTTAAAAAAAAAAAAAAAAAACGATAAAACGTTGTCTGCGACTATACACATACACTTATTTACTTAAACCTATATAGACATACTCCACACATATTAATGGATTGAGAAAAATTGGCACAGTAAGGAATAAAAATATTTTTTAAAACAAAAATGCTAAGACTAGTCCCAAATCACATTATAGGTACTTCATTGCATGTACCCACAGTAAAAGAAAATAGACATTACCTTTATAAACAATTTCATGAATTCATTGACATATTTTCATTAATGAAATGGCCACTACTGATATACATTAAGAAGGTTAAAAATTATATGGATGAGAAAACTTCTCAAATATATATTACAATGTTAAGTAGTTTCATACTCCTCTATACTCTGTAATTATATGTATTTTTATTATTCTATCACATGTTGTTATATACTTGTATTGTAGCTAACCTTATGTATTGAAATAACTTGTATAGCTTATATAATTTTATTGTAATCAGTTTTTTCACTGTTCATAATTATGAGTACAATATAATCTCGAAACGTCGCCAAAATACTTGTTTTTATTTATTGACTGAACCTCAAGAACCTTACTAACCATTTAATAGTAACAGTCAAGAAATTTATCCTATATAAACATATAAAAAACAAAGGATACTAAATTAATGAAATAACGAAATGAAAAAAATAAATAAAAAAATGAAACAAAATAAAAATAAAAATACACTAAAATTTGATGTCTATATATACTCTGTGATCTTCTTTTTAAAGTTCAATGCTTTAAACGGATTTCTTCAATTTAGAACTACAGTTTTTGAATAGATTCTTTTCTGACATTGACCATTGTCCTCCACTAATAATTATAGGTTTGATTAAAAAAAAAAAATCTGTCCTTGTCAAAAAGTGGGCAGTTATATAATGGATGATTAAATGTTTGTGTTTTCTGTCCATCATAGTGGCATGCTTCGTTGTCCGAAAGGTGAAAACGTTTGAAATAGTATTAGTTAGAAATAGCTCTGTTAGAAATTGTGTAAGTTTGTAATGCTTTTTGTAGTTTCCTATATTAACGTTTGGTATAAACTTGTGAACTGGTCGTCCTTTGTTTAATTGTTGCCAGAGCACGTTCCAGTATCTTTTTGTGTCGTTTCTTGAAGTTGTCTTGATGTATGAGATAGGCGTTTGAGAGTATTCAAAAGGTAAAGAATCGTTTGTCAATGCGGATTTAGCTAGTTCGTCAGCCAGTTAATTTCCATAAATTCCAGCATGATATATATATATATATATATATATATATATATATATATATATATATATATATATATATATATATATATATATAGTTAAGGATAGAAGATACCAATATACATGTTAATCCTTAATGCTAACTCTGTAAACATTGGAAATGTATATATAGAGGATTTAAATGAGGAATAAATCAGTTGTTATCAAGCCGTTGTACGTGTATTATTTCATTCCTTTTTCTTTTTTTTTTATCTTTTTACTCTCAGTGAACATAAGTTATATATATATATATATATATATATATATATATATATATATATATATATATATATATATATTTGTTTTCGATTTATTGATTAATATTTAATTTATGCAAGGATATTCATTGAGATGATTAATTCATTCAACATGAACTTCGAAAGAAACAACAAAAATAAAATTACTATACTAAATGAAGTAAAAATTGATTAAAAGTACTAGCCAAGATAAAAATAAATGAATGTGTATTTTATAAATATAAGAAGGAATATAATCATAAATATATATTCCCATACATACAATTTAATCGAGATTCTGTACTTTCCATATTTTCTTTAATTTATATTTTCATACCTTCATTATCTCTTATTTACTTTTTAAAATAAATTTGCAGGGAAAGTGATATTGTAAAATTATGATATTGAAAGTGAAAATGATATTGAAAGGGAAAAATTATATTGTAAAAGTTTTTGGTAAATCTAAAAAAAAAAAAAAAAAAAAAAAAAAAAAAAAAAAAAAACTGAAACCGAGTGAAAAGGCAAACACTTTTGAAAAATGTTTTTAGAAGCAAGAAAGGTGGAAACATAAATAATGAGGAATTTCTGAAAACTGGACAAGGAAAATGTTGAATTCTAACTAACTGTTAACCGTCGCTTATATACTTAGCAAGGTAAAAAAGGAAATTGAGGAAAAATATTGAGGACTTAAACTAATGTTGCTAAGAATTGAAAATCATCCCGAAGAATGATCTTCGGTATTATATTATAACATATTTAAAATCTTAAAGTATGAATAAATAATGATAAAGATACTAAATAAATACAAATTAAGATAATCAGAATGAATAAATTACTCGCCGCTCTCATTAGATTTTTTGTTTTAATTTAAAAAATTGTTTTGGATGTTAAAAATTCGTTTTCAGTTCTAGGAGAAAAAAAATAATAATAAAATAAAAATAAGAATCAAAGCATAAGCACTTTATCAAATTGTTTTTCGAAAAAAATCATCTACAAAGTTGCAAATGTTACAAAAACTTGCGCATTTAACCAGCTTTCCAATGGTATGATCAAATTAATGATTGCGTGTTGATTTCATGGAGAAAATCACTTTTTGATTCGAAAAAAACATGGTGTTTTAATTTACCATGCAAATTAGGAAATTTCGTGAATAAAATATTATGATAATGTCTTGATGAAAGTCTGTATTTTAAACAAAAGAAACCCTTCATGTGAGCAAAAAGCAAAGAAAAATATTCTTGTTTATTAGTAATAAAAGTAAGGAACTGACCTAAAGTCTAATAATAATAAGAATGAACAATGACTTTGTGTTTTCTCAGTACTTTGAACATTCTTGCTTTTATATTATGAATTTTCCTGTTTATTTTTAAGTGGGATGATATTATTATTCAGTTAATCGATATACCGACTTGAAGATGATTTTTATGTGTGGAGCTAAATAAAATGCGCATGCACATACCTACGGTGGTTATCAACATTGCGGTTTTACAAAAAAGGATTCTAGAGACCAGAGCCAAATTACAGCATCGTCTGCTGTTTTGCTTTATTTTCTAATAAACAAGAAATTTATGTAAAAGAATCGATAGTAAAATAGATGAATAATCTAGTGAAGATTATTATAAGATCGAGAATAATGAATGGGAAGAAGAAAAAGGGGTTAAGAATGAAATATGTGTGCATAAGACATACTCTCAGCGGAGAATCACTATCTCTTTTAAATAATTATATAATAAAACAAATAAAGCCGTTGGTAAGAAAAAGGAAAAAGAAAGCCCTCTAGGAGTTGGGAATAGGAACTATATGGAAAGACAAGGAGAGGAGGGTGGAGCTATTTTGATTACATATTTCAATTTTTTCCCACTTTCACTCAATAGTTTATACACCCGCCACAAGATAGCTCCACCGCTAAATTTTCGTTGATCTAAAATATTTAATCAATATAACCCAGAAATCAATTGATCAACCAATCAATTGCCTTTAGAACCGCTAACAGCCCCATACATAGTCGAACAGTTACTTCGGAATGAGGGTTACTGGAACGGTAGGATGAATAGGGAACAATTTTGAATAATAGATACAGGCTCCGTACCCCATCATCAATTAAATATCAACTTCCGTGTTTTCATTAACTGGTATAAATTATATTTTAGTTAATACGCAATATCAAACTTGGGAAATCATGGATCATTAAGTTTTCAGAAAGTACCAAAAATGGCAATAACAAAAAAAATCATTAATTCAGCCGCAGTAAACAACCACACGAATCACGCATTACACTAAATGGTGCAAGAGATAATATTATACTTGTAGGAGATTTGAATAATTATACAACACTAGCCATTTCGTCTCGAACATATTTCTTCCATGTACTGTTACATGTTTCGGAAATGTTTATTTCCCATCTTTACGAAAAGGGTCATTCCATGTCAAATCAACCAATCCTACCTTAGATTTGAACCTTGACCTCTCCGATTTCTATGATTTTTGGTATAGACGTTGTACCTACCAAGACTAGATGAAATATAAAATATTCCATTTTTCTGATATTTGGTTTTTAAGTTATAAGCTTTTAAAAATCCAAAACTGTTTTCGGTCCTCACTTGATTAATTCAAAATTACAAAACTATTGCACAGAGAGCTTATATTAGCGGCATTCTTTTCCATTTAAAATTTCCTTTAATTTGATATATCATTCAATACATTTTCTGTACATTTCAAAAGGGTTTTTGAAACTCCCGGAATACCTACTCTTCGATTTTTAGAAACAAATATATGTGATTCATACAATAAAATACTACATACGGACAAAATTTCAGGATGGGATGGAAATAGATTCCTGATTAAAAATAATATTTTGCCTTATATATAAATAAAATGCTTAAAATATCTTGACAATATAAATATTGTATAATAAAAAAATGTACAGAAAATATACTGTACGATATATCAAATTAAAAGAAATTTCAAATGAAAAAGAATGACGCTAATTAGAGCTCTCTAGATGCAATAGTTTTTTAATAGTGTAATTTTAAATTGATAGATTGAGGGCTGAAAACAGTAGTTTTTTTTTATAATTAAAAGCTTATAACTCAAAAACCAAAAGTCAGAAAAATGTAATATTTTACTAGTCATGGTAGGTATAACTTGTGTAACAAAAATCATAAAAATCGGAGAAGTTAAGGTACAAACTATAGGTTGATTTGATGTGGAATGACTAAAAAATTGTCTATAAAATCATTTACTACAGCTTATAAAAAAAAGTTAAGTTAACCCAAACGTTCAATATCGATACCACCCTTTGACCACACGCCTACCTCCAACCCACGCCAAAAATCTCAAATCTCTAATAGCAGCACTGACACAATCCTTCTATCAACGCCTCTGTCTTCATCAACAAATTTATATTTTGTTTTTTTTACCATTTTTTTCACATATGTCTTCAAATATTTAAAAAAAAAAAAAATACGAAAATGCTGAATACATAAAAAAAAAAAAAAAATGACACAAAACGTAAAGTGTGTGGGAAACCAGTATTGGTATCTCTTCCTGGCTTTATTTGTTACTCATCGAGGTCTTTTTTAATTAATTTAAAAAATATTCATCTAAATATTTTGTACATTTTTTTTTTAAATTAAAAAATATATTCTTCTTCTTCTATCTTAACAGGTGCATATAGCAGCCTCCGGCTTCTTCAAGTTCTGCCTTCCATAATATATATACTTCTTATATAATTATTCTTACTACTATAATATATATCCATTCTTATATAACAAGAGCCGTTAATATGAACCTTCTGATCAATAAGAATAAAACCTAAATAAAATTGTAATAAAATATCCTTTTAAAAAATAACTGTTTCCGCAATTGGTATTTAATAACAATTTCGGATCCCGTTTAGTGACTTACTTCTTCAGAATCGACTGCAATGCTCCTGCTGACCGCAGCACTAAGCCAACAGCCCCAACGTGTCCCGGGAACACAAAACCAGGAGTGATGTTGACAGTGCAAGAGCAGAGGACGGCTCTGCCAGGATTTTCATTGCAAATAGGGAAGGATGATGGTTAGCATCCAGACGCAGTCCCGTTGTTTACGCTTGTTTGTGCTGGCCGGGGGAAATGGGCCACATCGTGTGGGGTGTCCTAGGGTTGGAAAACAGCGGCTGTTGTGTAGTTAACATTGAAACCGAGTTGTTTATGATATCAGCTATCTGGTCCTTCAGCAGTAATATCTATATAAACAAATACATTTTTTTTTATTTGTATTTCTTCAATTCTTATGAATATATATGCTTTAAACAAACCAACAAATTTTTTTACAACTAATATGCGAACTTTTAATTTTTCTCTTTCCTGCATAATGTCCTACATTATTAATAAATTTTAAAGGGAAGTAGGCGCTGAACTTTTGGGTTTCAGCCGACCTGAGACAGATTATTATTTATTCTGTTGTATCTAGCGAGATTGACCATGGGGTCAGAAGAGGCTCCCAGAACTGACGCAGCCTCTATAGTTGCGGTTTCCATTATTATATATTATTTATTTTTATTTTGTCGTATTTATTTTGTCTACAGAGGACCTAAACGAAAATGTAGTATTTTCTCTTGGCTAGGATCTTAATCTATACTATTATTTAATAGGACAACACTTTTTGTTTGTGATCGCTAACCGCGAAAGCTACTGAACTAATCTGAACCAAATTTCAACTACTTCATCTTCATAGTTAAAGAAAGGTTTAGCAATAACAAAATTTTATTATTTACTTTTTATCTTATCCTTCAATCTTGCTCTCTGATTGATTTTTCTCTGTCTAACAATGCTTAGATATCTCTTTTATTCATTTAGTGAAAGCCGGAGTGCCGCAGTGGTCAATACTAGCTCCGATATTATATATTATATACACTAACGCTGCGCCACTTAGTCTTGATACATTAATAACAACATACGCTGATGACACAGCAATATTAAGCATACATATAAATACCACCGTTGCTTCATAAAAATCTTACTCACATTTTTATGAAGCGACGGTGGCATAATCAGAGCAAATTTCCTCTGCACTCTTAAACGGCTCTTTTCTACCTGTCTTCATCGACAACCTATTTCACAGACAAACGAAATTTATTATTTTGAATTTACATTAAATAGAAGAATTACCTAAGGCCCTCACATGAAACAAAAGTGTCTTGATTTATACAAGCGACGAAAACTCCTGTGTCCAATCCAAGAAAAACTTTAAAAAAGACTTTAAACTTCAATAGAAACTTATATAGTTATCAATAGAATCCTTAAGTTTCCTACTAAAAGGATCAAATTGGAATAAAGAGTTTCGATAAAACAATTATCAATTTTAGTCATCCATAAAATACAAGTAGGTTCAGGCTGACAATCATGGCAAACTTTAACCTAATAAAGACTTTCTTCTCTGTTCTAGAGTGCGTAGGAAACAAAAGCAGAAGAAGAATTGCTGTGTATAAGTGGGGACGGTCCCAGGGGAAGTGGGAAGTAATGCAGTTACTTTAGGCCGGACAGAACACGGGATTCTGATAAGATACTTTACCAAGTTTATCTCCAGGAGAGAGGCAAGTTTTTATTAGCGAGTGTGTTACAACGCCAAGCCTCCTCCAACAATGTCTAACTTCGCAAAGTCCGTGGTCAGATTCTCTTTTTTTATTATTTTAATGGTTTATAATGGCCGAGTTTCTTTCTAACGTCGCTGAGTAATGGCGCTACTGAACTTCGGAGCCATTAGTGTTCGTTCACAATGTTTCTACAATGTTCTTATATTTTCTTTAGCAAACTTTCGGGTAATTATAAAGTTTGATATCTCAATTGCAAATTAGTGGCTTTTTATTAAATTTATGCAATACTATTAAATATTGAAATCACTGTTTTTGCATGTCAGCGACGTAAAGAACCATAAGAGAAGATAGAGGTTAAGGTGCAATTATATCATTATCAATGTTTTATTTAGTTTTTAAAAAATCTATTTATTACAAACTATATGGGAAACTAACGTATATCAAAACAGCTATATACATTTGTATGTAGTTATACACATTAATGCAAATATACTGTTATTTTTTTTACCTAAATATCTTCCTCAACTATTTCAAGCATATGATAGCATATATAAAATGTTATTGGCACTTCACTAAATGTTGTGTATGGGGAGGTCCCGTGGCCATCTTATTTTCGTTTCACATTGTATAATAAAGTCTATAACTTTGCAGTAGTGAGTAATTAGTTTTAACGATTTTTTCTCTTCCTCATTAAAATAATATAAAAATTAAATATTAAAAGTAGGTTAGTTGTAAAAAAACATTTCGAATTCCACAGCGTAACGAGTATAAGTTTCAGGAAGGTGGTGATGCTTTTCTAATTTTCTATTTTCTCAATATCGCCAGTACCGTGGCTTGAATACTGATTATTCCGAACTATTTCTAGCAACAACAGCAAAGACAGAGGTAGAATGACAACAAGTCCAATAACAGCTAGGTGGAATTTTTGGTTTCCCTGGCTATGGGGTCGGAAAGTTAGAGAAGACGCCCGAACTATCTTTGGCGGTTAATACAATTTGAGAGGAAGGGGTTCCCAATTTCCGACGATTACTTTCGAAACTCTATTAGGAGGGGGTGGGCGAAGAGAGCATTTTAAATTTTAACCTGTTATGAACTTAAAACGTCTTTCAATTAGCAGGAGGCCCTGTCGTGGATAAATACCATAAAGATGTCTCTCTAAGCGGCTCCAAGATGGCAACTCATTAAAAGTATTAAGACCTCCCCAAAGGAAGTGAATTTTCGTTTATAAAATAAAAAGGTCGAAGTAGATTTACTCCACCAAACATTTACTTAAGTATAAAATCATCAGATCCGTTATTGAAGCCTTAAAATTACGACAGTTTGTAGATTGTATGAGATAAGAAAGTCTTAATAATGTAATACAGTTTACAGTAGTGTTATACAAGGAAGTAGACAGTTAGGGTATACAGTCAAAAAATCACAATAGATTTGAATTGATGTATACTTATTTACATGGCAGTTATCAGACTTTTTTGGACATATGGAGTTGAGCTTTGAGACTCCACTTAACCATCTAAATCAAATCGTAACCAATCCTTGCAATTTAGAATCTTTCGAAAGCTCCTTACTTTTTCACAAACATTCATAAGGACCTTAAAGTTCCATGTGCTGCTGATTTATCCCAAACCAGAAACATATCCTTTCGTAGTCAGTTCCATAATCATTCAAACCCACTAGTCTCCCAACTTTCCTCACAATCGATTCCCGATAATCCTCCGATGTGACTGAAAAGAAGATGCTACTAGTGAATAATTCTTCACAAGTCATTTACATGTCATCATAATCAATATCCACAAAATTACTTTTTTTATTTTGAGTACAGTTGCTAATTATTATCCATTATATCCATGTTACAATGAATCTTGAAGATCTTCATAAAATATTTATGTTAATTTATAAAAAGGACAAAGAACAAGTGTTAAGAGTCTTTAGAAAAAAAAAAAAAAATCTGCTGATAAAAACAAGAATATAAAATATTGATAAATATAAAATTCCTCTTATTATTTTTAAACATTGCTTATTTTCAGCATAATCTTCCTCATCGAAATTTTCAATAAATAATGAAAATAAATTTCGATACCCACCATTAATTTCCTCAACATGCAATAAATACTAATCTTATACTGTAGACAATAAATTAATAAATGGATGTCAGGTTACTTTTTTACCCCCTCTTGTTGGCTCTAACTCATTTTTTACGGATATTCTGTACGATCTTTTTAATTAAGCCCGAGGTGAAAATTTTAAGCCTTGCTAAGCCGCGTTATTCAGAAGCCGGCTAAAAGCTTTTATGCCCCACCCTCCCTTAACAGCTATATTGATAATTCACTAAGTGTAGGCATTACGTTATGATAATATACCCACATATTTGAAACAAGATATTCTCTCACATAAATTTTTAAAAAGCTTACATGTAATTAGCATCTCCCGTAGCGGCTTCATTAGCAAGAAACTTATATAATATATACTATTATATAAAGGGACAGGCCATTCTTCGTTTTTTATCACTAACGACAAAAGCTATCCCACCAATCTGTACCAAATTTTAACCACAACATTTTTGTTCAAAATTTACCTGACAAATGTTCAAATCTTCCAATTAATTAAAAAAAGGGCTCATTTACATAACAGTAATTTGACCAATTTGGGAATACATAATTGAGCTTTGCGGCTCCACTAAACCATCCAATTCATCTCGTATCCAATTTCTACAGTCCAAAATCATTAGAAAAATCCTGAATGCTTCTCGTCACATAAAAACCTATCCACAAAGATCTTAATATACCTTACGTTTCTGACTTAGCTCAAACCAGATATCTATCCTTTCATAGATATAACTCCTCAACCATTGAGATGCATTAGTTGCTTCTCATTCCATTCCAGATACCCAACGAGGCGTCTGAAAAGATGATGGCCTCAGGACCATTTATTATATAAAACCTTTATAAGTGCTAATAATGGGTAGTTCCTTTAAAAACAAGTGACGTGTTATTTTTATCACTATCATCATATTTACTTGATGTATTGTATTTTTATAGTTTATATACATTTGTAAATTTCAATTATTAACTAACATCTTAGAAGCTCCATGGAAGGTTTAGCAATAAGAAAATTGACTGATTTTCGATTAATTGGTGATTAAAAAACTGATTAGATATCACAGCCACATTTTCATTGAATACGCAACATACATTTTGCAAAATCTGTTCATACCCTACGAAAAAATCTATAAAATTCGTTGAACGGGTTTTTTTTCTATTAGTATGATGAATTGGTGAAGCCTGTTTGTATTAAATTGTGATTTGATATAATTTTTTTTCTACGGTGTAAATAAATGGAATCATAAATCATACACGTAGTTAATAGATTGCATAAATTTTTTTTTTTTTTATTAGTTAATTTTGCTTTAAAAAACTTTCTAAAATAAACTTTCAAAGCAAATATTTCCAGTTTTTATTTAAATAGGAAAAACAAACATGTGTGTTTACAAACTTTTTTATGCCAAAATGTTCATGGAAAGTCAACATTTTCCGCCAGAGACGAGATAGAGGAAGGGACGCAATATGAGATCCTGTAGGAAGAGATAAATGGAAAGAATTTTTTATGATTCATTTATTCTTTCTGGGAAAATTTATATATTACCTCTATGATTGTACCAGGATGAAGACAGGTAGTATTTCATCTTAAATTATTAATTCATAAGTTTATTTACACGTATACATATTTACTTATGTATACATGTCCGTTTTGCAAATAGAATAAAATTTAGCCAACTGGGAATGTATAACAAACGGAATAAATCATTGAATATACGAAATACTAATAGAGGCGGCATATAATTTTACAATTCCTAATTGTATTAGTGTTTAGATATCATCACGTTTACCTTAAATTACAGGAAAATGTTTTATTTAATTATTAAATAAAGATACGAATCTAAGTTCAATAAATATTTATTCTGTTATAATCGAGGATCAACCTTAGGATTAAAAGACCATTCGCACTTGAGTGTGTTTGTGACCAAATCACATCCTTTCGAAATCGTTGTCCTTTGTACGTCGAAAAGTAGTTCATCAAACCAAATTACTAAACCTGATACCCTTATGGGTTGAGAGTTGCAGTTATTTTTTGTATGCGTGTATTTTTTATTTTATTTGAGTATTTTGTGTATGTATTTTTATTTGTATGCATTTTTTAAACAATATTTTAGGCCTTTGATTTTTTTGATTTTTTTTTTTTTTTTTTTTTTTTTTTTTTTTTTTTTACCTAACATTTTTATTAACCTAGGCATACATATTTTTCTTTAGTTTTGATCTGATTATCCTTAATGCTTTTTTGGTTGCTGAACACGGATTTGAAGTTTGCGAGCAAAACTTTTGTAAGCACAAAACAAAAAAACAAACTTCTGACAAACTTTAGGCACTGTTTTTTTCAGCTATATCTAGAAAAGTAAGTTTTTTTGTGTTTTTTTTTTTTTGGCAGAAGTCTCTATTTACATAATTAAAGTAAAAATCATTTCAAAAAGTCGTTAAGTGTTTAATAAGACCAACCATTTCGCCGCTAGAGAGGATCAAAATATGGGCAAAATTGCCGGACAGTGAATATTCCACGATTTTCGACACTGTTGGCCGTCAATGATGTTGGACTCAATAAAATAAATTCATGAATGCAAGAAATACAAAATTAGTAATGTATATATTACATTACTTACATTCCTGAATTTATAAATGTATATACAAATATACATGAACTATATATACATATGAGCTAGAAAAAAATATAAAATACAAAATGATAGATGGTGTATCTAAAAAAAAATGTTATTGTTATTGCTATAGAAATACCTGAGGGGTGTTTTCGATCTGATTATATATGTATAAATGATAAATAAATTTAAAAAAAAATAATTGTACACGCATTGTATAAAAACGATATTTCAAAATTATTTTAGTATATAAATGAAATCAAAACATCAAAAAGATAATATACATGAGTGCAAATCCAATATATTGTAAAATTATATTATTTAACTATCACAAAAATTTCAAAGCTTACGTTACAAACACATTCGAGGATTAAAAGTTGGTTTTCAATCCAATTTATTTTCATTTTTAAATTTAGTAGTTCATGGCCAAAAAAAAAAAAATAATAATAATAATAATTGTACCTTATTTTTTTCTGCTTTGCGACATGATTCACTGTTTTGCCATAAATTCACAGCTGTAATTACTTCATTATTAAACTTTTAAGTTCCATTTTCAAATGATTCTTTTTAAGTGTTGCCTC
Organism: Euschistus heros; assembly: GCA_003667255.2. Classification (NCBI taxonomy): domain Eukaryota; kingdom Metazoa; phylum Arthropoda; class Insecta; order Hemiptera; family Pentatomidae; genus Euschistus; species Euschistus heros. Next base: position 1,058,230 of record RCWM02000267.1, read on the forward strand.
GAACAATAGCATCACTTGGGCTCAAGAGATGTTCTTTGACTGAATCCTAGACTCCAACACTAACTCCAAAAACCCCTTTCTTATTCCTTTCAACACAATTTAATTTGTTAAATAACTACTTATATTTAGTCAAATACATATTTTAATTTTACTATGAATTTAAATGGTTATTTATAGAAACATTTTCGGAATCATATGAAGAATAAGAACAGTATGTATTTCTATATCAATAGGCCAAAAAAAATGAAATATTTTAACTATACCATTGCTTTTTAAGTGGTTTGAATAAAATTATTAATTTCAGAATTAATTGTAAATTTTCTTCTTTTTTTTGACAAAATAAAATACAATTAACTATTCACTCATTTAAACTAAATTAATTAATGAAATAATAAAATTTTAAGTATGATAATTAGGAATATTTAGTTTTATAATTTAAATATTGTCTTCAAATTATACCTATCTATTTAAACAGTTTAAATAAACATGTAATTGTATTGATCAGTTACATATCCGCTTTTATTAAATTAATATTTATTTTATTTTTTATTTCTTGTTTTTAAATTACGAAACCTTTGGTTAGCCTATATTATTACAGTGTCTGTAATTAAATTTTTTTTCCCTTTATACTCTAAATGGAAAAATAATTTACGTATCTTTGTACACAATACTACCCACAATTTCTAAATATTTTTATTTATTTACAGTTTTAAATATCGATATATAAATTTAAATGAAAAAAAAGTTATTGTACCATCAATAATGAAACGATGATGAGATCGATTCATGGTAATAATGGAGTTCATTATGCTTATTATCCGATTAAAATTTCATTTAAAAGTAACGCAGGGATTTATTCTAGAAATTATAACTGGAATAACATTGTTATCGAAAAGACTATTAAGTTCTGCCACGGAAAGATAAAGAGATCAGGAGGTAATGGAGTCTGTGGAGGCAGCTTGCTGGAAAGGGGACTTTAAAGTGAAAAAGGAAACTGCAATAAAGAAGAACAAAAAGAAAATAATAAAGAGAGAAAAAGGCACAATCTCTTCACAGATTTAAGGCTCCTGGTATTATGAACCTGTGTTATTGGCCGCCATTAAAAAGAATCATAAATCGCACGGGAGAGAGCTAAAGGAGAAATAAAGCTCTTAACACAAAGCCACTGGCTTTGGAATCGCTATGGTTAAAACAACTCTCACGGAAATACTGTTTTATTTTATTGATTATAGCTGTTATAAATACTAATGTCTAGATATATTTTTATTGTTATTATTATTAGATATACTATAATATTAATAACTATGAGAAGGTAGAGTTTAACACATCCACGCACATAAACATTATATGTCTATACAGCTAGATTTTTATAGATTTAACACGTTTCTGATCAGATTAACTAGATATTAACCAAGAACCACGTATTACATTTAATAGCCAGTAGTTACTTTTTTCATACTTAATAGTTTTAGCAGTTAATTGTTGAAAAAATCGGTGTGTGGCTATGTCATGGACAAGGACGTGTGCTGTACGTGAATACATTTATGTAACGGGTCATATTTTCTGAATAAAATACTTTTATTTACTTATTTAGGATAAAAGTAAGGAAACTATTAATAATTGTGTTACAATATAACTTTATTAATCATAGGTCTGTGATAAGAAAAGAATGACACAAATGGCAAACAAGATACATCGAGATTTCTAATAAACATTCAATCAATACAGGTATTACCTAACTTTGTTGGAGAAGTTTCAATATATGACAAATTGGACTTGCTGAGCATGAAGCGCAATGAGTGGTTTTGTGAGACATCAACATTAAATTCTCCAACTATCATAACAGGTGTAGTAAGATCAGGCTCGTAATCGGTCATAATCTTAGCTATGCTTTTAGAATATTTAAACAACGATCGGAACATAAAGATTTTAATTTCTGCTAACGCTGTGCCGCGGTGGATGAACACCCATACGAGTACGAATTTGAAGATGACATTGACCGTTACGTTTACTAGACAGACATCGCCAGGTGTTGCGTCTTTCATTTCCAAAAAGTCAATGTTAACTCTATTACAATCAGTAAAGCTATTGATATTGCGATATATGGCGACTCCACCGGTTCTGCGACTTGATGATGATGATGTAGTTGAAATTTGACTGTTCTTACAGAACGGTTATATTGTGGTTTTACAATACAATCTCAGTTCAAAGCTAGGGATATTCACTGGCATGAAATTTTCCATCCATGTTTTGCTGATTGCCAAATAATCAGATCGGTTGTATGATTGTATTGTACGCATTTCTGAGTGCGCGACCAAGCTTTGTGCATTAATTATGGTAATAAGTATAAAACAATTGCTAATCAAGAACACTATCACAATATTTTTGATAATATTTATTCTAATCTAACATATTATTATATTCATTGTCACTACTTTAAACTAATGTTTTATATACAATCGGTAGATTTTAATGACAGCTGACGATTAAAACTTAAACGAATATCGTAGCCTCTCCGACTCTAAAGTTTTACTAATTTCAAATCTCAAATCGCAGCAAAATAACCTCAAAATTGCGGCGCTTCTCCCTCCACTGTGCGCTGTGCGTCACTGTTCTCGATTATTGTAGGGATTCTTTGATCCCTAATCTATCCAGTGGTATAATTTAATTTAGAGGATAGATTCGAAACTACAATGCCAAACTGTATCCCCCGATTTTGTTATCATTAGGTTTTTTGGATGGCCCCAATATGGTAGGAAACTTAAAGACGTATTCACGCCAAAATAAAGTAAACCTTGGGCATTAAGTAATTTAACTAATTTAACAATTGATAAGTCAATGAAGTATTTTAAATACCTCATTCCTGTATGGAAAGTCCTTCAAGCAAGCTGAAAAATATAAAACGAACAGTGAAGCCGTGGAATACCTCTAATCGATGCAAACGCCGAGAAGTCGCCATCACCCGCCTCAGAATAGGACACAGTCGAATGACTCATCTTAACCTCATAACCGAAGAAACACCCCCGCAATGCTATACATGCAATAGTAACCTAACTATTAAGCACATTTTCGAGGAATGCCGCCGTTACCCGCAAGTGCTGCGACAACTTAACATACCATTAGAAATATCAATAGCACTCAGAAAACGATGAGAATACTATAAATAAGATCATAGAATTTCTCCTAAGAAGTCGGTTAACTGATAATATCTAACCTACAGTACTTACTACTTTATATATAATTTACATAATTTTTTTTTTATTTTATTTTATTTTTTTTTACTTATTTATTTATATTATATATATATATATATATATATATATATATATATATATATATATATATATATATATATATTTATTTATTTTTTTATTTATTTATTATTATTATTATTTTTTTTTAAATAAATTAAAAATAACCTACGGGCGTAGATGACCATAGATGTTTTACGCCCTTTATAAACAGCACAAACCACCACCACCTCATTCCTGTCTACTATTCAAGCTTCTGGGAAAAAGTATACCAAATTATATCATTATTAATGTTTCATTTTATTCTTAAATTTTAAAACGTTCAAAATAGATCATTCTGCCCTTAATGGCAAACATGAAACCAGTAAGAAGAGATCAAATTGTATGGTCAGTTTCCTAATAATGTAATTTTTTATAATTTTAATCTCTCAGAATTATCATTAATGTATTTTCAGTTTTTCAAAAAATCGATTATAAGTTTAATTTTTTTTACCTATTTATTGAACACCTATAATTTATCTTAACAGTTATAGGACATTCTATTTTAGAAGGTTACAAAATCATAATAAAAAAAATAAATACATTTTTTTTTCAAATAAAGTAATATTGGCTCCTGTGTTTCCTTTATCATATGCTGTTTTAACCTAATTTGATTTCAGAAATAATTTATGCGACTATATATATATATATATATATATATATATATATATATATATATTATTATATATATTATATATATATATATATATATTTTTGTTTAGAAATAATGAATTGGCTATTTTTTTTATTAAATTTTAATAAAAAAAGCGATAAATGTGGATCACAGGGATGTTGAAAAATCGACCAATAGGCAGTGAGTCCAATTCTGGCGAGAGTTTACAAAGGTATGGAGTTTATGTAGTTTTTTCAGGGTGCCAGCTATCTTACACCTTGCATTTTTGTAACATTGCAGTATCTTCGAGTACTCAGATGCAATGACGATGCATTGTGTCTTGAAACTAATGCGGACTTAATGAGCACATTTAAATGAATGTTTGTTGATATTATCCGATCCTAGCCGAGCTATAGCCTGCAGAAAGCTAAGTTATTGCCAGGAACCCGGATGAGATGAGAAGGTCATTAATAAACTGTTATCTGGAGAGGAACCAATAAGTTGCCTGTTGCTCCAGCTCCAGAGATAGTGGTGGCTCCAGGCTGGAATCTGTTAAGAGATATATGCGGCCCGTTTGCGGCTTCAATGCCTGTCCAAGCAATGGCTCAGTTGTTTGCTGGGTTATTGAGTCCATATCTGAGCCATTATCGTCTAATATAACTTCTCCAACTCAACCCAATGGCCCATGTTAAGTTTCAAGTACTTGAAATCGGGTTCTTGATGCCCCTAAATTTTAGTAAAGAAGCATTTTAATTTAAATTAATATTTGTTGTACTAAAGGTTTTGGGTACTGATAGTCAGTGATTTTTTTTTTCTCCACTTTCCTATAGAAGGATAAACTAGCTATTAATTGACACACGAGGAAATATTCTTACCGTAAAGTTATAGAAAGAATTTTTAGTTCAATAAAGTTGAAATTTGCATTGATATTTCCTTGACTACTATACTTTATGCTTAACAAAAAAGTTCAAAATAAACATTATTCCTGAGATGTATTTTACAAAATAGTGACCTTAAATTATGTAAAATCCGTTATTGACACCCTATGGATATCCTTTAAAATAAGTGCAAAATTTATAGTACTTTTACACAGTTAAATTGTAGGATTTCAAAGGAATTTATATTTTCAATAACTGTCTGGTTTACCCTTTGTGAAAAAAGATAAACAAATAGCTAAAAAGGATAATAATAATAAAACTGCACTATGTGAACATGAAAAAAAATTGAAACATGAATTTGATTTCGAAAACACCACAATTTTTTTTTCTCTTTATTTGTTTGATCCACACCTGTCACTTATCATGTGACAACAAGTAAGATGTGATCAATTGTTGTATACAAGATAATTGGCATGTCAGGCATGAGCGAGGACAGCACCGAGCGGTACTAACTCCTAACATGAACATGGTATTTAACCAGATTTAACGGAGTAGATCCCTCAACCAACTCCTTTTTAGTCTCCTTTGAGTATTATCTAGCAAGCTTATGGAGGCCATAATTTGTATTAAATTATTGATATGTCCGTGAAGTCTTTTATATAAAGTCCGGATGTGATCTTGTACCATGGGTAAGTGTAAGTCAACCACAATTTTAAATCATGTAAATAAAACACATAATAGGAAATTATTAGAGGTGATGTATTAACAAAACGATTGGCCTTTCAATTATGCAAATATAATAAATAAATTAAAAATTTAATATATTAAAGCGAACATTTAAAAATAATTAAAAAAAAGTATATATATAAGAATAAAATAAAACAAAATTTAAAAGAGTTAAATAATGAAAAAAGAAATACAAATTATTGATTATTTAATATAATAACTATATTAAATAGATTCATTTGATAAGTGCAAAACATTAAAATTAACTAATGTTGGACATTGTTTAGTGAATTGGCTGTTAGTATGAACCTTTAATATGACGAGAAAATGTGCAAATAACCATAGCTAATGATAACATAGATAGTGTATGTTAATTGTAAAACTGATTGGAGTAATTGAATTATGTATTGCAAAAAATTTTGGAATCCAGAAAATGGGATTAGGGTCTTGAAACATCTGCAATAAACATAAGAATAAAATAGGAGTTATGCTAAAAAAGTGGGTATATAATTTAATTAATTCATATTTAATTTTAAAGAAATATTTAAACATGCTCCTGAATCATTTCTGAAAAAATGGTTCAAATATCCGTCAACTTTATATTCATATCTTCTATTATACGAATTTATTGTAATTAAGTGAACTATTTTTAAAGCTTTTGGCAATATGTATACTATATATGATGGATGATATGCACTAAAATTATTTTTTTTTTTTAATATGAAATAAAGAAGAAAAGTGATTTTTGATTGAAATCCTTTAACTGGTTTTTCATTATTCGTTTGTATCTACAGTGGAAACTCCTTATTTCGTCACTCGATAATTCGTCTTATCCTGAAATTTGACAGGTTTTTTTTTTTTTTTTTTTTTTTATTGGCAAGTATAAATAAAAAAATTAACTACTTTTAACTTTTTTCCTATTAAGTACTTTTAGCTATTTTCCCCCTTGATACTTATTTAATCTTTAAACCGCCTCATTGGGTTTCTTACTAAAAAATACACCTATATTTATACATTTTGTAAATTATTTAATAGAAAAAACCAAAAACAGATATCTGATTTTCTTAAGAACTGATTTATGCGTTATGAACGAGTTCCTTTTTTACATTCACGATAGGTATATATTGAATAAATATGGTATGTATGTCTTCTTTTTTCTTTTGTATACACGTATGTACGTTTTTGTATATAACTTCTGTTTTTAAAAATGGTTGTGTTTAAAGGTGTTTGTGTTTTTTGCTATTGCCACACAAGTTCAATGTTTATAATGTTCATATTGAATAAATTCCAAACAAATTACAATTATATACTTTCAAATGAATTTTCGTTACTTTACCAGCAAAATTCTGTAATTCGTCATTTCCGTTATTTCGTCACAATCCCTCCCCCATTCTTGACAAATCATCGAGTTTCTACTGTATTTAACTTTCGAAATTTAATATCGTTTTCGAAGTTCAGATCATTTACTCCCTAACACTTTCTTTATCCTTTCATCACCCCTAGAACCAGTATCGGATAAATAGAAGCTTAATGGAGACAGGAAGCTGTGTGGACAGAATTTCATTTCTACCTTATTCCCTCCAAGAAAATACACTGCTTGCGAATTGGACGCGGATCTTCAGTAATGAAAGTTGTGTTGACACTTGCCTTGTTTATACAAAAGTCTCCCGGGAGAACTCCCGCCAAACTGCTCCGGAGCGAGATTAAAGTCTGGCATCTAAGAAACTTGTAAGGGCCGGACCATTCTTCAACTGTTATTCATTTCGCGGGATTTGTGGTAACTTTGATGTCTGCTTTGTTAGGCAAAAGAATGTAATATTTTTCTTTGGAGGCGTTCGGAGACATCTACATAATTTTTGTCTCTTCCATTGTAAATAAACTTGACTGAATAATTCATTATGGACAACGATTGGTATCAATATAATCGTTTTAAACATGTGTATACAGTAATTTCAGTAACTGTCAAAAAGCTACAATTACAAGGTCGGCTTCCTTCTTTCGCTGGGCTTGTCTTCGTCAACTTTTGGGTGCAGACCGTTCGGGCACTCATTCATAGGGACTTTTGTACAATATTATTAACTTTTTTTATTATTTTTTTCTTTTCATCTCTAAGTTTATTTATGTATTTTGTTTTTTGTAACTTTAGTCATAGTTTAATTTCAGTATATATAAAAAAAATATTTTTTTATTATTTACACAGACGTCAAACCGGTGATTCTTTACGGGACGGAGACCTCGTGCCTCCCCTGTCTAGAAAAGCTTCTGAAAATTGAGAGGAGGATCTTGAGAAGAATACATGGGCCCAGAAGAACACCAGAGGGTTACAGATTAAAATCAAACAAGGAAATTTACAAGGATACAACGGATCTGGAGTCGGACATCAGAATAAGGAGGTAAAGGTTTTATGGGCACATGGTGAGAATGAGCCCCGAAAGCTTGAACAACCAGATCTTCGAGAAGGTCCGTGGTTATAAAGTCTCGACTGGGTACCTTAGGCAACTGAGACGTGATCTGAACCAGAAAGGTCAGGGAGACCAGGACTGCCTCGACAGGGACGAGTACAGGAAGACATTGGCAGGGGCGAGGGTTCTTAAAAGCTCAAACATTCAGAGTTCATGAAAAACATGTGGAAGAAGAAGAAGCAGGCGAAGAGCAAAGAACAAGTGCTGCTCTCATGATATTCGCGTGGTCCCAGGGGCCGTTCCGTGAAGAAAAAAAAATAAAAGATTGTAACATTTTTAATTTTAAGATGTAAATATTTTTTTGTCTGTAAGATAGAACAATCTCCCTCTCTTTCTCTCTCTCTCTCTCTCTCTCTCTCTCTCTCTCTCTCTCTCTCTCTCTCTCTCTCTCTCTCTCTCTCTCTCTCTCTCTCTCTCTCTCTCTCTCTCTCTCTCTCTCTCTCTCTCTCTCTCTCTCTCTCTCTTTCTCTCAAACTCTCTCTCACTCTCTGTCTCTTCCTCACGAAGCTGGAAGTACAACGTCCCGCAGGACCTTCGGAATTTTTAAGTGTCCCTTGGACTAACTTTAGACCTACTAGACTGGACTAGAGTGCCACTGACATACTTATAAAAAAGTAGATTTGTTAATTAATGTGATTTAAGGGGCAGTTTTAATTTTTTTTCCAAATTCAGAAATTTAATATAAAATTTATATTTTATTGTTCTAGACGATGGCCTCGGGGCCTTCTCATATAAAACTTGAGAAATTGATTAATTAATACTTCGCTAAGATAAACAAAAGTATAAATGCATAAGAATCCTAATTACATTATATGGAATCCAGCTGATTGCCGCGAAAGAGGCGAGAAAAAACCAAAGGAGAGCGGTCGCTTTTTGTACTTCGTGCAACAATGAAAACTAAATATATTTTTATTAGGAAACTATCCCTCCTGCGATCTTGGAAAATTACTGTTGGCAAATAGATGAGTATCTCGAGGAATAGCTAAAGCCAATTTTCCGGGAAGATCACCGGAAGCGAGTGAGATAAAACAAGTCAAGTGTTGTACATAATATTACGGCGTGACCGGTGAAAGGTTAATAAACTTGGAATGTTGGTCGGGACATTCTCTTACCTAAGGTATACATTAACTTGTTGCAAATCGTTATGTTAAACAATCAAAAGTTGATAATGGCAATTCATCGAACTATCATGTATCTTAGAATGTTTTGTCTTATTCATCCGAAACAGGGGGAGTGATTTATCGCTATAATCTAGGAAAATAGTTCGATTCGAATCTTTCAAGCTATTAAATACAAAGACGACTAGTTAATCGTACAATAAAAACAAACACTAGTGCTGAAAAAAGGCGGGAACCCGATACCGGCTCCATTATTGGAAACCTTTGAATGTTCTTTTCGGGTGAAATTGCTTCCCCTGTATATAAAAGTATAAAAGAAGAAAATTAAATGGAAAAGAGGACCCTATTTGTAAAGGACCTCCTCTTCTTTGCGATATTCCTGCGCTGTTAGCGTCAGACGCTTTTATCTCCACTCTGGGTTAGCATCCGGAAGTCTGTTAGAAATCCTGCAAGGAGGGATTATATTCGCTTTAACAGCAGACAAACCAAACCCATCCAATAATATTTATTGCAGACCCATTGGGGGGAGTGTTCAGGTCATTAATTGCAATCAGATGATAATTAAAACAAACGACGATATGCTGATGGAAGATTATCAAAGAGTCATTAAATTGATTGGGCACGGGCAGATAATGCGCTATCAGTCTACGGAATTAACTAAATGATTAGTAAATGGCTCAAAATCAGGATTCCAATCATGATTAATTATGAAATTGGTTCGTAATAGTCCCAAACTCTTCTTGGAAATGTTTTATATTAAAAGGAAATTCAGTATGTATAATGCTACCGTTTAATGTTATAATTTAATTTTTGTTTATAATAACCCATACTAATATATAAAAGGACAAGCCATTTTTCGTTCCATTAGCTCAGTGATGGGCAAACTACGGCCCGCGGGCCAAATGCGGCCCTCTGGGCTAGTGAATGGTTATATACAATTATACATAAGACAAAATTTATTTTCTGCAAAGCTAGAATAAAATTATTGTTTTTTTTCTCTTTGTGTTCCGGATCTTCTACCGTTGTACCATATAGGTTGAGTGTAATGAGATAAAGTTTATTTGTTGTAAAAGTTTCTTTCGTCCATTTTTTTTGGCCCGCTTAGATGTTTTTCTATTTCATCCGGCCTTTCCCTTAAAAAGTTTGCCCATCTCTGCACTAGCCACTTAAGTACTGAACCAATCTATAACAAACTCTAACCACATCCTTTTCGTAATTCCAGAAAGGCTTAGCTATAATAAAATCTACAGATTTCCAAATAAATTTGTATGGATCACAGAGATCACAGGGATCACAGAGAAGTTTGAAAATTGACCGAAATGTGGGTAACACTATTTAGTATTAAAGTTAACACCAAACTGCACCAAATGTTAACTATATCTTCATCATGGTTCTAGAAATTATTTTAGTAATAATATAAAAAGATAGTTAATTCTACCACAGTAATAAATTAAATGTACTGCAGAAACTAGGTTTGCCTCGATGTGTCGATCGAGTGTCGATCCTTTGCTTTGACATTATTTGTAAAAATATAATTCATATATAATGTAAATGTAAAAATATAATCACTGCATTACTAGTGCTTAAAACAAAAGGCTGTTTTAAGCACTAGTAATGCAGTCCATTATCCTCAAGAGTTTCTTAATAGTTTATGTCCATCTAGATCACCAACTCATACACTACAATTTAAAAATTAATTCCCAATTATGGTTTTAAACACCTAATAAGTACAATTTTAACCCGGTTAAAAATTACTGCTATGAATCAAAATATCATTGAAGAAATAATGCTTAATCGCATACTTCAATTCAAGATTTTTATCATTGAACAAATAAACTTCAATTAATAGGGACAATTAATAAGTTCTTTTCTAATGAGAGCGGATGATGACGCGAGGGGGGATGCTAGTTCATTGTAAAACTAACTTGTTTTCAATTACATTGTTATTAAAAATAGATAAATATGTGATTCGGCATTTGGAGTTTAAAATAGACCGATATTTAACTAATAATATAACATTAAAATTAAAAAAAGGATTTCCAATTATGTTTTTACGAAAATCTTCAACCACCAAATCTGTGCAATGTCACCAGGTTGAAAAATTACATCCATGCTTAGAAATATCATTAAAGCTATAATTATGACTGGAACAGACTGGAAAAATCGCATTTATTTCTAGTATCCCAGTGATTTTAATCTACCATGTCACTTGAAACGATAAAATGTCCGATTTATGTTTTGTTTTTTTCGCAAAGCCAGAGTTAGATAATTTTTTAGTGGATATTCGGATTGCCTCTCAAGGCAAATAAAATGAAATAGGTCATATAACTGAAAACCCTTAAAATCAAATCATTCTCATAATATCAGGAGGCAAAACTCAAAATGCAGTTTATTTATGAATAATGAATTTATTTTTTCTTTCTAGCATGCTTTTCATAATACTAGATTTCTAAATAGATAAATTAACTTATAACTTCAATTTATATATTTATTACATTTATATTTATTTTTTTACTTTCTGGTACAAATTTACTGCTGTTTCTTTTTAAAAGTAAATAATGTGGTTGTGGAGATATGAGTTCTTTCAAGCAATGTTGAAATGCCTTGATTCATCAGACCATTATCTTTTCTTTGCTTTTGGTATTTTTGTCATTCAACAAGAATGTGTTCTATTGTTAGGTTCGCCTGACATTCGTTGCATTTTGGGGCCTGTCTTCCAATAAGCAACTGCGGATTAATTTTGAATGTCCAATTCTTAGTCTTGTAAAGTAGATAAATAACTAGAGTAGGTATAATTTTTTAAGTTTGTTATTGCTGTTGGTTCTAAGCCATTTCCCATGCCAAACTATAGTGATTTGATGTTGTAAAATGGATTTGAGATCTGGTAAAGGGACAGGGATTGAGGGTAATGGTAAGAGGGAACCATTCTTTGGCTGCTAATTTCGCTTGTTCATTACATTCTGTACCTCAGTGTTCGAGAATCCACATGAAGCTAATAATTTTGAATTTCGAAATGGGAACAATTAAGGTGGCTATTTCAGTTTTTTACATTATGGTTTTCGTTGCTAATGCTTGTGAGAGCCGAAAGTGAGTCAGAGCTAATTAAGAATTATTTTTTATCCATGCCCATAGCATACATTTCTGCCGAAAAAATAGAAAAGACAGATGGTAATGAGTAGCGTATGACTTCTGACCCTATAATCATTGAGCAACTCCTTCATCAGTTTTTTATTTGTCATTAAATATATAATCTGCTTATTTACATAACAGAAAATTACCTCTTTAAAGGAATACAATAACGAAATCTGACATAAATATTTTCAATTATTAAATATAACCTCAATTATTAATCATAATACCTGTACCACTAACAACCCATAAAGTTTCTTGGGTTCAGAACTTAGGTAAGGAAGTACTGTTACTAGGCCAACGGTTGTGAAAGGAAGAGATTTGGCTTAAATTACGCTCAAACGACCGATAGTGGAGTATTGGCCATGAAATCCTGGCCAAAGCTATTTACCTATTTTTTTGTGACAGTGGAATACTTAAAACATTTTATCAACAATCTAGAAATATATCAGACTAATAAAATATAAAAATTTTCAAGTTTTGACAAAAATTAGGGGAATCTCTGGAAAAATCAGTGAATTTGAAAAACGCTGGGAAAATTCTATGTTTCATTACGTCGGTTATGACATTAAAACTTGCTAAAAACTAGTAATCATATAAAAATTACTAGTAGAGAAACTGAGTAGAGAAATTTCAGATCACTTGGTAAATGGATTTCACAGAAATCAAACAGACTTGGTTATTAAAAAGTTCACTTTAAGAGGTATTTTTATACATTTATTTAAAACAGGGGGGGTGAGATTGTTTTTGCGGTATAACAGGTAAAAGGATTGAGCTTTACATAAATGCAATAATATCTGCCCGACAAAGCCCGACAGTACAACATAATCTTTTTTATTCTTGTAAACAAGTCTATTTTTTTTTGTTTAAGCATCGTAATAAAAAGAACTACAAGTTAACTGTTATGATATTAAAACTTGCTAAAAACTAGTTATCAAAGGGAAATACATACCTTTCGAAACTGTGTAGAGAAATTTCAGATCACTTGGTAAATGTATTCCACAGAAATCACATCATCTTCAAGCATCTTACAACTCAGCATAAGCAACTGTGTACATGCAGCGTACCCAACTCCTGGATTTAGGCTAGTTTCCTCGGGCAGGAAGTGGATAACAATGAACGAGATAAATATATTTCGATGAAAACAATCCTAAGCTACCAGGAAATACGTATTGTAATGTCCTTAAGTACAATTTATTTTTTGGACTTTTGGCTATGATTAAATGGTAAATTCTCCACTGTGCGACATGTTGATAAATTTAATTATTAGTTAAAATTATCTAATTGTAAGTTATTTACTTATGCGAGCGGTTATGCTGCGACGGGGAATAATATTATGATAAAAAAAAAAAAAAAAAAAAAAATATATCTACAACCCAAGAAGGGTTCACGGCTACAGAAGTATGCACTGTTACAAAGTCAACAGTTATGAAAGTAGGAAATTTTGCTGATATCACATTATATTTTTCTATAATTAAGGATCACATTATAAAAGCCGACTGAAGCTATTTTTATGATATTTGCTTCGTTTTTCTTTTTACAGATTCAATTTATTACTTCTGTTTTTTAATTGCAGCATCAATTTGTAAATTAGATGGTAAATAATATTCCTTTTAGAATAAAAAAATGTAATAATTTATTTATATGAAATAATTGCATGCGGATGAGGAATAATTAAACCGTTGATAGAGAAAATCATGAATAATAATTCGCTATTTTTTTTTTTTATTTCATCTAACTTAATTTCTTTATTTATTCTCTGTTTAATAAGTTAACCGTGCAGGGTAAAGAGTTTTTTCGTAAGACAAGTTACAGCTACAGCAATACAGTTCGGATTTTAAATTATATTAAACCCCTCGGTTATTTTCTATCGATTCAAATTTAGTTTTTTAATTTTTTTTTAAAAATAACAATAAAAATAGTTTGCCACTTATAGGGTTCATGTTAGATCTATCGATTTATGAATACTGAATTAAAAGCGAAAATCTGTCAAAGAAATCAATAGTAGACTCTTATTTCTTAGGGATCAGTAAATTCAAACTTTTTAAAGTTGATTTTTGGGTAAACAAAATTATTTTATTAAGTCATGTGTTAATTTTTGTGTAAATTAATATTTGCCACTATTTTTAATGTTATTTTACTTATTTTCTATATTTTTTGATACGACAATGGATTCAAGAGTCAGATCAACTAAAACCGCCTCTAGATTAATTCGGTCGTTCACAGGTACAATAAGATTCAAGCCTAAGATTTTATTACATGAGTGATAAAAAGGATTATTTAATGATGAAGTTCGATGCACACAGGTTGATGGGTTAGGTTCGTGTATTTAAGAGGTGGATGGAGTTGTGGGTGTTTTTTTTTTAAAAGTACATAGCAAGTATTGACATCAGAAATGAGGATGACGCCTCCTAATATTCAATTGAATTGAATATTCCTAATATTCAAGTAAGATATGTGTGAAGATGTGGGGATTCTGAATATAAATCTGATACAGCAGGTTAGATAACATTATACTAAATATTGTACCATTTCTTATACAATATTGTACTGCATATTGTAGCTAATTTTGATTACATGCTCAATTTTTTTTTTTTTAGATCGATGAGTTTCTTGGGTGGGGGTTTCTTACATTTTTGAGGTTACGATTTTTTCACACTCAAATGACTAATACTTTTTTCACCTACCAAAGTTTAACATTTTGACACGCCCTAGCTCTGTTGGTGTTGCTCGGTTTAAATATTTGCCGATAGTTCTGAATTAGAAAATTAATGGAAAATATTTTTTGTTATATAAAATTTGTCGCTAGGATCTACAGTTTAGGAGGGTTTTTGTTTTGAAGGAAAAAAACCATGTTTGAAATCCTTACATTCTCGCCACATTGTTTATTTTTGAAAAATGAATAATGATTAATTGTTAATTTAATTATTAATTAGAGTAATTTAATCATTTTAATTTTAAAATGTAAATTCGGAAACGCTGTGGATAATAGATATACATATCCATGATCTATTAATTTTTTATTTCTTTATTGAAAAAAAATTACATAAAGCCGAACTAGGCTAATAATAACAAAGGCACATGTCTGGACACACATCCATCTTACATGACATAATAGGAAATAAAAAATAAGTTATAAAC
Source organism: Euschistus heros (assembly GCA_003667255.2). Lineage (NCBI taxonomy): Eukaryota > Metazoa > Arthropoda > Insecta > Hemiptera > Pentatomidae > Euschistus > Euschistus heros. The sequence continues at coordinate 1,073,587 of RCWM02000267.1, forward strand.
AAATGTAAGAACGCAAAAACTTAAACAAAGAGATAAAACAGTTCGAAAAAGTAAAAAATCTTACACAACAAATAAACAATACTAGTGCGAATAATAAATAAATAATTGTTAAATTATCAAAGCCAAATTAATACAAATAGTAATATACAATTTATTTAAAAGCACAATAGCCATGATCTATTATTTTACTCAGTGAGGGGGATATTGAGCTAGCTTTTTATTTTTAAGTTGCGGTCTTTGTAATATAGTCTAGTAAAATAAGGGTTTGCCGAAGAAAAAACTGTGGAACTTTTATTCTCAACGGATCTTTATGTTTTTGGGCTACCACATGCTATCACGCTTCATTCATATATAGAATCTAATTGTAAATTTAAACACCTTTCAGATTAAAAAAAAAAAAACATTTTGAATCGGACAATTACTTTCAGAGTTATAATGAAAAATGTGCCGAAAACCATGGATTTAACAACAGTACGGGTTTTTAGGCGTCTGGGATGCATATTTTAAGGGACTTTAACCAGCATTAATATAAATAAAAGAATTTGGATCGGACCTATATTTTTAGAGTAAAAGAGATTTAATAACAGTACGGGTTTTTAGGCGTCTGGGATGCATATGTTAAGGGACTTGATTATAACTATATATATATATATTCCAATAGTAAATTTAACAAGCTTTTTTTGATGAAAAAAAGTAATTTTAGATCAGACAAAAATTTTTGTAGTTATAATGAAAAATGTACTAAAAAAACTTGGATTTCACTAAAGTACGGGTTTTTAGCGTACTAGTATATGTTTTTGGCACCTTAATCTCTTTAACTCTAAAAATTTAGGTCCTATCCAAATCCGCGAACGTTACTTCATGAAAATGGTCCGATTTCGGATTTATTTTTTTCATTATGTAGGTACTAGTTCAAGCTACAATTAATATTGAAGACTTTCTTCGAAAAAAACTTCGTTATCGTGTTATATATAAAAAACTAAAAATATCGGGTTTTTTTGCGATTTTGAATATAAAGCCGATGGTTGCCGTGGTAGCAAACTTCAGATTCGGATTCAGCACCCCAAAAAACATAAAGATCCGTTAAGAATAAAAGTTCCACAGTTTTTTTCTTGAAAACGGCCTTTTGGAGCCTTATTTTACTGGACTATTGTTTGATGTACTGTAAACACAAAATTCCCCCAAAAAATGTAAAATATATTTTAACAGGATTATTTATTTATTTGATTACTGTTTTAGGTGCCGTGTACAACACCTCGGGCTAGAGGCACCATTACATAACATTTGTCATTAGACTTCTAGATCATTCGATACAAGTGGTTTTCTTTGAGTACGGTAAACTGTTTTTTTCCAGTTTTCGGGTTTTAAAGCCTCGCAGTACCTTTGGAGATGCAACGAAGTCCTGTAAGATAAAAGCTAGGTGCAATCCTTGATAATGTGCTCCGTTGTAAGGAGGCAGTTACAAGTGCTGCATTCTGGTGGAGGATAGCCTTCAATTAGATGGCGATGTGTCAACTTACTGTGCCCAATTCTGAGTCTTGTTATTACTGTTTGTTCTTTTCAATTTATTGGTATCAGGTGTTTTTGCCCAGATGTTAATCCATGCTTCTCTGCACAGGTTAAATATATATTTATGATAGTCGTAGAGAGTGGCATTGATATTTGGAAAAGGGAACATGGTTCTTGCTTCCTTTGCACTTATGTCTGCCAATTCATTCCCATCTATATTGGTGTGACTAGGGACTCAAAGAAATGTAATGTTTTTATTCATTATAAGTGCTGATTTTATAATTTTCATGACGATAGGATTGTCAGTTAAATGAAATTTTTGGATTGCCTACTGTCCAAATTTTCAATTAAATTCACACACAGGTATATTGAAAATAGTTCGGCGGAAAAAATGGAAAAAATGTTTGGAAGACAGTATCGGAGGGTTTCTGAAGGAAGGATAACTGAACATCCAACACTCTTCTTATCTTTTGAGCCATCCGTGTAAAGGTAGACATAATCAATGTAACGTTTAGAGAGTAAATTTAAAAAACTTTGCCTTAGGGCCTCAGGAGGACTGTTTATTTTCTTAATACGGTTTAAGGAAAAATCAAATGATATTTTATGAGTTGTCCACGGTGGTAGTGGGTTTGAAGATGACATATAAAACGGTGGAAAAGAAAATGAGTCGGATGATGGAGGATAGATAGAGAGACGAGATGGTAATTTGTAACGCGAAAATTCGGAGGACTCTGTACTAACTTTAATACGACCTACTATTCTTAAAAAATAGTGTCTTCGTAGATCAAGAGGCCACTCATCTGCCTCCTAGAGTAAACTATTAATAGGACTGGTTATAAACTCTCCAGTCGCCCTGCGAATCATTGAATGGTGTACTGGATTTATTCTTTGTAAAATTCTTTTAGAAGAATCTCCGTAAATTTCGCAACCGTAATCGATGACAGGTCTAATCAAGCACCTATACATTAACAGGATTATGACTATACAGAGTTCTTTAAAAAGTATTTACTTTATGCTAAAATATTGAATAGAGTTTCCTTGGCGATACTGGCATTTTCTTTCCAATTATCGGATCTCATTCAAACGGATTTACTGAAGCTCGCAGAGAAGAAAATTGAAACCCAAGGAAGTGAATAGATTCAATACAATAGGAGACGACATAAATAAGGAACCTGGACCAGGTGAACCAAAAGGACTAAATCCTTATCTAGTACATTTCAATCAGGATCTGTTCAAGAGGTCGTTTATTCAGCTTTAATATTTAGCTAAGTATATTGAGGAGGCCATGTTTGCCCGACTTAGGATTAATATGTCAAAGGATGAAAGCGGGATCTTCCCTTTGACTTGGCTTCATCAAGCAGCTCGCTCGGCCGGAGAATAACAAGAAAATCAATCTCGGACCAGTGACTGGGCCATCTGAATCACGTGCCTTTTCCGACCGGCCTTTATTTATATTCTATGAGGTGCTCCAATTCCAACATAAAAGTGAAAAACAATATTTCACCGCTGTATTGGTCATTTATTTTCCTGGTAACTAACCCCCTTCAGTATACTACAGTTATTGAATTATATTAAAGACAAAAGCATGGTCGGTATAGAAATGATTGATAATTAGAAGAAATTTTTATAACTGAATGCCTCAGTAAAAGATGGCGACCAGTTGACCAAAACTAATTTTTTTGTAGGGGAAGGTGCTCTACATGTGGACAATTTTCACCTCTTGATTTTTCTAATTTTTGGCGCTTTATTTATCTGAGTGGTTACTGTACCATTAGATAAGACCTTTCAGTGGCTATCAAACCCTGGTGTATTTATTTTGTAAAGTAATTTTATTTGTACAGAAAATAATATTTTGTAACTTACTGATTAGTGTCCATAGGTACCTTCCCCCTTTGTTCCTGTGGACACTAGTGGTTGTACCAATGGACATTCATTTCTTCATAGTTTTATAGCGATAATTGATATGATATTTAGAGAAACACATCAGCAATAATTTTTTATAAAATGTACTAAACAAAATAGAATATTTAAACAAGAAAAGTTGGCTTCATATTATTGAACTAAAAGGCCGACTAGAAAAGTGGCAACAATAAATTTAGCTTATGAAAGTAAATACAAACTTAACCTATTTTTTAACCTTGTAACAGAAATAACTCTTCTCTATACCTATAATTATTATTATTTAGTCGTCGACTTCTTTATGAAAAAATCAAATCATTGGATAATGTATCGACGAAAAAATTGTACAACAGTAGCGATGTTCAGAAGAATAAAATTTGGGGTTCTATCATTTGATGAAATGTTCTTCAAGTAGCAAATGTTGATTGTGAACAAGTCTACTTTTTCTTTGTTTAAAGCTATAAAATGCTTGACAGACTTTTTCCCTTATAGTTCAGTCAAAACATAGCTTCCAACATCTATTTCTTCATCTTCAATTTCATTCACCATCGCCATCTTTACCAGTTGAATCGTTTGTTCTAAACACAGGACGGCGAGTTTTTTCCTCTTTATTTTTATTGGTTTTTATAAACCACCGTTTAACGTCCAGGATTTAAAATGGAATCGGGGAAACACAAATAATGGAGGAACAGAGTTTTCAATACCATTTATCCCAGTGATCATTTTTACTAAGTGTCCTCTCTCAGCAGAACTTTTCCGCAATATTTACTATTGATATAATGTAATAATAAACAAACAGAAAAATCTTTTGTACCTGTGGACACTTTAACCATCTGTTCACAGGTTCAGCTGGCAATGGTGTCCACAACTGAACGCCAAGTTGTGCGGAAAGCTCTGTTCACAAAACCCGTAAGAGATATCTGATATGAGAACATAGGAAGATATGATATTATTATCGGAGAACCCAATAAATTAATACTGCCTAGAAAATTTCCAAGTGTAGGTCTTAAAAAATTTAAAATCACTGGTTGGATTGGTCAGGATTTGGAAGAAAAAAACTTGAAAATAATTATTTCAACTAATCTGTTGATCTGACTGACTTGAAAACACACGTGCAACTGCAGTGAGATGCTTGCAGCACTACCTACTTTTCAATTTAATTTACCTCCTCCCACTCTCTCTTTATTAAAAATCTCCACAGGTACAACTGTGCTTTAGGTACAGCACCTTCTCCTATAACACGAAAAAGTGATTTATTTTTTTTTTCTACGAAACGGCCCTAGAGACCACGCGAATATCATTATTTTCAATTATTTTCATACCCCTTCTCTCATTCTTTCTCTCTTTCCACCTTTTTCTCATTCTTTCCTATTGCTCCTTCCTACCTTGGTCTACGCTATTCCCTTTCTCGCATCTCTCTTTCTCACAGGGACCTTAATTTATTTCAGTATTTTCCTATAGCCATCCCATTCGAAACAGACTTGATCTGTTATTTTCAATCTCTCAGTTTTTTATCTTCATCTGTTTGATATACTCTTGTATCCTCTCATTTTATAGTAGGTTTCTCTACTTAATCTTTTAGGGGGCATCCACACCATATGCCAACAGAACCTTAATATTCTTTTTATTATTTCCGTTTCCAAATCATTTATTTGTTTATTTCCTTATTAGCCCTCAACCTATAGCCTTATTGTGTCTCCTTTGGGCCGTAAATTCTTCTTAATATTTTTCTTTCCTTCCCTAACATTTCCTTAGGCTGGGGAGGGAAGCGGTTTCCATTCCGTGCAGTATCACCAGTTTGTCGGCCGTATTGTAGTGTCTTATCTTCGCCATTATTGACAGGCTTCTTTAATAATATAAATTTCATGTCGCGGAGATTAGTCTTTCTAATTTACTTATTTTCTCTTTTAACCTTTCCTTCTCCGACCCATTGCTACATATGATTTTCCCAGGCACTTATTTGTCAGTTTGATTCTCCCGTACTTTATCTCTACTATTATTATTTTAATTATAATCAAATTATTTTTTTTTATTAAGCCTTAAATAACAAATACTTGATGAAATTAAAAAAAAAAAAAAAAAAAAATCACGCATGCAGGAGGGAGGAGGGATGAAAATATAAAAAAAACATTTTTTTTTTCCACTAACAACGGGAGGACACACTCAGTCTCTCACTGATCATGTTGGAGATTGTTTTGGAGGTTCCTAGTCAAAAAATATTAGACAGGTATTTTGCCGTTCCGACCAATGGGCCCTAGAAGCCGAGAAAAAAAATAATAAAATAGCATTCAAATAATTTATTTTTTATCTCGAGTATAAACAATGATATAGAAATGATTCTTGTACCAAGATTTTTAGTTTTGATTGCTGATTTAAGGAAAAGTACAGTTGCTCCATAGATTTCGGTTTAGGTTAATTAAATTCTAAAAAGATGATTAGTGTTTCAAGCAAACTACCGCTATAGTTTTTTTTCTATAAAAATTGACGTCAGATTCTAATTCAGCACCCTCAAAAACATTAAAAAACGCTTATTCAACAAAATCAAAAAATATTATTTTTTTCACCCTCTTCCAGGAAAATTAAATTTTTAAACCGATTATTGGTTGCATACCTTTAAATCGCCATTACTTTGTCACGAAATTCACTGGTTGGTATCGTTGGAAAGAGGAGAGTCTCAGCTTTCTTTTGATGTATATAAATGTAAAATTTGATGGAAAATCCGAAAATCATTTTGATTTTTAACTTAAGATTGAAACCAGATAGGATGGTAAAACCAAATACATTTCATGCGTATTACAACCCTATATTTTGTGTAAAAAAATAAAGTTGATACGTTAAAAAGTCTAAGCGTAATTCATGTTTTTATCAATTTAAACAAAAGTTGACTACCATTGGTAAGGAAAATTTTGAAGCTTACAAATTTTTATTTTTCTATTTGGATGAAATTTTGTATTTAAGGGTTCTTTCGAATCCGAGGTCAGTTATATATTGAACGTACTTTACTTGAAAAATTTTAGCTTTTACACTGTAAAATGTGGTAGAAAATGTTTTTAGCCCTAGAATTCCATTTCAGCACCCTCAAAACTCAGGAAACGTATGTGTATATATATATATATATATATATATATATATATATATATATAGAGAGAGAGAGAGAGAGAGAGAGATACTAATTAAAAATATATAATACTAATTAGGAGAGAAAATAACTTATTACACTTTAATATTTACATAATATACAAACAGAACCACATATAAGATTTGATTGTTATGTATTTACAATTTTTGTTTTATTTTGCAGTTGAACATGTTAAAATATGATTGTGATAGTTGACATAAAAACATTATGGCAATAACTGCCTTACTTCTGTTGCTGACAGGGTTTTAATGAATATAATTAAAATAAAATTGTAAGGTAATAAGCTTCAGTTATTAGAACAACCTAGTAAACAAGGATAACAAAACGGATTAGAGATGTGTTCTGGGTTTGAAGAATAAAATAAAAATTGTAAATGCTTAACAATCATATCTTATGTGTGGTTCTGTCGATATATTATGCAAATATTAAGTTGTAATAAATTATTATTACAATAAATAATTAATAATTATAATTACTTTAGTAATAATTAAAGTAACAAATTACAAATTTCTCCTAATTAGTATATATATATATATATTTATTTAACCTACACCGAAATCTATGGAGCAACTGTATTTTTCCTTAAATTCGCAATCAAAAATAAAAATCTTGGTACAAGAGTCATGTTGATATCATTTTTTAAACACGAGATAAAAAATAAATTATTTTAATGCTATTTTATTCTCGGCTTCTAGGGCCCATTGGTCGGAAAGGCAAAATACGTGTCTAATATTTTTTGACCAGGAACCTCCAAAAAAATTGCCAACAAGATCCGTGAGAGACTGAGTGTGTCCTTCCCTTGCAAGTTGAACTTGAGACCATTGTTTGCTCTCAAACTTATTACTATTTATTTATAAAATAATAAACTCAATTATTTTTATAATGATAATAAAATGTGGTGATTCTTAGACAAAAAACACCTTTTTCTATGGCATTTCAGAAAAAGAAAAACCAAAAAGTGATTGAAAGGTGAATCTTCATTATCATTCAGGTGTCTAGTGGTGGTCGGACAGGTTATAGTTTTTATTATTAGGAATGTACGCAGCTTGCTTGCAGCTCAAGTTTCTTCTCAGTCTCCGTTAACTTTCAGTAAAAAAGAATCCATCAATAAACTTTCTTGCATCTATATAACCTTAAATTTTTGAAAGTTCGGATAGAGGGTTCGGGTGATAGAAGTCCGGATAATTGAGGTTCTACTGTATTAATATATTGGGTGCAAAGGTTAGTAAGGATCATATTATCTGCAATTATCAGTTTATATTTAATTTATTATTATCATTAATATTACATCTCTCTATTTTATTTATTTTCATTCTCTTTTTTTTTTTTTTTTTTGTTGGGGTACGTTGGACCAATCACTTCATAATGCTCGGTGCCTTTCTTTCAGCCCAGTATTGCTTCATTCTTTCTGATCTTGCTTCCCTCTCTTCAGATATTTGGATTGTTTGTTTCGTTTTGATTTTGAATTGGAATCTCACTTTTTTGTCTTTGGTTATTTTTTATTTTTGCACTTTTCAATCTATATATGTAGATGTAATCATATCCATTTTCACCCAAACACTATTATTAATGTTATTTACGAGTATATTCTCGATATTTCTCAAAATCATCTGAAGAGAAAATGTATATTGATCTCTAAAGCAGAAATTTGGTAATGAGTCCTTGACATGACGCTTGGTCCATAATTCACCGCATTTACGTTATCTATTTTTTTCTAAAATAGCTTGGATTCTACAAACTTATTTTTAAAATAATATGTTTTAAGTTATGTTATTCCAAGTCTAAATGTGCAGGTTAATCATGAAAAATAAAATACTTAAGCAAGGCGGTTGCAATTGTAATTTTTTCATAGTATAACCAGGTATTAACTCTGTCCTAGTTTTCCTTAGAACAAGATATGGGCCTTCATGAAAAATAGAGCGAGTTTTGTCCCGAATCCTAAACTTTTTAATGGCACAGTTTGGTTCGGATGAGGAGAGTACACGAGGAGGAGAAAAAAGTGCTATAATTTTTCATTAGTCGAGGCCGAGCCGACCATTTTAAACACCGCCCTGTCTAATCCATTTTGAAACCCAATTAGTCCCCCATTCTCCAGTCGAGTTTTAAACAAAATAAAAATCTTGTATATATATATTTTTCTTTCTCTCTCCTTTTAAAAATGTTTTTACAATTCATCGAGTTGTAGTTTAAAAAATCCAGGAAAAAAAATAAAGATGTTTTAAGTTTTTACTATCCTTATTTTTTTTTATTTAGCTTTATAGACAGGAAAATCATTGAGTTTTTTATTGCAATTATTGTTTCAACGAGTGATGTGTCGGTACCAATACTTCACCTTACAATAAATTGTTATTTATAAAATAACCCATGTGACATATAAAAACCCAAATCAGATGTTGAAAAAAAAAGATCATTTATTAGCTATGATATATGAAACGTAGTAAAACAAAATTATGAATTTAAGAAAAATGCTGATAGTGACATAAATGTTAAATAAAATCGTCAAATTATAAAATTTAAAAGTTAATTATAAAAAGTTTGAAATACTTTAAACATTTCATAAAGATGTATTTAATAAGAATTATATACAACAATTAGTTTAATATTTGGATAATTAACAAAGTTAATACAAATAATTATAGATGTAATAGTTTTATTTTTATTTTATTTTTTTATTTATTTATTTTTACTTCGATGCGCTTTATTACGTTAAAGAACATAAACAATACGTAACTTATAATTGTAATAAGCACCAAGAGATAATTCATATATATGGACAATACAATCAAATTAATTGTATAATTAAATTGTTCAGAGAAGAGGGCTTTATTTAAAAGCTAACAAATCTAGTCTAACAAAAAAAAAAATAAATAAATAAAAATTTAAATTCTGCAGTCAACTATTTCCTAAGATTTTTGCGTATTATTTTTTATATGATTGTTATAAATTTAGCGCCGTTTATTCTTAAAATTAGCTCCCCTTTCCCTGCGAAGTATTTCGACCTCTTGTTGTAGCATAAATCTCTCCCTGTTTGATGATAACAAACATGTTTTTCTGACAGAGGGTGGAATGCGTGGAATCCGGGATGCGTAAACATAATTTTACATTCAAACAAGGTATTTACGACCAAGGACTTTCCATAATGCTTTTGTCTTTGGAACGTAAATTAGTGTTTGTGCATTTTAAACAAACGTGTTCGTATGAAATTTCAAATGTTCATTCAAAATATTTACAGGCTAAAATAATAGATAAATCTAGCAGCAAACATTGTGACTGCATAAATCGAGTTGGCTTTTAAATAAGTTGGTTTTTATTGCATTTTTATGTTGTACGTCGTTCACCTTTTTACAAAATAAAAATATTGCTGAATAAAATTGACCAATTTTTTAAAGGTTGATTCCTTTCCTGTGAAGAAACATTAATCTGATCAAATAAAATCAGCCTATTAAGAACTTTGTAGATACTGGCAACAATATTTTAGAAACAACATTATATTCTTATCCAGGTAAACGATCTAAAAATATTCTATAAGAAGAAAAAAAAAATTATTATTAGTTATATAAATTATATTAAGAAATTTATAAGTAAAAGAAATTTATTATATTTTACATGTAAGCTTTTATTCAAAATGGTGGACCGCAAATTTCAAATAAGGATCGGAGTAAATAAATAAATTTTGACCAAATATAAAAAAAAAAAAAAAAAAATAACATGCTTTAGAACAGGCTGTCTTGTTTCTATATCAACTCATGGTTTTTAACGAAAAAAATCAAATTTCTTTGTAAATGGGAAAAATAATATGTCTTACAATAATTTACTACTTTTGCAAGTCAGGGAAAAATTGAGTTTGACGGACGGGCGGATTGATGAAGTCAGTAAAGAACGAAAGCATAATCTATTAAGAAAAGTTATTTTTAATCATTAATTTATATTTAGACATGGGTCATATTGCTGATGGTTAACTATAAAATGTATTTTTTTTTTTTTTTTCATTTAAAACAGCATAGCTCCTAAACGGTAGGACTATCGTCAAATTATCGATCGGGGCAAGAACAACAGAATAGGTTGCTTGTTACATGTTTGGGGGTGAATTTTCATAAATTATTATTCTCGTTGCCTATTATTCAAAACTGTCTTATTATTTTTTCCCAGTAATCGTTTATTAAATATTATAAAATAATAAAAAATATAAAATTTAAAATTATACCGATAAAAAAGATATATTAATGGGATCTAGGTCAATAGAGTGGAGTCACACTTATACGAAACTCACTTATAAGAAACATTCAGTTATACGAAGAATTTTTCGTTCCCCGGCTAAACTCCATTTAACCCTGTGTAATGAATTATTCACTTGTGCGATAGTCAGTTATATGCAACATTCACTTATCCGAAAGTTAATTTAATCCCCTGGTGTAAATACTATTCATTTATACGAAGAGACAGCAGTTTTTCCACGAAATGTTTAAAGACCGGTTGATTCTTGTTAATGATTGACACTATGTACATACTCACAACGTTTCATATATCAAGTGCACGTTAACAAGCTATGCAGTTTACAAAAAATGCTTTCATAATCCGCAGTACATAAGGAAGGATATGTTGACATATAAAAAGGGTTGAGCTAGTCATTTAGTGATTTAAAAAAATGACAATTATAAAGTGTTTTAAGTTAAAACTTAAGAAATCGTGAAAAGATTTCTTTGAAATATTTATATAGTATAGAAACCAGATATGAGAATTTTTCAATATATCGGGTTCGATATGCGTTGCAGCATTATCTTAGACAAGCTTTAAGAAGTGCCAGGTGTAGCTAACCTCATCTGATCAGACCAATTGTATCAACTCATTTAAAACATTTGTCAAGTAAGAATTATGATAACAACATGTGTAAGACTAAGCAGAATTCAGATTTGAATATTCCATTACGTAAATGAAAACGGGCAAAAATAAGTTGCCCCACTCCATTCCTGACAATCATCCGAGGCGTCTGAAAAGGAGATGGCCTAGAGACCTTATAGTGTAGAATTTATAGAAGTGATACAAGTGAGTAGTTCTTCACAAGTTATTTACATGTCATTGTATTCACTATCAACACATTTACTTAATGTATATATTTTGTACAGTTGGAAATTTCAATAAATTTACATAAATAAAAAATATGTAGGGGAAGATGCTGTACCTAAAGCATAGTTGTACCAGTGGACATTTTTTAATAAAGAGAGAGGGGGAGGAGAGAAATTGAAATTGTTAGTGCTGTAAGCATCTCCCTGCAGTTGCACGTGTGTTTTCAAGATTGTCAGATCAACAGTTTCATAGAAATTATTATTTTTAAGTTTTTTCTTTTAAATCCTGACCAATCCAACCAGTGATTTTAAATTTTTGAAGACCTACACTTAAAAATTTTCTAGGCAGTAATATTTCATTGGGTTCTCGGATAAATATATCATAACTTCATATGTTTTCATATCAGTTATCACTTACGGGTTTTGTGAAACAGAGCTTTCCGTACAACATGGCGTTCAGTTGTACCTGTGGACACCATTGCCTGCTGAACCTGTGGACAGATAGTTAAAGTGTCCACAGATTTTTCTCTTTGTTTATCAATTCATTATTTCAATTATAAATATTGCTGAAAAGTTTGTAGGCCTTCCGCGTGATAATATGCCTAAATTTATCTACTGTTAATATCATCTTTTTTTTTAAGAGGAGAAACTCGCCACCGCCGCAGGGGCTAGCTGAAGTGTACAGCTAGTGGGGATTAACGCTCCCCCGGTTTCCCGAGTTCAGTACACTCACTAATACTTTCAGAACAGTACACCTTACATTAAACCTGACACAAGGACATTAACAGTACACACCCCAGGGTTCCCTCCCCTGGGAAGACCCATTGACCATCGGGGGTATATAATGGCCCCAGTTGTCCCGAGGTAACGGGTCTTTCTCTACTGGGCCAATCACCCGTAGAGGAGTAAAACTGATTCAAAGAACCATAAATGGCCTCGGAACAAATGGACTGTCTAAACGGAAACGACGCGGCACGGAAAAGGATCTAAGATTTGGAACCTGGAATATAAAATCACTGACTGGAAAAGAGGTTAAGCTGGTGGAGGAAATAAAGAAATATAAGGTGGATATACTAGGAATAGCTGAGGTGAAGAGAAAGGGGAGCGGAGAGGTAGAGCTGGATGACGGATATTTCCTACTATATGCGGGAGTACCAAGGGGTGTTCGTGCTAAGGAGGGAGTGGGTATAGTGATGTCTTCTGCAGCATATAGCAGAGTGGAACAATGGGAGCCAGTCTCCTCCAGGATTATATTTGTGGACCTCCAAGTAACTATTGGCAAGCTAACAATCATTCAAGTATATGCTCCTACAGAAGATGCAGGGATAATGGATAAAGAAGCATTCTACTCAGACCTGCAACGAGCGATTGATAGAAGCAGGGACAAAGGAAGGCTAGTAGTTCTCTGTGGAGATTTTAATGCGAGAACTGGACGAGACTACAGAACATCATTTGGTGTGATGGGGCCTCATGGAGGTGAAATCGTTAAGAATGAAAATGGCCAACGACTGATTGATTTCTGCGTCAATAATGATCTCTTGGTAGGCAATTCCTTCTACCCACATAAGAGGGCACATAAAATTACTTTCTCAAGCGCAGTTGGAAATAGTGTCATCGACTATTTTATTTATGATAGAGAGATACGACAATATTTCAGAGATGTGAAAGTAATAAGAGGAGCAGAAATAGGCACAGAACATCTGTGGTTAGTTGCAGATACCAAGATCTTAAGGACCCGCAAGCCAATAGCTAAAGCTTACGAAGCAATAAAAGTTCGAGCTTTAGATGATCCAGAGAAGAGAAAACTATATTCTGCCAAATTGGAAGAAAGCCTCAGAGTTTTGGATTTGGACGGAGATGCAGAGAAACTACCATCCGGAGAACTGCCCAGGAGATATGTGGCCGACAAAAATTCACCTATAAAGGCAAACGCAGCAAATGGTGGAACGATAGTTAGAAGTTGGTTATAAACCAGAAGAAGCAGGCATGGAAGTCCTGCCAGAGACATAAGACACCTGAAAACTTTGCTGAATATAAAAGAGCAAGAAATGAAGCCAAAGCAGTAGTTAAGGTAAAAAAAGGATAACATGGGAAGAATTCGGGAAGAGCCTAGATGACAATCACAGGGAAAATATCAAAAAATTTTGGTGCACTGTGAAATTCTTGAAGGGCAAAAGAGCAAAGCCAGTGAGAAATGTTAAAGATAACAATGGGGTATTGCTGACTGAAACACATAGTATATTAGATAGATGGCGTAGACACTACTTAGATCTCTTTGCTAATGAAGAAGCAGCTAGAGAACAAAGGGAACAGACGATCTACGAAGTCAGCGAAGAAACCATTAATGAAGAAGAAGTAGAACAGGCTATTGAACAGATGAAGACAGGCAAGGCAGCAGGTAGAGATAATATTGCCCCCAAGTTCCTGAAATATGGTGGACAAGAACTCATTAAAGCGTTGCAAGGGCTGTTTCAGACTGTATGGGATACCTAGAGAATCCCGAAAGATTGGGAATACAGTGTGATTATCCCTATCCACAAAAAAGGAAGCCAAACAGAATGTGCCAATTATAGACCAATTAGCCTCTTGTCTGTGGCATACAAAATGTACACACACATTCTGGAGAAAAGGCTACGACGAATCGTGGAGAAACATTTGGAAGAAGAGCAAGCAGGTTTTCGCCCCGGGAGGCAGACCCAGGATAATATATTTGTCATAAGGAATATATTAGAAAAGTCATGGGACAGAAATAAGAACACATACTTAGCATTCCTGGACCTTAAGGCTGCTTTTGACTCAGTCCCACGTCAAGAAATATGGAACGCCCTCGCAGCTAAAAACGTACCAAGAGATCTCCTTACCGCCATAAAATCCGTATACGCAAATTCAAAAGGAGTGGTAAGGATTAATGGAACAGAAACTGCTCCTTTTCCCATTACCAGAGGAGTAAAGCAAGGAGACAGCCTGAGCCCACTTCTATTTACCCTGTTCATGGATGAGATCCATAAAATTTGTAAAAGGCGTACCGCACGAACAGTGGTAGGAAAGTGGAACATGAGGACGATACTGATCACTCTTATATGCGGATGACATCGTCCTCATATGTGACACTAAAGAAAAATTAAAGCAAGCTCTCTTGGAATGGCAAGAAGAACATAAGCGAAAAGGAATGACCATCAATGCCTCTAAGAGTAAGATACTAGTCCTGTCCCGAGATGAGGAGGAAACAGTGGAGGTGGTTTGTAATGGTGAAGTTCTTGAAGTAGTTGAGAACTTTATCTATTTAGGCTCTAACATAAACAAACAAGGAAAAATAGACGGGGAAATAGCAAATAGAATCACGAAAGCTAACCAGATCTATTATAGCATTTGCAATAGTATTGTTGGGCACCGAGATGTGGGGCAAGAGACAAAGCTCCACATTTACAAATCAGTATATCTCCCTACTCTTACCTACGGGAGCGAGAGCTGGATTATGCTGGACAAGCAGGTAAGCCGGATAACAGGAGCTGAAATGAGGTACTTACGTCGGGTCATAGGAAAAAAACGAGAAGAGACCACGTAAGAAATGAAAGGATTAGAGCGGAGCTGAAAACTCCTGCACTGAAAAATATCCTGGAAAAACGTCAGCTAAAATGGTTCGGCCATGTTTGTCGAATGAGTGAGGACCGGGAACCTAGAAAGGTGATGGAGGCGCGACCCACTGGCAGGAGGCCACGCGGAAGGCCTAGGATTTTGTATGAAGATTATATCCAGAGGATCGGAGGAAAGACATTCCAGGAACTGAAACAACTCTGCAAGGACCGTGAAGCCTGGCAGCGTTGGATTGAGGCCCCTCCACGCTGAATGGCACAAAGGAGGAAGATAAAGAAGAAGAAGAAGAAGAAGAAACTCGCCTCTCGCTATTTATAACAAACTATTCAACTAGTGAGGATGGTGTTTTCACAAATGTGATCTTGGCTGATCGATTAAGCGAAGACTGTAACTTTCTGGATGAATTGATAACTGATTATGAACAAGGTAAAGAAATGGAGGATGAATATATATATGTTGGGAGCTATGTTAAGTGTTGTAAAGCATTTTATTGCTTTGATCAAAGAAAAAGTAGACTCGATTACGTTCAACCCTTGCTACTTTAAAAATAATTTCATCAAATGATAGAACCCCAAAATTTATTCTTCCGGACATCGCTACTGATTATGAAATTGAAATAATATTACCACAACCATAAAAGAAAATTACCACCGCCATCTTTTATAACTGGCACTGTGAGATTATGTTTAAACGATTACATTTTCCTACATCTTTTCATGGATACGATCTCTAATGATTCAATTTTTTCTATAAAAAAGTCTGTGACACTCGTTAATAATAATTATAGTTACATAAAAGATTTATTGTTGTTAAAAGGTTTAAACATAAGTTAAGTTTCTATTTACTTTCATACGCTAAATTTATTGTTGTCACCTTTGTAGTCGGCCTTTTAGTTCAATAATCAAGTCGACTTTTCGTTTAAATATTCTGTTTTGTTTAGTACATTGTATAAAAAATTATTGCTGATGGGTTTTTCTAAATATCATTTCAATTATCCCCATAAACCTATGAAGAAATGAATGTCCATTGGTACAACCACTAGTGTCCACAGGTTCAGAGGGGGAAGGTACCTACGGACACTAATCAGTAAGTTACAAAACATTATTTTCTGTAAAAATAAAATTACTCTTCATAATAAAGACACCAGGGTTCGATAGCCCCTTAAATTTCTTATCTAATGGTAGAATAACCACTCAGATAAATAAAGCACTAAAAATTAGAAAAATTATTAAGTGGAAATTGTTCACAGGTACAGTACTTTCCCCTATATACATAGATAAGAGCATCGAAGACGACGTTATCATTGCTAAATTAACAATCTGTGATAAAAATCTCTGAGCTTAACATTTAGAAAATATGTAAAAGCAGCTTACATTAGATACAGAACAAGCTACATATCTTAAAAAAGAGTGATTGAGCTCTGTGTACCCACTAAGCAACGCATGTATATTCTGGCCAGTGTAAGTTAAAATTATTTAATAATCACTTCACCAAAATTGTTTTAGTTGAATTATAATAATTAGGATGATAATTAATTAATAAGAAATTATGACCGATCCCATTTTTAATGCACCGACTATAATTAATACTACTCTACTTTAAATTTTATGTATTTTTTCTACATGAAATTCTAAATATAGAATCTAAGATGTAGTAAGAAATATACTGGGGTGAACTCGCCTCCCACTCCCTGATAGAAACAGATTCTCGGACTGTCAGTGGGATGTTGGCCCTAAGGCGAAGACGAATGGTTTCCTCAGAGGAAAACAGAACCGTAAATCCTACTTTATTAGTTTTCCTTCGCCGCTACTCGAAATGTATCGAAGGCTGTATCACCATTCGCACGAGGGTAAACATTTGCTAGCTTTGAATATTGTAACTGGCTTATATTCGCAAACACTACAGTTTGGGAAGAATCAACCGTGTTAAACTAAAATATTATAGTTATAATGTTTAAATTATACTACGCTGATATCTTGTAGTTTTGATTATATAACCGTCTCAAACAACGCTTAAATATTTTGTGTATCAATAATAAAAAACAGATAGCTGAATCATTCTATCAAAGATGTGCACTTCCCTTAAAGTACAAGTTTAAAATTTTTTTTTTATTTATCATAGTTTTTTTCTCTATTATTAAATTTATATTTTTTTTTGTTTCAGGTGAGAAGATTATTGAATAATAGAAATCTTAATGGTATGTAACCACTATACATTAGAATAGAATAGAAAAATAATTGTATTTGGAGACAAAGTTTTAAAAATAACAAATGAATACAGAAATAAACAGAACTACATCTTGTTCGAGACATTAAAAAATAAATTAAATATAATAATAATAAAGGTAATATATAAACACATACTAATTAAAGACATGGCAGAGGAAAGATAAGAATAAGAAAATACTTCATGAAGCGTATAACAGTACAAAGCGTACAATAAACGTTTCAGTGTGAATCCAAATTGTAAAATAATTATTTACAGAACTCCAAATATGCAGAAACATGACATCATTTCATTGAGTAAGAAGATAGCAAATGTCAATATTAAAATAAAAAAAAACTTTAGATAAAATGAGGTACTGGAAATAGGATAGTTGAATGTTTGAAACGATTTAGCTTATTGTGCTTATTGTGCTTATTGCTTATTATTATTGTGAATTGTGTGAAGTTAAGGACGATCTGAAAGATATAATAATGTCATGCATAAAATATTCATTTAGGCTAAAGCAATAATAATAATATATATATATATATATATATATATATATATATATATATATATATATATATGATATACAAATTCAGGATGTTACGAAATATGCTTTACTAACTTAGTAATAATTTTCGTTAATATCATAATAGTAGTACTATGATTAATTATTATTAACGTTATTTATTATTAAACACTAAACCTAACGACATTTAAAATATACCTTTTTCTATCACAATTTCTCGGTAAGAGAAGAGTGGGTATTAAAACAAACAAACAAAAAAAGCGTTTGTTTTATTTGTGTTACAAGTAGTAAAGCAGCATTAATCATCAAAAGGGTAAATTCAGGCATTGAAGTACATATAAAAGGGATTTTGTGCGGGACAGATACTGCGCTTTCCCAGTCTGGAAAGATTGCTGAAAGAAGGATGTGGACCTGTATCTCGTAAGAATTCACGGGCCCAAAATAACACTAGAAGGATACAGGCTGATATTCAACAGAGAAATTTACAGCGAAATCCCTGACTTAGAAACAGAAATGAGGTTTAGATTTTTAGAAGTTTTAGAAGAGCCAAAAATTATGAAAAGGTTCATTTCAGTTCTAGGCTTAGTATGTCCTAAAACGACTCCTTATTCCACATACCTCAAATTTCAAAAATTTAGGAATTTATTACCAACTAAATTAAATAGAATCGCTTTACCATATGATTAATATTATTATTATAATTGAATGCGAAAAAGAGCAAACATGAGTTTCACGTTTTGGTTTCAAACGTTTGCACCTCCTCCCAGGCAGCCTTTAATTTTTCTCTCTTTAAGACTCTTCGTTCTTCAGTCCCTTCATCCCCAGTTTTTTCTTGAAACTCTCTCTTATAAAACTTCCCACTTGCTCACTATGTTTCTTTAGAGGTTTTTCTCTGTGGTGTCAATTTATTTGATTCCTGCGTTTTGGAGTTTCTATTGGCTTCTGTTAGCGCCAATCGGCGCTCTTGTAAAGATAAATATTAACTCAATTCACGCCAACAGGCGTCCTTTTTTGATAAAAGAAAAAGAGAAAAAAAATGTACATCGTCACGCCCTCTATCGAAAGTCAACTGGCACTTTAGTGGTATAATAACTACCTAGAGGGCAGCTGATAACTAATTCCGCCTCTCGGAATGTTCCCTACAATTTCTTATTTCCCGCGCTAATCCTTGCTGGACTAGGCCCCACTCTGTCGCCAGGAACTAAGCGAGCTGGACTTAGTTCTCTCTGCCCAAGGCCCTTTGCCATCTATTGATGCACAAGACCCAGCAATCAGAAACAAGTTAGCCACCGGTGAGTCCCTTTGGGGCCCCTGAGACTCCAAGAAGATTCGGCCGCTTCTTCACATGGCTGAGTTATTTTCATTTTTATAGTTGGTTTAAATTTCTTTTAATTCAAATTTCCCCAAAGTTGCGAACATTTATTTTATTAAAATTATATACAGTCCACTCTCCAGAAGCTGGTTCGATTGGTGAGGAAGTTACCCTTCCTTTTAAATTGTATCAGGATAATTTACGAGGTTTGAACAAACAGCTTCTGATGCTCACTTGTTTGGGGAATCTGCGAATATGACCATAGAATTTTAAACGGCGTTTTCTGGTGTCAGCTGCGAGGTTTGATTATTCCTTTGTTTTCGAGCAGGATAGTAGGCATAGTATAAAAGCAAACTTTTATTGTTATTTGTTTATTTCGTTTAACGTCACTTTCTGCTGCTATGGCTAATCGGACGATGCTAAGGTGAGAGTCCTAAATTTTGCCTATTCAGGTATAATTAGGATAGGGATCTTTAACGAGTACCTGACATCGCACAGGCTCGGGACCTCCATTTTACGTCCCTTCGAAGGACTGCATAGCTGCGGATTTTTTACTCCCTTTAAAAAATCCTAAGGTCATCTGCCGGGCTGCGAACCCGCGATCTTGGGTTTAGTAGGTTGCTATGCTAACCACTACACCACAGGTGACCCCGTTTTTATTGTTATTATTTTATTGTTATAGGTTTAGAAATGGTTTTAAAACGATTCAACGAACCCTCCTTTTTGTAGAGACTATTTCGCTCTATATGAATATGGAATCACTTTGAGAGCGTGAGAAGGTTTTAAGCGAGAGGGGTGATTACAAGGACAGGAGATAAGGAGCGCAGTACCCTAAATGGGATACTAATACCCACAAAGGCTATCAGATGTGATGGGGTCCTCCGATAGTAGGCTCTGAGTCCCTGCCTCTCTGGGCGCTATAGGATCTGTCTTCTCTTGTGCTCAACAGTAAAAATGGTAATCATATTACCACAAGCCATTTTTCGTTTGTGATTACTAACAGCGAAAACTACTGAACCAATCTTTACCATATTTTTACTACGTCATCTTCATAGTTCAAGGAAGGTTTAGCAATAATAAAATTTACACATTTTTATTGAATTTTTGCTATAAAGCGATAAGTGTGAGATGCGTAGTGAAGTTTGAAAATATACCGATAGGTGGCGAGTGCCAATTAAAAGAGGTTATAAGGGTAGAGTGTAGAGCTAGAAATTTATAATAAAATTTAGTTAATTCAAATAAATTTTTCGAACGAAATGGGGCTAGCACTATTATGCAACATATTTTGCAATGGTAAAACTATTAAACCCATCTGTACCAAATGTTGACTACATTTTCTTCGTAGTTGTAGGAAGATTTAAAATAATATAGGTTACTATAATAATAATTTAAATGAGCAGTTTTAAGTGGCCAAGGTTTGCCACTTTGTCATTATCTTTTATAGTAAGGAAATAAAATCTAACCAGACGAAATCGATAAAATTATTTCTACCTTTCTAAAAATTATTGCCTTATCAAAATATCATTTTCTTATTTTCTGATATTGTGTGTGAAAAATGGGTGGCCTAACCTTAGTTTTTGCTAATTAAGTATCCAATTATGCTTTAATTAAGGTTCAATCACCTATTCATAGCAATAGTAACGGGTTTAAAATTACAGCTTTGCGTGAAAATATCTAGAGATGATGTGAGGAAAAATTTCTCAACTGCTTGATACATACATAGATTTTTATAGTTAAAAAATAAAACGTCATATATTAGTTAAATCTATCTAAGTATTTTACTTATAAGAGTGGGCAAAGCCGCGACTGGCTAGTAATATATAAAAGGACGAGCCAGTTTTCGTTTCTGATCACTAACCGAGAAAACATTCTGAACCAATCTATACCAAATTTTAACCATTTTTATAGCTCTAGGAAGATTAAGCTATACTAAAATTTATTGATTTTCAATTAATTTGTTATTAAAAAATCAATACTCTGTGGACAATATTGAGGTTTGAAAATTGACCAATAGGTGGTGAGTACCACTCTACATGAGAGTTTACGAAGGTACGGTGTTATATAAAGCTTGAAATGGATAATAAAATTTACTTACATTTAATTAAATTATTAACACAGATTTAAATATACGGTGGAACGTGTGGATCCCCGTGAAATTTGAAAAGCGATTTTTAAGTGGTCAGTACCATTTCTGAATAGAGTTTACAATAAAACTACTAAACCTATCTTTTCCAAATTTTAACTACATAATTTTTACAGTTCTCTAAGAGGGTTTAGCAACAATAAAATTTAAATGCACAATGTTGAGTGGCAAAAACGAGATTTTCCACACTATCCTATACTTTTATGGTTAGAAATAAAAATTATTTCTGCAGAATAAAAATTATTATCCAATCAAAATGTCAATCCTTTGCTTTATGATAATGTGTGCACGAATATGATTCATGGGTCTTTTATTGTAAGCACTGATGACATTTTCCGCGAGAGTTTCATTATAGTCTCAGCCCATCTGGAATACCAACTCATTGAGCAAAATTAAAAATTATGTGTTTGCTTATGATTTTACGCAATCTTCAACTCCATGATCAGTGCAATTTTAACCAGGTTAAAAATTACTATGCATGAAAGTATCATTGAACAAATAATGCTTAATAGCATGCTGCTATACAATTTTTTTTATCGATTAACAGAAATAAATTCATTTATTCGTTAAACTTATTTAAGTTCTTTTACTTATGAGAGCGGGCGAAGCCGTGACGGGGGATGGTAATTTATAATACAATAGTACACATAATATACGATAAAATGGGAAGAAAATTGAGAGGCTAGTGTATTTAAGTGTTCAGTAGTTAATGAGTTTACTATAAAACGGTACGTATTTGGGTTGAACCAGCAACTCATGAAACATTAGAATTTTTATGGATGAATTTATTTATAACAATTTAAGCATTTATGATTTTTTAAAGTGTTTTGAATTGTACAAAATAGGTACGAGATAAATCGGATGTTTTAGTGGAGCATCAAAGCTCAACCCCGTAATAGGTAAATGATTTATTTGTGATTAATTAAAAGCTTGAACGTTTGTCTTGTAATTGTCGAAGAAATTCAAAACGACTTGCAGTTTTAGTCTTGTATGTGAAATACAAATAAGGCGTTTGTCCAAAAGAAATCCTTAATTATATTAATATCTTTGTCCAGAAGAGATTAGTATAATATATTACAAAATAATTCTAAAAATCTGTCGTGGTCCATTTACCACAACTTTGCCTCAAAATTTATATCAGGGTATGTTTTTTTTTTTGTTTTTTTTTAATTTTATTATTATTATTTTGTTAAAAAGCATTTAGCTATTGTAGTGCTTGAAATAGGTTTATGGCAAAGAGTGAATGATATTTAATTCACATAGCTATGAAACTCGATTCATGATATATACATAGTGGACTATATATAATATTAGTTGTATAGGGTTTTTTATTTTTATTTTAATTCCGGATTTATGAAAATTTTTAATGTTTAAGTATTGTAAAAATCCATTTTTCACAAAGTGGTTTTTGAATAATAATTTTTTAAGGTTTCTTCAAAATATACTTAATATGCATGTTTATAATTTTTATAACTATTTAAATTGAGTAAAACTTTTAATTTTAAAAGTCAATACTAATTTGTTTTTCGTCTTAACAGAACATCTCCAGTAAGGCATTATTGAAAAGGGGAGAGTAATTTCGAGATGAGGGGAAAAAAATGAACTATCGATTGGAAACTTGCGAGGTCTGAGTTACAGAACTTTCTGGGAAGTGAGCTTTCCCGAGAGGCTTTCCACGCTAATGAAAATCCCGATGCTATAGAACCAGGGTAATTACATATTACCATTTTCATCAGGCACTCAAACTTATGGTTCTCCATGTTGTTTGGAACTGCATAAGCAACTGCTGTAGTAATTAATATCTTCAACTTTCACAGGATATAATCTCAGCAATGGTTCGGATTGTCTTTGAAAGTTTAACACTATGATCAATGGGATGTTTCTTTGGTTAAAATACTGAATATTAATGTGTTATTGTGAATTAACTTTGGTTCATAGATTTTTACATTTTCAGATTAGGTTACTATAAAAATACTACATTATTAATTATATTAATAATTATCTGTATTATTATAAAGAAAAAAAATGTATGGCAAGAAATGTATATAACAGAGATATTATCACTTTTTATTGGGTATTTGCTTAAACTAAACTAGTTTTTTGCATTGAAGAAATCCGTGCTATAAACGAAAAATCAGTCAGCCATAAAAATACTGGCGCACTTCGGTTCGTTTGGATCTCTTTGAGGAAATATGTGATGCTTTGTGCTTATGGAATTTCGAAATTGAATTTTGAGCTTGTTCCTGATGGCTGGGAAGTTAATCCAAACCTTTATTTTGAATGGTTGGAAAAAGTTAATGCAGTTTTGTGTGCATAGTACGCCGCTTTCGTCAACACGAACAACGCCATTTTTTAACAAAACTTTCTTGTTTGAATTAAGAAAAATTGTTATAACTGCAAGGAGTAATTGTCTTGCCTCATCCAACGTATAGTCTATATATTATATCTTCAGATAGTTTGAAGAAATCAATGGCTCGGTTTTTGAATTTTCGGATCTTTTATAATAACGAGTGTGTTATATATTGAATTAAAAATCAATTAGGAAAGGAAAAATCTTATGAACCTTGTTTATTGATTAGAAAAAATATACATTATCAAAATAACATGTGTTTTAAATTAAATTACAAATCGATACACAACAGAGTGCTTTAATATTGCATATGAAGAGTTCTTTGCAAATGATGAGTGAAAGTAGTTGAAAACAATGGACTTTCCTTTGATTGCCTTTAAGACCTTTACAATTAAGCAGGTAAACATAATTTATTCAGTTTTGGCAAGAGGAACCAAACCATTTTGCAACACGGCAATGCCACTGCATATCCCCCTCGTTTCACCAAAGAAAAAATACTAGAACTCCAAGGAGTAAAGATTTTACCTCATACTGATTATGGCTTAGATATTTCACCATTACGTTATGACTTGTTTAAATCCAATGTGCCATTTATATTTTAAAAGGTGAGATCTTTGGTAATTAGGAGGTCGTGAAAATTGGATGTTATAAATTTGATAGGAGGAAGCAGTTGAAAACAAGAGACTTTACATTGAAGGGTAGCATTCAAAAATGTTTAAAATATATAAACAGAATCAAAGCTGTAATATACACTACAACTTTTGTGGCAACCTAGTATTAAAGCAAAATATATTATTTTCATTTAGTGTTTGATCGGATTAAATTAATTAACAATGTTGCTGAGGAATCTTAACACGCCTTGGTGGGAAACTATAACGACTCAAACTATTATAACGAAGCATAGCTGTAGTGATTGCCAAACGATTTTTACTGTAACGTTTCCTAACGAGCGGGCTGGCACGAACAGCATTTTTTATAGGAGAAACGCAAAAACTCCTATTGTGAGGAGGGTACAATGAGTAGCTTCATTTCCAGTTGCCATGTCCTCCGATCCGCCGGCACTCGATGGAAATGTGGCCGGGGAATCTCCCTAACGACTTGTCCTTATCATGAGAATCGGACAGCTTTATCGTCCACTTTATGGCCATTAGGTTTATAGGCGTTCCTAATAGCTCAAAACATTGTCAACTTGTTTTACTTTGATTTTTTGTTAAATATATAGATTATTAACTACCTATAATATTTGTATAAATGGCACAACCTCGCTTGGAGTACGAGCATTTGATATATCGTTTAATATCTATAAAATAGTGATATTGTTAGTCTTTTGAATTTATTAGGATCTTATCAATATAATACTAGCCATAATTGATTTAGCTTGTTAGTCATTTCAGAAAAAAAATTGTAAATTATTAAAATATCGTTGTTATTATTCTTAGGTATGATTTTGAATTAAGATAGATCAGGTGAAGCTCTTGTGGTTCTTCTCCCCAAACAACGCGCCAAAATGATCTTTATTTTCTCTCCATGCTCTCTCTTCCTATCTTCCGGCCAAATTCTTCCAGTCTTCTTCATTTCGTTTCCTGGTTGTTCTTTCCAAGCGTTCAACTTGCCTTCGTATGTTCAGTATCTGAGGGGTCAGTCTGTGTTCGGGTAATCTGCTTAAAAATATTATATCATACTTTAAGAGAACAAGTTTAGAAATTATGATGGGTAAATATAATTTTTATAAAAAAATATATTAAAAAAAGAAATTGAATATAAAACAAATAGAAAACCGTAAGTTACCGATACGTGACCAACCAATCCATTGTGGATATTTCAGTGAATAAATGTTCAAACAATATCACAAAAATTAAAAAATAAAATGAAAGTAGACAGTTATTTAAATAACTAATACATATATATCGGAAGAAATCTCCACCAAAAAAGTTTAACCATTTTGTAATTTTCGTTTATTAACTAATAGCTGCCTCACTACTACATATTTTTATAAAATTAAATAATAAAAACAAATAACAGCACTAGTCGCGTAGCTTTGCTATGTGTAGCTGCATAATTTAACTGTATAAGCAAATGACAATAACATATATAAAAAAATAAAAATGTAAATAATTGTAAACAATGCCAAAATATACACATGCCAGCATTAAAATAATAATGATTAATGTAATTAGGTGAAAGGTTTACATAAACATGCATACGGTTTAATATAAAATCATACATGATAACTTATTAAATATATTTTTAAATTTTATGATTAGTTTAAAGTAAATTAGGAACATGAATCCAATTATTTTTTTGAAGTTTTTATAACTGTATTAAATATATACCTCTAGTAATGAATGGAGAAATGATTACAATTACTTGTTAAGTGACTATTTAATTGTAGCAATTTAAACTTCCTACGTTAGAAGGCCCCAAGTCATTTTCTTTTACGCCTTGTACGAAGTGTTATGGGAAATTGAAAATCAAATGAGAGCTGGTAAATGTATGGATTTCATAAATTGGACGTTACATCATTAAGAATTGGTTTATTAGTGGTGTAAACGTGATGATTTAACGAGAAGAATCGGAAGGTTTAGTGTAGACTCCAAACTGAACTCCATTTGTCCAAATAGGTCCAGCTATCTTGATATAAATGATTCTTTGTAATTAATTGGAATTCTACAACCTTTTTATAGTTATTGTTGATGTATTTGAAACCGACAAGCAAGTTTTAGATTTCTTAAGGATTTTAGGTTAGGCGTTTGGCTAAATTGAGTATTAGGTTGTGGACACGTTCTACATCGATTAGTAGAATCAATAGAAAATGTTTTTTTATAGTTTTGGATTTTAAGTCCTTAAATTTTGGATTTAAATGTACTCCAAGTGGGGAAGGGAGTCAGGCTATCCTATAGGTTACCATTTTATTCCAGCCGAGGCCAAGACTAAGATTTATCTTGCGGGACCAATACAAAATAAATATCAACTGATCAAGGTGAGATTTGAACCATTGCCTCTGTTTGCTGAGAGCTCTGATACCTTTGCTCCTAAGCTTTGGGACATTTGCTGTTGTGTAGAAAGAAGAAGAATATTTTTAATATAAGTAACAAAGACCATATATATTTGTATAAGTATTGAAAACCTAGGAACCATACAAGTCAAATATTAAAATAAAAAAAAAAAAAAAAAAAAAAAAACTTTTTTATAGTATTAGAAAATTCTGAGCATGACTTGAATTTTTTGAAGGAAAAAATCTCTTTAGACTACAAGAATGAAACCTATGTTTTCATGTATTTGGATGTATTCCTCCGACAAAGTCGTTTAATAAAATATGCTATTTTCTAAGCATGGGATAGAGGTTGGATATTAAGCAGATGCGGCTAGGTTTGGTTAGTTATTTGGAAACGGTTGTGTTTCTGCTCGTGACAGCTTTGACTCACTCGCTGGACACTACAAAGGACAAATTGATATTAGCCGAATATAATCAGCATGTTCAACAGTGATATTGATTTGGTATCTTTGAAATCATATGCTGTTTCAATCCCAGCATCAAATTAAAATTTGATTAAGAAAACTGTCGAGTCGAGTTTTTTTAATGAGTTGAAAACCTAATTCTTCACGTATCTAATCCTTTCAATCAATAATCCTTGTTACTCTTTACTTTGTCACAAATTAACTTATACGTACAAATCTTAATTTTTCATATTTTGCTGAATTAGCCCAAACAAGATATTCATCCTTTTTCCTGATTCACTTCGTTTTCCCTTTGGTGATTGGGCAGGGTTTACCTGAAGTCCATATAACTCGAACAAAAAAGATCCTTAATTGTCCTACATCAACCTTATTCACCAGTATCATAACAGATTTTCTTAGAATTATAAAGCATTTAAGAATAGTACATTGATAGCCTATTTTAGTTTAAAAAGTTGGTTTTGATGATATACTTACGAATTTTTTAAACTCGACTAATAAAATTTCCCACTTATCCTAATTTTTACAGTTATTTTTATAATATTATATATATAATATTTTTTTTTTTTTTATAACGATGGATATAGAGTGTATGGTATTACTTTTGCTTATCCTTCAATATTAAAAATTACTTTTTCTTGTAACTTAAAGAAAAAGGAAAACAAAATCAGTTCACAATAAATAAAATTATTGTTTAACAAAATACAAACAGATGTACCCATTGGGCAAAATAGTAGAAACATTTCTTGTTAACTAGATTGCAAAAGTTTTACTAGAATTCAGACCAGATGCAAAGTGAATCAACTACGTTATAAAAAAAACTTCTAGAAACGTAATCCCATCTTGTCAGCGCAGGCCTCTTCTTTCTGTAAATGTCGTGTGTTTGTTTATTCTTATTCTTTCACCTAACAAATGTATATATATATATATATATATATATATATATATATATATATATATATATATATATATATATATATATATATATATATACAGTTTATAATTGGAAAATTATTAAATTTGAGAAATTCGTTACAGATTCAGAATCCTGTAATATTTTTTTAATTTATATTTATTTAATGAACAGGCTATTCATATTTAAAATCATAATTTTTCTTTGTAATTCTAGGAGCTAATAAAGCCGTTATTATAATAAAAGAATTGTTATACCTTTTAATTGAAAAAATTCAAGCGTATTGATTATTTTAAGGATGAGATATTTGCCATTGTATTTTTCTAATATTTTTAAGATACTGTTTCGAACAATGAAAATTTGATAATTATTTTCGAAAATATTAACAAATGATTCTACAGTATCTTATTACAAAGTTTGCATTCGTCTTATATAAATCATTTGATCATATTTTTGAATATTTATTTTCTATTTTTTATCAGACGTAGTACTGCCCCTTCACTTGACATAAAGGGGTCAGAAACAAGACAAGGGTAACACGAGCCAGTTTGGTCTCAGAGTCTTTGTATGAAATAATACTTATAACGTTGTCGTCTATGTTTTCTATGTTTTTTGTAGTCTATCCTGGGTCATATGCTTTTCCTACGGGTAGCATTTTATTATTTTTTTTCAACAATATTATTTCATCCAGCATTTATTTGGTTTTTGAGATTTTATAAATTCAAAGGACATTTTATGGAACAACTATAACCTTTACAATAAATTATTTTTATTTAAACCTTTGTCAACCATTGTCTAAGTCTACATAAAAAAATAAATAATTAAAGTTTTTTAACTGTTTTTTGTTTTTGTTTTGTTATTCATTTTATCATAATTATATCTAATAAAGAAAAACAAGACTGAAAATGTATTGGATGTACTCGGTTGTAATTTACATTCTTGTTCATATTTATAGCTTGATTTCAGATGACATATTTTAAACATTATTGGACAATACTTTTAAATTTTAACTCCATTGGCGCACAGTGGAACGAGCGTTAGGGAGGAATGGACATTCGTTAAAATCTCCGCTTCTGGTTCTCCTATAATAATACTATTAGTATGGTTTTAAAGCTTTTTGAATGGGCTTTTTAATGATATGATAAACAGGATCACGCCTTTTAGGGGAAATATTTAAAAATTCTCGATTAGATAATTTATTATCATTTAGTTACCATTATCATACCTACGATAATAGGTACAATACTGTATTCTATGGAAATGCAAATACATAGGTATTAAATAAAGTTATACAAAGGAAATAGTAACAAACCAAAAAAATTAATTATTAAAACAATTAATATAATAATTGAATTACTTTTGTTAGTTAATATACTAGGTATAATTGATACATCAAAATTATAATAAATGGAGGTACCTACATAAAATATTTTATTTACATAACGATCAGAATTAAAGCCGTAACAACATTTTTTTTTCTAAACATAAGTAAAAATAAGTGATTGTACTTCTGGTAATAAATCATGTTTAATGTTTATTATTTTCGGTCTAAGAGTCGAAATTAAAGGATCTGAATTTATTAACAAATTATTTAAAACATCTCTATTGTTTGATTGCCTCGATGATTTTCCGGCATGAAACACTCTGAAATATCGGAATAACTTGTGATTTGCTTCTTGAGCATCTTCTGACAATTGTCCAATAGGTAGTATAGCATTTTTGGCTATCAGTGTTCCGTGCACGAGCAGTATGTGCAAGGTGACTGCCATAAAGAGTATATATGCTTAATATAATCTTCCTGTCTCTTTCGTGTAGGTTAAATGAACATTATTCGGATAAATGAATGTAAACAAACATTGGTAAACAAAAGAAAGTTTGCGTAAAGTAGACATTATTATCAACAAAAATTATTTTAAATTAATGAAAAAATCATTTTTTCGGAAAAGAGCACCTAAGAGCAGAATCCGACTAATGGAAAACAAACTTCAAACATTCTAGTAACTTACTGTGAAGGTAGTTTTTTGGGCGATTTTAAGCGATTTTCGCAATTGGTTTTTGAGTTTTTCCTCCCAATTTTCATTGAAAAAACCCAGACGTTTGAAATAATCCCAAGTTTTATTTACCTATCATATCTTATTATGGATGAGTTGTTTTCCAGTAGTTGCACGGTTAATTTAATCGAATACTTCAACCCTCCTTTATGACAATAATTGGATTTATTGGCAAAAAGATGGGTGTATTTAGATACCATTCATTTCGTTCTTATACTGGGATTTCTACGTCCTAATAATTATCAAAAATAAAGTTGTGGGAAATTTTCTATTTCAAAGTGATTTGATTCCTGATCACGGAACTATATTATCTCTTTTGACCAATTCAAAGTAAAAGTCTCAGTCCACTGTCAGCAGGAACAAGCTCAGAATACCTAACTCTTTCAAAGTACGACCTAACACAAAGCGTTGCTTTTTTCCTAAATCGATCTAAGGAAAGAAGTGCAGCAGTGTTTCGATGAATTACAAAATAAAATCTTATTCCATTTGTTTTTTTTATATAGCACGTGCATTAAATAGCATGTGTATACAGTAACTGGTATGCCAGTTGAGTGACAACGGATGATATAAGCATGCGTGGAGAGGCCCATCCTAATGAAATCTAGGTAGGACTTCCTCTGCTTGCATGTTAATTTCATACTAGCAAATGTGTATATAGTGTACCAGTGGCTGTCGCATCCCAGCTACTAGCTATGGAGATGCTCTCCCAATTTGCTGGAATGTGTATTCAACAACATTCTTAAAGAATTAATTATGAGAGTTTGGATTAAGAGTTGTGTTCAAGAATTAGAACTTTTGTAACTACCTCGTTTATAAAAATATCTTATAAAAATGAACATCAATGTAAATGATTCTTTCTTCCTATGCACTACCTATCTGTTATGCTTTATTTATCTATATCCATTCATCGTTTGTTTGTAATCTTTTTAGTCTCAACAATTTTTTTCTTTTTTTTTTCACTCTAATTTCTTTTAGTTTTAATACATTTTTTTTTTCTTATGTATTTTTACTTAAAAGGATGGGCATTCCTATTGAAAAGGATTTTTTGTGAACAATCTTCTTCGCGGACGATCAGGTGGTTATGGCCCAGGATAAAGTAGACCTGATGTTGATGATGAAGAAGCTCATGCGATGTTACAAAGCCTGGGGAGTGAAGATAAATTTTGACAAAACCGCATACATGTGTATAGAGGAGGAGGATTTCTGGATAGAAGGAGCAAAATGTAAACAGGTAGGAGAATTTAAATATTTAGGCTCCATTTTGGATATGGTACGAGGATGTAAAAGAGAAATACCGAGCAGATGTGGAATGGCTAGGAAGGCAATTCGCATCTTGCATCCTGTTTTGTGGAGCAGGACCTTATCCCTAAAGAATAAGAAACGGATTTTTCAAACATTGATAGAAAGCATCCTCACATATGGGGCAGAAACATGGTCCTTTACCAAAAGTATTAGAGATCAATTAAATGTAGTCGAGATGGACTACTGGAGGAGGTGTATCCAGAAAACCAGGGCAGATCGCGTAAGAAATGAAAATATAAGGAGGAAAATGGAAATTACAGAGAGCGTGACGGAACATGTTATGGAGAAGAAATTGATATGGTATGGACATGTAGGTCGAATGCCTCCTGGAAGATTACCTGAAATGGTTAGAAAATGGAACCCTCCGAGAAATAGAAGGAGAGGACGACCAGCAAGGAGATGTGAGGATGAGATAGCGGAGGAAATGGCAGGAAGAGGTCTGAGGGACGGTGATTGGTGGGACAGAGAACTGTGGAAGGATAGTTTGACCTAACGGAAACGCCGTTACAAAGAAGAAGAAGATGTCTTTTACTTAATATTTCTAGATCAATTTGTTTTGTTTTTCTAACCTTAAATGAAGCATACACAGCACGCGGAAACGTCGGCACAGTAAATTAAAACCATTAAATCGTACTTCCTCTACTGAAAACCTCAACTGTCTACTTATTTGTTAATTTATACAGTCAACTAAACAACGTCTATATATGAAGGTTGTTAGACTTGAAGCGGGAATGTCAAAAAAATTTGAAAGTGAGATTTCTTCGTTACCTGTTCGCTTTTCCCATTTCCAATCACTTAAGGTGATCTGGAAGGCTAGAGAGGGGACAGTCAGATATGAAGTTTTATGAACCCCTTCGCAATAGTAAAAAATCTAGAATTAGTATTTATATTATATATATATATATATATATATATATATATATATATATATATATATATATATATATATATATATATATATATAGTAAACGGACATTCTCCATTCTGGTCTAGTGTATTTAATGTAATGAATGTATTTTTAAGATTTAATTTAATTTAAATTTATTTTATTATTACTATTATTATTGGTTTTCATATCTCTATTATTTATTTTATTGGATATTTATATTTTTTTTTTTTTTACTTTATGTATTGTATAGTTCAAGGTACTTTGTTTATTTATTTTTATTTATTATTCACTCTTTTTTTTTTTTTTAATCTCTTCTTTGTATTTTTGTCCTATTGTATATTACTTATTTATGATACGTTTTATAAAAAAAAAAAAAAAAATTAAAATGAATAAATAAACAAAATCTAATATATAAAATTCTCGTGTCACAGTTTTCGGTGCCATACTCCTCCGAAACGGCTTGACCGATTTTGATGAAATTTTTTGTGCTTATCCGGTATCTATGAGAATCGGCCAACATCTATTTTTCATCCCCCTAAATGTTAGGGGTAGTTCAACCCTAAATTTTTTTTTTTTATTTTTTAGACAAAATTTTTAATTTCTATTTTTTTCTGATACAACATACAAAAATACATACAATCCTCAACTTTCACCCTTCTACGATCAACCCTTATTTTTAAATAGCCATTTTAGTAATTTAATCATTTTTCCTCTCCGGTCGATAACTCATTATGAATCTTTATTTTGAAATGTCAATGGAAATATTGGTTGTATTAAAAAATTATAACAGACAATGTTTTCATAAAATTTAATTTTTTACTTTTGTTTGAAAAATTTTTCCATAAAACTTATATTTTTGTTATCTTAATATATATAAATTACGTGTCGCCGCCTAGGGGCCGGCTAACACCTAAACTACTGAACCGATTTTAATCAAATTTGCATACCGTGTGCAGTTTGATCCAACAAAAAATATAGGATACCTTATATCTTAATTTATAGTCGCAATATTATTTGTATATTATCTGTAAGTCACAATTATCTGTTAGCTCTATACGATTCTAACATATGGCGGTATAAGGTTATACTATTATATAAAAGGACAAGCAATGTTTCGTTTGTGTTCACTAACCGCCAAAAACTACTGAACCAATCTCTACCAAATTTTGACTACATCATCTTTATAGGATAGTTTAGCAATAGTAAAATCTAATGATTTTCAACTAATTCTTTATTGAAAAATGAATAATAAGTGGATAACAGTGAAGTTCAAAAATGGCGGCAATTGCCATCTACATGAAAGGTTAAAAGGTACAGTGTTACATAGAGGTGAACAATGATAATAAAAATTTACTTATTTTCAATTAAATTGTTATAAAAACAGCTATATGGAGTGAAATACACCAAATTTTAACTACATCATGTTCATAGTTCTAGGTTTAGCAACAATGAAAATTTAAATGTACAATGTTGAGTGTTAGAAACGGGTTTTGCCACACTATCACATACTTTTATGGTTAGAAATTAAAATCCAACCAGATCAAATCAAATAAAATTATTTCTGTCGAATGAAAATTATTAAAAATCAAAATGCCGATCCTCAGTTGTTTAATATTGTGTGTAAAAATATGAATTTTGAACCTTTAATTGTAAGCACTGATAATGTAGTTTCTTAATAGTCTCTGTCCATCTGGATTACCAACTCATATATTAAAATTGAAAATTGGATGTCTAATTATGCTTTATGTTATCTTCAAATACCTAATCAATCTAAATTTAAACAAGTTAATAATGGCTGCTATGCGTGAAAATATTATCAAAAATATAATTTTCAATTGTTCACTTTAATACAAGATTTTTATCGATAAACAAAAAATCAATTATTTGTTAAAATTCCTCGACGGGGGGATGATGAAGTTATATATAGAAGGACAAGCCATTTCCGTTCTTGATCACTAACCGCGAAAACTATAGAACTTTTCTGTACCAAATATAACTACATCATCTTCATAGTTCAAGGAAGGTTTAGCAATAATAAAATATACATATTTCCTCTTAAATTACTGTTTATAAAGCGATAAATATGTGGTGGGTAGTAAAGCGAGCGCCATTCAAGAGAGGTTACAATAATCCAGTGTTAATTATAGCTAGAAATTGATAATAAAATTACTAAATTAAATTAATTTGTTATCCAAAAAGCTATAAATATGTGTGGTGTGACGGGTGGATTCCAGTGAAATTTAAAAATCGAATATGTGGCAAGCGACAATAGCATTTTAGTAAAACTAATGAACCTATCTGAACCAAATTTTAACTACATCATCTTCATAGTTCTTGAAAGATTTACAATTAGAAAATTTACTATAATAATAACTTATATAATTATATAAAAGGACAAGCCATTTTTCGTTTGTGAATGATCACTAACCGCGAATATTACTGAACAAATGTACAGATTTGTTTAAATATTAACTACATCATTTTCATAATTCTAAGAAGGTTTAGCAATATTAAAATCTACTGATTTTTAATTTATATTTTATTAAAAAAGGTTAATATGTGGACAATAGTGCAGTATGAAAATTTACCGATAGGTGGGGAGTGCCATTCTACACGAGAGGTTAGAAAAGAGCTTGAAATCGATGATAAAATTCACTTATTAAACTATCAAGAAAATTATTTTAAAAAAATTAAATATGGTGTGCGATATGTGGATCTCAGTGAAGCTTGAAAATCGACCGATTGTGTATAGAGCCATTCCACAATAGAGTTAACAATGGTAAACTGAACCTATCTGTACCGACATCTAAATAAATAATTTTTATAATTCTAGGAAGGTTTTGCAATGGTAAAATTTAGAATAACTAAAATTTAAATGTACAATTTTGAGAGGCAGGAACGAGGTTTGCCACACTGTCATATACCTTTATAGTTCGAAATCAACATATAACCAGATGAAATCAATAAAGTTATTTCTGCCGAATACAAATTATTACTAACTCAAAATGTAGATCCTTTGCTTTTTTATATCGTGTGTAAAAATATGATTCACGGGCCTTTTGTCGTAAGCACTGATAATGCAGTTTATTTTCCGCAAGAGTTTCTTAATAGTCTTTATCCATCTTGATTACCAATTCATACATTAAAGTTAAAAATTTTATGCCTAATGGTGCTTATATGTAATCTTCAACCACCTGATCAGTGCAATTATAACTAGATTAATAATTACTGCTAAAAAATCATTGAAGAAATAATGCTCAACCACATGCTAAAATACAAGAATCTTATCGATAAACAAATAAAACTTTAATTTTTAGTTGAAATTATTTTTAGTTATGAGGGCGGGCGAAGCCGCGACGGGAATGCTATAATTTCATAAATTAAAACTAATCATTTCAAGACTGCGGCAAAAATCCTGGCCCTAATTATACTTTTTTAACATTTTTCATCATTAAATAATTTCATTAATTCTATTTATGTATGTTTTGTACAGTGAGCAATGCCAAGAAAACGCAAAGGGGCTGATTTGAGCCGCAGTACAAGTATAGCTCGGTACTCGCGAAATAGCAGATCCAAAAGAACAGAAGAACAAATCCAGCAACAAAATACTGATGCACGTGTCAGAATGGCGCAATTGCATCAAGAAGAGCCACGAGATACACGGGCTGAACGCAATGAAGTCAGAAGATTAGAACAACGACAATCACGCCGTTTCACAGTCAATAGACGAAGAACAAATGACCAACAACGACAACAGGTACATCGAGCATTTATATCTGATTCATTCCTGCGCCTAGCATTCAAGTATGAGCCCGATATTGAATATTATGCTCATTCAAAAGTGGTAATTGGTGCTATGGACAAGGAATTTCCGCATTGTCATGCTCTGAAATTCAAAAATGAGCCAACTGGGATGTGTTGCGCGTCAGGAAAAGTGCAACTACCTGTAATTGAAACACCACCTAAACCATTGAACGGCTTACTTATCGGCATGGATCCAGATTCTAACGTGTTCCTGAAGTCAATTCGAAGATTCAATTCATGCTTTCAAATGACATCGTTCGGAGCAACAGAAATAGTTCGAAATACTAATGCAAATGGTCAACAATTCTATTCTACATTCAAAATCAGAGGCCAAGTTTATCATAAAATGGAGTCACTGCTGCCAATGCCAAACGAACCACATAAATTCTTACAAATCTACTTTATGGGCGGCGAGGATTCCGGAAGCGCACTTGCCAATCGCGTGAATGCACGTTGTGATTATAATAACCTTGATTCACTTCATGCCAGGCGCATCGTCAGCCAGCTAGATGCTCTTTTGAACGAGCACAACGAGTTGTTGAAAATATTCAAATCACATATGCACCAATTACAAAGCGATAATTACGCTACCGTCATTAATCCTGATAAAAACACCAGCTGGAGAGCATATTAGTAGATTCAATGCACCCGTTGTTGATGATGTTGCTGGAATCATGGTTGGCGATTGTACAGCTGCACGAGAAATTGTGATTCGTAGAAGAAATAATAATCTTCAGTTCATTTCTGACACACATCGTTCATATGACGCTCTCCAATATCCGCTAATATTCTGGAAGGGACAAGACGGATATTGCATAAACATAAAACAACGAGACCCCGTATCAGGTACTTCATTGATTATTAATTTGATCATTAATCATTTAACAAAACAATTAAATTGTTAAACGTAATAAATTTAAATTAATTTTTATGAACAAATATTACATCCCAGCCCGAGCTCAGATATTATGGGAAAATCACAAAGATTCAATGACTGATGATATATTGCATCAACATCGTATACGGTGCCACGATCTAACCATAACATTCAGCGACGAAATGTACAATGAAGCATTGATTGCTATTGAGGATCTTTGCATTGTCATTGCCAACTTACCACTTAGTAATTTCGGTATGAATTCGCCAAATCGAACTGCATCTGATTTAATGAATACTGAAATGAATCGTGAACTGCAGTACAGTACTGTAGAAATGGCAGCGATTGTTGCCCGTAATGTCCCACTAATGAATGAGGATTAAAGAACCATTTATGATCGCATTATGCTCGCAATTTCAGCTGGACAAGGTGGGTTCTTCTTTTTGGATGCACCGTGTGGAACTGGCAAAACATTCGTTATTTCGCTAATTCTTGCTGAAATACGATCAAATAATGGCATCGCATTAGCCGTTGCATCATCGGGCATTGCAGCAACTTTATTGGATGGAGGTAGAACAGCTCATTCAGTATTTAAGCTGCCACTAAATATTCAGAATAACCCTGACGCAGTATGCAACATTAAGAAACAATCGTCCATGGCCACTGTGCTGAAACGGTGTAAAATTATTATTTGGGATGAATGTACTATGGCACACAAACATTCACTTGAGGCGTTGAACAGGACATTGAAAGATATTAAAAACAGTGACAAACTATTTGGCGGAACTCTGTTGGTCCTTTCAGGTGATGGATCCTGATTTAATTATATTGTCTGTTATCCTAATTCTAATTGTGGATGGAGAGAGTGGCCAAGGATGTCCTTCCTCGGCCTCGAAAAATCGTCAGATCCTGGCAGATCTGTAAAACAGTGTCCTTAAAAACAGAAGCCATCTCTTAATCCCGCCCCGAACCCCCACCGCCACTCTTCTATATCGTACCTTTTTAGCAAAAAGAGTAAACGGGAAGGAGTCGTTAGCGTTGAAAAACTATCTCCAGCCTCCCGTAGAATGGGTTAACAACGAATTGATATCCTTCCGCCGTCTTAAAACAGTTAAATAGTCTAATATTTTTTAAAAAAGTGTCCTTCTTAGGTCCGCGATCTTAAAACCGTTAAATATTTTAAAACAGTATCCTGGAGGACAACAATGGAGGAAGTTATCCTTCGGATAACTTAAAAAAAAAAGATTAAAAACAGCAATCCTTAAGGACGAAAAAGCTAATTCTAATTGTGGATGGAGAGAGTGGCCAAGGATGTCCTTCCTCGGCCTCAAAAAATCGTCAGATCCTGGCAGATCTGTAAAACAGTGTCAATCAAAAAATTGAAGATCCTCTCCATCCAGTCATTCCACGTTCAACATACACTGATAAGATCAACGCTTGCTTAAAAGCATCTCCATTGTGGCGTAATGTTGAAAAATTACAGCTAAAAATAAATATGCGCGTTCAAATGCTTCAAGATCAAATCCGCTGAAACATTTTCAAAACAACTCTTAGATATCGGTGATGGAAAAGTTGCTATAGATGAAACTGGATACGTAAAATTACCGACCGATTTCTGCACAATCGCTGATTCGCAAGATACTCTCATTGAACAAATATTTCCCGATGTACACACACAGTACATTAATCATGAGTGGCTTGCAGAAAGAGCGATTTTAGCGGCAAAAAATGTAGACGTTGACAATTTAAATCTGAAGATACAAATGTTGTTGCCAGGGAACTTGGTATCATATAAATCTATTGATACAGTTTGCGACGACAGCGAAGCAGTAAATTTTCCCACAGAGTTTTTGAACTCACTGGATTTGCCAGGCATGCCACCGCATAATTTACAATTAAAGGTTGGATCTCCAATTATCTTGCTTCGTAACTTGAACCCGTCCCGGCTGTGCAACGGTACGCGATTAGTCATTCAAAAATTAATGAAAAACCTGATCGAAGCCAGGATTTTAAATGGCAAGTTCCGAGGTGAAAATATACTCATACCACGCATTCCTATTATACCTACAGATGTGCCAATTCAATTCAAACGTATTCAGTTTCCGATTAGATTGGCATTTGCAATGACTATCAACAAATCCCAAGGTCAAACGATGTCTGTTTGTGGATTAGATTTGAGAACACCATGTTTTTCACACGGACAATTATACGTGGCATGCTCTCGAGTGGGTAAACCATCCAGTTTGTCTGTGTTAGCTAAAGATGGTTTAACAAAAAATATTGTTCACGCTATAGCATTAAGAGATTGATATTGTTTAATAGTGTTACTGTCGTAATTGTTTAATTAATAAATTATAATAATTAAAAAATAATGTTTGCCTTTTGTTATTTTTATATTCCCTCATCGTTCACAGCGCTCCATGCTTATTTCACGCATATACCACATTCTTACAAACATACAATATACACATTCTAACATACATACATACTTACAATAAGTAAGCTATTGTTTGTCTACACTAGAAATTACTAGGAAATTATTTATATGGCAAAACAACGTTTGCCGGGTCAGCTAGTGTGGAATAAAAATTTAAAAAAAACTGGTTATACCGTATTGGGAGAAGGATTCAAAACGTTTAATATCTACTCAACATTTTTTATGTGTTTATAGCTTTTAAATTTACTTTTTTCTGTAACGTTAACTGTGTCTGTTCAACGTTATCACCTCTCAGGCCGACCAGCGGATGTATGGAACTAGAGGAGATTGGAACGAGCGGCTATCGATTCATCCAGTCTGTTTTAATTGCACTGTGTTACGGTGACCCCCGGCCCCGTGGGGTCTGTCCCCAGCCCGCGGGGCCTATATTGTGGTCTGTCCCCTTCCAGTTTTATCGTTAGCCCAATGCGGGCAGATTTCCCAAGCGTTTACCTACGTTTGACCAATAGCTTTCCTCTTTTTTTATTTTTGTTTCTTTTTTTTACTCTCCAATTATTAGATGAAAAATACCATAAAAGCCTGTTGTAACTGTCACATCGATTATGGTCGAAACAGTATGTTTGAACATATAGTATACTAAAATGAAACAACTTTTAATTAATATTGAAAAAAAAGAGGTTATAATATATCTCACCCACTAAAATAAAATAAGATATACGATTTATACATCTATAGTAACGGAACTGACGTTGTAACTTCCTTTGAATACGACGGAAGTGGAAGGAAAGGGCGTGGGTGAGGTACCTACTTCGACTGGTCTGAACCTGCAAATCTATCTCTATTCCTATCAAATTCCCTGTATTCAGCTAATTGTGATCAAACGGTTTTTATTCCACCTCGCTTGCTGAAAAAAGCATCAACGTTGGATTCAAAAATTGAACAATGTTTGAGTTAGATAGTGTGGTGAAAACTTGAACGGTGAAATCTTTACCGATGCTTGCTTATCATGGCACGATTGCACGAGTGTTTGAGCGGAAAAAAAAGAATGTTCGATTAGACCCTCGACTGAGTGTCCGAATCATAGTTGAAATACGTACGACCATGACTGCGTGAAACATTATGCGATAGAATCTGTTATGAATGTGCCTAAATGGTTCCTAAAGTTCTTAACTGAGGTTAGGTACTTAGAGCTGACGTTCTCAAGCAAAATAATGCTTAAGCTGTGCTTCTAAATAATGTCATTACTGGTAACAAAACATGGATAATTTAGGATAATACAAAGACGAAAAACCGTTCAATGCATTGGAAAACTCCTTCCCCAAATAATAAAAGAGCTCTTGAAAGCATCAAAATTCAAAGATGATGTTAATAACATTAGATATAAAGGTTTTTTTTTTTTGGAAAATTGGGTACCAACGGGCAGGACAAGGGACCAACATCATTACCAAGAAGTTTCGAATAATCTGCGGGAAAGGGTTAGAACTATGGCAAAATATTTTCATTCTACATCAAAACAATGCTCTTGCACACAATTGCGCTCTCCGTAAACCTTTTTACGGACGAAAAAGGAATCGCAAAGATTAAAAATTATCGATATTCTCTTGATTTAACACCTTGTTACTTTCTCTTTTCTTCAAAGGCAAAAACTGTCCTAATTATAAAATCAGCTAAAAGTAATTGAACTAAAACACGCTTTTTATATAAAGAAAATAATAATGGGTGGGGTCATGTGTGAATGCTAATGGGGGGGGGGTAAATTGAAGGGGACAATTAGTAGAGTTATCTTTAGGCGGTTACGTTACCTTTTAGATGGAACTTTTAGGGTAGTTCTCTCTCTCTCTCTCTCTCTCTCTCTCTCTCTCTCTCTCTCTCTCTCTCTCTCTCTTTCTCTCTCTCTCATGTCAATACTGTTAACAAAACATGAATAATTTAGAATAATACGGAGACGAAAATCAGTTAAGACATTCTATCGAAGAATGACCTACGGTTCACGATTTTAAACATTTAAAATATTTATGTATCTAATTCTCAATTAAGGGCATTACAAATCTAGTACAATTAAATATACACTTATTCACTTACATTCATATATATTTACACTAAAAGAATAAATAGAACAACTATAATTTCACACCTTTACATTTTTCTTACAAATATTGTAAACCTAATTTTTAAATCACCTCATTATATCTTTACTTCTTTTACTTCATATTTTCAGACTGGGATAAAACCTTTATCAATGAACACTCCTATTATTGAGAATTTCGTGAGTAAAATAATGGTATCGAATAAATACATGAGTGAAATCAGGAATCAGAAGGCTAAAGGACATAAAAAATGAGTGCTATACTTAATTTATATGCTTTTCATGTTTGATTATAACAGATTTATAACATGTAATATAGCCAGGCTATCATTGCGATAAAACCAATCAGGATTAGTTTTATTCGAAAGGTTGAAGGAAAATGCACGTTATGAAGTCAAAAAGATTGGCATACGTTTCGTACTTAAATTTAACTTTCCTTAAATAATTCCTTTTATTGGTATCACATGTATTTCTATATTCTAAATTCTCCCTATAACTTATATTTTCGATCCAATACATTACCAACCCAAGAAGTAAAGAAGTAAGGTATTTTAATGATACCAAATTTACTTTACCCAGAAACAATACTCTCGAAGTGGTCTATAAAACTTGAAGGAATGCATTCAGTACGCGCGACTTCCATCACAGTCTTTAGCTACCGTCATGAAAAACTAAGCAGATAAACAGGAAAAGCGCTTTCCATCTTGTTGAATTTTCCAGAGAAAGGGGCCTAGTAAAAGTTTTATTGTATATTGGAGGAGGGTTTAGCTTTAGAGTGGGAAGAGCTATTAACAGGAAGCCGTTTTAGAATTTCTTAGGGCAGAGACTTTTCTTTTTAAAAGCAGTGAAAAACAACAACAGTTGATCCGGCTTATATTTGGTTTTCCAAAAAAAAAAAGAAAAAGAAAATTGATTTTGGATTTGTGTAGTCCAAAGAGAAGTGTTCGAAAATTCATCTGATTAAGGCCGATGTTTAATTAATGTCGAAACGAAATCTGTTATTTTTTAAAATGAATTATTTACAATATTTAATTCAAAATTGGGATATTATAAATGGACGGGTTCTATTTGGCCATCTTACATTTTATATTAGTGTACAGTCGAATGTTCTAAATCCAAATTACGTTCAAGTTTGTTAGTATATCAGAGATTTTTTTGTTTAATAGATGCTCTAAGATTTTGGCACAGACAGAAAGTAAGCTGATAGGTCTGTATGATGAGAGGATATTTTTATCTTTGTTTGGTTTGAAAGAGAATTTGAAATGTACCAAAAAAAAATTTAGATAAATAATACAATGATAAAAAAATAAAAATTTGAAATGAAATATAATAGAATTGATAAACAATATGAATTTTTGTATGCAAAGAGTTGTCATTATAAAGAGGTTAAAAAAAATACAGTTAAAATTAATAAGATATAAGATGTTCGAGAGTGTAAATAAAAACATAATAAAGTGATAACAAAAAACATGCTAGATGTAAAATTATTAAAAAAAAAATAAAGAAAACAAAAACGAGAGATAATATGTTTAATATGATTGTTAAATTTTAATTGACACAAAGATATAAGAAACATCTCTTGAAGTTTTGAAAACTCACCAATTAGGAAATAGTTTTTATATAATTTTAAATGGAGAAAACCTTTTCTCCACGCTTTCCTTCCTAATATAAATAATG
Organism: Euschistus heros; assembly: GCA_003667255.2. Taxonomy (NCBI): domain Eukaryota; kingdom Metazoa; phylum Arthropoda; class Insecta; order Hemiptera; family Pentatomidae; genus Euschistus; species Euschistus heros. The sequence continues at coordinate 1,116,825 of RCWM02000267.1, forward strand.
TATACTTCCGATAAAACTTTTTTTGTTTTAATACATTATTTTTTATTCTAAAAACATTTTGAAGTTTAATTGTTTTCCTGATAAGTCTTATGAAAAAAAAATTTGAAGTTGCAATATGTTTATTTCTTCTATTTAGGTACACGTTCGCAAAACTAAAGCGACAAGAAACTGCTTGTCGTTACAGACTACTTCAACATTTACTAGACAAACGTTCAAGGCTCCCAATTAATTACAAAAACTTACATGACTGTGATTAGACCTATTTGGGCGTGCAAAGTTGAGCTTTGTGGCTCCACTAAGCTATCCGATTCATCTCGTATCCAATCGTTACAATCCAAAATCCTTCGAAAAATCCTAAATGCTCCTTACTTTGTCACTAATAAAGTTATCCATAAAGATGTTATATATGTTGCGTAGTTTGCCCAAACCAGATACCTATCCTTTCATAGTAAGCTCCATAACCACTCATATCTATTGGTTTCTCAACTTGCAACTTGATAATCCTTCGAGGCATCTGAAAAGAAGATGTGCTAGATCATTTAAGTGCTACTGATGAGTAGTTCTTTTCAAGTTTCGACTTGTTATTGTAATCGTTATCAACTCATTTACTTGATGTATATATTTATACAGTTGTAAATTTCAATAAATTGATATCAAAAAAGGCACACGTTTGGATTGGATTTATTCATTTTTATCATTTCTAATAATTCCATAATATTTGATTTTAAACTATTCTAAAAATATATTTTGATACCTCAAACAGAAAATGTAAATTTATCCCTGATCCAGAAGAGGAAAACCAATCACACGTGGTGCTTACCAGATAATTAACGTTTCCAGGTACATGTAAATATGTAAAGCGAATAACGGTAATTACAGTATAACGGGTTTTATTGAAGTTAAAATTAAATTTTAATGAATCCCGTAAAACAGGCCATTTTTCAACCAAATCCTTCAATTATTTCATATAACATAAAAAGCTATTCTACAAATGGAGATTCTTTAAGGAAAAATAAAATTTAAGAAATTTAAGTCAAAATAAAATTCAATTTCTTCTGAACATAGTGAAAGAATTATTTATTCAATGTTTGCACCATCTGCAGTAACCTTTTACCGTATTTTATGTAATTTACGGATTCCTGAGATAATTCACTTAGCAAGCCAAATTTTGATGATTTTATAAGAAGTAAATTGCTCTCCCATAAAATCTGGCTGCATCGACCGGAATAATTGGTAGTCGAAAAGAGCCTAGATAATATGGCGGGTTGGGTATCACTTCCAAATCCTGTCCATTTAAACGTTTAAACGTCATTTGCAGTATGTGGTATGGCGTTTTTATGCTGGAAAATTTATATCCAATGCCTATTCACTTATCTTTCAATTCAGTGGCTTCAGTGTCTTTGTCCTTCACATCAAAATTATAATTTTTAAATCGTCGAATCCATCCTATACAAGTTGTATTTGATAGAGCACGTCTGCCATGGATCAAACGTTCATACATTGATCAAAAGTAAACGTTCATACGGTACTTTACTTTGCAATAAAAATTCGTGGCAATGATGTGTATTTGGAATAAAACTATACATATTTAATGCGGTGAGATTAATAGTAGTTTTAAATACAAATAAATGTCAAAGTCATAGAGCAAACTGTGAATTTGCGAACCTATAGAATAAAGGCGAGGTCATATTCTCACACTAAAAAATATTTGTAATATTTATGTTCAACATTGGAACGTAAAATCTTGTAGTGGATTGACGGCGCTCTAAAAGATGGGGAAGTCTGGTGTGCAGACGTAAGAACCAGAAGCTTTATACTTTTGTCAATGTTCTGGACTTCACAAAGCTTGGAAGGTTAGCTTGGTCCTGACACGTGATCCGAATGGAGGAGAAAGGAATTCCTAGAAGAACTTGAAGACAGGCTTGATTGAACCAGAAGGAAAGGTAGAACCGGACCTAGAAGAATGTGTAGTGTGTAGTGGCTGACTCGAGGAAACTATTCTCTACATCGAACTAGAAGGCAGTGGCTGGGATAGCGGAAGCTCTTAGAGGAGGCCAGTAGCCATTTCCGTATAGAGCCAAATAGACAGACCTATACCTGTGGCGTCGACTTTAAAAATTGGATATTTCCAAATCGTAAAAATTTTTAGAAGATACGATAAAGGCATATCTAGAATCGAAATGGTTGAGAAGAAATTTTATTTTTCCTAATATAGGATTGATAATTAAGACAACTAAAATATAAGTACTAAACTACAAGATCAAATAATATTTAATAACATTAGTTTATCACTTGAGGTATACAATAATTCATTAATTATGAATACAATAATTCACCAATCCTAATTATATTGGTTTATTGTTTATTTCATGTTCATAAACGATAAGGGATATTAAATTGTTACTATATTTATTATATTCTCAAATGTTAAAGATGCAATGGACATTCAATATTATTTCCTATATTAAGGATCATCATCAAAAATATTATTACAGTATTGCAAGCTCTATATTGATTCATTTGCATTAATTATTTCAATTAATAGTAACGATCTATTAATTGTACTATCGTATTGTACTAACGAGCTAATTACCTTATTGTTTCTAGTCTTTAAAATTAGTGTTCTTACATTCAGAAACTGCGTCTACTTTGATTAAAATTAATAATACTAGAGTGTATCCTTCCAAACATATGGTCTTTCTAGCAATGAATCATGGGGTACTGTTGTTTCAATGTGAACATTTATTAGGATCTTAAATATTTAACATTATTTTGGACAATTATTTTGTTTTTACAAATATTTATAAAAATTGAAATTAAAAAAAAAAAAAAACCTTGTACCACTACAACTCATGAAGGGACTTGGGCAGTTAACGAAGTTGTGTAAGAAGAAAATTTGAAAGAATACTCGCTAAACCGCTAGGCTTTCCCCTATTAAGGGTACCCACATTTACGGATCTCGCTGTGCCACAGGAGCTTGCTAGTCGCGTGTCTAATCCACTGAGCTACCGCGAATAGTGGTTCTCTTCTTAATTTTGGGAAAAGGAGATATGTCTGACAAAGGAATTGCACATAATATTCCCGTTTTTATCCCCAATATTTACACCAACACCACCTAAGAAAGAAGGCCTCTATCATATATAATCGAAAAGCGTGAGTGACTAATGGTGTGCTTCAAAAAGTAGCTTAAGATCTCCACTTTCCGAATATCACGGTGAATTTTTTAAAAGTAAACTTAAGAAAATTAAAAAAAAATCGATTTCACTTACCTTCCAAATAATTGCAGTCCAGGCTAAACCCCAATTTGCACAATAACTGCTATCTTACATTAGTAAATACTATATAGCAAAGTCCTCGCCACCAGTCTTCAGTGCCTCCTATGGCCGCTAGGGAGGGGTGCCCATATTCACATCTTTTCCTCTATTAATGAATTACTGAAATCGAAACTATATCTTAATATTTGGATACGAACAACTTTGTTATATTTTTTACAGTAATGTTTTATGTTGATATAATATTTTTTTTAGGCTTTGTATTGTTTCATTTATATCAGGTTGGCGTCGTTTTATTAAATAAGACTTTAGATTTTATTGTTGTCAAATAAGTTTACAATAGTTTGAAATATTTCAGAATGAAGGTTTTAATTTGTAATTTTTTTAATGCAGGAATATATTTGACTTTATGGTATATATAGGTACTGGGCTCGGGTTCCAGCCTACAGGTACACAATTTATTTGAGCAATATGTCCTTCAGGAGACCCTCCTTTGGCACACTCAGCAGTTATAAACTAGGTACCTTGATTAGGGGAAACCTTGCGATTGAGCGTGATTTTGGCAAAATATCCTCCTTTCACAACCGTTGGCCTAACAGCATTATATCATTACTTTAAATACTTTTTTTTAAAAACTATTTATTGATATTTACAACTGTACATCTATATACACCAAGTAAATTTGAGGAAATGATTATAATAACATGTAAATCACTTGTGAAGAATTACTCGCTGGTAGCCCTTCAAAAAATGCCTCGGTGGTTTATCAGGTATTGAATGAGAAGCAAGTGGGAGACTAATGGATTCGTGTGGGAGTGCAGTATACTATGAAAGGATTGGTATCTGGTTACTTTAGATAATAAACCCAAGACTCTTCATAGGTCGTAATGATTTTTTTTTTCCTTTTAAAACTATTAGAGTGTTTAATAAGGCCAGCTAATGATCGTACTTTTTTGGAAATAAGTAAAAATGAAAATATCAAAATAAAACAAAATAAGGTCATAATTAAAAATAATTATTGCAGACATGAAAGTAGATGGATTAGGTGGAAGTTATTAGTAACAATGAGAAATTATTTTTATAAAGTTTAATTAGTTTCAAATTACAGCTGTAGTTTGATATCAATAATTTCAAACAACCATGACCTATCATATTTATCCAAATATTTATCAAATCACTCTTAACAATGTTGGCATGAACTATTTATTCCCTTGCCTACTCTCTGCTGAATAACAAGCTCGTTTTCTATTCCGATGGAGCAGTTCGGAAATTACTGTAACAACCGATCTCGAGGAAGGTTCCGGACAGGGTTAGCAGTAACAAGGTTAATACAGGCCACCGTAATTGAGGCATCTCCCGCCGGCGGCAAAAAGGGTTCCCGCCATTTTGAGGAAGGCGGGAATTAGGGATGTTTACAGAGCGCGCTAATCCAATATAGTCCCGGGGTGCCAGCTAATAAGCTTCAAGATGGCCATGGCTTGAGGAAGTCGTGCAAAAATGAACTCCGATGGAGTGTGAATATGTATAAAGAAGTGATTTTTTTGTTCCGTTGTATTAATTTATTTATCACAAGAACGTTGGTATATGGTAGATGAGTTAAGTTATTATAGTTATGCTAGCAAATAAAATTACAATTGCTGTTATTGGTTGTATTTTAATTTTACTTTTAAAAATCTGATTTTTAATTAATTTAAAGTAGTGCAGGAGCGTTTATGCCTTCTTGTTTTGATCTATTTATCTATTTGGGGATATTACTGTCTGTAATTTTACCTTTCAATTACAATTAGTGAATCTGTTGTGAGAAATAAAATGGCGCGAAATGCATGAGGGGAAGCAGAACCCAGCTGTACCTCCTGTCTTGATTTTTTTTTTAAACTTAAAGAATGAAATAAGTCATGTAACCTAGATACATACTATTTTTCTTTCACAATACATTAACGCAAATATTGGAAAAACAGAATATACATAGACATTTACAATTCTGATATCGAGAGGGGAGAGGGGATAACTTCGTGATTTGTTTCTTGTCCTGGACTGGGATGGCCTGTCACAATACCTAGCCATACAAAAGACTTACTGACGCCCCTAAAATAACTAGGTTTCCCCCCAACTACAAATAAATTTGTTCTGAACTTTGAAAATATAAATAAATAGCAAAATGAAGGTTTTGTTTTTTCAATAATAGCATTATCAGTTATTACAAAAACTCTGATTTTTTTGCGGTAAAAAGCATTTAACAATGCAATAAGCAAGTCTTAAAAAATATAGAAAATAAATTACTAATTTGGGGTTAAAAAAAAAAAATTTAATTTAAAAAATCCAAATAAAATTTGAAGTGATAATGAACTGACAATGCACAATAATTTTATGATTAATTAATGAAGTTTTCCTTCTATTATCCTATTCATTTTTTAAAAACAACAAGCCACTTTCACCTATACTTCTGATCAGATGTTGTCTTTGGCGATTACTATTGATAAATATTTCTCTCTAAAAAAAAAAAAATTCAGTTTATTAAGTAAACAATGATCCATTTATTGCCTCCCAGACAGTCTAATCCCATATCTTAAACCTTCAAGAATGGTGTCGAAAATGGAGAATCAAAATAAATCCTATCAAATAACCTTTACCCTTCGTCGTAAACCTATTACTTCCTGTCCATCAGGATCCTTTAATGATGTCGCATTAATCCCCGTTGAACAGATCCGCTACCTAGGACTCCATCTGAACAAACGTCTTACTTGGAATCCAAACACAAGACTAAAACGACAAGAAACTGCCCGTCGTTTTCGACTACTTCAACATTTACTTGACAAACGTTCACAGCTCCCAATTAATTACAAAAGACTAATATACATGGCTGTGATTAGACCTATCTGGACGTACGGAGTTGAGCTTTGGGGCTCCACTAAACCATCCAATTCATCTCGTATTCATTCCTTACAATCCAAAATCCTTAGAAAAATCCTAAATACCCCTTACTTCGTCACAAACAAACTTATCCACAAAGATCTTAATATACCTTACGTTTCTGACTTAGCTCAAACCAGATATCTATCCTTTCATAGCAAACTTCACAATCATTCAAACCTATTATTATTACAACTTGCTTCTCATTCCATTCCAGATAACCCTCCGAGTTGTCTGAAAAGAAGATGGCCTCGAGATCTTTAATATAATTCATTATATAGAACCTTCATAAGTGCCTACTACCAATGGGTAGTTGCTTTAAAAACAAGTGACGTGTCATTTTTATCATTACCATCGTATTTACTTGATGTATAATATATTTGTATATACAGTTGTAAATTTCAATTAAATAAATTAAAAAAAAAAAGTTTATCAAACAGTTGACCTAACAAATAAAACCCTTGAGTACAATTTCAAACATAATGGTCAAAAAAATTGAACCCTGCGAAACCCATTATATTTTTTTCTAACTTAAAGATGGCTATATAGACAAAAAATAAAAATAATTCTATAGTTCAATGCAATGATGTTAGTTGCTCTATTTTTCTGGCTAGTTCACCACTTAATATTTTCAAAATATTATATTGTGTAAATATTTTAGTAAATACAACTTTCCATACACCCAAGTGATTTTATTTATATTCAATTACGTAAAAAAATTTTTTTCTTGTTGATTTGTTCATGAAATCGGTCATCAATAGGTCAGTAAGCGTTTTCAGCTACACACAATAGTTAATTCCAGTTTTTTATAGTAACTATTTCTTCGTCATATACTAATTAATTATTGGAATGTCGTTCTTACTCTTAATTTATTAGTTTTTGTTTTCAATTAAAATGAGAAGCTGAAACATTTTTACTTTTTGCAGAAAGTATATTTATTTTATTTTTTCGCCAGAACTTGTTGTACATATTCGATTATTACACACATAATTTATTGTCATTATTGATATTCTATTGTTAGAGGTTTTGAGCTCCAGATAGCCTATATTGATTAATTTTAATTTATTCCTTAGTTCATATATATAATTTTTTTTAATTTTCATATTTTTTTTTTTTTTTTAGTTAATATTCTGCTGTCTAATGTTTGTAAAACATTCATTGATTTCTGCAGTTGAAGACCCAGATTTTAAAGTCATTGGCGATTTCATTAAAATCGCTTTTCCAAATTTTATTGCTACTTATTAGTATTTTAATGTTCTTGCTTTGAACGTTGATGAAGACTTGTACTCATGCAAGGCTCCCTGATTTGAACACTATTGTATCATTATTTACATCGATTATTTTTTCATTCATATTACTTGAATTCATATTTAAATTATTTTTATCTTTAATTTTATACCGACTAGTTCATTATATTTTATTTTATTGATTTCGTTTTCTTATATTTCTTTTTGCAGTTTTAATTATTTTATTATTCTTATAATTAATTTTATGCCATCTTAAATTCTTTTTTTTTTATATAATTTTTTTTTCTTTTGTCTCTTTCATATTTCGATTCACACCTGTTATTAGGGTAAGAATCAGTGAATGTGATGAAATTGTAATATTACAGGCCTTGTATGCGTGTGGGAGACTAGCACTCAATAGTACAGGTAGGCATGGGTATAAGAGATTTATTTGAGCAAATCTCTCATCCAGCTTCTTTTAAGCCTTCTGAGAGTATTTCCAGGTATGTCAGTCGTGGCCATGTCATTAATGAGTATGTTGTTATGTCCATGAAGTCTGTCATGAAATCGTCTATAAAGGTCATGTATATGTTCCTTTACTGTGGGTATTTCTAAATCAGTGTGAATTGTGTGGTTTGAAACGTACCAAGGTGATTTCGTGATTAGTCTGAGTAATTTTGATTGGAATATTTGTATTTTTTTAAGGTGTGTATTTTTTGCAGTCCCGTATATTTGTGAGGCGTATGTCCATATGGGTTTAAGTAGTAAGTGTATGTATTCAGTCGTTGTCGGAGTTTTAATGTCGACCGTTTATGAAGCATTGGGTACAGAAGTTTTAATCCCTGGTTAGACTGAGACGTTTTTGTTTTACGTGTGGGCCCCAGGTCATTCTTCTATCAAATGTAAGTCCTAAGTAATGAATTTCGTTTGTTTGTGGTATGGGTTGATTGTCGATGAAGACAGGTGGACAAGAGTCTTGTCTGAGTGTAAAGGTTATATGCTGTGATTTGGTGTAGTTTAGTTTTATTTTCCATTGTTTGAACCAGTCTTGTAGTATTGTTAAGTGGTGTTGAAGAGTTAATGATGCAATTGCGGGGTCTTTATGCCTAGGTAATATTGCTGTATCATCAGCGTATGTTGCTGTCAATGTTTGGAGCTAAGTGGCATATCGTGAGTGTAAAGAATATATAACAAAAAAAGCTCCAGGATTTGACTTAATTACCGCTGACCTTCTCCAGAAAATGCCCAAAAAAGCTATAGTCTTTCTAACTACACTTTACAACGCAATTCTCAGGACTACAAATTCCCAGTTCAATGGAAATATTCTTATATTACCATGATACATAAACCAGTATATACTGACAGATAAACAAGTACTGCCTACACATCAAATTGGATTTCGTTCATTTCACTCAACAGTTCATCAACTACACCGTGTAACGGATTTCATATCAATCTCACTCGAGAAAAGACTATATGCTACTGGGGCATTTCTAGATGTAGCTCAAGCATTTGACAGAGTTTGGCATGACGGACTTCTTTTTAAATTGAAAAATCTTCTTCCTTTTACCTATTATCTGATCCTTCAATCTTTTCTCTCTGATAGATTTTTTTCTGTCCAATATAATTTCATATTATATTTATTTTATAATATAATTTTAAAGCTATTATTCCAAAATTATTGTCAATATGATATGTTATGTCGATTTGATAAGACTATCTACTAATTTCTTCCACTGTTAAATCATTATTTATATTTCTAAACTATCCACGTTCTAAATTATAGAAATATATAATGATAAAAAAATTAAAATAAATGTTCTTTGATTTATGTACCTATTATTGGGCACAGAAAGAGGGACATTTTTTTTTTTTTTTTTCATTCGGTGTAAACTAACATCAATCCTCAACTTTCTTCAATATATCGCACATCGAGAATGAAAGGGGCTCCACTCAAAATTTTGATTTAGTGCGAATTGTACTATTAACGGGAATAGTTTTTATACTTGCAGCTTACATGCCTTTTTCTAGTGTAAGCGTTTGCCGCTAGTAATGTAAAAAGAAAAAGTAGAAAGTCGCAACTCCGACGAATAATATTAAACTAGAGTTATTAAGATTCAAAAACAAATTCATGAAAAAAAGTTCAAAGCAGACTAAATATGGGTTTCAAAAAAGTATAATAAAACTTTAAACGGGATTTCCTGAAATCACTTTTTGAGTTGTGGATTTTCCATTCTGGCTGTGCGATATATTGATGAATATATGTGGATCACCCCTCCTTCGGTTCTAAATAAAATAAATTGTTTGTATGATATTGATTATGAATATTTTATTGCAGAAAACATTATGAAAACAGGAAAATAAAATAAACACGAGGGTTTATTTTATGGAAAGTATAAATGGGAGGAGTAAGGGCCCTGTAAGGGGAAAGGGGCGCTATCTTAGGCCCTTTCCAAAGAGGTCGTAATCGTAGCGGCAATAATATTATAAAGTTGTCCCGAATCCGGGTCATTATCGGATCCAGTTACCAGGTTATATTCTTGTACACGACCTCGGGGAAATGGTTATGCGTCTTTTAGCGCCTCTTCCAGCCGTCCTGTCTCTGTAGTAATATCGGTTTCCGTTTATGTTTCCTTTAGAATTTCTTATCATTTTGTTTAAACTCTTAGAAGATAAATTTCTTAACTGATATGAGATTTCATAATGGCTAATAGGTTTTTATAAGGCATCAATTTTTTATGCTTTTTCTTTAGTTTTTTTTTTTTTTAATATAGAGTACAGACTTCAATATACTTCCAAGGCAACTATTATCACTAGTTTTATTATTTATTTTTTTTTTATCAATAATACATTTATTATACTAGCACAAGTATATTATTCGTAAATGAATTACAAAAATTCAAATAATAATAATAGATGGGCTTGGTGAAAAATAGGTTTAGGTAAGAAAACACAATTTTGAGTCATTTATAATTACTTTCCGTTAGCAGAAAAATGCTTCATGGCCCCTTCATCTTTCTCATAACTCTTTTCCTATTTGTTTTAAAATATTCAGATTTTGCTACCTAACACTTCTGCTCATAAATTCTTCATCAAAAGAACTAGATTGTTGGTTTTTTATAAGCCGCAAACCCACCTTCCACCAAACTCTTCAATTATGCTATAGTTAAATTTTTTAAAAATATTCCTAATTGGAGATTAAGATGTTAGTTATATCCATCAGATTTCAGATCAAAGAAATTGTGGAAATTCGTAAAAAAAAAAAAAAAAAAAAAAAAATATACCGGTGACGGATTGTCAATAGATCCAAGTTAAATGTAATGTTCAATATGAACATTCATCCCCGGAATCACATCGCGATTTGCGAGTGCCCGGGGTTATAGATCACTGAAGAGAGAAGATTTGCCTGGTTCGGATACGACCCCGGTGGCCTAGTTGGATAAGGCGCCACGCTAGAAAAGTGGAAACTCGGGTTTGAATCCCGACCGGGTCAAATCTTTTCTCTTCAAAAATAAAATAATATATTTAATAATATTGATTTATATAAAGAAAAATTACATATATATATATATATATATATATATATATATATATATATATTTACTAGTGACGGATTGTCAATAGATCCAAGTTAAATGTAATGTTCAATATGAACATTCATCCCCGGAATCACATCGCGATTTGCGAGTGCCCGGGGGTTATGGATCACTGAAGAGAGAAGATTTGCCTGGTTCAGATACGACCCCGGTGGCCTAGTTGGATAAGGTGCCACGCTAGAGAGGTGGAATCTCGGGTTCGAATCCCGACCGGGTCAAATCTTTTCTCTTCAAAAATAAAATAATATATTTAATAATATTGATTTATATCAAGAAAAAATTACATATATATATATATATATATATATATATATATATATATATATATAAATATATATATACCGGTGACGGATTGTCAAGTTAAATGTAATGTTCAATATGAACATTCATCCCCGGAATCACATCGCGATTTGCGAGTGCCCGGGGGTTATGGATCACTGAAGAGAGAAGATTTGCCTGGTTCAGATACGACCCCGGTGGCCTAGTTGGATAAGGTGCCACGCTAGAGAGGTGGAAACTCGGGTTCGAATCCTGACCGGGTCAAATCTTTTCTCTTCAAAAATAAAATAATATATTTAATAATATTGATTTATATCAAGAAAAAATTACATATATATATATATATATATATATATATATATATATATATATATATATATATATATAAATATATATATACCGGTGACGGATTGTCAATAGAACCAAGTTAAATGTAATGTTCAATATGAACATTCATCCCCGGAATCACATCGCGATTTGCGAGTGCCCGGGGGTTATAGATCACTGAAGAGAGAAGATTTGCCTGGTTCGGATACGACCCCGGTGGCCTAGTTGGATAAGGCGCCACGCTAGAGAGGTGGAAACTCGGGTTCGAATCCCGACCGGGTCAAATCTTTTCTCTTTAAAAATAAAATAATATATTTAATAATATTGATTTATATAAAGAAAAATTACATATATATATATATATATATATATATATATATATATATATATTTACTAGTGACGGATTGTCAATAGATCCAAGTTAAATGTAATGTTCAATATGAACATTCATCCCCGGAATCACATCGCGATTTGCGAGTGCCGGGGGTTATGGATCACTGAAGAGAGAAGATTTGCCTGGTTCAGATACGACCCCGGTGGCCTAGTTGGATAAGGCGCCACGCTAGAGAGGTGGAATCTCGGGTTCGAATCCCGACCGGGTCAAATCTTTTCTCTTCAAAAATAAAATAATATATTTAATAATATTGATTTATATCAAGAAAAAATTACATATATATATATATATATATATATATATATATATATATATATATATATATATATATATACCGGTGACGGATTGTCAATAGAACCAAGTTAAATGTAATGTTCAATATGAACATTCATCCCCGGAATCACATCGCGATTTGCGAGTGCCCGGGGGTTATGGATCACTGAAGACAGAAGATTTGCCTGGTTCGGATACGACCCCGGTGGCCTAGTTGGATAAGGCGCCACGCTAGAGAGGTGGAAACTCGGGTTCGAATCCCGACCGGTTCAAATCTTTTCTCTTCAAAAATAAAATAATATATTTAATAATATTGATTTATATCAAGAAAAAATTACATATATATATACTAGTGACGGATTGTCAATAGATCCAAGTTAAATGTAATGTTCAATATGAACATTCATCCCCGGAATCACATCGCGATTTGCGAGTGCCCGGGGGTTATGGATCACTGAAGAGAGAAGATTTGCCTGGTTCGGATACGACCCCGGTGGCCTAGTTGGATAAGGCGCCACGCTAGAGAGGTGGAAACTCGGGTTCAAATCCCGACCGGGTCAAATCTTTTCTCTTCAAAAATAAAATAATATATTTAATAATATTGATTTATATCAAGAAAAAATTACATATATATATATACCGGTGACGGATTGTCAATAGATCCAAGTTAAATGTAATGTTCAATATGAACATTCATCCCCGGAATCACATCGCGATTTGCGAGTGCCCGGGGGTTATGGATCACTGAAGAGAGAAGATTTGCCTGGTTCGGATACGACCCCGGTGGCCTAGTTGGATAAGGCGCCACGCTAGAAAGGTGGAAACTCGGGTTTGAATCCCGACCGGGTCAAATCTTTTCTCTTTAAAAATAAAATAATATATTTAATAATATTGATTTATATCAAGAAAAATTACATATATATATATATATATATATATATATATATATATATATATTTACTAGTGACGGATTGTCAATAGATCCAAGTTAAATGTAATGTTCAATATGACATTCATCCCCGGAATCACATCGCGATTTGCGAGTGCCCGGGGGTTATGGATCACTGAAGAGAGAAGATTTGCCTGGTTCAGATACGACCCCGGTGGCCTAGTTGGATAAGGCGCCACGCTAGAGAGGTGGAAACTCGGGTTCGAATCCCGACCGGGTCAAATCTTTTCTCTTCAAAAATAAAATAATATATTTAATAATATTGATTTATATCAAGAAAAAATTACATATATATATATACTAGTGACGGATTGTCAATAGATCCAAGTTAAATGTAATGTTCAATATGAACATTCATCCCTGGAATCACATCGCGATTTGCGAGTGCCCGGGGGTTATGGATCACTGAAGAGAGAAGATTTGCCTGGTTCAGATACGACCCCGGTGGCCTAGTTGGATAAGGCGCCACGCTAGAGAGGTGGAAACTCGGGTTCGAATCCTGACCGGGTCAAATCTTTTCTCTTCAAAAATAAAATAATATATTTAATAATATTGATTTATATCAAGAAAAATTACATATATATATATATACCAGTGACGGATTGTCAATAGATCCAAGTTAAATGTAATGTTCAATATGAACATTCATCCCCGGAATCACATCGCGATTTGCGAGTGCCCGGGGGTTATGGATCACTGAAGAGAGAAGATTTGCCTGGTTCAGATACGACCCCGGTGGCCTAGTTGGATAAGGCGCCACGCTAGAGAGGTGGAAACTCGGGTTCGAATCCTGACCGGGTCAAATCTTTTCTCTTCAAAAATAAAATAATATATTTAATAATATTGATTTATATCAAGAAAAAATTACATATATATATACTAGTGACGGATTGTCAATAGATCCAAGTTAAATGTAATGTTCAATATGAGCATTCATCCCCGGAATCACATCGTGATTTGCGAGTGCCCGGGGGTTATGAATCACTGAAGAGAGAAAAATTGCCTGGTTCGGATTCGACCCCGGTGGCCTAGTTGATCCCGACCGGGTCAAATCTTTTCTCTTCAAAAATAAAATATATATATATATATATATATATATATATATAATATATATATATATATATATATATATATATATATATATATAGAACAATATATTAAGAACAAGATTTAAGTGACTAAACTTATCTTGCTGGATAGGTGAGTTAAAACAAAAATTATGCCAGCAGTGATGTCATTTTTAATTTATTATCGAATTGTCTTAAAAAAAAAAAAGAAAGAAATTTATCTGATAAATAAGTGAAAAAGTGTACAACTAATTCAATTTTTGTCGAAATGTAAACCTCTAAGATGCAAAGCTTGATTAAAATTAAAACATTCTAAATAACGAAGTAAACTATTAAAAAAAAAAAAAAACTAAAATATTAAAAGTTGACTTATAAGTATAAATATTATGAGAGGACTTAAATACGTAATATTTTAATAAATAAAATTTTAATAAGTACTACAATTTGTAAAAAAGAAAAATCAACATAGTATTAAATAAAAACAGATTGCTCTAATATTTAACACTCCAATACAATCTTCGTATCCGACATATACATGGGATGAGTTTTATAAAAAAGGGTAGTGGTGCATGCGCGGACTTCATTTCCACTACTATTCCTTTGCACAAGTACCACATCGCCGAATTTTCCTTCATGAACAGGAAAAAGAGGTAATAAGAGATTATTCGATCAGGAGTTCAACACTCCTCCCACGCTTGCCTCCAACAATAAAAATACGCCTCCATGAAATCCTTCGTCAAGATCAAATCCAAGATACGTCTAGCAGCAACTCAGCAGTTATAAATATAATAAAAGGAAATCGTTACCAGTCTTATTAGGAGAAGAAATCAACAAGGCTTAACAAACATACTTGGCAAGGATGCAGCTAATATCTTTATGAAGCAAAATTATTCTTTTGTTTGCCCAGACAGTTGCAACGTTGATTATCGTCATGGAAATTAAGATTAATAACATTTTTACTTATCTTTACCTAAAAGATCTTAAAATAAAACATTTTACACTCAGAGAACGCGTGTGGAGAGTTGATGCACCAAGTCCCAAATTTTCGAAGAAAAAAAATCAGTTCCTTTCAGTTCAATCGTTTTAAGCTATCATCAAGACAGTGCAATAGATACTCAGATAAAGAAAATATATTAACAAGCTTGCAAGCAATAAAATAACAGCAAATATAAATTCCGGATTCTTAAGTTAAATAACCGTAATTTCGAAACATTTCAATTTATTGAAATTCACAACTGTACAAAAATATACATCAAGTAAATGTGTTGAAGACGATTTCAATAACATGTCAAAACTTAAAAAAAATAACTCATCAGTGGCACTTCAATAAAAATTCTACACTAGAAGGTCTCTAGGCCATCTTCTTTTCAAACGCCTCAGAGGATTATCGGGAATGGAGTGGGAAGCAGGTTGAGAAACTAATGGATTTGAGTGGTTATGGAGCTTATTATGAAAGAATAGGTATCTGGTATGGGCTAACACAGCAACTTTATGAATAAGTTTATTGTTGACAAAGTAAGGAGCATTTATTATATTAGAAGGATTTTGGATAGTAAGGATTAGATACGAGATGAATTGGATGGTTTAGTAGAGCCCCAAAACAGGTTATGGAAATAAGTCTTTTGTAATTTATTGGGAGCTTTGAACGTTTGTCTAGTCAATGTTGAAGCAGTCTGTAACGATGAGCAGCTTCTTGTCGCTTTAGTCTTGTAAAGGTGTCATCTGTATACACCATGTAGACGATGGGGGCTAGGATACAACCTTAAGGAACACTGGCGGATTGGGTAAAGAGGGAAGAATATCTCTATTTAATAATTGTTTTGGTAATTTTTCAATAATTTTTTATGACTATAAACTGTTAAATTTCTTGTAGTTAAATATTTAAGTTATTAATTATAGATACAATAATGATTTTGTTTTTTTAAATATTTGATAATAAAAAATTGTAAAGCTTCAAGTGAAGGTTTTTTAAATCTTTTAGTTGGACCATTTTTTTTTCTGTAGTGTATTGTTCGTTCTTCATTATTTTTGAAAATTCATATTCATATTGTTGTTTTTATGTTTTAAAGTATTTTTTTAAGGTTGGAAAGAATTGTGTTACATTTTCAATATTAAGATTTTATAGCATCTGAAACTATTAATTGATTGGCTATCCTCAATTAAGTTTACAACAAAAAAATATTGCTCACAGAGCCTTTTGGGCGTAAGACATGACGTTGGCACAAAAGTCCACCTCCAAGGAAGACGCACTAATGAGCCGGTGGCAAAAGTTCCTTTTAAATAAATACCTTCCTTATCGGCCTCATTCAATGGCCGCTCTAGTATCTCTCATCCACCTCCCATCGTTTATCACCTTCTGACGTAATCTGGGAATTAATAGTCCCTCCTGGGAGCCTCCTCACCAAGGAGAAAAATGGCGCCTTTCCCGGCTTTGGGAGGAGGCGAATGGTGATCTCCCGTCTCGTTTGTCATGGCTCCGCCTGGCCCTCCCTAGTCCTGAATATCGATATGAGCTGCGCCCTTGCCAAATCTATTATCTATATCCAATAGAAAAACAAAATATTTATGATGTATTTTTTCTAATATATTACACTCCCACGAATCATTAGCGGTGGTTGAGAGAATGGGTAACAACCAGTATACCTGTAAGTACTATCATGGAATTATAATACTATGGAACCTCAGTACTTCGATAGATATAACATTTGAAATTAGGAAAAAATATAAAGCCTTTTTTACCAGAATAACTAAATAGCTTGAAACTTTATTTTTATTGTGCAATGGATCATAACTTACATGAAATAAAATATTGCATATACTATATGCGGAAACCTAGAGGAAGAACTATGACAATGTACTCGTACAAAATTGTTTGTTTGTTTATTGAGGTTTATAGGCATAAAACCCAAGGGTCATCAATGCCTCTGCAAAATTGTTTGTATATTAGGGATTTTAGCATAATACCAGGTATGCAAGTTTAAAATGTCGTTTATTTCTTAAAATATATACACAGTAATTTAAAAAAAAGTATAATATATTTTATTCAAAGTACTGACCCTCGCTTTCTACACATTTTGTCCATCTCTCGGGCAATATATGGATACCATTCCAAAAGAATGCTTCATCTTTATTTGAAATCCATTCATCGAGCCATTTTCGTACGTTTTCGAAATTGTTGAAGTGTTGCTCCGCCAATGGGTGTCCCATCGATGAGAAGAGGTGATAATCAGAAGGCGCCAGGTCAGGTGAATACGGCGGGTGGGGTAGGAGTTCCCAACCAAGCGAAGAAATCGTTTCCTTAGTCAATCTGGCTGAATGTGCAGGAGCGTTATCATGCTGAAGAATGACTTTGGCGTGCCTGTGAATCCATTCTGGGCGTTTTTCGATCAATGCGTGACTCAAATTGATCATTTGTTGTCGGTAGCGCTCGGTATTGACTGTTTCGCCGGGTTTGAGAAGCTCGTATTAGACTACTCCCTTCTGATCCCACCACACACACAGCATTGTCTTCTTCCCAAAACGATCCGGTCTTGCACTCGATGTGGATGGTTGTCCTGGCGTTACCCATGATTTTTTTCGTTTGGGATTCTGAAAATAAATCCATTTTTCATCGCCAGTTACAACTCGATGCAAAAAAAAAAACCCTTTCTTTCGTGGCGTAAAAGCAGCATTTCGCACACAGTTTTTCGTTTTTCCATCTGTCGTTCGTCCAATTCATGTGGAACCCATTTTCCAACCTTTTGAATCTTTCCCATAGCTCTCAGGCGATCGGAAATGGCTTGCCTAGTGACATTCAACTGTTCTGCCATCATTTGTTGGGTTTGGGTATTGTCTTCGTTTAATAAAGATTGCAATTCGAAGTCCTCAAACTTTTTTGGTCGATTTTCTCGTTCTTGATCAGTAACATCAAAATCACCACGTTTGAAACTTTGAAACCAACGTTCACATGTCCTGACGGTTGGAGCAACATCGCCATAAGTCTCAACAAGAATTCGATGACATTCAGATGCCTTTTTCTTTTGATTAAATAAGAAAATCATGACATGCCGCAAATGCTCTTTATTTGGCTTAAAATTAGACATTTTTAACACCAAAGAAAGGTATGATACGTCCACGTAAACGACTTAAAAACAACTGACTTTTGTAAACAAATGACTAACAAACAAAATAGCGTTTAGAGATAAGCAAATCCTTCAATAGGCTAAGAGCGCATTCTATTGGAATTAAAACGACATTTTAAACTTGCATACCTGGTACAATCACAGTCACTAAGGTCTGTTTCAAACAAAACTATTTTGTCATACATATAAAACATTTAACAACAAAGAAAATCTTTTCAGAATAAAAAAAAAAAAAGAAATCACCCAGGAATAGATAGTATATTAAAAAAAAAAAAATCTCATTGAACCAAATAAGTAGTAAGAAACTGATCAATTTTATGGGCTAATTTATTTTTTTTGAAGAATTAAGAGGTGACAGAAAAAATTTGAAACCACATACCTAGCTAACTTAAAAGACAAGAAACTGCTCTTCGTTTGCAACTACTCCAACATTTGCCGGACGTAAAACTATCGCAACAATTGGAAATATTTGAATTTCATAAAAACGTATTTTTTTTTTCATAATAAAGAAAGGTTCTGAAGTCTGTTATAAACATTCCTAAACTAGACATAAACAATGTTTATTAAAATAAATTACAATATTACTTCCAATAAAAAATTTTAGAAAACTTTCTTTTTAAATTTTCATTTTTTACAGTTTTAACTTTTAACTTATTAATTTATAATTAATTAGACATATTGCCCCATGTGCCTTGAATTATTGCTTCCACTAGTCTTGGCATACTTATAATTAACGAAACGAATGATTAACGTGTACTGAAGGAAATTTGAAAAAAATAATCTAAAATTCCATCGTTTATATTTAACAGGGAAAAACAATGATGTGTCCAGTCCTTAATGTCTTTCGTTTAGTAAATAATATTAATATGAATATAAATCAAGTATGGATTAAGGTAAAAACAAGGAAAATCTCGAGAGTTAAGGGTGTCGCAATACTTTTGACGGGGAGTTTGTCGTGCAGTTGATTGATATTCGTAAACAAATTAATGAAAGTTTTACAATTCTTTTTTTTTTTTTTTTATACTAGACTAAAACGAAAAGAAACTGCCCGTCTTTTTCGACTACTTCAACATTTACTTGACAAACGTTCAAACCTTGCAATCAATTACAAAAGACTCATATACATAAGAGTAATTAGACCAATTTGGACATACGGAGTTGAGCTTTGGGGCTCCACTAAACCATCCAATTCATGTCGTATCCAGTCATCACAATCCAAAATCCTTAAAAAAATCCTAAATGCTCCTTACTTCGTCACAAACAAACTTATCCACAAAGATCTTAATATACCTTACGTTTCTGCCTTAGCTCAAACCAGATATTTATCCTTTCATAGCAAACTCCACAACCATTCAAATCCATTAGTGTCACAACTTGCTTCTCAATCCATTCCTGAAAACCCTCCGAGGCGCCTGAAAAGAAGATGGCCTTGAGACCTAATATAAAACCTGTAGGAGAGCTGCCAATGGGTAGTTGCTTTAAAAACAAGTGACGTGTCATTCTTATCATTATCATCATATTTAATTGATGTATTGTATGTTTATATTGTAAATACAGTTGTAAATTTCAATAAATTAATTTTTTTTAAAAAATTACTATTTGTCTATAAGTGAAATAAGCAACAACTTTTAAGAAATCTTGTAAAGGCATTAAATTAAATTTATCAAGGACAACACTTCTTATAATGTATAAATGATGACGAATAGCCGATGTTAACATTAATTTACTGTTTAGAAAAACTAGATAAGAATCGAAACCTTAAGAGAATATAAATACAATATAGTCTTATCAATTCTATATGCTGAGACAGGTATATAAGTCTATATTACATAGCAATAAAGAAACATGAGCCGATAAATATGTAGCACTCAGGGTAAAATAGATGGGGGGAGATAGATGGGGCAATATAGGGCGGCCTAGGCAATTATGAGCAGGTAGCACCGACAGGAGCTTTAGCAGTTAATCCCGAGAGGGCGCGCCTATTTGTTCGCCTACGTGGCAATTTTTGTAATTCGTTGGGGCTTAGGAGGCCATCGGCCCGCGGATAAACTGCTCCTCCTTCATTCCCTCTCAGTAGTAGACCTCTCCCGTAGCGACCGGGAATAGCCCTCAAGAAAATGTGCTGGTCAACAGTAAATGGAGGGTGAGATCTAGGGGTAATTTTAGGTTCAATTTGAGTTAAACTACTCCTAGTCTTATATCAACTGCTTCTCAAGAGTTCTTGTACTGACGTACAAGAACTATTCGTACACAGGGTTGAAAAATAACTCCAAATGGAAGATTAATGAATGGATATAGGTAAGGGGTTCCAAAACAAGGCAGCCTGAATAATGAATTCCAAAAGAAGCATTTCCATAAACGTTGGTAAAAAAAGTTAGTGCATAGAGTTCTTGAATTAACCCTTTGGCTGGGGGATAGTCTAGGAACCTGCAGTGCCCCGTGTGCGACGTAATTTTACGCTTAGCGGTTTCGTTTCCTTTATTTATTCTACATTTTCTATTCATGTTTCCCATCCTCATTTTCTCTTATAAGGTTGCATGCCATATATTGGCTTAAAGAGACACTGCAGCTTATATAAACAGTCCATAGATGGCAATGGAAAAAGACATACGATAAGAGTTAGTAGCAGTTTGGCGTTAAAACCAGCCGAGCTCATATAGTAGTCTGTAGCAGTCGAACGGTTAAAGAAGTTGATTGATTATATGATGATTTTAAGTTTCAAAGATTAGAGTGAGGATGTTGTTAGGTATTTTTATCAGAACAACATGCGTACTCCGAATAGGGAATAAAGGGCGGTTTATCCTACAGGTTATCTACTTATTTTATCTAGAGTGGGAAGGCTATTCATTTCGTTGGTTCAACACGTAATACACATTTCAAGTCAGGAGGGAATCCAACCCTACTTCTCTGCCTAGACTAGGTTCTCACCCCAACGCGTTCGGCCATCTTAGAATCATAAACGAGAACAATCAATGGTACATATATTTTATACCGTTATCGAAGATTTTACATTTTTTTCTGTTGATCTTTCCGGCTGATAAATACCCATCGCACTTCGCCAAATAAGTATGTTTTGGCAAAACATGAGTTTTGATATGTTCAGTGGGCAGGCATACATATTATACGGCATTTAATTAAAATTTTGTACTGGTTGTCCCGAATTTAAATGGCAAAACTTCAGGAACTTATAGGGAACCAAAAAACTAAGACAAAATGTTCTTTAGAGATTTGCTTACATCTCCCTAAGTATTAGTCCCATCAACAATGTTTATAGTATTTTTGTAAAACATTTTATGTAGATTAATTTAATATAGACACATTTTTTTCGTTACAGGCATTAGTTTTCGATTTATTAACGAAAATCTTTTAAAAAAAGGACCTTCAGAGACCCCCCCACCTACAGTCCCACCTCCACCTGTCAGTACTTTTAGTATGTTGTTAAGAACACTTTCCTCTACAACTGTGCCAAAATTGGCTTCTACATCAATTAGTTCCCCTATTTTTCCTTCGTTGCTTGGATTATTAAGAGATTATTGAATCCTAAGAATCATTTTCGAAATTCACATAGCTAACTGCTTTCTGCTGAGTTAAGATGGCTTCATCCAAGTTATTGAAGACAATACTTCCTTGAAACCTTATTATTTCAATTTTTAAATTCTAAGAAGCCTTCTTATATTTATGACATCCTTGCCTTGATATATTGATATATGCCTTCTCATCGACCTTAGAAAAATCCTTTATAATCCTAAAGAATAAAGGTAACTTTTTCTTCTTCTATATAATTATATAATAACGTTTATATATATTAAATAATAAAGAATATATTTAACATTGAAAACATTTGTGATTTTTGACTCATCGTGTATATACTTTTAGAATTAATGAATATTATCCGCTTCTATTGGATAATTCATCAATTCTAACTGTAATTATTCTTTATATCATGATATGTACCTTAATTGTATATAATTTATTTTGTTCGGGATAAAATAAGAAACTATCATTTAAAATATTTGTACCCCACTTTTGTAAATTTCTGCTAAAATTATATAAATGCTTACGATTAGTTTTTAAAAAAATAATTAATTTGATGATAAGTGTCCTACTTTTCCTTCAGCCCTTTGAGATAAGCTGAATAAACTGTAGCCATCAAGGAATTTCCCTACGGCCGGCCCTAGGGCGCACATTTTTAAATAATGTAATAGCCCGAAGGACAGGGGGGTGGAGTGGGGGGTGAGATGGCATCCACTATCTGCCAGCGGATAGGCCGGTGCCAGGGGTCCCTTCCTATTGGCTCAGATAGTAGATAGTGCTGCTTCCTTCGATATTCTCTGACATCTCACCTACCGTTCAAGATTACATTTATGATTTATATTACTTTTTTTTTCTTCTATGATATAAAAATGGAAGGAGATAGTAACTATATTTGTCTAAGAAAAAATATTAATTAACATTATATTGCAAAAATAATATGTAACGGAAGTTAATCGAAGATCAAAAGATAAAAGACAACTCTTCCTGGCTAGGGAATTTAAAGGATCAAATAACTTTAATTAGTATTTAAACTAAGTTAAAAATTGAATCAGTGGGTGCAGAAACAAACCAGATTTCCGAATTTTCAAATTTTTGAGGAGAGAAATGTATGGTGGACGTTGGGATTGGATGATTTGGAAGAGAAAGGATGTCAGAAAATACTGGCGACAGTAGAAAGAGAAAGCCTCTTTGATTCTGCAAAAGATTGTAAAACGTGAGTGTTCCTCGGGATCCCAAATATAAAGTGAATGAACCAGTAAAACAGTATTCTGAATATGTCCTCGAGATCCTAAGAATCACCACCTAACTCAATAATTATTATAGAAATTACGTATAATACGTTTTCATTACTAGGCAAATTACCTCTGCAGCCCTTCTCCAAGAATTGCTAGTGTTGGTTTATGACCTAGGCATTGTAGGCAATTATCAATTGTGATAATTGAAGCACGTCTCTTATCAGAAAAATCGTTTGATATTTGTCAAATTTTGAAAATCTATTCTCACCAATGTTAAGCGTCATAATTTTGTTAATATATTTTTTTTAACTGAAAAAATCATAGAGTTAAATCCTATACAGTCGTATTATGAGTTTCATTACAAAATAATAATCCTGATGGTTTTAAAATGGCCGTTACTATGACTGTGACCATATGATCATCCTTTCTTTCCATGCGACAATTTGTTTAAATTGTTAATCTAAAAAAAAATTGTATTGTTTATTTAAAATAGGCAAATCAATATGGATTTATAATAATTTTTTAACTTGTAGATAAGTGGTAAACTTCACAAATTAAAACCTTTTCCTGCTTTAAAATTATAATGTTCTCCCTAAATATTGTTCATTGTGAGCAAAATCTAAAAGTATTTAAAATCGTCCAAGTTTCTCAAATTTCATTCCATTATCTTAAGCCGGCTCCACACATTCGTGTTATGTCATAACACACAACACGAAACAGCTTCGCCGAATCTGTTTCGTGTTATGTGATAACGCATAACACATAACACGAAACAATGAAGAAATAGTTCTCTGTTATGGCTTAACACATCACACATAACACGAAACAAGCCCAAACTGTTCTCTGTTATGGCATAACACATAACACGAAACAATAACGAAACAGTTCTCTGTTGTCATGACAATATATCAACACCTACTAAAATAAGCCAAGTTCGTCAAAATGCATGTATCTACTATTTTTTAATATGTTGTTAGGACCCATGAGGATAGTTAAAATCCAAGTTTTCAAACCTCAAAATTAGGTGGGTTGTTCGTAGTACTCAATAATCCTCGGAATTGTAGCACTATTTTTGTTTTTCATTTATATCTCTAAAATATAAAAATTTGCTTGACACAGCATTTACTTTATTAAAGAGTACTAAATGTGTGACAATTTAATTCTAACAGCAGCTATGTAGATTAATTGGTTGCGGAAATACAGTTCTCCAAAAAATAGTGATTTTACACAATATTCATAAATTTTCCGTTGAGTCAAGTTCTCAGCCGCATTCTAACAAAAGTACTGGTTTCAAAATAATTTCTTCAAGAAAGAATTTAAAGGAAATTTAATTAGCTTTAATTTAATATCTAAACTGTACCTGTAGACAAACTTTTTTTTAGAAACGGGAAAAGATTACAAAATCGGATTAGAGGAAAACAATTGCATTGCTGGTTTTAAAAGTGAGTGAGAGAATTGGCAGGAATCTACCTGTTTCTTTTTCAATTTAAAAACATGTACAAGTATCTATTGCTGTATTTAAAAACATGTATTTTAGTCTGGTATCCTTCGATGTATAAATCGTCTGGGCTATGATCTATTGTTTTTCCCTGTTTAGGAGAAATTGAGTTTTATCTTTCGGTCTCCCCCTTTCTTAAATATTATATTTTATTTTGCCATTGTTTCAGGACTCTTTAGTCTCTCAAATACCATTTTTTTTAATGCGAGGCTACTTATGTCTATTACGTCTCTGAGAATCAGCTCTACTTTATTTACGCCATGATCTATTTACTTTCAGACTGAACTAATAGCGAAAATGAAGATAAGCTACGAAAATCTCTTCTTGACTAATTGAATAGACGAAAAAAACTCTGTCAACAACTTAGTTTCCCATTACAAATGCTACCGTAAAAAAAAATATACCTAACATAGTCCAGTTCAATTCAAAATGTATGAAATTAGTTACCGATTTAAATTTTAAAAAAATTTAAATCGCTAAGTGCTTACTTAACGTTATTTATCATCAAATTTAGTAGTTTTTCATTTTTAAACAGTTATTATTGAAAACAATGATTTACTGGTCTTCACGATTATTCACTGTTGCTAAGCAAATTTGTGAATAATCGATTGTCTCTGTTTCGGCTCATAAAGTTAATAAATTTTAGCTTTATTTACGCATGATCTAACTTTCAGACTGAAAATAGCGAAAATGAAGATAAGCTCCTTTGATAATTGAATAGACGAAAAAAACTCTGTCAACAACTTAGTTTCCCATTACAAAACCGTAAAAAAATATACCTAACATAGTCCAGTTCCAAAATGAAATTAGTTACCGATTTAAATTTAAAAAAATTTAAATCGCTAAGTGCTTACTTAACGTTATTTATCATCAAATTTAGTAGTTTTTCATTTTTAAACAGTTATTATTGAAAACAATGATTTACTGGTCTTCACGATTATTCACTGTTGCTAAGCAAATTTGTGAATAATCGATTGTCTCTGTTTCGGCTTATGTTATGGCAAAACAAATTTCCTTTGATGTGTGTTAAAAACCGCCTCCAATAGCGATACAGCCATAACACGAGCAGAAACAATAACACATAACACGAGCCGAGTGCCCATCCACACATTCGGCATCTTCAACGAGCATGTCTGTTTCGTGTTGCGTGTTATGACATAACACGAATGTGTGGAGCTGGCTATGTGGCTATAGCAGGATCTAAAACAATATTATAACACATAACACGAGCCGAGTGCCCATCCACACATTCGCCAATCTTTGACGAGTATGTCTGTTTCGTGTTGCGTGTTATCACATAACACGAATGTGTGGAGCCGGCTTTACCTATCTACCCTTTCAGGTAGCAATGTGACCGTTGACAGGCAGCATTAGTAATGTTCTTTTACTGATACTTCAGCCACTGTTATGAATGGGGTTTCATTTAAAAAAAAAAAAAAAATTATGTTAAATAATTATTTAATGTTTTTTAAAATGTTTATTATTTAAGATATATATTATGTTTCGTTAATTAAAGCGTTTATAGTAGGAAATTCTAAAATTTAAAACATGCTCTTCGAATTGAACAAATCATCTTGGGAAGGCCTAGTGGTCATATGAACACGGCCAATTATGAGCAAACGGTGTCTGATTTGTTTTTAAACAATTTTCCTTAATTTCAACATGTCCATTAAGAAAGAAAAATATAAGAGATCTTATTTTAATAGAAAATATTTTTGCTTCTCCTTAAAGGGTTAATGAACCTGAAAATGGATCTTTTTTTTTTTTTTATTTGAGAAGGTCCCGAGGCCATCCTCTTTTCAAACGCCTTGGAGGGTTGTCAAGAATAGAATGGGAAGCAAGTTGAGAGACTAATTTCTACAACTCCATCGCTGGTGTTTGGCGTTGTAGTATCCCCCAGCATTAAAGCGCGGTCCGAGGGATCTATGGAAAATAGATTTAATTAATTAGTTCCTAAAGTAACGGTATTAAAAAAAAAAATGTAGGGAGCACCTTTAAATTTCGTAAAACATTCCTTTGCACTATACAAGATATTTAATTTTTTTTTTTATCGTATTCTGAGTGTATAAAATTTCAACTTAGCCATTTCAAATTTACACAATAGTGGTTGAATTTACATGACAAGAGAGGATCGCCCTGAGGAAGGAGGCGGTGGTTAGAGAGGACCCGGAGCGTACGAACTGAAGGAGGTCGCTGTGCCGAGGATAAATCCTCTTTTATATTAAATGACACGAGTGAAATTAATGCCGCAGATAGGGCCGAGCTTTTTGCACCGTTTTCAGGACCCTCGGCTTAATAACTCTGCTACGTCAGTTGAATATTTCTGCTCCTAGCCGTTCCTCCTATCTCCTCATCTTCTCACACTGCTAGCATAGTCGACCCCTGTCATTTTTTGTGACGTGTAGTCAATTTCAAGCAATGCAGAACATTGAAAGGATATTTTATAACAAATTCATTGATAGTGGGCCATCAACAATTTTTTATTGTGTAATTAAAAGTAAATCTATGAGATGAGAGACAGGAATATAATATATAAGTTGAAAAAAGAATAGCTTATATTTGATCTAATTAGGATAATAATTATTTAAGCAGCAGAGAAATCAGAATTCATCAGAAGACCAATCACTCTTTTGATAATTCCACATTTCCATAATCAGAAAGGGATTATGGCAGGGAAAAGGACTTAAGATTCGACACATGGAATATAAGGGTACCCACAGAAAAGATGCAAAAGCAGCAGAGGAAATGATTAAGTTTAAAATGTAAATTTAGTGATTAAGTAAATTGTTCAGCGCGAAGATTAAAATGGGCATTTAAAGTCATTGGGTATAGTAATGATCGAATTCCAAAAAAAGTGATCAGTTTTGAACCTTCTGTTAAACGACCAAGGGCTGGACTAAGATGCAGAAAGGAGAATTGCTTCAAGGCTGATCTGGGAGTTTTGGGTTTTAGAGGGGTGGGTTAAAGGGAGGCGTGTGGTCAATGGTTGTTGTTGTCGGCATCGCCTTTATTTAATTTTAAAAAAAGAGAATTTTTAAGAAAGAACAGTGGATTGAAGTAACTAAATTCCGGATACTGCATAATATGAAGGAAAAGATAGAGAGGAAGTGGCTTATATTATGAAAGATAAATTTTTTGCAAAAGCCGAAAAGTAGTATGCTCCAAAGTGTTTGAGACAATTCTGGGGCTTAAAAGCAGAAAAATTAACATTTATGCCAAATTAAAATACTTTTAACATTAATATCACAAACAAAATTTGTTAAGATTCTTCCTTTTGCATATTATTTTATGTTCTTTGGTCCTTTAATCTTTTCAATTAAAATCATCTGTATAGGAGAAGTATTGGAATTAGTGATTCTCATCTACATAACACTTCCCTGTATGCTGCTCAGTAAAAAACTCCTGTCAATAACTCCAACTAAAGGTGGTCAATCCTGTGGAATTTCCCGCCCTTCGAAATTTGTCCCTAAAAACATTAAAATCAAAAAAACCTTACCAAATCTTGTTTCGCATGAATATAAATTAATTTGTAAATATTATTTGTTTTGTTAAATGTTAGAAATTAATGCCATAATGATTACTTATTGCCCTCTTTTAGGCATATTGTAATACTCGTCAATACAAGTTTTTTTTACAAAAACAAAAACTTCTTAACGTTAACATATTATTACAATTCTAGTTTTTTTTCAAACCTCCATATAGCACATTGAGAATACTAAAATAAAAATAGGTGTATATCTGCAACATAGATTGTATACATCAAAAGATTAAGTTAATTTTTCTTTATAGTAACTATCCATGTATCATGTAAAGTTCATTAACGTTATCAATTTAATTTTTTGTTTCTGAAGTACTAGACTAAAACTAGAAAATGCAAACGTTCAAACCTATCGATTAATTACAATAGACTCATTTAAATGATCCAAACCTATTTGGACATACGGATTTGAGTTTTGGGGATCCACTAAACGTTCCAATTCGTCTGGTATCCAATCCTAAATCATTCGAAAAATCTTCCTTGCTTCTTATTATGTCACAAACAAACTTATCCATAAAGATCTTAATGTACCATATGTTGTTAATATAACACAAACCAGATACTTGTCCTATCATGGTAAACTCCGTAACGATTCGGATCCACTATTACCTCAACTTGCTTCCGAAACGAAGATATCCTCGAAATCTTCTAATGTAGAACTTTTATTGAATTGCTACTAATGAGTACTGCTTTACAAGCAATTGACATGTCATTTTGGGCAATATCGTCAAATTTACTCGATGTATTTTAATTTATATTTTATGCAGTTTTAAATTTTAATAAATAAATATAAATAAAAAAAATCCTAAGTTATGTTGTATCAAAAATTGTTCTTTAATTTATTTATTTTTTCCCTTAAACATTACTACAGGCTATGGAGTATCTTTGAATTGTTTTAGTGTTTCATTGAGAATTTTTTTCACAACAATTTTTTTTTTTTAAAGAATATTGTGTTTAAAAATAATATAATAAACTGAATATTACAACAAAGCTATAAACTGAAAGCTAACAACAAATAATTAAAACTGAAACTATTTTTATAAACAAGAGATAAGAAACAAAGTGAATAAAAAGAATTAACTCTGGAGTTTATTTCTTTTTATCCTCCTTTTACCAACAGGTTAAAGGATTGAATGAAAGCCCTTTATCTGACATGTCCTTTATATCCTTTGACTCGAGAAAGAGGTCGAGGGTGGTCTGCGTTTGGACAACTCCAGCTCCAGCCAACATAATTGGGTATCTTAAACACCGTTTCATTGCAATAAAAAGTAACTAGGTTTCTAGGATGATTTAATTTTTAACTAATTTAAGTATACTTTTTTCTATTTATAAGCCAATCTGAAACAAAAATATTTTTATGATATTACAGATAACAAAAAATCTCGATGAATCAGGAAAAGACAAAGCAAAATGTACATAGCTGTATCGTTAAGAAAAAAAAATAAGCATTTTGATTCTTATAAAACAACCCTTGGAACTCTTCCCCTTTCATCATTCGCTATGCAAACTCCCTAATGAGATTCTGATCCCTTCTTTTACCATTAACTCGTCTCTTTTCAAGCAAATGTAAATTATTTTATAAGTATTTTTAATTCTTTTAATTTCATTTTTTTTTAAATAACGTATTCCTTCAGGTTTGATAAATTAGTCAACACTCTCTAAAATTTCAACATTCTGACTTTCATTGAATAATCAAAGAGATAACTCCTTTTTAATTTTTCATTGTGCAAAGGTTAGGTTGGTATGTCGCTTATAGCCCTTATTAAATGTTCAGGTTTACATTTAATTTGAAGCTAAACCGATTATAATTATAGAAATGTGATTGAATTGTAATACTTAGCGTAAAGTTAGTTTTAATTATTTATTTATTGTTAATTTATTAAGAAATAAACTCGTATAATTTAGGATGATTTACATTGATCTGGTACAATAAAACTAATAATAAGGCATTAAAAACATGATTGCGTTATAGATATTACTCCTAGTTATATAATATCAGAATTTCTTACAATTCTACATTCTTAAATCAATTTTATGCCTGAAGATATCGGGATGAACATCACGAAAAATGTAGTGGATTGATATCTAGGTCTTTTTTTAGTAAGTTGAAATTCAGATTCAGAACCTAGAAAACGTATTAACAAAATGGAACTAGGATAATTATATTGCATTTCTTTACATGGTCGACCAGCAAGAGACGTCAGAAATGTTAATAATTACGGTTGGAGATTATTTGTGTTGGGTTGGAGAAGTTTCTGAGATAATTTTGCCTTGAGGAGATAGTTTGAGCATTGCTAGACCGTAGACATTTAGGTAATCAGAGAATTAGCATCTGTGGTTGCGGCAGCTTAGAAGATGTTAAGATTAATGTTTCAAGGAGAAGAGAGATAGCGAGGAGAGAGAATTACTGAGGAAGGAGCTGGGGAATTATTTTCAACGCAAGAGATCTTTAATCATTCTAACTCCAAGACGGTTTATGATATTTTCGAATTATCAATCTTCTGTGTCCATGCTACTGTATTAAAAACCATTAGAGAATGTTATAAAACAAAAAAAAACAGCCAAAAGGGTTTATTACCTACTACATATAATATATATATGGATCCTGTGAAATGTGTGTTAAGTTCAGAAATCGCATTTTGGGAAAACTGATTTTTTTCACAACGATTGACAAATTAATATTCGTCTATATATTAAAGAGGAAGAATAAGAAAATGAACTTTATTCTGGGACACCTTGTCCCCTAAGAATAACAGATGAGTATAATACATAAGACAATCGTCTGGCTATGATAATTAATTATAATACAAAAAACCTTGTCAAAGAATACATCTTCTGTATACTATTATAATTTATATAACATAAATATTCAGGTTTTACATTTACTCGGAAGATTGAAAATTCAGGAGGTAAAGAAAGAGATAATTTTTAAAGAAAGTAAGAGTGGAGCTTTTTCGAATTGAGATGGGCGATGAATTCCATAATGAGGAAGCGCGGATAATAAATTAGGTTGATGGGTAGGGTTCTAGTATTTAAAAGGTGGATGGAGGAGCGCAGAGTAAGGAGGTCATGAATATAAGGTGAGATTTTGTTTTAAAGGAATGGAATATCTAAGCGCTTAGGAAGTATTGACGTCAGAAACTGGGGAAAAGCCACATAACCAAGTGCATCAGACACAGATAATGAGAAAAAAAAATAGCTTTCTGTTTATACTTACAACCCGAAATTCACAAACTTTCACAAATTGCACTTATAACCTACAATTAACAAGTGTTACATACAATTTAGACAATAAACAAAAAAAATATTTTATTCTACACATTATAATCTAAGAATTTTATTCATCTCAGTAATCCTGTGTTTAATTTATCACATGTGGAATTCCAATAGTTATAAAACCTTTTAATGAACACTGAAAATGGTCGGATGTTCACATATTTCTCCGGAACATGATTTAATAGTGTCTTAATGTTCGAAAACCAGTTTAAGCATGAAATAAACTAAGAAATGATCTTTATTCTTTGATAAAACTATTTTTTAAAAATACTATTGTTTAGCTGCATTTATTTCGTTACTGCTTTAGCTTTGAGAATCGAACATTTTAATACTGTCTGTTCATATTCCAATAGTAATTTAATTGGACGATTTGACGATTGACTTACAGTAACAACGCATCATTTTTAAGCGGATCGTTTAAAATTCTGTACCAAACACTTTAGATTCTATACACGAAAAAATTACTTTCTTATAAAACATGAAAAAATTTTTTAATGCTTAATTTTATTCATAGAACAAAGAATCGATATACAATAATAAGCTATTGCAAAACTATCGCTAACTTATGAGGTATTAATTGGTTGTTATGAATCGACATTACCCCTGACACTGTGTTAATTACAGCGCAGTTTCTAGTTCGTGCTGCAGTTGAATGCCTCGTGAAAACTTTTATTACAATATTAACAGGTATTTATTCAGGGAATTGCACGTTTTAGCATTACTTTTCAAATATTAATAAGAGAAGGAAACTTAAAGGCATGTTAAGGTAATTTTTTTCACTTTTTTTTTTTCTTTTTTTTAATACGAGTTGTACATTCAAAGAGAATATTTTTATTTTAAATCTAGTACCAGTTGTAAATTCTTTTATTTTATAGCCCTGTTTTGAATTTTATTTAATTTTTGAACCTCTGTATTTTTATGAATAAGGTCGTCTGGGATGAAGTCAGGAGTAAGAAAAAATACGTCTAAGTTAATATACTTTTTTATGGAGTGCCCTAGTTTCAGCCTGCTTTGCAAACCATCAGGGATATAAATACAAAAACGTGACGAAGAAAACTAATAGACAAAATAAATAGGAAAAATTACAAATAATATGAAAGTAATGGATAATAAAACAATACAAATAAATCAAGAATATTAGAAAAATGCCCGAAAAAATAGTGACAACTAAAGGAAATTTATGAAATTATAAAATTTGAAACTTAATTATAAATTTTTTTAAAATATTCACATTTTTACTCTTTAGTTATTTTTTTTTATTAATAATTTTCACTTTCCTAAATTAGTCTCTGCATAATTACTTTTTAGTATTCATTGTGCAATAAATGAGTCTGGTTCGGAAAACGCATGCAGATTACTTATTCGGTGATTATGGTAATTTTATACATAATTATGCTAATTATATTCTGTCCCATGTAGTACAGATGAAATGCTGAGTTCTTGCATGAAATCTGTAATACGACCTGGAATAACAATATAGTCTGATTGCTTGAAGGCCCATTAGGGAGTAAAGCAAATTTAAAGCATGGGGTATAAACATTTTGTTGTTAAACATTCAAAAAACTTTGTTGACTTAAATACAGGCTCGTATCCAGAGAGTGAAATCACTTTGGGCTTCAGCCAAACGAAGTAACGAAAAATAATGTGGAACGTGTAGGAATTTTATGGATTTATATTTATGCGAAATCATATGGGGAAGAAGGTAGGAGAAATAATGTTTGTTTATTAAGATTTTAGAAAGCATTGTTTTGCTTTGAGGTTATTTATAAACTAGCATATCTCGTCGCGGCTTCGCCTGCTCTCATAAATAAAGAAGTAAGAATATTTTAACTAATAATTGAACTTCATTTGTTTATCGATAAAAAGCATGTATTGAAGTATGCAATTCAGCATTGTTTCATCAATGATATTTTCACGAATAGCAGTAATTTTTAACTTGGTTAAAATTTCATTGTGTAGGTTTTTGAAGACTACATAAAAGAATAATTAGAAATAAAATTTTGAAAAAAATAATTTTATTGATTTCATCTGATTGGGTTTAAATTTCTAGACAGTGTGGCAGACCTCGTTTCTGGCACTCAATACTATACATTTTAATTATTATTGTAGTGAAGTTTACTATTGTAAGCCTTCATAGAACTATGAAGATGTAGTTAAAATTTGGTACAGTTATATTTGATAGTTTAACATTGAAACTCTGTTGCAGAATGGCCACATATCGGTCGATTTTAAAACTGCAGTGGAATCCAAATGTCGCTCAATATATTTATAGTTTCTTTTAATTGTAATTTAATTAAAAATAAGGAAGTTTTATCATAAATTTCTAGCTCAACACCGTACCTTTAAACTTTGTAACCTGTCTTGAATGGTGGTCTCCACCTATTTATCAAACTTTACTACTCACCTCATTTTTATCGCTCTTTTACGACAATATAATAGAAAATCTTTAAATTTCATTATTTCTGAACCTTCCTTGAACTACGAAGATGATGTGGTTAAAATTTGGTACAGATTAGTTCAGAAGTTTTCGCGGTTAGCAATCACAAACGAAATATGGCTTGTCTTTTTATAAAATAGCATACATATACACATGTTTTGTTATGAGTATTTTATTTAATAGCATAAATAACAGATATCTAAAAAATAATCTGCATGCAGTTTTCGCAAAAGACCCAAAATATTGAGTAATTATCTCAAATACGTTTTGTAAATCCCACCTCAGTTCAAAGACCGATCTCAGTTTGACAACTTTAATCTTCTTGTATATTATGATTTGAAAACAATATGCTAAAGATGAAATAAGTTATAAACACAAATTTTAATATATTTGTCATGTACATTTTACAGAATGGTCTGTTTCACCGAGTTAAAGTGGTCCGTAAGGGATCCTACTATTTAAGTATCACTTAACTAGTAATTTATTGGGTTTTTAGAAATCTTCTAATTGCATATTATAAACTTATCGCAAAATCTATTTTAGGCTTATGTATTTAATGTATAGAATTAATCCATACATGAATGTTTTGAACTACAAAACAAATTCACCCTCGTCTTCACAAGATTATAGAGAAAAAGAGAATAACACTTCCAGGAACGACCATTCTTCCAAGACAAATAGGAAATTCCATTAAGTGTAAGAGGAACCGCCCGGGAGGGAATTGGATTGGCAAGTTTAGTTCACGATTCAATTAAAGTATAATTAGGTTCTGTTTTCCCTGTGACAAGAATGTTTACCAAGAAAGTTCACCGGACCAGGAGATATCAATGGATGAGAGATGATCAAAGGAGCGAGAATTATGACCATTGACGCTAAAAGATAGTATCATACTTTTCAGAGGAAACGATGAATGTCGAAATAAGTGTTTAGGATTACTTTCCAGCATTATTACATATTATATATTTGTATAATTACATAAAATATTTCACATTTTTTAACTCGGGTCGACTTTTTAACCGACTTCAAAAAAGAGGAGGTTTTCAATTCGACTGTATTTTTTTTATTTTTTTGGAATGTTTATTACGTGATATTTCCGTCAATTATAAATCGATTTTGATGATTCTTTTTTATTCGAGAGGTCATGCTTCAGAGTTGATCCAATAAAAATTTTAATGAAATCACCTCAACACTTTTTAAGAAAAAAATCAAAATAATAAAAAATCACTGTCATATATCCCTCCATTACAAACATATTAATCTACTATTACTAAATCTAAATTATTAACAAAAATAACTTAATTTTTTTCATTTATTGTTATTTACAATAGTACAAAATAATATACATCAAGTAAATGTGTTCATAGTGAATACAATGGCATGTAAATAACTTGTGAAGAACTGCTAGTACCACTGGTAGCGCTTCAATAAAATTTACACTAAAAGGTCTCTAGGCCATCTTCTTTTTAAACGCCTCGGAGGATTATCAGGGATGGAGGGGGAAGCAAGTTCGGAGACTAGTTTGGATTGATTATGGAGCTTACTTAGGAAGGATAGGTATCTGATTAGGGCTAAATCGGCAACATATTGAACATTAAGATCTTTATGTATAAGTTTATTGTTCACAAAGTAAGGGTCATTGAGGATTTTTCCAAATAGGCCTAATAACAGTCTTGTAAATGATTCTTTTGTAATTAATTGGGAGTTTTGAACGTTTGTCTAGTAAATGTTGAAGTAGTCTGTAACGACGGGCAGTTTCTCGTCGTTTTAGTCTTGTATGTGGATTCCATGTTAGACGTTTGTCCAAGTGGAGTCCTAGGTAGCGTATCTATTCTACAGGGATTAATGGAATATCAATGAATAACTTAAATATGTAAACAAAAATACACACCACTAATGTTAAATTTTAGAAAGAAAAACCAAAACCGACTTCAAGATTAAACCTCCATGTACAATCTTGAACTAAAAAGTAAAAAATAATATTTTAATAACTTCGATACCTATATACCTATTCACAAATAACAATCAGTTATTGCCAATCGAACGTTTGTTGCAAAGGCAGGATCAAACTGACCTTGGCACTGACTCCAAAAATAACAGATCGTTAATTGAGAACAGGCATATATGTATCGATAATTTCGTTGTCCTTTAATTTTCTTTGTTCTTAAGTAATTAAAATATTATATTTTTCCCTTTTAGTATAAGATTGTTTAGGTTTAATTTTAAGTCTTTTTTTTTTTTTTTTAATTAACTTTATTTGATTGTAAATATGCTATCTCTGATTTCTAATTAAAAATTAGATATATTCAACCAATCATTCTACTTTATGAAACACTAAATTATTGTATATTAAATTATTTATAACTATCATTAATGTATTTCAAATTTTCCTTGACGTTTTTGGAACCTTAAATTGCTATTTCTATATATTATTAATATTTACAGGATCTGTAGTTGTATTTACTGCTGCTTTTTGTTTTTTAGGTTGTTCCTTTCTTATAGGTTCCATCGGAACCTGGATATCGGGGCTGGGAGCTTGGTAGTCAAGTTCCTTACCCACTAAGCTACCGCGCCTCTTATATGTGTATATATGTATACATAAATATTTAGCTATTACCAGACTTTTTTTAAATACCCTGAATCTGAGGGACATTGATAGATATTAGACACTCTTTGATAATTAATTTATTTTTCTCAACTAAGATTTCCATAGGTATTTATATTTATATTACATACTATGTAAATGAGCCTATTAATTTTTATTTTATTTTAAGTTAATGTTGTAGTATTTTTCTTATTTTTTCTTTAAACATCGAATTTCCACAAATGATGGGCACTTGGAAAATCTCCAATTCAATGATGAATTTTTCAATATATTTCTTCGACAGATCCACACAAAAAAAAAAAAAAAAAAAAAAGTTTATAATTACCTTTTCAATCAAATTGAAACATTAAAAAATAGCAAGCACGTTGCCAGAATACGTCGTAATTAGAAATTACGAAAAAAGAAGCCTAACGTAACCTGAGAAAGCTAAATTTACATAAATTGCTTCTATATGGTAGCAACTGAATTTCCAAGCCGTTTCATGGTCTAGCAGTCTTGTTGCAAAATTTTAATTGTTTAAGTTGCCACAATTGGAGCAGTGCCAACTCCCGATGCATTTACGTAATCAACATATTTTAAACATTCATTTACTTAATTATTTATTTTTTTTTAACTTGTCAGGTTATGAATATTGTTTTTAATGCAACATATATTTATAAAATTTGTGCAGTATTTCTAATATTATATATATTTTTTTTTATATAAAAAAGGTACAAGTAGAAGTGATATACATTTATGTATTCAGGGCTCGTAAATACTCTGAACATAAAATATTATCTATTCAAATGCTCCGATGATAAAAAATATTTTAAAATTGTTTTAAATAATAAAGCCAGCCGTGCAGGGAAAGCGAAGATTTATTCATGAAACCGTTGATTTCCCTTGCGGCGCTCAACGTTCTGTCCTATCTTTTCTCGCTAAACCGCATTATTCACCAAGATGGAATTAACTTAAATGAATTAATATGATTTTGTCATTAAAGTCTTTATCAATTATATATGCTTATACAATCAAAAATGTGTAAGTGTATATTAATTCGAATTCTATATTTTATGGCAAATTTTATCAGGACTGCTAGGATAATTGTAAAAGATCTCTGTTTGTTATAGAATGTAGTTTTCTATTTTTTTATTGAAATTTTCAATTGTACAATAATACACTCCTAGTATATTTGATGAATTTCGAATATAATGACATGGCAATTCCTAGTTGAGAACGTACCAATCCCATGATAGTACAATAATAGAAGACAGCGAGACCATATCATTTGTAGACACCTAGGAGGATTATTGGTAGAATGGGAAACAGCTTGGTTTGCAAAATTTCAAAGTGCAATTTTTAACCTGGTTAAAGTTGCACTGATAAGGTGTTTGAAGATTATGAATGAATTACTGCATTTTGTAATAATAACTACAATCACAGGAGGCCTGACTCCAGAATGAACAGTTAAAATGAAAAAAAAAATAAAAATATAAATATATTGAAACAAATATAAAATCCATATATTACACATAATATAAAATTAAATAAATATACTATACATAATAAGTACAACTTAGAAAAAAAGAAAATTTTCGGCTGAATAAAAAGAAAAACAGAATTTGAGACAAACAAAAATCAAAGAAAATAATTCGAGATTACTAATCACCATCTGAAACAAATGCATTGGTTGTAAAATAAATAAATAGCCTTTAAATGCTTTATGCTCTCAACGGATAAAAGATTCTCTATGGTCAACTCTGGAGTAGGTTTCGGCAGGAGGTACTTGCTTACATACTTTTGCCTTTGACTCCTAAATGCTGGACAATCCAGCAAAAAGTGTGTGATACCACCACTAACATTTGTGTCACAAAACTCACACGGTTGATCACTGTAAAAATTGTATATGCATGCCACCGTACGACAGTCGTGTATTCCTTTTGCTGACCATCCTCAGTTGAGTGAGAATTCTCTGATTTTCTATATGGGTGTTGAAATGTAATTACGCTTGAGGTGTCCCAAAGGTTGCGATATTTCTGTAATATTGATTAAACTCGGACTGCGCTACTCGATCGCAACCTAAACTCACT
This sequence comes from Euschistus heros, assembly GCA_003667255.2. NCBI lineage: Eukaryota > Metazoa > Arthropoda > Insecta > Hemiptera > Pentatomidae > Euschistus > Euschistus heros. Next base: position 1,155,428 of record RCWM02000267.1, read on the forward strand.
AGATGATTCCCCATTGCGTCTTCCAGGTAGACGCCGCGGCGTTTAATAATTTCTAAGTTCGAACAAGTCAAGATGACTGAAGCTCCCACCATAGCAAGCAGTTTACTAAGCTCTCTCAACCAGTTATGAGGCATAGTGGTAGTTTTTCGAAATTCAGAGAGCCTCTTGTAACATACTTTTTACACCTGATGGTCTTCCATCCCCAATATTTTTATCCACCACTTCAACATACTTTTAAATATTTTTAAAAGTACGTGAGTCATACCTGTCTCCACCCTTATGTAAAAGTTAGGAGTGTTTGAAGATTACATAAAACCATAATTTTATGTTTAATTTTTAATTTTAAGATATGAGTTGGTAATCGAGAGGGTTAGAGACTATTAAGAAGGAATAATGGACTGCATTATGAGTGTTTGCAACTAAAGACCCATGGACCATATATTTACTCACAATATAAAAAAAGCAAAGGATTGAGATTTTGATTTTATAATAGTTTTTATTCGGCAGATATTATTCTATCAATTTCATCTGGTTGGACTTTAATTACTAACTTTAAAAGCTTAGAAAATATGACAAACCTCCTTTTTGTCTCTTAACTCTGTACATTTAAATTGTTATTATAATAAACTTTACAATTGTATTGTCCTAGAACTGGGAATATCATGCAGTTAAAATTTGGATCAGATGGATTCAATAGTTTTACTATAACTCAGTTGCAGAATGGCGTTCGATATTGAATCCACACGTCACACAACATATTTATAGGTTATTTGATAACAATTTAATTGAATCAAGCAAATTGTATTATCGATTTCTATCTCTGTTTAACACCGCATCTTTGTAACCTCTCTTGAATAGCGCTCGTCACCTATCGCCTAATTTTCAAACTTCACTACTCACCACATATGTATCAATTTTTTAAACAAATATTTAATAAAAAATATGTGAAGTTCATTATTGCTAAACTTTTATTGAAGTATTAAGAAGATGTAGTTCAAATTTGGTACAGATTAGTTCAGCAGTTTCCACGACTAGTGTTCATAAACGAAAAATGGCTTGTCCTTTTATATACTATTATAGATTTAGGGGTGGGAAGACTGTATATATAGTATGATTTGTAGGATTTTAATGAGGCGTGACCTGTTTTTTCTTTAAACACTTTTATATTTTATGTTTAATTCTGATTATTTTCAACATAGATAATTTTTTTTTCCACTCTAAGTTCGATTATTAGGAGTGATGACGGTTCCGTTTCCAATAATTGAAACCTTACAGTCACTGGTGCAACCCACTTCCCCGTAGACCTGCCACGAGTTGAGCAAGACAAACCCCTGTTTCTCTTTGAAGTGAAACTTTAGTAATACACAGTAAATACTGAACCCTAACCAACCTTCAAGGGTTGCATTGGTACTTTCATTAAATTAAAATTTAAGGTTTTTATTTAATAGTCACATTGAATAAATCCAACAGCAACTACATTATGTTTATGTGTTTATGCCATTTTTTTTTTTTATAACAATTAATTGAAATTTACAACTGTACAAAATTAATACATCAAGTAAATGTGCTGTTAACTATTACAATACCGTGACAAAACTTGAAAAGTACAACTCATCAGTAGCACTTAAATAAAAATTCTACACTTGTACGGTGTGGGAAGCAAGATGAGAAATTAGGGGATTTGAGTGGTTATGAAGCTTACTATAAAAGGATAGATATCTGGATTTTGGATTGTAAGGATTGGATACGAGATGAATTGGATGGTTTAGTAGAGCCCCAAAGCTCAACTCCGTACTTCCAGATAGGTCTAATCACAGTCATGTATATTAGTCTTCTGTAATTAATTGGGAGCTTTGAACGATTGTCTAATAAATGTTGAAGTAATCTGTAACGACGGGCATTTTCTTGTATTTTTAGTCTTGTAAGTGGATTCCAAGTAAGACGTTTGTCCAAGTGGAGTTCTAGGTAGCGGATTTGTTCAACAGGGATCAGTGGGATATTATTAAAGAATACTGTAGGACAGGAAGTCGTGGGTTCACGACGAAGGGTAAAGGTTATTTAGTGAGGTTTTTTTGGATTTATTTTGATTCTCCATTTTTGACACCATTCTTGAAGGGTTAGGATATGGGATTGGAGTGTTTGGGAGGCAATGAAGGGATCATTGTATACTGATAACACACAAGTGTCATCAGCGTAAGTGGAGGACAGTGGCAGGATGAGTTGGAATGTCAGCTGTATACACCGTGCAGAGAATGGGGCCTAGGATACTACCTTGAGGACAGATTGGGTTTATGCAATTTCAAAACAAAGTTTTGTATGTTTTCTTCTTTCTGCTGCTTAGCTTTTTGAGCTGTCATATTTATTCCGTAATAATTCTTATTTATCTATAATCATAAGTGTTTTACAATAATTACATCTCAATGCGTTGTTTCATGTTTATATACCGTTAATATGACCCCTGTCTGCAACACTTTTAGTGGTTTTGCAAGTGATAATGTATATGTTATTATGTTGCACATAAATTTGTATCAATATATTTCTATAAGAGACGCTCTGAATGCGAAGGCGGATGAGTCAGTCGTCGTTGGCAACAGCAAAGCGTTCAAGCGGTATTTTAGAATGCAGCCCGTGTCGCAAAACTGGGACTTAGTATTCTGGGGCAAATCTGCATTAGTCCTGTTCAGTTGATTCCGGCCGAAACAAACATCTAGAGGTCAATGGAGACTTTTAAACTGTATAGTCTTCGGTCCGTTGTCTTAAGGAAAAAAAAAATTAAAAGGTAGCCTGTGGTTGAAAATGTAAATTTTTGTTTCAGATTTAAAAATTATTCATATTGTTAGTTTATTTAAATTTACAATATTTAAGAATATTTATATACTTCAAGCTTGAATTCGTTACTAATATTCGCATTTCTACGGATGAAGTGTTGTTATGTTATTTGAAAACTGTCTGATGCACGCAATAGCTAAATTTATGATTTATATTAAAATAAAAAAAAATTAAATGTGTCATTAATATTTTACTCAAAGAATCCTTTTAATTTACTAATCATAATCTGATTAAAATTTATAGTGATCCCTAACAAGTTGTAGAAGCATATACGTAACTTGGAATGGCATTGAAGAGGGCGTTTTATATCAATTCTTCTGTTTTTAAACAGTATAGCGTAAACCAGACATTTATTGACACCCTTAAGGAAATATTCGAAAATATTCATACTATAATTATTAAAAAGAGTAGTTCAATAAAGTTAAAATTTACTGTTACTTTATCTTAATTGCTAAGTTTAATCTAAACAAGAAAGTTCTTCCACTAAACATTATTACTGCAATTTAGTTTACAAGATAGAGACAATAATTAGTGCAAAATCAGTCATTAACAGCCTAAGGAAATATTTTAAAATACAGACTGAATTGAAAGTATTTTAACACAGGTGAGTTGTATGGTTTAAAAGAGATTGTCTTACTTTTTTTTTTTGGTAATCAATTATTTATTTTTAAGTAAGGGTGTCAATAACTTTCTGGGTTTTCAATAACTGTCTGGTTTACCCTATTAATATATATATTTTTTAAATGTATGTAATTATTATAAAAGGATCAAGATATTAATGAGGGCAACAAGCAATGATATCTCCCCAAAACAAGAATATTTTATTAATAAAAAATATTAATAATAATACGGGCGACGCATCGCAACATTACATGGCCATTGCCACATTTTCAAGCCCTTAAATATATTTTTCATATTCATTAAAATGTTCCTAACATAATTTTAACGCCAATATCAGAAAATCATATGTGTTGCCACTTCATCTCGTCCATAAGGAATGACTATGAAAAATATATTCGAGGGCTTCAAAATATGGCAATGGCCATGATATGTCGCCCGTATTATTATTATTATTATTATTTTTGATTAATAAAATATACTTGTTTTTAGGAGATATCATTGCTTGTTGTTCTCATTAATATATATTTTTTTCTATTTATTACACTGTTTTACAAACAAAAGTTATACTATTTCACAATTAATTATAAACTATAAATAGAAGCAGAGACGGAAACGAATTAATCATGAATAAATATTAATTGCAACTGATTTCTTCATTATGATTGATTCCAAGAAATTAGTTATGATTAATATTTAGCTATGAATTAATTTTTCCCAACTCTAAATAGAATTACAACCCATGAAGGGTCTCGGGGTTCAGTACTTAGGTAGGCTGTACTGTTTCTAAGCCAACGGTTGTGAAAGGAGGTGATTTGGCCAGAATTCACGCTCAACCGCCAGGTTTTTCCCCAATTAAGGGTACCCACTTTTTAAGAGGCTGGGTGGGCTCTACGTCCCCCCAGGAGGGTCTCCCGACCTCGAATTCGATCCACGACTGAAATAACAGAATATAAATTTTCTGCCGTCAGTCGGACTCGAACTCGGGCCCGGGAGCATGGTAGTCAAGCGCCTTACCCACTGAGCTACCGCGCCTCCTCATATCAGCATCCATTATTTCAGATTTCGGAAAGTGCCTGATATAAAATATCTTTTATATTATTTATATTCTTATTGACCATTTCCCATCTTTATTCCTTATCCGCGCTCCTATTTTTTCCATAAGATCACACCCTATGATCCCTCCATATTCCCGAGGCATGTTTTCACTCCTGTATGCATAACTATTTTTAATGGATTCAATAAAGTTTTATATCTCCACTACTACTTTTTCCTTAATGGGTAATAAGGTTTATAGTTAAAAAGCTGAATAAATATTTTTATAGAATAACTGGAATAAAATTTCACCGATTGAGTGTTTAGTCATGGGGAAAAGTGGATCGGTTTTCATTGCAAGTGAAGGAAAAAAAAAAAAAAAGCTGTTTACTACAAATCATGTTATTTTACGATCCTCCATGTTATATTGACGTTTTTATTTGGTACTGAAACGTAACAAAAATAGTTTAACAAATTTAAACTACCACCTGTACTGTAAGGTAGTGCCTAATTACTATTTGATTTCTCATTATTATCTATTTTCATTCCACTTATTTTTTCTTTCTTTTTTTTAAGACTATTTGTAACTCCTTCTTGCTTCTAGCTCTACTTCTCAGATTGTGTAGATTTACTATTATCCATTCGAAAATTATTTATCACTAATTAAGGTCTGGTATTGAAATCCAAACGTCAACTTGCTATTAAAAACTAGAATAGAATTCTAAATACAATTTTAAACTTCCGAAGATGAAGTTTACCTTTACTGAATTAAAAAAATATATTTAGCCGGATAATAGTACCATTTGATTATATTATACTATCAGCAAGAAGGCATCTTCAAGATGGGGTGTAAACTAATTTTTAAAATTAACGTAAGAGGGGAAGGAACGTCTTTTTAAAGCCCAATCGTCTCAAAAGAGTATAATTTATTTATACGTTTCGTCACTCCTGTAAAAACAATAAGTTTCATTATATTTTTCATTTCCATATTAAACACGTATCACAGACTTATGTTTTTGAACAAAAATATTATATTGCTGTTTTCAGGGATTTGTTGTTATCTTACAACAAAGTTTTTTTTTTCACTAAATACTTGTACTGGTTTTTAAGCTCTAATACATTATTGAAATAATGCTCAAGAAAATTTCATTTATATAATATTTATTAAAAAAGTTTCAGTAACGTTTACGATTCCTTGAATAATAAATGAAGCATTTTATCTTTCTTATTTTTTTTTTCATCGTGTTACTGAAATTTAAAAGTGTGTATAACATATACATCTATTTGTTGGAAACAGAACTAAAGCGACAAGAAACTGTTCATCGTTACAGACTACTTCAACATTTGCTAGACAAACGATCAAACCTCCCAATTAATTACAAAAGACTTATTTACATGACTGTAATTAGACCTATTTGGACGTATAGAGTGGAGCTTTGGGGCTCTACTAAACCATCTAATTCATCTCATATCCAATCCTTACAATCCAAAATCCTTCGAAAAATCCTCAATGCTCCTTACTTTGTCACCAATAAACTTCTCCATAAAGTCCTTATTGTTCCATATATTCCTGAGTTAGCCCAAACCAGATACCTATCCTTTCATCGTAAGCTCCATAACCTCTCAAATCCATTAGTTTCTCAACTTGCTTTCCATTCCCGATAATCCTCCGAGGCACCTGAAAAGAAGATGGCCTAGAGATTTTCTAGTGTAGAATTTTTATTGAAGTACTACTGATGAGTAGTTCTTTTCAAGTTTTTACATGTTATTATAATTGTTGTCAGCTCATTTACTTAATGTATATATTTATACAGTTGTAAATTCCAATAAATTGATATACAGAAAAAAAATGTGTGTGAAATGTAATACATAAATATGAAAATAAATTATAAAAAAAAAAAATGTATATAAATTACAAACCAACCTCCCAGTCGTATCACCTTCGTAAATTAAATTTCATAATTCTAACTACTCCAACATTGCCTAGACAAGCATTCAAAGCTCGTAATAATTTTAAAATACAGAGTTGAGCTTTAGGGCTCCACTAAACCTTCCAATTTTTCTCGTATGCAATCTATACAATCAAAAATTCTCAATGCTCCTTACTTTGTGACCAATAAACTTATCCATAAAAATCTTAATGTTACATAGGTTGATGCTTTGTCCCAAACCAGACGCCTGTCCTTTTATAGTAAACTCCATAGTCCCTCGAATCTAGATGTTTTCCTACGAATTGCTATTTCAGGTTGATATAATTTAGAGTTCCTATAACCTATTGACAGATGCAATTTGAACTCAGTAATGAGAGATAGCAGACTGTCAGACCAACTCAATGTAACGACTCCTCATTAACTCTGACAGGCCGTGCATGCTAACTTCAATCATTTCGTTGTAATTTCCAACTTATCCTGCTCCGGTTTTCCTGCTGATGTAGGCGTGTATTGGTTAATTGTACACAATTAATCCATAACCTAGCTAGTAGCTGAGAATCATAGAATATTTTAAACATATTAAAATTGAAGAAAATAAATTATCTATTATTGAATAATAATGAGTAATTTATTTAATGTTTGTTTCATAATTAGGATCGATGAATTATTGGTCACTTCTATTGGAGCGTTCACTAGCATTCACTATCAGTTCTAAAAATAAACATACATAATTTTTTTTTTTGTTTATACTTTAATAATATTAAAAACTGTATACAATTTATAGTGTAAGTAAATCTGCGTTAAAATTATTACAACGATATGTCAACATTACCCTTTAGTAGCACTTCAATAAATATTCTACATTAGAAAATACCAAGACCATATATTTTTTCACAAAGCTGGGAGACTTGTGGATTTGAGTATGTATGTAGTGAGCAATTTATTATCATTTAATTTTTTTTCAAATATCAATAAAGTATTTGCAAAAAAAATAAAAAATTCAAGACTAAACCAACAAGAAACTGCTCCTCATTACAGACTACTTCAACATTTACTAGACAAACGATCGAAGGTCCTAATTCATTACTTAAATCAATCAAGACTTATTTACATAACTGTGATTAGACCTACTTGGACGTACGGAGTTGAGCTTTGGGGCTCTACTAAGCCATCCAATTCATCTCGTATCCAATCCTTACAATTCAAAATACTTCGAAAAATCCTAAATGCTCCTTACTTTGTCACCAATAAACCTATCCATAAAGACCTTAATCTTCTATATGTTTCTGAGTTAGCCCAAACCAGATACCTATGCTTTCATAGTAAGTTCAAATCCAATTGTTTCTCAAGTTGCTTTCCACTTCATTCCCGATAATCCTCCGAGGCGTCTGAAAAGAAAATGGCCTAGAGATCTTCTAGTGTAGAATTGTTATTGTAGTGCTACTGATGAGTAGTTCTTTTCAAGTTTATACATGTCATTGTAATTGTTATCAGCTCATTTACATGATGTACACATTTGTATAGTTGTAAATTTCAATAAATTAATTTAATGTATGTTGTATTTATTGTATATGTATGTTATATTTAAATAAAATATAACATACTTCAACCAAGGCCATCATTAAGGCTTCTCTAGTTTAATTCACTCTTTTCCAGTTGTAATTTATTTTTTCTATTAAACTGCTAATGACTTGTTTAATTTTTTGAAGAAAATTATAGTCTATCTAATATTTATAAATAATAAAGCATACTACACCTCGGTTTGTTTTTTCACTCTTTATATTTAAATGTTCGTTTGGATCGTGCATCTGATATTGATTTTGTGTTATAGAAGCAGTCGATCAATGAAGTCTAGACTATTTCATTATTCAGAAGTTGATACTAAATAATGTCAACTTTAGTTGTTAAACTATTTCATAACTTGTTTATATTTTAGTATTTCAGAGAAAAATTCATTTATTGTAAGGAAAATTTTATTGTTTTTTTTTTTTTTTTTGTTCTATATCTATATTTGTTTTACGTGTATATAAGAACACTTATTCTATGGATAGAATAATTATTTATGGATGCATGCAGGTTTGTACATATATGCTTGAAACACACACATACTATTTATATTATATATATATATATATATATATATATATATATATATATATATATATATATATATATATATATATATATATATATAAATTGGATTCCTTCCTATAAGTAAGAAATTTATGAATATAATGATAAATTTTTATTTTATTGAAATAAGTGTACAATTTGCCTCAGTAGAGGGCAATAGGTACAGAGATAAATGTATTCATTCATACTATATTTACAAATGCACACACATACACACACACACAAATAATAACAATAAAGAAATAAAATAAAATAAATATCTTCATAAAAATAAAACTAACAATTATTTACAATAATCAAAAATAAAACAAAATTAAATTAAAATTAAAATTATTCATTCATACTTTATATACAATACAAACACACTCAGAGATCCCAGCGCTGCTCTCTCAGCTGCATCACCGGTAATATCCAGTGGGGGCCGAGTGGGAGCGCTATGGCCACAGATAATGATAAATTAAAATAAAGTTTATTCTGGGACCATCACCCCTTAAGAATAATTATAATTTACAGTATAATAGTAAAAACAGATAATGAAAATTAAATTATAGTTGTATAAATCAATTTTTTACTCATTACAAGTAAAATAAAATATTAAAATTTAAAAATAAGTTGAGGGATTAAATAAATAATAGAAACTGAAATATACAGTAAAAAATAACAAATACGAAAGTAAAAATCATTAAATGACAAGCTAATGCTGTCATTATGGTAAAAACAAATAAAAAAACAAAATAATAATATTAACGTTGTTAAACCGTCATAATTTGCTTCATTTTCAATAAGAAATAGTTTGAAAGCCTAAGAAAAATTCAGGATTTAAAAGCCTTATGTGTGTACGATTGGCGTATCTTGGATGAGAGGGATTTTTGGATGTTTGATACAATAAGAAAGAGTTTGAATGATGCAGTGTGATAGGGGTTTAGATAAAAGTAGGAAAGACGGGATCTGGTTTTTCAATAACTCACTGATGACATATTTATAATGTGGGAAGGTGACTGTGATGTAAGGGATATTGAAAGCAAGAAGCAGGGGAATAGACATTTTAACATATTGTAGTGGTGGGAAATATAGGTGGGTTATTGGTTATTATGGGTGGAAATATGAATGTGCCTACGAAGTAATGGTATCGGAAATTAAGTTAAAGACAAACCATTTCAAAATACAATATAACTTCGTATCGTTCACAATGAAGTATGGTCTGTAAGTCGTTGTTAAGGGTAAATTGAGCAAAACTGCTTTAAAAAAAAAAAAATTCACTTTTTGAGTCAATTCTGAATATTTAAAAGCCTTTATCTTACCTCCAGTTTAAGCTACAGACATTATTTTCTGCTCAAATTGTATTAAATTTATTTCTTTAGAACCAACTGTGTAGCAGATATTTTGGAGAGAATTTCGAAATATTTATTGCTACCGATGGTGCTTCGGGATCCAACAACTGAATTTTTGTATTCAAGTAAAGCTGAATTTTTAACTCAAGTCTGAATTCGTACTAACAACATATCTAATAATTAAAGCTACCCGACCTTTTGCATACAAAGATGTACAATTTTACTACCCTATTAGAGATACAACGAAGAGGAATATCTCTCCCTACGGGATTTTCTGGAGTTTCGGATTACACTAAGAGTCGGATTACGAAAATCAGGTTATTGAGGTTTTACTGTACCAATAAGGAATGCATTTCAATGATATATATTTGCTAAATGTTATCAATACGACGGCTTGAACCAGTCTTATACAGGTATTTTATATAGCATTTATATTTTATACATGTATACTCTGTAACAACATAAAAACATTATCGTTTCAAAAAAATGCTTTTCACTACAATCTAATGTAGCTCACTGAAAGAGATGAATGCTTTGGTGACAGCAATAAATGTCAAAGCGGCAGTGATCGGGAGAACTCAAAGGCGTCGCTGGAACCAATGAAGAGCCGAAGCCTTGTCCGGCGGAAGGAGGTGGGGGATGAGGGGAGGGGGGAGGTGAGGGGAGGGGCCGAACCCTCATTTTTCATAGTTATTGCTTATTCACCCGAACCGGGCCGGAAAAGGAAAAAGGAAAAAAGACTGAAAGCAACTCCCCAGTTTGGAGCTTTTCATCAAACTAAAGGATTTCCTTCTTCGAGGGGTCGGAGCGTCCGAAAAGAAAAAAAAATTAATGATGGATCATTCGATCAGTCTAATTGACTTATTTATTCATTATTTATTCCGACTCCGAGAAGTACTTTTGCGTTGTGAAATAGCTGTTAGTTTCTTGAATTTTTACAAACATAAAGATCATGCATTAGCAACTATAAAACTTTGTTGGTTGATAATGATGGAATCAAATTAATTCAATGCTTAAGGATGAATACGCATTCAGCCCATGCAAAGTTTTTGCATGACATAAAACATTGTGCAAGTGTTAATGAGGGATAAGAGGTTGGGAAATGAGATAGCGCTAGACTGGCACGCTTCTGAGTTCAAGTCCGGCTGAAGACAGAAACCTTATGATATCTTTTTTGAGACTATAGATCGACTTCCACGACAGAAACCCTCCTAGTGCATACACAGCTTCTATGAAGTGGGTACCATTATAGATATACAGGGTGTCCCCAATTTAAATGGCAAAACTTTAGGAACTTATAGGGGACCGAAAAACTTAGACAAAAAGTCCTTTAGAGATTTTCTCGTTTTTCTTAGTTTTAGAGAAAATCGTAAAAAAAGAAACAAAACAAGTTTTGATTTTTATACTTATTTATTTACATTTATATTTATGTTATGTTCTTTTTAATGTAAATATTGCTCAAAATGTTGTCCTCTTGCACCAATGCAAGCTTACATCTAGCACTAACTTGATGAATTGCAGCTAAACATTGTTCTGATGATATTTGGTGCACTGCATCTGTGATTCGGTCTCTTAATTGCTTTCTTGAGTTGATTGACACCGAATAAACTTTCTGCTTCAAGGTTCCCTGTACAAAGAAATCCATGGGTGTCATATCAGGTGATCTGACTGAATCCATCGTTGTGGATAATTTATATCCAGCCAAGCTCGAGCAACTCTGCTATAATGAGCTGGACATCCATCGAGTTGGAACCACATTTCAATCCGCCGCTGTAAGGGAATGTCATCTAAATAGTTAGAAAAGTCGTTCTCCAAAAAATGTGTAAATGTGATACCATTCAATCTTCTAGGTAAAAAAAATCTCACTAGTAATCCGTTCCAAATTTTAAGCCAAACGTTAATAGCAAATTCATGCTGAAACCTATTCTCTCTAATAGCTCTTTGATTTTCAAGAGCCCATACATGATAATTTCTTTGATTAATCATTGCTCCTCTTGTAAATGTAGCTTCATCGGTCCATATAATTTTTAATGGAAATAAATTATCATCGTGAATTTTGTCAAGAAACCAGTTACTAAAATTCAATCTCTTGACATAATCTTGAGGTAATAAATTCTGAACTTTTTGAAGATGGTATGGGTAGCGATTATCACCTTTCAAAGTTCGCCATATTGCTTGCCGCGATATTGCTAATGCAGCAGATGCTCTTCGAATGCTAGTCTCAGGATTGTTATCGAAGTGGCGTTGGACACAATCTCTTCTCCGATAATCTGCTCTTATTGGGGCCTGGAATTGGTCGCCTTCACTGCGTATTAAGAATGACCCAGTCTCTCGTAGTCTATTAAAAGTTAACGAAAATACTCATTGATTAGGCACTCTTCTATTTGGAAATCGGCGCGGGAATATGCGCGTATCCCGCACCGCTTCTAAAGCAATACCGTTACAGAAACCATACACAAAAATCATATCAGCGTATTCAACATTAGAATATGTATGCGGCATTGTGGCTAATGCTATTTACACAAAAATATCTGAGTAACTGACTGAAGACAGATTTAGGAAATATAATCCTAGAAGGAAGCCAAAATGTAAACAAATAAAAGAATGTAAAGGATAACATTAAGTGTTTACATATCTCAATGCCTAGCCTGACCAACTTTGAAAGGTGATAATCGCTACCTGTAACATTTTTGTTTAGTTTCTTTTTTTGCGATTTTCTCTAAAACTAAGCAAAAACGAGCAAATCTCTAAAGGACGTTTTGTCTTAGTTTTTCGGTCCCCTATAAGTTCCTGAAGTTTTGCCATTTAAATACAGGACATCCTGTGGCTATGGTAAAGGGAAAAGAGATCAATTTATATTCATTTAACAAAAATGTTAAAAAAAAAACATGGAGGTTAGAAGTGTTTTATAACAATTCTCCTGCTTTCCTTACCACAGGCTTAGTAACAGTGTATTTCCAAAGCACTTAGCCGAAGATCTCTCATGGAATCTGGTAGTAGTTTTTTTGAGGGATTTGGGTTTTGGAGGAACGGTTGGAGGGAAGTGTGCGGTCAACGGTTGGTGGTTTCGGCATCGAACCTTCAGGTTCACTAAGCCTTTATTTATTTATTAATTTATAAAGATTCATTTTCCCGTTGCAGGAAAGTTTAAATATGAGAGTGTATGTGAATATGAGCTACAGTTAATCAAGTTGTTACGCTTAATGTTTTTATATTATCATGGTTATATTACTGATAGGGTTATGCAATCAATATGATTTGAGAGGTTTCGTTTTCGGTTGATGTGGATTAATGGCAAACTTCCCTTCATCCCGAACTAATAAGCTTTGATTCGCGCGATTTGATGCCAATATGAAGAGAAAAGTAATGAATCTTGTGAGGGTGCGTTCCCCTAACCAAACTCTCGTAGAGTAGGTCTGGCCTAATCAAACGAACCTTCGCTCCGTCCCACCGCAGTAGTCCGGAATCGCCGCAGTCCTGAATTCGCTGACAACTCTAATTTCCCTCTGAGCCCAGTTAGGGAATTTGAATTGAGTTGAATGGAGGCCATGAACTGAATTCGCAACGTTGATCATAAATCGCTCTCCCCCGTTGCTGCTTCGAGTATGAAATACTGGGCTTAGAATCAAGATTATCCATGGAAAAGTTTATATTTCACTGACTCTCGAGTGCACAATTTTTACAAAATTGAACTAAATTATTGTGCGACAGAAGATTAATGCAGGATTTCATGTTGTCCTTATATCAACTCTCTAGATTATAGACTCATAACTTAAGGAACGCATGATGGTATAGATGGATCAATACAATTAGGATTGAATCGAGTTTCGATATTCATCAAGTAGAAAATAGCCTAAAATTAAATATTCTGAATCATTAGAAATATTCAAAATTCAAAACCAAACAGTCAAAGGAAAACCAATGGGTTTTAACCCCCAATCTAACTGTCCTTTCACATCTGCACTTTTAGTCCACTCTAGGTCTTTAAATATTTCAGAAGTCCTAGGTGAGTACTAATATATATGATTTCTTATTTTAAATTTTTAATAATTTAATATATCTAACAAAGTGCTGATGTTTTAAATTGTTTGTAAAATATTTTTATAACTGATTGTGAATGTTTAACATTCGATAGAATAATAATAATAATAATACCTCCTCAACACACAATTTTCTGGTGGTAACAAAATAAAAGCTATGAATAATTGGGCCGTTCCCGCGTTAATTTATAGTTTTGGTGTTCTTAAGTGGTCAGATACAGACCTGCAGGCCATTGACAGGTATGTGAGATCGGAAATGGCCCGTACAAGAAAAAGACACCCAAAATCCTCAGTCAGCAGACTTTACATTCCCAAAGCAAGATGGAAGGGGACTCTTGAATGCTCATCGGATGTGCAGACGTATTAAGAATGACCTAAGAAATTACTTCAGCAAGCATCACACACCTAAATTCAGAGCGATTAGTGTTATGGATCGAGGTCATACAGCTCTCGGCTTGGTAAGGGATAACGATAAAGAACAACCAACAATCCAAGCAGTAATAGACGAATGGAAATCAAAACCGCTTCATGGTCGGTATTATTTTTCACTTACGGAAGAAACCATAAATGTGGAATCATCTACCAAATGGCTGGCAAATGGAAAAGTGTTCCCTGAGACAGAAGGGTTCGTAAAGGCGATGCAGGACCAATCGATTCCTACCAATGTTTACAGGAGACGAATATGCGGAGAAAATATATCAGAAAAATGCGGCCTTTGTAAACAAAGTCCGGAATCAATACAACACAGTACAACAGGATTTACTGGTCTTGCTGGTACAGAGTACCTCCGCAGACATAATCACGTAGCAGGAAGCATACATCAAGAACTTGGAAAGATGTTTGGAATAATAAAAGTGGTTCCTTATTATAAATATAGGCCCATCAGAATAATGACGTCAGGGAGGTATAAGTTATATTGGGACGAACAAATAATAACAGACCATACAGTTCTCCACAACAAACCTGATATCTTAGCAATGGATCTGGAAAAAAGGGAAGCAAAGATATTTGAGATTGCAATACTAGTAGATGACAACATACTAAAGACCATCTCCACGAAAATTAGCAGGTACCGAGAACTAGCTGGTGAGTTGAAGACTATTTACAACCTAAACTTAGAACCTAGACTTAAAAGATTTCTATCCTCCAAGTAGTAATATCATGAAATCATATTTAGTGTGCTACAATAAAATAATAATAATAATAAAAATTGGTAAAAAACATGGATTGATTGACAAGCCGGTGCTATATTATATAGCCGAAAAATGTATCGGCAGCTGGTGGATATAGACTGTACTGGGATCAGCAAATATTAACCGACCATCCTGTCGCTCACAATAAGCCAGACATCTTGTTGCTGAATATGAACAAGAGAACCGGGAAGATACTTGAAGTTGCTATACCTGTAGATTACAATGTCCATAAGACAATAATGACAAAGATTTCCAGGTATCAGGATCTGGCAGCGGAGCTGAAGGCTGTATACAGGCTGGATAAAGTCAAAATTTTTTCGGTGGTAATATCTTGCAATGGACTAATTCCAAAAACTACAGTTAATTCTTTTAACAAAGAAAGAATATTTCTTGGAAAATTAGAAAATGTACAAAAAGTAGTACTTTTGGACACAAGAGCAATACTCAGGAAAACGCTAAACTTATAAAATTTTGGTTGGTGAAAACCCCCGAAAGAATACAATCACCACTTTATGTGCGAATAATAAAATAATAATAGAATACCGGTCATTACTGCAACAAGCCTTTGAAAATAATAAAATACCCCAATACAGAGGACTTGCTCTATAAGACTTAAAAAGTTCAATGGACAAAATATTAATATGTTTTTAAAGAAAATATTAAATACCCTGAAATATACTTTACAAATAATGTGTATACAAGCCAAAGAACATAAAAAATAAAGTACCCAGGGCGTAATAACCTATATCTTGTTCGCTCGAAGAAATACCATAACCTAATCCGTTTAACATTCGAAACTCGTTTTCAATGAAAAAGAATTCTAACAGAAGTGGCTATTATTTCATCAATCCAAATTAAAATGTTTACGTTCGACGGATTGTTTCTTTGTATGGATGCATTTATTGGTATTTTCCAAACTAAAATTTTGTTTACCAGTGTATCGTGCCACTGCTTAGATATAATCCATTTTGTACTAATTTTGTTTTATAATTTTTGATTCCGGTTTAAATATTCCTCCGAACGGGGCTTAAACAGGCATAAACATTAGCGAAATCTTTAATATGAGTTTAAAAAAATATCGGGTGGGGGATTCCGGCCTTGGAAACAACGAAGGTCTTCGAATGACAATGATTTTGTCGAAGAAAATCCCAGAACAACTGATAGAAAACTATCGCTTACCACTTATAGGCAGTAGAAAATGTAAGAAGCTCTAAAATCTGATATCCCATGCGTTAACCGCCAATTCAACACACATAAAAAAAAATTGTTGATTATGGTTATGAGGCTCTGCCTTACCAACCCTTCGCTCCTCACCTCTCCGCACCGACTACCATGTTTTGAAACACCTAAGTTATGGAGTTATTGAAAATTTGATTTCATGCTGATTTTACAAAAAAATATAAAAATAAGTAATAATTAATAATAATAATGTTAGAATTTAATAATAATAATAATAAAACGTCCTTCACAATGTTTAAGCAAAAAAAGAAAAAGATAGATCTTTATTATAATATAGTAATTTATATAATATGATTAATTTCTTTCTTTTTTCTTTTCCCTTTAAATCTTTAACTAGAATAGATATTACAATCTACCACAGTAAAGGGTCATAGGTTGTATAGATAATGATTTGTTCATTCATACATTATAAACAAATACGCCCGCTCTCAAACAACACCCACACACACACAGAAATAATAATAAAAAATAAAAATATCAGAATCATCGAAATAAAATAAAATTATAACAAAAGTTTGGTAACCAAAGGGATTAACTAGGCCAATTATTTATCATGTAACAAACAAGTACACGTTGTGTTTTTCGAACGGTACAATATTCATGTATCTAAAAAATATACGTTTTCTATTCATAATTTGAATAAATAAAAAAAATTTATCGAAATATTTCGGTTTAAATACTCGAGAGATTTTAAGCAAGCGTTCCCTTAATTGCATTCACTGGCGGATGGGATAAACCAATTTATAGCGCTCTTCAAAATATTTTTATTTTATATTTTTATTGAATTCTCTTATCGTCACCTGTCATTGTTTTTTTCTTTCTGACACTCTTTGTATATTCTGTCGTACGGTTTGTTTTATTGAGTATTCAAAGTAGTTTTGAAAAGAGTGAATTATTTTATTGTTTTGATGATTGAAGACGTGTAATTTTTTATCAGACTTTTTTTTTTTTCATCCTTGCTATGTGTGGTGATCTCTATATGTATGGAGTGTTCGGTGTCTATTAGCATTTGTGGTATTTCAACCATATATTCTTTGATTTCCTTCTTCTTCCATTTACTCAACAGACCATAACTAATTCCTGACATTGGGTACCTCTCCTCCAGTCCCTGACTCACAATCATCCTAGCATCCTCTGCTACGCCTTCCATCTATCTTAGATGGGGTCATCCTCTGCTGTATCCCCATATATTTAGGGGTCTGATTCTCTGACATACGAGAAACATAGTCGATCTCAGTCTGATGTGTCTACCTATGTCCAATTATATTGTTCATAGTGTCTTCTGAGGTATGCCTGTCCGACTCTCTTGGGTCCATAAATATGCCGCAGAAGTCTATTTTTGAAAGTCTGTAGACTACGAACCGTAGGTTAGCACTGGTCTTACCAGTGTTTATACCGTCCTATCTTAGCAGTGCTCGAAATCAATTTACTCCGGAAGAACCTACCCACACCAAAGTAATACCGATTGGCAATGAGTTTTCGCCTCTCGTTTTTTTTTTAAGTTTCATTATCTGCGGTACAAATGACACCAATTAGATGAACTCTTCCACTTGCCTGAACGAATATCTTCCAAATTAAACAGAATCTTCCGGGGGACTAAGTGTGCTGGTCATATATTTTGTTTTCGTTTCATTTACACAAAGTTTCAATCGACCGGCGTATTCCTATAGAGCCAGGAAGGCATCAAAAACTGCATTCTGGGACCGTCCCACAATGTCTAAATTGTGCCTATTATTTGGATTATTGAATTTCGTTTTGCTTTTTTTAGAGTAATGTTAAATAACAGGCACGACAATGTATCCCCCTGCCTAACCCTATTCGTTGTGGTAGCTCACCTTTGATATTTTGCCTTGAATACGCACCACATATATGGATTCCAACATTGTCAATTTAGTAAATCGAATCAGTTTTTCTGGAATTCCAAACTCTCTCATGGCTTGATACAGGGGCTAACGCAATACGCTCTTATATACTACTCGGAAGGCCACAATATATAATATAATAGAATATATAATAATTGCAATAACAGAAGGCTCTGTTGACAGGTCGATTTTCTATACAAGTTATGATTAAAAATTTTATGAAATAAAACATTCACCATCACACGCGGGTATAAGTGTAGATAGTCAAAAATAATTACTAAATTTTTCAAAACTTAAATAAGCAGGTGTCTCTTGAATGCCGTACATGTACGGATAAAATTATATGAATATACAATAAGTACTTTTGTTTCTTTTTTTAAATTTAAGTAGTTTTATAATTATCAATTATGTTATCCTCCCAGGATAATATTAAGCTCATGAAGATTATAAGCATAATTTTACAATTGGTTAAATTATGAAGGTTTTTTTTTTTTTTTCAGTAAAGCCTGAATCAAGGGCAATGAGTAATATGGATTCATACAATATGTACAATGATATAAAATAAAGAAAGAAAATTAAAATAAACAGCCTCTAAAGGTACAAGAAATAAAATGGGATCTAATAAATGACAATATAAAAGAGATTATGATTTTTGAAACTATTAAATAAAAAAATAATTATATTTTTTTCTTTAAATTTGTTTTTAATATTGGAAGACTACGCATAATAATAATTAAAGTAAGGCTACACTGGATTTCAGATGTACCCTAAGGAAAGAAATATTTTATTTCCTAATAGAAACTTTTATTAAAACTTAGTTACATTCATTTTATGTGACATATACCAAAGAACAACAATTGGAAGAAAAACAAATATATATACTAACAAATTTGATATATTTTGTGCTCTAAGCATTTGAATTTTTCGCACTTCGTGCCATTGACTCGGCTTTTCTGGCCTTTACTTCATTATCCATCTGAGGATTCCCTATTAGTTGTTGGTTTTGCTGGTGAGTAAATTTTTGAGTATTTCACTTATAGGAAGCCAGAGTGGAGAATGCAAATTTGGGATGTCAAGGTGGAGCAATATGTGTAGCCTGATTAGCTACTATGCCAGACTTTAATAATTATCGCCTTTTTCATACTCTTCAATCAGGTCTTTTCCAATAAAGTGTTTATGAATTTCCTCAATAGGAGTGGGAATCCTATTATTTGATGAAGTAATATCTATTACCAGTCATAAAATGATATTCACGCATATACGAAACACCTTTTATAATATGGGAAGACTGTTAAATTTGTTATAATACAACAATCCATGTATAAATAGATGTTTTAATATAAGTGTATGATGTTTTCATAAAATGAAACAGTTACACAGAAAGTACTCTGTTGTACACTTGTACCACAACCCTAGTTTTCTATAAAAACTTTTATTAAATTAGCTATAGCGAAAGGACAGAACTAAACAACTGTTTGGGACCCTAAGCTACCGAAATGCTGGCCCTCCTTGCACAATTATTCTGAATTACATAGAAAATAATTCGTGACTTGGGGTACACTTATACCCGCTTGTGATGGTAAAAATTTTATGAAATAAAACATTCACCATCACAATGATATAGAAGCATGATGATATAGAAGGATCAATTCAATTAGGATTGATGAATTAATTGCCACTTCTATTGAGATTATTTTATTTGAAAACTAGTTTCGAATGCTAAACATTCATCTTCTAGCTCAACACATCATATACTGGTATCGGTATGTTGATGACATAATTTGCCTATGGTCTGGGACGACCAGACAAATCAATAGTTTCTTAAACGAAATAAACGAAATCCACCCTTCAATTAAATTCACACTGGAGTTAGAGAACAATAAAACTTTAAATTTTTTAGACATAGAAATCTCCATAAACAATAAACAACACGAATTTAATATATACAGGAAACCCACACACACAGATGTAGTTATAGACAACAATGCCAGGAGACCACTAACACACAAACTCGCAGCATTTCATAGCATGATATACCGGCTTTTAAATATACCGCTAAATGAACGAAATTTTAACAAAGAAATACAAACGATTCACACTATAGCTAACAACAACGGATACAGTAAAACCACAATCGATAATATTTTAAGAAAACAAATACATAAAAAAACTATGAATAATATCTACAAAACACCCCCAGAGGATAAAGCTACCCCTAAAAAATATATTTTGATACCATACTACGGCCCAATATCCGTTAAAGTCGGGAAAGAATTAAAAAAATTAGTTTTAAACCCTGCATTTAAAATAGATAAGCCATTGTCATCATACTTCCCTTCACCGAAAGACAAAATAGACCCTTTCCAAAAAAGCGGCGTATACGAATTAAAATGTAATGACTGTGAAGCAAAATACACGGGAAAAACCGGACGATCAGTAAATCAAAGAGTAAATGAACATATAAGAGCATACACTAATAAGACCCAAAATTCCAATTTCGCTATAATCTAAATGAAAATAACCACAAATTTAATAAAGACTCGGGAGTAAAAATTTTACATCAAGTAAAAAATAGCCTAAAATTAAATACTTTTGAATCACTAGAAATAATAAAATCGTTTAAAACCGATCCAGATTTTTGTTTAAATGATCAGATTAACATATCCAATATCCATTTTAAATTTATTTCCCATAGGAACGAAAAAACCCAATGAGTCATAAGGGAAACCCCGTTGTAAATCTAAAACTTAACCTACCTGCCCCCCCCTTTTACTTCTCACAAATTCAGTGTTTTAGTTACCTCGAAGGTGAGCGCCTATGCTTGATTTCTTGTCTTATCTTTTTAAAAACCTTAGTATATTTAATCTATGTAACATAGTACTGATGTGTTGAAAATTTTATTGTATGTTTTAGAACTGAAGATGAATGTTTAGCATTCGAAACTAGTTTTCAAATAAAATAATCTCAATAGAAGTGGCAATTAATTCATCAATCCTAATTGAAAAAAATATAATTATTTTTTTATTTAATAGTTTCAAAAATCATAATCTCTTTTATATTGTCATTTATTAGATCCCATTTTATTTCTTGTACCTTTAGAGGCTGTTTATTTTAATTTTCTTTCTTTATATTATATCATTGTACATATTGTATGAATGAGTCTTTGTCATCCATATTACTCATTGACCTTGATTCAGGCTTTATTGAAAAAAAAACCTTCACAATTTAACCAATTGTAAAATTATGCTTATAATCTTCATGAGCTTAATATTATCCTGGGAGGATAACATAATTGATAATTATAACTACTTAAATTTAAAAAAAGAAACAAAAGTACTTATTGTATATTCATATAATTTTATCCGTACATGTACGGCATTCAAGAGACACCTGCTTATTTTAGTTTTGAAAAATTTAGTAATTATTTTTGACTATCTAATAATGTTTAAAGCAACTACTGCAAACTGGTTCCGTAATCTGCTCGGTGGAGCTGCCCTAAATCTGTTTGATCAGATCCAGTCCTTCGTTCCAGTGAACATTAATGGCCTGGCTTTGTTCCAGCTCGTGGTAGATGTGGTTGGTTCGTCATATCGATTTCTTACCCACTATCCCGCTGCATAGATTTACAGTGCATCGGGATATGATTGCGGTTATCGAGAATACCAGGACCCATTACTATCATTATTATCATTCAGATTGCAATGAAATTGAAATAAGTAGAGGGGAACGATGAAGTGTCGAAAAAAAATATATTAATAGCTGAAGAAAATGTGTAATTTGTCAAAATGAAAAAAAAAAAAAAAAAAAAAAAAAAAGAAAAAAAAGAAATGATTGTGAATACATAAATAATATTTTTATTATTGAATAATTTAGGAATCCATTGTTCAGCTAACAAAAGTTTTATTGTTGGAAAGTATAATTGAAAAGTTAATTTTATTTATTTATTTTTCAATTTATTTACTGATATTTACATCTGCATACAATATAATGTGAAATACATCGATTGAATATGAAGATAAAGCTAAAAGTAACATGTATAATTGCTAGTAAATAAGCTACCCATTGGTAGAACTTGCGAAGTTTTAAAAAATAAAAGTTCAATATAGCTTGGATCCAGTCCATATAGGTAATAATTTTTGTTAATATCATAATCTGCCTTAAAGTTCAATAATTGATAAAAGAAAAAAAAAAAAAAAAAAAAAAAAAAAAAAAATCCCTGGATAAAATACCAACTTAAAGCTAATTTTTTTTTTTTTTTTTTATCTCTTTACAACTTTATGCAATATTATATAAAATACAGCCAGTAAATGTGATGACGATGCTAAAAATAGCAATTCAATCGCTTTTAAAGAAACTACCCTTTGGTAGCACTTGTAGCATTCAATATAATAGAACTTTTATATTAAGGTCCCGAAGCCATCTTATCAGACACCTAGGAGATTTATCTGGAATAGAATGTGAAAAAAGTTGTGATAATAGTGGATTTGAATGATTATGGACTTTATTATCAGATAATAGGGATAATATAACGTAGAATAGTACATAAAAGGTCTTGAGGCCATCTTTTTTTAGGGCAAATTAAGGAACATTGAGTATTTTTCGAAGGATTTTGGATTGTAAGAATTGGATATGAGAAGATTTGGATGGTTAAGTAGAGCCCTAAAACTTTACTCCGTAATAGGTAAAATTACTGTTATGCCAATGAATTTTTTGTAATTAATCGGAAGGTTTGAACATTTGTCTGGTAAATTTTGAAGAGGTCGGAAACGACATGCTACACTTTTACATTTTATTGCAGTCGTTTTCCTCAATTTTACTTATTGTTTATAATAATGTATACAGTTATAAATATCCAAAAATGACATAAAATATAATTATTGTAGAACTTGTATAATATTGTTTTTAAAAAACTAAATCTGTTCATTTCTGCTGGATTTTGTTGAAAACCTCTGTGAAAAAAAAAAGATTGTTAATCCTGGCATCCCATTCTTCTAAGCCGTTTATAGTAGCTTTTATAGTTGTAGTAAAAGCCAGTTTTATTGTGGAATAGTCAAAGTTTTATTGGCAATAGAGGCAATTCCAAGCCCAAGGGCTCCACTCCCACTCCCTGGAAATGGAAAACTAAAATAAAGGAAAATTATGAAAATCTTCAGTGTTTCCTTCAGAGCTGCGCTATTTGTTCATAACTTATTTTATTACTTCAAAATATCTCCATAGTGAAGTGAATATGTATTATTTTTTATTATATTTATTTCTGGAATTTATAATTTTTTTAGACAAGCTAGAATAGTTTAATAAAATAATGAATAGTTAGTTTATGGAATATCAAATAGAACTTTGTAGACAAAAGACAATTGTACATTTTATTGTGTACTTTCATTATTCTTAGGGGACAGTCTGTATGTATATAAAACGGTAATTTTCTTCTCCTAGTTAGTGAAATAAAGATTTTATTTTGTTTCTCTCTGTGGCAAAGCTTTTATTTACAATAGATATTTACAATTATTTAAACTATCAGCTGTTAATGCAAGACATCCACTCACCTGTAACAAAGGGAACTGCTTTCAGGGTAAAGGCGGTCAAGTTGCATCCTGGTTAACTAGAGGAAAGTACTCGTATATGAATGAAGTACTTTTCTTTACACATATATATATATATATATATATATATATATATATATATATATATTTCTTATTTAATGTTGATATTGAATGTTTTTAAGGTTCCTGATGTAAAAAAATTACTATATCATGGCGACGTTACGAGACTATAATCTCATAATTCTCATAATCATGTCCAACTGTGAACAAAACAGTTTACAACATATTTGATATAACTCAAACTAACAAACTATAATTCTGGTTAGCAGCATTAAGGTTGTGACTGTTGGGAATAGGTGAAGTGGTTACGTGGGTTTCTCTATATCTTATGGTATTCACGGATTTTACAGGTTGACGGAAATATCGTTTGATCTTTAACCAAACGATTCTTACTATGATGTATTATATGTATGAATGTATAAAATTAATCTTAGAGTATCTAATTGAATTATTACTTTTGAGATTTAGGACGTCTGCATATTTTTGTATTGCGCTATTTTTATATCTTTCTATAGTTATTATTTCCTTGATATTTCGAGGGGCATTAACCTCTTTCCCATGCAAGGGAAATACAGTTCCCCATGCAAGGGCAAGGGTTAATATGAAAAAAATATATATCGCCATAATACAGTTGTCACTTTATTGACTGAACCTGAGAATAGTTTTTAATAAAAATAAATTCAATGAAATTTAAATATCTACTTTAGCTTTCTGAATTCTACCAAACATTACACAGTCAATCAATTTTATTAGCCTAACAAAAAAAATTAGGCGTCTTAAAAAAGAATTAATAAATTTAATCTAATTTACACTTTATAGAAACTGAGTGTAATTTAAATATATTTTTTTATATAAATTTGTGTTTACTTTTTTTTATCTTATTGTTTTTTAATTTCTCAAAAAGATGTAAATGTTATTTTTAAGGTACTTAAACAGTATATTTAAGGTTTGCTGTAAAAAAAAAAATATGTAAACCATTATAATTGTACTGTAATACATTAAAGAGCTTATATTTTCGTCCACTTTATTGTTTATATCAAAATCTAGTGCTGCTCTTATATAATTTATTTTTCATTCTCTCCTTTGGTGACTATAAAATTGGTTTTTATTCATCTTTATTTTCATGGTACAATGTCGATTTTTCTGAAAAAAAAAGTTCCTATACTTGACAAATGTCCTTATGCCTGTTAAATGATGAGGAATTCAATAGCAGAAAAATAATCAAAGTCCTAACCTCTATGTGCTTCTGTAGGTGATGTTGTTTGTATCTCTGTTATAAGAAAGCCCATATTTGAAGCTATGAGCCCATGATTGATCTTCGTTATAAAGAGCTTTTACCAAAAGTAACAAACTTGCCATTCATTATATCGTCTTGTAGCACCCTTAACATGGTTTTAATGTTACAAATTTTCGACTGTTCCTTTTTTTTTTTTTTTTTTTTTTTTTACATAAATTGCAGTTATTTCTTGTAGTATATTATAAAGTTTAAACAATTGACAAAAAAATGTATTGAATCTATAACATTATAACTAATTATAATGTACATGGGTAAAATAAATATATAATCCTAATTTGAATATTATGATTTCATGGAATTATATTAATTCATATGTATATATATATATATATATATATATATATATATATATATATATATATATATATATATATATATATAATATGAAATAATTCTTGATTATTAAATATTTTTTAAATATATTTTTTTATTTTTGAAGAGAAAAGATTTGACCCCGGTTGGGATTCGAACCCTAGTCTCCACCTCTCTAGCGTGAAGAGATCAGTGAAGAGAAAGGATTTTCCTGGTTCGGATACGAGCTCGGTGGCCTAGTGGATAAGGCACCACGCTAGAGAGGTGGAGACTTGGGTTCGAATCCCAACCGGGGTCAAATCTTTTCTCTTCAAAAATAAAAAAAAAATATATATATATATATATATATATATATATATATATATATATATATATATATATATATTATCACATAAAGATAGTACTATGGGGTGTATACATTATTTATTTTTAAATATATGGTTAAACTGTATAATATTCTGAGAAAAACTAAAAAAAGGATAATTAAAAAAAACCGCGCATATACACTTTTCTGATTGGATTGGAAAAAAAAAAAGATTTATTACAGCTCTTCCTTGTTCACTTGAATCCGTAAAGTAATTGTAAAATCAACAGCGCTTGTTTAAATAGAATCCCATCACTTATTAACAAAAGCAATTTGAAATATTCTCAGAACGTATCATGTATTATTCAGTTATTCCTAGATTTGCATTGACTCCGTTAAAATTGAGGATAGGAGGCAGAGACCATTAAAAATTACCATCCGAATCTATATTTCCATTATTCTTGTTTTTATAATATGCATGAAATAATTACAATGGTTGCAGGCTCAATGTATTACATAAAAGTTAGAAAACAAAATGAAAAAAATAAAATAAAACAGTGTACAGTTCAAATAATAAAATGTATAGCTTCACGATACGGCTGGTGTAAGAGATATAAATGAACGTAATGAATAGATTATATGAGTGTTTAGCCTGAGGAGGAATGGACGGTAAATGAAAAAAATTGGTCTTTTGTTTTTCAATTTATTTTCCTCTTAGCTCTACAAACATAATGTAAGGCAACACTTTTATTCTATGAAAAATATAATTTTTTCTTTCTTGAAAAATGTTTTTCAGCGGCTGAATGGACCACTTCTAAGATGAATCATTACTTGTAGTTAATGCCTTAATTAATATTTTATTTATTTGGTGATATTATTATTTAATTTTTGAATTGACAATATTATAAATATTTGAACTATTTTTCAGGAACCGAGAGGAGCAAGAAGTACCCAGTTATTGTTTATATCCACGGTGAGTCGTACGAGTGGAATTCAGGGAACCCATACGACGGCAGCGTCTTAGCGTCTTACGCCGACTTGGTCGTTGTGACGCTCAACTATCGTCTTGGAGTGCTAGGTAAGATTTGTGAATAATTATGATTAAATTAAAATAAATTACTACATTTACAATGTTAAAGGTAAATTGGTTTATTAATGTAAACAGATATTTCTATTATTAATATTTTTGATTAATAAAATATACTTTTTTTTGGTAGATATCATTGCTTCATGTCCTCATAAATATTTTTTTTTTATTAAACTATTTTACAAACAAAATTAATAATTTTTTACAATTGTAAACTATAAATAAAAATCAGAGTTGGATTTTTTTTTTTTTTTTTTTTTTTTTTTTTTAATTTTTATTGGTTTGAGATACAAAACTAAATATAATGGCATCTCTTTTTCTGTACAGGGTGTATGTTAAGGGAGTTCTTTACGAACGAACAATTTAGAATAGAATATAAAGGTAACTTTATTTTGGGACAAAGTCCCATAAGAATAATACAAAACAGAAAGTAAAATCAAATCTGTCCTTGAGATTTTGTAAAATAACACAACAAAAATAAAAATGAATGCTGATATACATTAAAAGAAAATCAGAAAACAATAAAATAAATAGCAGAAAAGCGAGAAAATATTCAATAAACAAATAAATATTATAAACCAAATAGTAGAAAATAAGAAAAAAAAAAGATAATGAAAAAAAATTATGTATAATATAAAAAAAAAAATTCAATAAAAGTGATACTTTCAGGCTAATTTTTTATGCCAGACAATCTAGAATGACATACATTACGAGGCATCTATATAATTAGAGAGAATTAGTTTGAAGAGAAAGAAGGTGGTAGAAGAAGGATGTTCGGAATGTTCTTAGGGAAGAAGTCGCAATGCTTCTTCTCTAGGAACATTACAACGAGGGAGCGAATTGCAGAGAAAAGAGGATTGGGCTAGAAAGGATCTTTGGAATGCAGTAGTTCTGTAGGATAGAGAGGAATAAGATAGGAAAGACGAGATGTTGTTTGTAGTGATTGGATTGCGGACTTAAATTTATTTAGGATAGGAATGATTAATAAATTAAAAGATCGAAGTAACTTCTTTTCTCTAACAATCCTAGAACTATTGGGAATAGATCGGAAAGCAATGTGTGGACTTAAACATATTGTTGAGAAGAAATGTAATTTATAACATAATAACGGGTGATATTACAAATACGTATTATTGTATCATTTATTTTGGCATGTATATGTCTTTTGGCAATCTTACGATAGTTTCCTTATTAGAAATTTAATAGAGAAT
Source organism: Euschistus heros (assembly GCA_003667255.2). Lineage (NCBI taxonomy): Eukaryota > Metazoa > Arthropoda > Insecta > Hemiptera > Pentatomidae > Euschistus > Euschistus heros. Next base: position 1,183,450 of record RCWM02000267.1, read on the forward strand.
ATTTTTTTGTAATATAACATTTGTCACTTGGACCCAGCACTTAGGAACTACATTGGCTTGAATGAAAGAAGGCACGTTGGAAACTCCTATCTTCTCTCAGCTTTGTTTATTTCGAATGATCATTAATTGCAGATTTAATTAAACTATTAATTTTTGTAATTTGATCATGTTAATGATGTTATTTATCGACTCAAAGGTTATTAAGGGTGGAGGTTGTCGGGTAGATAAACAGCAATTAAAAATAAATTTAAATAAGTTTCTTCCCGTATCCAATCCTTAGAATCCAAAATCCTTCGAAGAATCCTTAATCCTCCTTACTTTGTTACAAATAAACTTATCCATAAAGATCTTGATGTCCCATATGTTGCTGATATAGCCCAAACGAGATACCTATCCTTTCATGGTAAAATCCATAACCACACTAATCCTCTAGTCGCTCAACTTGCTTCTCACTCCATTCCCGATAATCCACGGAGGCGTCCAAAAAGAAGATGGCCAAGAAACCTTCTAGTGTAGAATTTTAGTTGAAGTGCTACTGATGAGTAGTTATTCCAGGTTTTTACATTTTATTCTAATTGTTATAAACGCATTTACTAGATGTATATATATTGTACTGTTGTATATATTTTTTTTCTCTTTCAGATTTTAATTCACAACTGTTATTAGGGTAACAATCATTGAATGTGATTAAATTGAATACTACAGGCCTTGTATGCGTGTGGGAGACTAGCACTCAATAGTACCTCCTCCTGGCATGGGTTAAAGAGATTTATTTGAGCAAATCTCTCATCCAACTTCATTTAAGCCTTCTGAGATTATTTCCAGCCATGTCATTAATGAGTATGTTGTTATTTCCATGAAGTCTGTCATGAAATCGTCTGTAAACGTCATGTATATGTTCCTTTACTGTGGTTATTTCTAAATCAGTGTGAAGTGTGTGGTTTGAAACATACCAAGGTGATTTCGTGATTAGTCTGAGTAATTTTGATTGGAGTATTTGTATTTTTTTTAAGGTGTGTATTTTTTTCAGTCCCTTATATTTGTGTGGCGTATGTCCATATGGGTTTAAGTAAGTAAGTGTATGTATTCAGTCCTTGTCGGAGTTTTAATGTCGTCCGTTTATGAAGCATTGCATACAGAAGTTTTAATCTCTTGGTTAGACTGAGACGTTTTTGTTTTACATGTGGGTCCCTGGTCATTCTTCTATCAAATGTGTCCCAAGTAATGAATGTCGTTTGTAAATTTCAATAAAAGAAAAAAAAAAGTTTCGACATGCATTGCAACCCTGATGAAGGCTTATATTGCAATTCGAAACGTCGGCATTATTAATTAAAATGTGTTTCTATGACAGCATACTCCAACAACCTACATCTTTGATCATTTTAATTCTATATTTTTTTGCAATGACTCTTCAATAACATGTGAAGAACCATTTTTTAATAGCACTTCAATAAACTGAAAACAAATTCTCTATAAGAAGGTCTCTCGGTCATCTTCTTTTTAAACGCTTCAGTGTATTATCGGGAATGAATGGGAAGCAAGTTGAGGGACTAGTGGAATAGAATGTTTTTTGAGTTTACTATGAAAGTATAGATTTCTGGTTTCGGCTAAATCAGCAACATATGGAACTCTAAGATCTTTATTGATAAGTTTATTTGCGACAAAGTAAGGAGCATTAAAGATTTTTCGAAGGAGTTTGTATTGCAAGGATTGGTTACGAAATGGATCAGTTGGTTTGGTGGAGGCCCAAAGCTCAACTCCATATATACAAACAGATCTAATAACCGCCATGTAAATGAGCTTTTTAAATTAATCAGTAGGTTTGTACGCCTTATTCTGAAATGAACTGGCAAAAGAAATAGATTGTAGATCGTTTTTCAAGTCAGGGAGAAATTATTATTGCTACTTATACTATACTTTTAGTTCATTTTCTTAGTACTTCGAAAATCTTTTATTTACAGAATTTGAATGATTATCTGCTGCTTGCCAAAATGAGATCTTAGGATACAAATTTGTTTCGCAAACATAAATGGAACATAATTGTCATCTATTAGATTAGAATCAAAAACAAATTCAAAGTTATAATAGTAACAATATTATCCAGACAGTATTTATTCAGCGGATGAATAAGGTGTGGTAATTTGAATAAAGCTTACAATGAGTCCCCCCACTGAGCTCTGAGATAAGATTGTACTCTACATATTCATAAACTAGATCTGGGGCAGATATCCTGCCAAATTAACTCGAGAGAAGTGACCCTGGGAGTAAATTCCTAACATTGATCAAGATTTGGCCTGTCCTGAATTACTTGTTTGTTTTTCGTTAGGATTTTACTAACGAGACAAATACATGGAAATTTCATTCATTATAAATCTTGCTTACCCCTATCCTTTTTTTTCCTCAATGGAATCCTTATAAAATGTAGCTTATAAATAAATAGAAAATAAACAGAACAAAAAAAAAAGTCTAATTTTTATTTTTAAAATCTACTATCTAAGAGTAGATAGTTAAATGCAACTATGTTTTTGGTTTCTGATGCTTTCTTATTATTTACCGCACTCCAAACAATATATTCCATAAATAAGTATGCTTTCTTTTTTTTTTCTTTTATTTATTTAAACTGTGAAACAATTTACTTTTAGTGTCCCAGTTAATATTTTCTTAAGCTGATTATAATATTTCAGAGATGCTTTGAATGTTTATTGATAGACATTTGAAACAAATTTTTACATATTCCAAGTATTACGGAGAAATTTTTCATATAATATAAACCAGAATATTTTTTAAGTATTTTATTGCTATTGTTTTTTTGTTTTCGTTCTAACCCTTTTTTGTCTTTTATTGGTTTAAGATACAAAAACCACGATTCCAAATCTTTTTCTGCACATTGCTCATTTCAGGAAAGTTATCTTCTAACGAACAATTTAGGATAGGAATGATTAATAATTTTAATTGCAAGTAAATAAGTGCCAGAGGAGAGAGTGGAAGGAATATCTCATATTTAAGATATTGCTAAGTGGAAGGAGAGAGTGGCCAAAGATGTCCTTCGGCCTCAAAAAATCGTTAGATCCTGGCAGATCTGTAAAACAGCGTTGAAAAACTATCTCCAGCCTCTCGTAGAAATCGTTAACAACGAATGAATATCCTTCCGCCATCTTAAAACAGTTAAATACTCTAATATTTCAAAAAAGTGTCCTTTTAAGGAGAAAAATGGCGGAAGTCAGCCATCTTAAAACCGCTAAATATTTTAAAACAGTATCCTGGAGGACAAAAATGGTGGAAGTTATCCTTCGGATAACTTAAAAAGCCATTAAAAACTAATATCTAATTGTGGAAGGAAAGAGTGGCCAAAGATGTCCTTCGGCCTCAAAAAATCGTTAGATCCTGGCAGATCTGTAAAACAGTGTCCTTATAGCAGGAAGATATAATATCTTGGAATATCTTAGCAAGTCTTAAAGCAAAAAAAAAAAATAAAAAATAATTTTAATGATTCAAGTGCGTTTTTCTTCAATCCTAACATAGATGAAGATTTGCAGCGTCTTAAAGTACTTATTTGTGTTTTATTATAATAGTGACTGAGAGATTGCTTGTTTTTATTGTCTTGCATACATATAAAGAAAGTGTTCTTATGAACTTATACTGTTATTTATAGCTTTTTTTTTCTCTCTTTCAAATGTTTATTCACACCTGTTATTGAAGTAACAGTAAGTGAATTTGATGATATTGTAATAATACAAGCCCTACAGGCGTTTGGGCGACTAGCACTCAACAGTACCTCCTCCTGTCGTAGATTAAAAAATACCCGCCCGCGCCACGTCACTTCTGTGTGAATTGGACGTTTGTTTAATAGGAGAGACGCGGAAAAGACAAAAGTCCGCGCCACGTCTCTGCCCGACGTCCGTTCTGTGTGAATTAGCCCTAAAATTTTTAATCCTTCTTACAGATGGTTATCGTGTAAACTAAAATATTATAATTAGTTATATTTCCCTTTAACTGAAAGAAATCAAATAATTCTACAAAATAATGTTTCTGCATTTTATAAATTATTTAATGATTTACAATTTTTTTTAAAACTTCTAATGACCTGTCATAGTGCCTTTGACTAGTAGAGAAAAACAAACAACTTTTTTTTTCAAGGAGTGAATTTGCAAAATAATAAAAACAATTTTTCAATAAACAGCAACTACCGTTGTAGCAGTTTCCTGTTGTGGAAATACGTATCGAATATAATGAATTGTTAGAGGTGATAGTGTTACATTGACAAAATACATTTCTGAGAACGTAATCCTACCCCTTCCTTCGTCAACATATTTTTGTTAAGTACAAATTGGGAAATGTATCTTATTTCGCTGTAGTCAATTTTTTTATTAGTACAAATTTATTGCAATACTGTTATAATTAATTAGGTATGTAGTTAAATATATATGTACGCATAAATTCAATACAAATAAATATTAAATGTAAAACCATTGCCATAATATCTCATTCCTTCCTTAGATCTAATGCCAACTTTCCTACTTTATTGTATAACCAGTATTATTCTTTATTATACTTTGTTTCAGGAAAAAGTTTGCTTTCTATTCTTTTCAATTTTACAGTAGGGTTGGTAAAAATTAAAATAATTTTAGTTCAAGTAGAATTTACTGAAGTCCTTCACTCAGAAAAAGTATTTAAATTTTAGATTGATATAAATTAGAAAATCAATCTTATATAGAGCACACTATTCATGCACCGGTACAAACATCATCATCGAAAATCCACTTAAGAAGCGTTATCCTTTGCAGAGCCTGGCTAGGTTTGTTCCCATGTAAATTTGTATTCAATTTTATTTCTCTTTTTATTAAAATAAAAGTCTAGACTAGTTAAGATTAGACTGAACACTTAAACTAAAAAAAAGCAGTGGTTTAGGGTGACTGAGTGAACAGCACGCTTCTAGAAGAAGAACTGACATTATTGTTGTTTTGAGGTGATATTTATATAGTGAGTTTGATAATAGTAAGAGTATTGATTATCTCTCAAAGACTTACATATTACATGTTCACTTGTACAGTAAGCCAATTTGTATTACAACCTAATCGTTTAAAAAAAAAAAGTTACATGTCTAAAAATCAGTTCCTGCAGAACGAAAAATAACATATAAATTCATCCCCTGAACAAATACGGCCGAAGCCGGGATTTAAACTTATTTAAAGTTTCTCAGATACCCTTATTTTAATTTGAACCTCTACAGAGGGCCTAGTTCAGCAGAGCTTTTTTTGTAAGACCAAATGAAGTGAAGAAGTTAGCTTTACGAATCAACTAACTTTGAAAATTTTTGGCAGTTAAGGTTATGACTACATTAAGGGAATCGTGCATAAACCAGTACACATCAATAGTGAAGTTCAAAGGTTTTTGCAAAATTTTGACAAAAAATTTAGTCCCATAAAAATTATTTTAACAGAACTTCAAAACCGTGTTATTTTCTCAACTCCAGAAAAGGGCAACTACAAGGACGTGTACATATCCGGGTAATGAAATAATCGGAAAATTAGTTCCACAACCTTATGCTACATTTATTTAGGTATTTAAAAATAATGGAAATAATTGAAAAAATAAAAAATCTAATTTTAGGTTTTCTCCACGTTTGCCCTACTGTGCGCCGCAGTCTGACTCGAGTTCTGACACTCTGTGGAATACCCTCAGTTTCTTCCGCCGCACAGTGGGGCCATTCGTGAATCTAGCGGGACAAAAGTCTGAAAGCGATCGTATGGATAATGTAATATTTTTTTCTAATCCAGAACAACTTGAAATGAATAAAACAAGGTTATTGAAAGATTGATAAAACATTTAAAATTTTGTCTGTGACCTGTTGTTTTATTCAGAAAAAAACTTCACAAAACCATTTATTGATTTATCGATGTTTATATAGATTGAATAAAAAAAAAAAAAAATGAATATACCTACTTTATGATAATAATGTAAATATTTTGATCGACCCATGTTTCAGAAAACCCCAATATATCACAGTCCCTGAAATTTTTAATATTAACGTTGCAAGAGCCATAAAGATTGCCAAATCCATGTACATTTAAGAAACCAATTTTTAAGGACTCGTCTTGTCACTTGTCCCGATCCACTATAGGCTCTCCAACACCAGAGATTGAATGAGCTCTCGGTCTCAGGAAAAAGGAATCCAAAGTAGAAATTGATCTGGTTGAGCTTCCTTTCCTCTTTCGTTTTTTAGGGGTATTGCTTGGTTGGAGATGTTAACGGTCGATTCCCCTGATGAGTCGCTTGATTCCTCTTGTTGCACCTGATTTCCTAACTTAGTTAAATCATTAATCGATTTGATAACAATTGGAATGTCTTGATCAGTTTTTTTAAGAAAAATTTTATTGTATTTGAACCATACAAATTTATATCCCTGGATTTTCTGAGTTTCTATGGCTTTCTTGAATAAGAAATGGTTAATGGGAGACAATAGTTCGTTAACATATATTTGTTTTGATGTAGAAGCATCAAATATATTACTGTTTAATATATTTTTCTTCTCCTTACACTTTCCAAGAAAATCAACCTTATCATGATTTCTCACAAAGTTAATGATTATATGTCTCACAACAGACATGCAATAAAGGCTGGTTCAATTGTAGATGCAAACTTCTGAAAAAACAGGTAGCAAATTCATACAAACAATGGCGAATCTCTAATCACTGCCCTAATAAACTGAAAAACTATTTTGAGGCAAAGAAAACTTACAAATCAGTAATAAAAGAAACTAAAGATATATATTATAAAAAAATAAAGGATAAACTTAGAAATACTAAATCTCCTTCAGAATTTTGGAATGTTGTCAAGCTGTATAGGTATAGGCGAACCCCTGATAGTCAAATTACATTAAACCAATGGGAAAATTTTTACCGCAATATCCTTCCAAACCAATCAGCCAGCTCATGTAAAATTTCGTTCTTTCACTACTTTACGCCTGAATTAGATTCTCCTTTCTCACTTGAAGAGCTTACTCATGCTATTAACAAGACGAAAAATAATAAAGCTACTGGTTTGGACCAGATTCCCAATGAATGTTATAAACTATTGCCAGAAAAACAGGTACTGTTGCTTCTAGACATTTTCAACAGCATCTGGGAACAAGAGAGTGTTCCTCCTTCTTGGAATAAAATAAAAATGTTTTTATTATATAAAAAAGGAGACAGAAATGACCCCCATAATTACAGAGGTATTGCTATATTCAACACTATTATAAAAATATTCACAAGCATCATCAATAGAAGACTAACAAAATGGGTAGAGAAAATGAATATATTACCAAAAGAACAGATGGGATTTAGGAGTGGCAAGGGGTGCCGAGATTGTTTATTTGTTTTGAATTCTGTTATAAATATAGCTCTGAGGCTCAAAAGGAGGAAGATATTTGGAGTTTTCGTTGATTTTAAAAGAGCCTTCGACTCTATAAATCATGGTAAAATTTGGCAGAAATTATATGATGTAGGTGTCGGAGGGAAAACTCTGCGTTTTTTCATGAATTTTTATGCTTCTGCAGTCTTTTCAATTTCTGATGGGATCAATGTATCAGCTGAAATTCCGGTATCCTCGGGTGTACTACAGGGCGAGATTTTGAGCCCTCTATTATTTTTGCTATTTATTTCAGACATTATTAAATTTTTTGAAGATAGAAATGTGAGAGGGATAAGTATTAACAGTTCAAAAGAAATCCTAATGCTACTGTATGCCGATGATTTGGTTATGCTTGCAGATTCTTGGGTTGATGCTAAGTTAAAATTGAGAACTTTATCAGAGTACTGCCAACAAAATAAACTTGAGGTCAACATAGCCAAAACAATTGTCATGCCATTCCACAAAGGTCGACTTGGAAATGTGAAGAACTTGTATTATGAAGAGCAAATGCTGGCTTATAAGGACCGATTTACTTATCTTGGTGTACCATTGACTTGCTTTGGTAAATTTAGAGCTGCATCTGAATATTTTGTGGCTAAAGCAGCAAGTGCCAACGCAGCAGTGATACAAATTCTTCAGGCCAGTTCATCAGATTCTTGGAATTCAAAAATCACAATTTATGAATCCTTGTCACAGAGTGTTTTATTGTACATGTCAGAAGTGTGGGGCATGGCTTACCCGGACATAATTGAAAGATCACAATTATCATTCCTGAAGGGTATTTTACATCTTCAGAAAAACACCCCAAATTCCTATGTCAGACTGGAAACAGGTACAAAACACACCCAGGTAAAAGTTTTTGCAAGGATGCTAACATGGTGGATCAAAATTTTAAATATGGCAACTGATGAATTTCCAAGGATTTGTTACGGCAGGCTTGTCGAATTGATTGGAAATCCTTCCGTGCCCTTTAATTGGGCAGAACAATTAATGCTACAATTGGAAAGAATCGGCGCAATTGACATATGGAATAAACAGGATGCGAATGTTGTTAAAGAAAATATCTCAAGCCTGAACATGGCATTTGAGAGTCATTATTTGTCTGTGGACATTGAACATGCAGTCAACTCTCACTACAACACCCATTACAGACACCTTAGCTCTCTTGGAAGTGGTGAAAAGTATTTGGTCATGGATTCAGACATCCAGAAACTAAGAATTATCGCACAACTCCGTTTAGCTAGCTCCAGGGTCTCCAAAATATATTACAATAGAAAAAGCTACAGTTTTAATACAGAAAATCCCTGCCCGATGTGTAACTCGGGACCAGATTCTCTTCACCATTTAATAATGAATTGTTCAGTTTATGAAATATACAGGAAAAGGTTTTTTAGAAGAATTCGTTCCGCAGAAGATGATGACTTTTGGTTATGTTCATGGCTGACAATAGATAATGAAAAACATTTAAATAATTATTTTTTTATATGAAATATTGTCTGAAATTAAGAAATAGTTTGCTTTAACTTATTACTAGTTTTCCATTTACTTTTTGTTTTTGTATTAAAAGTTTGCCATTTGTTTTTTTCATTTTTATGTATACTTATGCATTAATTTATCATGTACGAGTATATAGTTAGATCAAATTTTGGGTTAATATCTCTTGTTTAGTTTGTAAATAATTTTCTTATTTTATTTTATTTTTGTTAAAATAATTCTAAATTGTATAACAGCTCTCAACTCATTGCTCTAAAAATTGTATTTATAAAGCAATAAAATAAATCAATCAATCAAAAAATATTTTGATCGGAAAAATTTCCTCTGTAGCAACTAACAATTTCTCTGAAATTTTGTACAGTAATAAATAAATAGAATTTATAATATATATAAATCAGGGAAATGTGTTATCAAACTATACCTATAACACTTTAGTACTTAATTTATATCTTAAAACGATCAGAACTCAAACACATTATATTGTTTTAAACTGAAAAGAAAATTATAGTCTATAATGACAAATCACTTAGATCGAGATTATCACTATCATCACTATCTTGTCCACTAATTGTAAATAAGTGTATCATACTTGTATCTGCGTCTGGTATTACAAGCAAATTGAGAACACTATTACCGAAAATCGCATATTTCTCTGGTAATATTATGTATGAGCTAATTAAAGGATCAGACGAAATTAACAAATTATTCATAATGTGGGTTACTGCGCGAGACATTTTCCGAGGAAAATGTTCCCTGTATCTTTTTATCTCTTTGTGTTCACTTTTTTGGACATCCTCTGTGATTTGCCCAATTGCAAATTTTTGAATTATATAAATGACCAGATATATTTTTTTTCCCGGGAATTATTTTTTTATTTTTTTCTCGTTTATTGATATTTACAACTGTACAAAAACATATACATCAAGTAAATGTGTTGATAGAGAATACAATGGCATGTATATAACTTGTGAAGAACAGCTCAGTAGTAGCACTTCAATAAAAATCTACACTAATAGGTCTCTAGGCCATCTTCTTTTCAGACACCTCGGAGGATTATCGGGAATGGAGTGGGAAGCAAGTTGGGAGACTAGTGGATTGGAATGGTTATGGAGCTTACTATGGAAGGATAGGTATCTCCTGTGGGGTATATCAGCAACATAAGGAACATTAAGATCTTTGTGGATAAGTTTATTGGTCACAAAGTAAGGAGCATTGAGGATTTTTCGAAGGATTTTAGATTGTAAGGATTGGATAGGAGATGAATTGGATGGTTTAGTAGAGCCCAAAGCTCAACTCCGTACGTCCAAATAGGTCTAATCACAGTCATTTAAATGACTCTTTTGTAATTAATTGGGAACTTTGATCGTTTGTCTAGTAAATGTTGAAGTAGTCTGTAACGACGAGCAGTTTCTTGTCGTTTTAGTCTTGTATGTGGATTCCAAGTAAGACGTTTGTCCAAGTGGAGTCCAAGGTAGCGGATCTGTTCAACAGGGATTAATGGAATATCATTAAAGGATACTGTTGGACGGGAAGTCGTAGGTTTACGACGAAGAGTAAAGGTTATTTGTTGGGATTTATTTGGATTTATTTTTATTCTCCAATTTCGACACCATTCTTGAATGTTAGTAATATGAGATTGTAGTGATTGGGATGCAATGAAAGGATCATTATTTACTGATAACACGCATGTGTTATCAGCGTAAGTCGTAAGGACAGTGGTAGGATGAGTCGGGATATCAGCTGTATACACCGTATAGAGGATGGGACCAAGGATACTACCTTGAGGAACGCCAGCGGATTAGGTGAAGAGAGACGAATTGGAAAATTTATGGTTTACTTTGAAGGTTCTATCAGTGAGATAGGATCGACTAATAAGGAAATGTATGTAGAAGGTAGTAATTTACGGAGTTTGTAAAGCAGTCCCGGGTGCCATACTCGGTCAAACGCCTGTTCCACATCGAGAAAGGCTCCGGTGCAGTACATTCCGCGCTCCAATGCAGAGGAGACAACGTCCACCACACGATGACATTGCTGGATTGTGGAGTGTGATGTTCGGAATCCAAACTTATGATCTGGGATTACATGATGGGAATCTAGAATAGGATAAAAGCGTTTTAAAATTAGTTTTTCAAGGATTTTACCCATGGCGGGAGAAGGGAAATAAGACGGTATGAGGATGGGAGCTCAGGTGGCTTTTTGGGATTTGGAACCATTTTAACTATAGATAATATCCAGGAGTCAGGAAAATGTGTAGTACGCAGCACAGCACTATATATGTCTGTTAGGAATAGGATGGCTTTTCGAGGAAGAAGTTTTAGGATATGGGATGTGATTAGGTCGTGTCCTGGGGCTTTGTTTGAAGGTAATCGGTGGATTATGTTTGATATCTCGGAAGGATGTTATGCTTTAGGAGGAGGAGACAGTTGTAGTGGAATATTTAGTTCTGCTTCAATATATTCAAGGTGATTAGTATTGAAGATGTCATGGTGTGGGTTAAATGATTTAAAGAGGTGTTGTCCGAAAATTTGGGATTTTTCTTCGTTAGATCTTGTCTAGGTTTGAGAACCTGTAAGGAGAGGGTGATTAAAGTTTTTGTACTTTAGAAGTTTTTTCGTAGTCATCCATAATGATTTGCCACAAGTATTAAGTCTTTCAGTATGGTTTTGCAGGTTTTGAATTTTGAATTTTCTTATTTCTATTTTAAGTTTGTTAGTTAAATTGTATTTTTTTTTGTCGGATGGATATCTGGTCCGGTGCCACTTCGCCCTTGCTCTGCGCTTTTCACTTAATAAGGTGCGTATATGCTGTGGCAGGTTATTCTGTTGAGTTCTATGATTTTTCTGGTGTGAGGTATTTTCATGTATACTAATTCGTATTGATGTTGTAAGTTTGTCAACTGCTAAGTTTATGTCTTCTTTTGTTTCAAGGGGAATTTTTAAGTCCAATTTGTTTTCAATATCAAATCGAAATCCGTCCCAGTCTACTCGTCCTGTGATCAGACTAGGAAGAAAGGGTTTTGGAACGGGATTTGAATGTAGGAGAAGCAGAACAGGGCTATGATCAGAAGAAAGGTCATCTAGGGATTTAATGATGGTTTGGGAGGATGAAATTTGGGAAGATATGAATATATCCAGGATATCAGGGCGTTTTTGAGGGGTATAGACCAATAGGTCGGGTTCAAGGGTGAGAGGACAGAGTAACAGTTGGAGGATGAAATACGGGATAAGATACTGCCACGGGTGTTGGTTGTTCGACAACCCCGGGGAATTATTAAAACTGAAACCTCCAGCCCGTAACGCTTCAGCTAGTACCAATCGCGCTACTGAGAGTACTCCGCCTGAAACACAATTTTTGGTGCTACTAATAAACGGGAAAAAACGGGCAGTAAAATGCAATATATTCACTAAAATTAAATGTCCACAGACACACATAACCATAATTTAAGACCTACGTTCACCTACGTAAAAAGTTTTAGATTAAAACATGAATATGTTTTTTTACTTTTCAACTTTTTAATTGGCCTACCGTCTGAGTATCTAAAATGTCGTAAAAGTAAGATTCACGAATGGCCCCACTGTGCCGCCTGGGCCAGCTGGTATTCGAATTTAGCTCGCTCGTCTGTGTCTATCATAGTTGCTTAAGCTACCCGTAAATCGGTCGCTTGACTTTTGAAGAAGCAATCACATAACATAAAAACATATAAACTAAAAATGGTGGGGGCTTAGTGCGACAGAGTGAACACTCTTTTAGAACAAGAACTGACTTTATTATTGTTTTGAGCTGATATATATATATATATATATATATATATATATATATATATATATATATATATATATATATATATATATATATATATATATATATATTTATACATATACTGGTTTGTTGCTTATTTCTCTAATACTTTAATCGTAAAAGTTATTATTTACTTCTTACACAAAGCTAACTCACTTCCTACAGTTCCTCTGCATAAGGAGGAACTAAAGAAAGAGAAAAAAAAAATAACTTGAATATACTCACTTGATTATACCTTGAGGTAATTCTGTTAGACCACCTCCATCCTCTTTCAATTGGAAGGAGGCGAGTGAATTGATTCAAAATTGCCGAGGGGGATCTACATAAGACAAAGCGCGCCATTAGGAGGAGCTGATGAAAAGAAATTGTTTTAATATCTGGCTAAGTTGCCGTAGGGTGGGACAATGCAGCCGTTCCCCACCTGATTTAAAATTTAAATGAGTCTTCTCTTCCCCGGCTCTTGTTAGGACCGGCCATTACCGCTGCCAATTAATACCCGACACGTTGGTTGTACTACCTGCCTGTTGGCCATCTCACCTCCCTTAGAATTTCAATATAAATATATTCATCTTTATCATTTTCATATCTTATTGAACCTATTACTATGCATCGAACATATCGATAAATAGAAATAGAAAAAATAATTATTAGCCATTATATATTTCTATACATTTCATAGTTTTTTTTCGGTTATTTTCAAATACTTCTTTAAATCTAACATGGGTGAAAAATCCTTCGAAAAATCCTCAATGCATCGACCTACATTATTTATAATAATTAAAAATTTGCAGTATACACTTATACACTGGGTCCACATAAAAGACTAAAACGACAGGTAATTGCTCTTCGTTTTCGATTTCATCTAAATCTACTAAACAGACGTTCAAAACTACCGATCGACTACAAAAGACTCATTTATATGACAGTTATAAAACCTCTTTGGACATATAAAGTTGAGCTTTGGTGCACCACTAAACCATTTAATACATCTCGTATCAAGTCCTTGGAATCCGATATCTTTTAAAAAATCCTTAACGCTCCTTATTTCGTCACAAGTAAACTTATCCATAAAGACCTTAATATTCCATATGTAGCTGATTTAGCCCAAACCAGATACCAATCCTTTCTTAGTAAACTCCATATACATTTAAACCCACCAGTCTCTCAACTTCCTTCCCATTCTATTCCCGTCAACCCCTCCCTTTCTGAGGCATCTGAAAATAAGATGGCCTCAGACCCTTCTGATCTAGAACGTTTATTAAAGTGCTACAAGGAGCTAGTTGCTTCCTAAGCTATTGCCATGTTATTAAGTACGTTTTATAACATTTGCTGGATTTTATTTATTTTATTTAAGTCTTGACTTCTTAACTTTGTTTTAATTATTTCTTCGCTCTTTTTATTCGCTGTTTAACTCAAAACTATGTGGCAGTTGATACTACTTTATCAAAGCAAACACAATAAAGATTTTCGACAAAATCTTTCGATTTATCAAGAGTGGTTTTCGGCATTTTAGAGTACAAATAAACAGTTAACGAATGATCTGTTCTGTTGGGCACAGAGTGAGATACTGGGTAATGGAGTAGTTGAAGGAAGAAGGGAAATTAGAAAAGAGAAGTAATATTCCAAGTATTGGAGGGGAGCAAGAACGAGTTATTAATCAGATCAAACAATTTAAAGAGAAGTAAATTCGATTGAAAGTTCCCGCAAAGCGAAGTATCGACAACTAGACAAACACGAACTTGTTTATCATATTAGAAATAGAACGAGTTCCCACTGCTACTTTTCGGTTTTTATCACTATTTGTTTGTTTTTTTCTGCTCAGAAACATCAATGATTACAAGAGCAAAAATTATGTATTTATGACAAAGTAAAAATAAATCAAATTGATTCCATATGCCTCAAAACATCTACATTTTAATGATATTAGATATTTTAGTCGGCTAGAAGAAATATGCAAATGCATATATTTCACAACCCTAGTTATAAGAATGAGGGGCTCCCCGTAATAAAGTCACAGCCTCTGCTTCCGTTTTGTTTTAATACGTATTATTAAAGATACTTTATGAGACAAATTAAACTAAAATAGCTCTACGGCAGTTAAAAAAGTTTTATACCTAATATCTTGCAAAAACTAGGTAAAAATATTCCAAATATAAATTATTTGGAGAGAAAATCTGATTGTGGACTCAATATAAACATTTTATCACGTTTTATTTTTTTATTTATTTTTTTTTCATTATTTTTTTAAATCTAAATCTAAGAGCCTATCAGGCGGAGAATCAAAAAAAAAAAAATGGATTAGGACTAAAAACAAATAGATTTAAATCCAGATGGACCTCTAGATAGTAAAAATTATCTATTGTCAAATTTTCTTTTTTTCTAGCTTTGAAACTGACGATATTTTAAATATATGTAAACCACAATGCTTATTTTTATTTATTTATTTTCAGTTTTTCAAAAATTAAATAAAGTTAAAAATTTGATCAGCAACCTCAACGGAAATTTAAAATTAACAAATTGATAATTTTTACGGTATATTTTACTTATGAATGTATTCAATTACTGTATTAATCAATTATCACTGTATATTCAACCACATGGTGTGTTTTTTTTAAATAAACGTGTGGCAGTAATTGAATTATTTGTATCATCATTTCTGATAATAAAAATTAAAAGAAAAAAAAAAAAAAAAAAAAAAAAAAATCACATCACGTTTTAGGGACTGCCCAAATTTGTTTTTCAATTTATAAAAAATATTGTGCTGGCATCATATTTTATATATAAATAAAATTTTAAAAATACACCCAAGGTCTCGAAATCGTCTTTTTTTGTTCATAATCAAATAATTTAGGTGCCTGGTGAAGTAACTTCTTGCTAAAGTAAATTTTTAAAAGAGTCATCGTTCGTCTCCTCTCCAGTGTGGTTCCCCATGAAGAAGGTCAAAACGTTGGCTCGCATTAAAGAATTTCTCTTTAGACGTGGTGTTCCTCATTGACTACATCCCTGATTATCTTCTTCTCTATAATGTTTTGAGACAATAATTATTTTTTTTCAATAATTCAGAGATTTAATCAAAATTAAATTCCCTAGTTCTTTGAAATCAGGGAATTAAGCACTGAACCGCTACTGTGACAACACTACCTATGGCCAATTCGTGGTGTACTAAATAACACTACTGCTGATCTCTGCGGTCAACTCAGAGTGCGAATAAGCTCATTAGTAGGTGATTAACTCACCGATCTGTGTAAGCCCACGCACACAGCCCTAAAATGTTCAGTGAAAATTACTGGGAATCAAACACATATTTATAACTCTTGCCACCTATGTAGCTTCAAACATTAATAATATCCTACGGCATATATACTTTTATAATAATTAGACGTTACTTATCTATGAAAATACATTTCATCTATCGGATTTAAGTAAAGGTCATTCCCTGCATATTATCCGATTCTTTGTTTTACTAATTTATTAAATGTCGATATTTATTCTACCGATAAATCTAAAATCACAATAAATTATTATCACCATAAAAAATAGTAATTAGTAACCGAAATGTTTAAAAATAAAAGTAAATATTGAAGAAATAAATTTGAGCATAGCAAATATCATTTATTATACAATATTCAACGTGTAAGTTAACTAAAATGCAGATAATATAAAAAAAAACTCATTTTCTCACTCACTGATGACTGAATGCTGAGGGCTCAGCAGCTCTTGAAGAACCTTGGCCTACTCTACAATTCGTAGCCACTCCTGGCGATCCTTGGCTTTGGTTTTCCATCTTCTGATTCTCACTTTTTGGAGATCCTTTTTGACATTTTGCAGTCATATCACCTTCGGCTCGTGTGACCGAGCCACTTC